>CM060595.1:2350892-2978392 GCA_030578255.1 Tiaroga cobitis
CGGCATCTGTCTTGTTTTAACTTAGCTTTATTAAAGATCTCCTATCCCATTTTACAGAGCACAAACATAGTGCAGAAGCTGTTGTTTACATCTGTTGCTCATTAGCTCCTGCACACCCATCACAACCCAGAGATCTCCTGCCTGACCGGACCCAGCGGGTCACAGCGCTGAATCTGCATGCTCCGCATATCCCCTTGCCTTTGCATAATCATTTAGAGTGAATACTCTCGCTGCATGTGAAATGTTGTGTCTGTTTCTGGGAACTGCCTTCAGGGCACTAAAAGACCACCATTGACTCGTCTTTTCATCCTCTTGTGCTGTTTATCAAACCGGCGGCTATAGAATCAGGTGTCCCACTGGAGGTGGTCTCCCTCTGTCAGTGTTTTCACACTAGGTTTTACCTTCTACCTCAGGGCTTCATTTGGTACACTGCGTGTCTGGAATACAGATAGAGAACCGGCGACCCCTTACACAAACACCCGCCTGAATGTACCCTATACATTATTAATGACTCTGTCCTTATATGACTCTTAGTAGTGTTTGCTAAGGCAGGCATCACCATTACTATTACTATTGCTCATGCAAATTTTTATCTAAAACTTAGTCTTACATGTTCAACTTTGGCATGTTTCCTGTTGCACACTTCATGAAAGATTCCTCAAATCATACGTCTTGTTGAGGACATGCTTACACTTTTGTAAGCGATTTGATTTCCCCCTGGTGTAAGATAAAAAATGGTGATACTTTTCGATAGACCTACTCAACCAGTCAAACGTTTGTGGTTAGTAAAAATGTAAATACAGTATTCACAAAATATACATTAAATTGAACAAAAGTGACAGTAAACAAATGTAAGGATGTTGCATCACAATGTCACGTTTGCTTTGATGTGTTCATGACCTGTCTAAACTGTGAAGGTCTAAATGCAGTGAATTTTGGCTTGCACTTCTGTAACAGAAGCTGAATGTCTTTTCCCATGAAACGCACCAGTCATGGTCCCACATCGGCTAAACAACACAGTAGCCACGCCCCAAACTCTCAGCCTGTTACAGTAGCCACGCCCCAAACTCTCAGCCTGTTACAGTAGCCACGCCCCAAACTCTCAGCCTGTTACAGTAGCCACGCCCCAAACTATCCGCCTGTTACAGTAGCCACGCCCCAAACTATCCGCCTGCTACAGTAGCCACACCCCAAACTCTCCCTCTGCTACAGTAGCCACACCCCAAACTCTCCGTCTGCTACAGTAGCCAAGCCCCAAACTCTCAGCCTGTTACAGTAGCCACACCCCAAACTCTCCATCTGCTACAGTAGCCAAGCCCCAAACTCTCAGCCTGTTACAGTAGCCACGCCCCAAACTATCCGCCTGCTACAGTAGCCACACCCCAAACTCTCAGCTTGTTATAGTAGCCACACCCCAAACTCTCAGCTTATTATAGTAGCCACACCCCAAACTCTCAGCTTGTTATAGTAGCCACACCCCAAACTCTCAGCCTGCTACAGTAGCCACGCCCCAAACTCTCCCTCTGCTACAGTAGCCAAGCCCCAAACTCTCAGCCTGTTACAGTAGCCACGCCCCAAACTATCCGCCTGCTACAGTAGCCACACCCCAAACTCTCAGCTTGTTATAGTAGCCACACCCCAAACTCTCAGCTTGTTATAGTAGCCACACCCCAAACTCTCAGCTTGTTATAGTAGCCACACCCCAAACTCTCAGCTTGTTACAGTAGCCACGCCCCAAACTCTCAGCTTGTTACAGTAGCCACGCCCCAAACTCTCAGCTTGTTACATTAGCCACACCCCAAACTCTCAGCCTGCTACAGTAGCCACGCCCCAAACTCTCAGCTTGTTACAGTAGCCATGCCCCAAACTCTCAGCTTGTTACATTAGCCACACCCCAAACTCTCAGCCTGCTACAGTAGCCACGCCCCAAACTCTCAGCCTGCTACAGTAGCCACGCCCCAAACTCTCAGCCTGCTACAGTAGCCATGCCCCAAACTCTCAGCTTCTTATAGTAGCCACACCCCAAACTCTCAGCTTGTTATAGTAGCCGCACCCCAAACTCTCCCTCTGCTACAGTAGTCACACCCCAAACTCTCCCTCTGCTACAGTAGCCACACCCCAAACTCTCAGCTTGTTATAGTAGCCACACCCCAAACTCTCAGCTTGTTATAGTAGCCACGCCCCAAACTCTCAGCCTGCTACAGTAGCCATGCCCCAAACTCTCAGCTTGCTACAGTAGCCACGCCCCAAACTCTCAGCTTGTTATAGTAGCCACACCCCAAACTCTCCCTCTGCTACAGTAGCCACGCCCCAAACTCTCAGTCTGCTACAGTAGCCACGCCCCAAACTCTCAGCTTGTTACAGAAGCCACGCCCCAAACTCTCAGCTTGTTACAGTAGCCACACCCCAAACTCTCAGTCTGCTACAGTAGCCACGCCCCAAACTCTCAGCTTGTTACAGTAGCCACACCCCAAACTCTCAGCCTGCTACAGTAGCCACGCCCCAAACTCTCAGCTTGTTACAGTAGCCATGCCCCAAACTCTCAGCTTGTTACAGTAGCCATGCCCCAAACTCTCAGCTTGTTACATTATCCACGCCCCAAACTCTCAGCCTGCTACAGTAGCCACGCCCCAAACTCTCAGCCTGCTACAGTAGCCACGCCCCAAACTCTCAGCTTCTTATAGTAGCCACACCCCAAACTCTCAGCTTGTTATAGTAGCCACACCCCAAACTCTCCCTCTGCTACAGTAGCCACACCCCAAACTCTCAGCTTGTTATAGTAGCCACACCCCAAACTCTCAGCTTGTTATAGTAGCCACACCCCAAACTCTCAGCTTGTTACAGTAGCCACGCCCCAAACTCTCAGCCTGCTACAGTAGCCACGCCCCAAACTCTCAGCTTCTTATAGTAGCCACACCCCAAACTCTCAGCTTGTTATAGTAGCCACACCCCAAACTCTCCCTCTGCTACAGTAGCCACGCCCCAAACTCTCAGTCTGCTACAGTAGCCACGCCCCAAACTCTCAGCTTGTTACAGTAGCCACGCCCCAAACTCTCAGCTTGTTACAGTAGCCACGCTCCAAACTCTCAGCTTGTTACATTAGCCACACCCCAAACTCTCAGCCTGCTACAGTAGCCACACCCCAAACTCTCAGCTTGTTACAGTAGCCACGCTCCAAACTCTCAGCTTGTTACATTAGCCACACCCCAAACTCTCAGCCTGCTACAGTAGCCACACCCCAAACTCTCAGCTTGTTACAGTAGCCACGCCCCAAACTCTCAGCTTGTTACAGTAGCCACGCCCCAAACTCTCAGCTTGTTACAGTAGCCATGCCCCAAACTCTCAGCTTGTTACATTAGCCACACCCCAAACTCTCAGCCTGCTACAGTAGCCACACCCCAAACTCTCAGCCTGCTACAGTAGCCACGCCCCAAACTCTCAGCTTGTTACAGTAGCCATGCCCCAAACTCTCAGCTTGTTACATTAGCCACACCCCAAACTCTCAGCCTGCTACAGTAGCCACACCCCAAACTCTCAGCCTGCTACAGTAGCCACACCCCAAACTCTCAGCTTGTTATAGTAGCCACGCCCCAAACTCTCAGCCTGCTACAGTAGCCACGCCCCAAACTCTCAGCCTGCTACAGTAGCCACGCCCCAAACTCTCAGCCTGCTACAGTAGCCACACCCCAAACTCTCAGCCTGCTACAGTAGCCACGCCCCAAACTCTCAGCCTGCTACAGTAGCCACGCCCCAAACTCTCAGCTTGTTACAGTAGCCACACCCCAAACTCTCAGCCTGCTACAGTAGCCACACCCCAAACTCTCAGCCTGCTACAGTAGCCACGCCCCAAACTCTCAGCCTGCTACAGTAGCCACACCCCAAACTCTCAGCTTGTTATAGTAGCCACGCCCCAAACTCTCAGCCTGCTACAGTAGCCACGCCCCAAACTCTCAGCTTGTTACATTAGCCACACCCCAAACTCTCAGCCTGCTACAGTAGCCACACCCCAAACTCTCAGCCTGCTACAGTAGCCACACCCCAAACTCTCAGCTTGTTATAGTAGCCACGCCCCAAACTCTCAGCCTGCTACAGTAGCCACGCCCCAAACTCTCAGCCTGCTACAGTAGCCACGCCCCAAACTCTCAGCCTGCTACAGTAGCCACGCCCCAAACTCTCAGCCTGCTACAGTAGCCACGCCCCAAACTCTCAGCCTGCTACAGTAGCCACACCCCAAACTCTCAGCCTGCTACAGTAGCCACGCCCCAAACTCTCAGCCTGCTACAGTAGCCACGCCCCAAACTCTCAGCCTGCTACAGTAGCCACGCCCCAAACTCTCAGCTTGTTACAGTAGCCACGCCCCAAACTCTCAGCTTGTTACATTAGCCACGCCCCAAACTCTCAGCTCGTTACAGTAGCCACGCCCCAAACTCTCAGCTTGTTACATTAGCCACACCCCAAACTCTCAGCCTGCTACAGTAGCCACTCCCCAAACTCTCAGCCTGCTACAGTAGCCACGCCCCAAACTCTCCCTCTGCTACAGTAGCCACGCCCCAAACTCTCAGCCTGCTACAGTAGCCACGCCCCAAACTCTCAGCCTGCTACAGTAGCCACACCCCAAACTCTCAGCCTGCTACAGTAGCCACGCCCCAAACTCTCAGCCTGCTACAGTAGCCACGCCCCAAACTCTCAGCCTGCTACAGTAGCCACGCCCCAAACTCTCAGCTTGTTACAGTAGCCACGCCCCAAACTCTCAGCTTGTTACATTAGTCACGCCCCAAACTCTCAGCTCGTTACAGTAGCCACGCCCCAAACTCTCAGCTTGTTACATTAGCCACACCCCAAACTCTCAGCCTGCTACAGTAGCCACTCCCCAAACTCTCAGCCTGCTACAGTAGCCACGCCCCAAACTCTCCCTCTGCTACAGTAGCCACGCCCCAAACTCTCAGCCTGCTACAGTAGCCACGCCCCAAACTCTCAGCCTGCTACAGTAGCCACACCCCAAACTCTCAGCTTGTTACAGTAGCCATGCCCCAAACTCTCAGCTTGTTACATTAGCCACACCCCAAACTCTCAGCCTGCTACAGTAGCCACACCCCAAACTCTCAGCCTGCTACAGTAGCCACACCCCAAACTCTCAGCTTGTTATAGTAGCCACGCCCCAAACTCTCAGCCTGCTACAGTAGCCACGCCCCAAACTCTCAGCCTGCTACAGTAGCCACGCCCCAAACTCTCAGCCTGCTACAGTAGCCACGCCCCAAACTCTCAGCCTGCTACAGTAGCCACGCCCCAAACTCTCAGCCTGCTACAGTAGCCACACCCCAAACTCTCAGCCTGCTACAGTAGCCACGCCCCAAACTCTCAGCCTGCTACAGTAGCCACGCCCCAAACTCTCAGCCTGCTACAGTAGCCACGCCCCAAACTCTCAGCTTGTTACAGTAGCCACGCCCCAAACTCTCAGCTTGTTACATTAGCCACGCCCCAAACTCTCAGCTCGTTACAGTAGCCACGCCCCAAACTCTCAGCTTGTTACATTAGCCACACCCCAAACTCTCAGCCTGCTACAGTAGCCACTCCCCAAACTCTCAGCCTGCTACAGTAGCCACGCCCCAAACTCTCCCTCTGCTACAGTAGCCACGCCCCAAACTCTCAGCCTGCTACAGTAGCCACGCCCCAAACTCTCAGCCTGCTACAGTAGCCACACCCCAAACTCTCAGCCTGCTACAGTAGCCACGCCCCAAACTCTCAATGTTTACACTTTTGGTGGTGAAGATAAATCCATGTATGGCACAGCAATAGTAGTCAATGAACAATAAACAACAATGAACTGGTTTAAGACAATATTTTAACATACAAAAAAAAAAAAAAAAAAAACTTGGCAACCACACAGCAATATGTAAAAAAAAAACACCCATCAACCTTACCAACACCATATCAACACCCTAGCAACCACCCAGAACAGCCTAAAAACACTTTTTGGCCACCACATAGCAACACTGTAGCAAACACCCATAACACCTTAGCGTCGAGTTTTGAAAATGGTTAATTGTGCAGAAATAGATATAAGTGTTATATAAACCTATCTACTGATGAAATCACATTGAATCATTGCAACTTGACTCACCCTCCATATGCTGCAGTGTAAGAACATTTACATATTCCTGCTTTTGTTTGTTCACGCAGAAATTTGACAGAATGCAAGATTTAATAAGCAATAACCAAACAATCCTTCTGTTATCTCTCTTTCTGATGATGATGATGATGATGGGTTATATGAAGCCCCTTGGGCTTACAACAGGTCACATTTAGAGAGAGACTTAAATGGTTATTAACACTTATTCCTACCTAATAACTGTCACAGATGAAAGCCACACGGATGGTGAGATGTATTAAATAAAACTTCCTGAGACAGGATACCAAACATAATTACCTCATCTCACTGAGAGAATGACATGTCTGGGGAACCGCTAGTGAAAACTGTGTGATTGTGTATTAGTACCTGTACATCTGCCGGTAACAATGGAAATCAGAGACAAAAGCTGGTCAGATGAAACAACAGAGAATATTGATTTACAAACAATAGTTATGCTATACTTGTGGAAATAATGACATGAATTGGAGTTCACTCAGAGGACAAGCAGTGTTCCAGTAAAATATGGCTGCTAATAGCCTTCAATCTGTCATAAACGGTGGCGTAATCTCTCTTTATCCCAAACGATATTCTTTTACATGTTGTCAAATGAAGACAAGGACGCTGTCAGTCACAGAAGAGTCTGCACAGGTCACGTCATTCCCGCTGATGAGGCCTTTGTCATGTCTGTCATCACTCGGTTGACACGGCGTAAATATGACAGGAAATAGGTGGTGACACCACACACACACACACACACACACACACACACACACACACACACACACACACACACACACACACACACACACACACACACACAAGCGCCACTTCTAATCACCAAAACACATTTGTCCCGTTTTTCTATTTCTTTCAGCATCTCAGCCATGAGTGTTACGCTTTTAAGATGAAATGTCAAGTTAAAATGCATCTCAACCCTTGTGCTCTAATCCAGTCTAGATGTTTTTACATTTTGTGAATGCCACTTTAAAAACGGATCCGATCTGTGTCTGGTGCACATGACCCTGCACCAGCATTACTAGAGCATGCTGTGGCATCTGTTATTTATGGACACAGGACCCAGAGATAAGGGACAACTGGTTGAGCTGACCCGCCTGGAGTGAATGGAAGCTCTGTCAGTGTGGATGTTCGTAAATGACCTTTCTTAAGGTCTAGCCTTACACAGACTTTTAGCCCAATTTAATTTTTAGATAGTTCACGAATGTCACTGAGCCCAATAACATCGATTTTTCAGCTAACAGCATCCTGCCGGTCTGAGTAAAATGCATTTTTTTTTTATTAATAGCTTACAACCTAAACAGAGCGCAGTCTTGCAGAATAGGTGGCCATAGTTTAGCCTTCATTATTTCTAGCATCATCTATTAGATGAATCTCACAAAAAAATGGGTCAGTAATGTTATAATAATAGCCTTAATTTTACCTGATCAGTCTCTTGATATCAAATTAAATAAGCTGCTGTGTTGCATTGTGCAGTGTAGATGAAACTATGCAGATGCATCTTGGGTAAGGCACAGATAAGCACACAGAGCCTATTAAACTGAAGGTCTGGCTCAGAAGCAAAGGCTCAGAGATTAATGCGCTGCCTGGCATGAGGTGAACTAATGCACTGCATGGACACCTTTAATTATTCTATTAAAGTTTGAGCCAATTACACTTTAATTGTCCTCCACGTATTAGTTTCTGTGCCTTACCGTGTGTTCCGTCTTATAAATGCACTATATCATCATGAATCATCATGAATATCAAACAGTGTCTAATGAGTCATGCATGTAGCCAGTGGCAGATAGGAACATGAGAGCATGATAAGCATGCACATATGTAATATATGTGCATAAATCAAATCTACATATTTGAAATATGTTGTAATATTAAATAATTAATATATGAAGCCTGTTAGACATTTTAACTATTTTATATATTGACATACTGTATGTATCTATACTTCACAGATATGCATGTTTATTTATGCAATGCATGTTTGACGTATGTCATATAGATCATTATTTATATACATATCAGATATTACTTTTGATATACATGCATAGTATATTATTTACATAAATGTGACATCAATGTGACACAGCAAAATCACTCTTGATATGGGGCATTATACATTACATTTCTGTATGGGTATCTTCATCACTTTTACCAGCACTACAATCTGGGATAAGAAAAAAAATCCCACATTGAGGCAATTTATTTACAATCATAATTTGATGCTACATTATAGTTTTGACATCTTTAAAGTCCCCCTGTAGTCAAAAATATCCCATAAAACTCATCTTTGATCACCAAAATTACATATTTAAATGTTTTTTTTTTCCTTGAAAAAAAAATCTTCATGCCTTAAAATATCTTGAATGTAACTCTTGCCTCATATGCAGTTCTAATATGCAAATGTGCCCCGTCTCCACTCACTCACACAGCTCAGAGATCCACTGGTTGACGATCACACGTTGATCTGATTGGTTACAAGGTAGTTTGTGACGTCAGAAACACCAGCGATTTCAAACCGTGTGTTTGAGACTGTCTTTGGTTCACTGCAGTTTTAAGGAGAAAATACTCAGCAATGCTGTCGACTTATGAACTTACACACGGTGTGTCTTAAAGCGTATTAAAAAAAAACACCACATAGACACATAAACAACATTAAAAGCTGGATTTACACCACAGGAGGACTTTAAGACTGAATATGATCATACTACACATCTGGTCTCCAGATCAGTTACATCTTAAAGATGTAAGTTACATTACACGTTCTGCCAGTGAGTTGGTGGAGTTGCTGTTTTTAATTGTGACCTGGATTCAGTTGCTTTATTGCTACAGGGGTGCTTTCAGCATCATATCGCAATATTGGAAGCCAGTGTTTACATTGCATCAGAGCTTGATTACACGGCTTGTTTCTGTACTGACAGACACAAATGAGATGTGGGAGATACTCACTGGGGCTCTGCGGTACAAACACAGTAGCATGTGTGTTCATCTTATAGTCAAATCTGTGTAGCGAAACAAGTCAAGTTTTAGTGCAAAGCAAGAACAATTGTGTCTTATGCCCCTCAAACCAGTTTACACATGCAGGTACCGACAGTGATACATTTTTGTTACGTTAAATTAATGTTAAATTAAATAGAATATAAAAAAAAAAAATTATAAATCAATAATAAAACACTATTTTATTCAATGTGGTTAAATAACTAGTACTTTCATGTCCCCGTTTAGTCCATTTTATCCCTTAAAACTCATCTTTGATCACCAAACTGACATATTTAAAAGTTTTTTCCTAAAAAAAAAAAATATATTCATGCCTTAAAATACTTTGAATGTAACTCGACACCCTTGCCTCATTTAGTATACACGGTTCTATGAATATGCAAATGAGCCCCGCCTCCACTCACTCACTCAGAGATCCACTGGTTGACGATCACACGTTGATCTGATTGGTTACAAGGTCGTTTGTGACGTCAGAAACACCAGCGATTTCAAACCGTGTTTTTGAGACTGTCTTTGGTTCACTGCAGTTTTAAGCAGAAAATACTCAGCAATGCTGTCGACTTATGAACTTGTGAACACATGGTTTGTCTTAAAGCGTATTAAAAAACACCACATAGACATATAAACAACTTTAAACGCTGGATTTCCTCCACAGGGGGACTTTAAAATGAAATGGAAAATGTTGCCACACAAATTGCATTGAATGCTTTTGTTTTCACTGTTACCTGATTTGCTTAATTTCTAGTATATCAGGTGTTGAAATCATGCACAGAGTATGTCTAAATGAACTGATGGGCACAGTTCAATCATTAGTGTTCAGTAGTTCAATGTCACGATTGTTTTATTGCTGACTCATATGGTTCCCTTGAGGTGTTTCAATCCCTTCTTTAATCTTGACACTAATTTGAGGCAGATATTGAGACTGGATGAACAAAACAATTGGCTCCACAATGACTCTTTGGCATGAATATCTTATTGGCAACAGGAAAGGACAATTCAAAGGAAGAGTTCTTGGAAGGAGAGAGTAATTTATTAGCGTGCTTTTGGATGGTTATTGATCTGCTCTTATTGATGTGTCAATTGGATTGAGTGTTATTACATTGCCCGAGAGCAATACTGCCCAACCGTTTAGTGAGCTTTGCGATAAAGCATTGAGATTACAAACCATTAATAATTGCACATGCAAATCTAAACCATCGTTTATTGCAGAAGATCAGAGTGAAAACTCAAGCGATTCATCTTCAGATCTAGCCCGAAGCACTTCAGGGAACAACCCAAACGAGTTCACTAATTGTTAATTACTCTTCGGCGTTGTATTACTGAAGAGGTTTCAAAAGTTTAAAACTCAGCTTTCAAATATTAGGAGGCTTCATATCGGTATGTCTAGGTTATGTTTTTAACATCTACCAAATATAGCACCATCCAGCCTAATGTTTGCTGGTCTTGACTGGTTTGAGCAGGTTTTCTCTGGTCAAAACCTCACTAAAAGTATCAAATCTGATTGACCAGACCAGAGGAAACCAGTCTGTGTCCATCAGACACCATCAAACTATTAGTCTAGTTCACTGTGCTGTTTTCAATAAGGTTAGCGAGATTTAAAAAGCATCTTTACTTGAAGACTTTATGTATTAAGGTGTTCATAATTTACATTGTAATGCACTACATCTTTTCATCAATAATTGTAACCAAAGTTTAAATGCATCATAATATTTCCAGATTGCTCAAATCGGTTGTTTGTCATGTGTTTTAATGCATTGTCTTTCTAAAGTTGTAACAAGATAAGTATTATAACTGATGTTAAAATTATTCATGAGATGCATTAAATGCTACATTACAAGACATAATTAACGCTTTAAAAATACTTTTATAATGCATTATATATAAAGGCTTCAAGTAAAGTGTTTCCATTTTTTTCTCTCTCAAATTAACCACCTTGTTAACAAGTAGACATTGCTGAATATTGATGATAAAGCTGCAGGTCAATGAGCCGCGTTCAGTGTATAAACTCATCCGTGTCACTGACAGAGGAAGTGTTTGAGCTGATCCGTGCCGTGAGAGACGGATCCATCATGACACACAGCAACAGATGCGTTCCTTTCTTTATTTCCCTTCAACCATTTCTAGAGCTGTTTACTCTCTGTCGAGATGTTATTACACTCATGTCCAGAATGGTGTGCGTCATTAACTGTTTCTTTTATAATACAGTTTTTTGACAAGCAATAGCATACAGGATGAGTGCTCATTTACTCAAAATAAGCTGCAAGGGTTACATAAAACTTCATGATTATGAGAAGATTCACATATTTACACCACACTAGCATTCAGACGTTTTGCACAATTGGTACTAAGGAGCCCAAAGTGTGGCAAGAAAATATCCATTACACCATTACACCACCAACAGCCTGGGGTGTGTTTCCCGTACAACGCCGTAACTCGCTGCTTAAATAGTGCGATGCATCGTTGAAGAAATCAACTAGCTAGTCACGACTGTTTCCCAGAACCATATTGCCGCAACGTGGTGTTCAACCACGCTTGTTTATGATGTCACCAAGCGGCAACCTCCCTGTCTCTCTCTTGAAACCAACACGGAAGTGAATTAAACTGCAATTCATCGACTGACCGCTTGAGGCCGGCTGCAGAAGTGAGTCAAATCTGCATCTCCCCCATGTTAAAATGCCCAAATTTACAGTAGAAAAAAAAACATGTTTACAGCCTGGAGCAAAAAGTGGTTTTGGTCTTTATAGCTTATTTTGCCCTTCATGACAACTGTGAGGGGGGTGAATTTTTTTACAACTCATCGTTTAAATTACATTAAGCCTGCATAATTAATTAAGGGCGTGGCCATTTGAGTGACAGGTGGATTGCGGCCGTTTGTCTGCTGTCTGTTAGCGTCACTCTCAGCTAATTCCAGCCGCTGCTGTACTTGCCATCTCTGCCGTGTTTGTGCTTTTTTCGGGATTATTTCATACAAATTAATACACGCATTATACCTTCGCCCACGCTGTTGGATTCCGTTGTTGTCGAGTATGGAGAGAACAACCAGCGCTGTATTTCCAGTTGTTTTCCTCGCATGCACTAACGTTAATGGATGTCTGACAATTTCCTTGCTAAAAAAGTCTATAGATATAGAGACCACACTTGTTATGCGGTACTGTTGCTCTCACGGAACAGATATGCTTATTTAACTTTTTAGTGTTAAATAAAAAGTACCGTCAAATGAAATCCTGCAGGTGTCAGTGCTTTCTCTCCGTCCATGCAGTAATGTTAAGTTAGATGCACACCCTTGAATGAGCGCGGATTTCTAGTGCGTTTATTCGAACTTCTGAGGTAATATCTTTTGTTTAACCCATTTGAGAAATTGAGAGGCGGCCAAAATCAGATTTTAAAATGGACTAAACAGCTCTTTACGAACTTGACGTGCGATGCCCTGCTGATTGACATGTGCGCATGGATCACTGTCACACGCACAAGCTCAGAGCAATATTGTAAGTTACTGCATGATAATACATTTTTATAGCAAAATAATAATACATCACGATACACAGTCTCGCTTTTAGTTACGTCTTTTAACTATTGTAATATTTCGAAGGGCAAAAACATGAACTAAACTATTGGCTTTAATTCTTCAATCAGCTGTCACTTTAACCCGAGGGCAGTAGCTCCACCCATGTCCTGCCTTTTTGCCCATTTTCTGTTATCCGGGAGTGACGAAAGGTGACGGGCAGCCAAGATGGCGACGGCCGGCCCCGCCCACTTTAGGCTTCAAAAACGCTCTTCAGAAACCTACGGGTGACGTCACGGACACTACGTCCATATTTTTTTACAGTCTATGGATGTCACGCACGTGATGGAGTAATAACTTCTTTTAATGAAACTGTTTGAGATCGAATTAACGCTAGATGTTTTACTATAAATGAGAGAAATGTATCTGATCAAGTTTTCTCAGTTATTTCGCTTTATTTCCAGATTCAATCATAGACTCGTTCTTACGCACTAGAGCTCGTTCGCACATGCGCACTCTTCAGAAACAACGCTTTAAATCTCTTGACAAACTCAAAGACGTAAATGACATTTGTATGTATTTTAAATAAAAGACACATGTTGTACTAAATGTCAGCTTGCTTATTTTGCTCAAGATCAGGATTTATTGAGTCCACATGTCATGCAATCTAGAAACTCTTCTTCTAACCACAGGACGAGATCTGTCGCTCACACACACAACTCTGCGATGCTGTTTGCGAATGTTCGTTGGAACGATGGTTTAGGGAAACACGACTCGTTGAACTGATGATAACGACGGAACTTGCGACCATAGTTGGCTAATGATGCTTTCGGGAAACGCACCCCTGAACCGCTGATACAAGGCAGGATAGATCCACCCTTTCATGATGTTTACACCAAATTCTGACCCTGCCATCTAAATATCACAGCAGAAATCCAGATCCATCAGACCAGACGATGTTTCTCCAATCTTCTGTTATCCAGTTGTGGTGAGCTGGTGTGAATTGTAGCCTCAGTTTGCTGTTCTCAGCTGACAGGAGTGACACCGGTGTGTTTCTTCTGCTGGTTCAAGGTTGGCCGTGTTGTGTGTTCAGAGATGCTCTTCTGCAGATCTCGGTTGTATCAAGTGTTTATTTGAGTTACTGTTGCCTTTCTATCAGCTGAACCAGTCTGGCCATTCTCCTCTGACCTCTGACATCAACAAGGCATTTTCACTCACTGGATATTTTCTCTTTTTGGACCATTCTCTGTAAACCCTTGAGATGGTTGTGTGTGAAAATCCCAGTAGATCAGCAGTTTCTGAAATACTCAGACCAGCCCGTCTGGCACCAACAACCATACGCCACGCTCAAAGTCACTTAAATAACCTTTAAATAGAAAAACTTCAGCTCACAGAATATTTTTCTTTCTGCAAACTCTCAATATCAGCTGTATATCCAGTATGCAGGAGCGTGTCACTGGCACAGAAGGGACAAACAGGTGTAACTGCCTAATTAAACATCATTAGCATGTACTGGGACCGAGAAAGAGCTAGAGCGGATCTCTTTACACAACGGTCCACCGTATGTAGAGAGAACAGCGGGACCCGTATAGCCTGACATTACACACCGAAGCCCTGCGGCGGGACAGAACAGGCCTGGCTTGGCTTACATGTTCCCGGATCTCTCCAAAGGCTTTTCTGGAGCTCAGATTTCAGCAAAACTGCGACTACTGTGGATGTGTGTGTTTTGTGGAGGTGACAGCATGGAGGCGAAAGCCAAACAAGTTCAATTGCAAATGAGCTTAATCATTATGCAGGACCATTATCGGATGGTCGGATAAATCTGTCGTATCGAGTCCGGAGTAATTTGCAAGTGTTACGATTCTCCATTTCGAATGCCAAGTACTTCATTTTTACTTACTCATTGATAGGCAAATTACTTTTAGGAAGTGTATATTATGATGATTCTGGAAATAAATGTCACATTGCACTTTTTTAACTGTGCGTTTGGATCAACTCAAACAGTGTTGGACTGGTTTCGCTCAAGGTGTTTCTGGGAAACGAGTCCCTCGTGGTGTCCTGGTGTTTTTTATTGGTTTACTTCAATAGTTTTTTTTTTCCTCGCTCTTTAACAAACGCTCCTTTATAAAACCCTGTGTGAATATAGTTAAAGCACAGTGATTATATGTGCAATATCTAAGGGGCACATTAATATTTAACTGGATTTACAGCTAATCATTGCAATATGAAATATTCATTTTAATCCTGATGGCAGGGGCTTTGTACTAGTTCACATGAGACCAAGTATTTCATATTCTGTAATTTCTGTTTCTCACATTTGATGGTTGATATTAAATGGTTAGTTAAGCCAAAATATGTATGATTTCCTTACGTAGAACACAAAAGAAGATCCGCTCATGCTTTTTTATACATATAATGAAAGTGAATGATTCTGTTAAACTCAGAAAAGGACAATAACATTGTGTGATAGAGTAGCTTTGTACAAAGGGAGATTTAAGTCGTCATCTAATAAAGTCTTTTTTCATATGGTTAAATATGCAAACACAAATGAGATTGTGAGCTATATTGATAAATGACTTCAACGTCAGCATATTATGATGACAGTCCCTCTTTGGATTTTTAAATCTTGTGAACGCAAGCATTAATGCAAATTACACCAATTGGCACATTATATGCAACAATTTGAAAGTTGTCTTATGTTTTTTTTTGTTTTCTATTTAAAAAAATATCTGAAGGGGAAAAAGCAATATTAGCACATCAAAATCATTTGAATATTTACCTGATTTCAAAGATTGCAATAGTGTAATTAATTTATTTTACTGGATGTGCACATTTTACTATCCACAATCAATTCCAGAAAAAAAAGAAAAAAAAAAATATATCTATATATATATATATATATATATATATATATATATATATATATATATATATATATATATATATATATATATATATATATATATATATATATATATATATATATCAGGTGAAGCTTAGGAGTAAAAATAAGTTTGAAATATCTTTACAGCAATATACTGTTAACGAACAACTCGACATGTCCACACTGATGAGAATGGTTTTCTTAATAACAAAATAAACCCACAGAAACACAGTAAGAAAATAGCAGTTAAGAAAGCATCTGATCACAGCGATGTGCTTATGTTTGCACAAGCTCCAGTCACGTCAAATCTCGTCACTTTAAAGCTATGGTATACGATGTTAAAAATCGGTCGAGAAAGCCTGAGACGGTAGGGAAGTTTTAAAAAACTCATCCCGCCCCTCCACACACACACCCCTCCCCTCTGTGCTACCTGATCCCTGAGCTATGTCACGTTTGAGTTCACGTCAACGCAAGACCAGCAACACATGAAATGTTCTGCTAAGGTTTTGAGTAATTGTTATTGCAGCACACAGCCGATCAAATTCCGATCGGCTCGAACAGAAACCCGCTAGGCATACTGAAATATATTCAAGCACTTCAAGAAATATAATTACTTTGACCCGTGATAGGCGATGCTAAACGGCTAACATTGCCAATGCCGACCGCAGCATGAGCAAGGTGTCAAACTGATAAAAAGCTATTTATGTAACACACGTCACAACATAAAAGTATAAATAAATGTTTACCTGCTCAACAAAAAGTCAGCCGTGTCAGCGTCGGTTTTCAGTCCCAGATCTCCCTGAAGCTTCCTCCAACGGTCAATGGTGGACCCCACATTTTTTATTTTATTTATCTCTGCTCTTTCCTCTACAGACTTTCTCTTTCGTCCAAAATTTACTGTAGGGGCAAGCAGGGGCCGCTTGCTGCTGTCGTTTATATTTTATCCATTGCTGATCTGACGCTACTTAGCTAACTACCATAGACTGTCTGTCAGCTGCTTGCACGCGTAAGGAGGGGGGCGGGGGCGGGTGCGGTTGGGTTGGAGACGCGAGCGCCAGGCGGAGTTTCAAGTGGAGCTGGTGATTGGATGAGAGCAGTTGACCAATGTAAGCTGTCCGGCCGGACAGCTTACATTGGTCAACTTCTCTGCGGCTGTACAGCCAATAGAGTGAATGGATTTTTTTCATTCTTTTTTCTATTCATATTGTTAGGATAACCAGCATATAAACGAGGATATTAATAATGAACAATCTTTGAAATTGTATACCCTAGCTTTAATTTATAAACCACTTCATACAATAGCTTGCTTTAAAGCAGCAGTTTTACAGTATTAAACATGAACAAACTATCACTATCACTTTCAATTAAAATTACAGCTTCAATTTCTACTATAAAGCAGTTCTCCAGTGTGTTCATGGACGTCTGCCCTCGACAGACTGAACAGAAGAAATTAACTGGAGATTTACATGTCAAAGAAGGCGGAGCCACGGAGCCACGCCCACATATTACATAATCGCCATGGTTGGTAGTTCAAAAGTGTTTACCAGCCAAAGCGAATGTTTTTTTTTTAACTGTTTCAAACTCCCCAAATGAGCTTTGATCTGGCATGATTTTGTGGGAAATGACGTCACACCAGTTTGTTCTTTCTATTTCGCCTGAAAAATATGGTATGGAAGCTTTGTTTCCGCCACTAAATAAATAAAAAAATTAATTGCGACTTTTTGTCTCACAATTCTGACTTTATGACACACAATTGTGAGTTTATATCATGCAATTCTGACTTTTATATATATATTTCTCAAAATTGCGAGATGTTGAGATAAAAAGTCGCACTTATCTTTTAATTCTGTTTTATTCTGTGGCGGAAACAAGCTTCCATAATATTGAGCCCTTAATAGAGTCAAATACTTTTATGATGCTTTTACAGGGCTTTTTGCACATTTTGGAGCTTGAAATCTGTTGTTTTATGGAAAAGATCTGCATGAACATGCATGAGGGTGACAAATGATGACAGAATGTACAGGTTTTAGTGTACTATCCCTTTGATGGTTTTTTTTTCATAGTTTATAGCTTCATGTTTTATGACTGGACGTAACCATCAGTGATCAGCGCAGTGTTGGGTGGATTCAGAAATGAAGGTGAGCACCAGAAGTGGCTTTAGTAATGCTTCAGAGGGCTTTGATTGATTGTCAACCTTCTCCTGCTTTTGAATTTCTCATTTCCTATTCAGAAGCTTTATTCATCGCACAAGGCTTGACAGTTTTCGATATGAAACCTTCGTAGCTCCACACATCAACAGAATATAATGGAGTTTGTTCCTTCTCTCCATTTCTTCCCAGGCAATATTTCAGCATGGCTGTGTTGTAGGCTACTATAAACAAACCATAAAAAATATGACTCAATTATAATATCTCTGTGTCACAATCTTTGATTTAACCGTCGCTCGTATGCGTCGTCTTGTATGCTCATAGATTTTTGCCCATACCATCTTAATGAAATATTAATTAAATCACTGATTTGCTTTGTCTCTCTGTTCTTTTGTCTCTGTTTGTGGATTAATGGGCATGAAACTGCAAACTGATGGGTCCAGATGAACTGAGCATAACATGTAATTTTCTCTAGGAGACAAACAAACTTAATACGTGCCCTAAAGTTAGAATACATTTGCATATTTTGGCAGATTGAATGTTCCGCACTTTAATTTACCTGTCACAGATCTGCTCCACAACAAACCATAGGGCAATGCTTCAGAAACACAACACACAGATGTGGCGTAACCAGCAGAACACAAACAAGCAACGTGACTGGCTCCGGGTGAATCTTATGAACACGTGTCCGGCTCCCATTTCACACCATATTAAGACAAAAATAATAATTGCCTTGCAATTTGCATAAAGAACATGACGCCTTTTCTTGGACAATTTTTGTAACATATTTGTTATCTCAATTAAGCACTACCGTTCAAAAGTTTTTAGAGTTAATCTGTTGTGATGTTTATATTTCTTATTCAAATAATGCAGTTCTTTTGAACTATTCATCAGTGAATCTTAAAAAAATTCGCCAAAACATACATACATCCATCTATCCATCCATCCCTACATCCATCCATCCATCCATCCATCCATCCAGTTTAATTAGATTGTTTCCATGAGATTGATCTTGCCACCCTGTCCGTTGGGCTTTGTTTCTCTTATCCCATCATGCTTTGCATCACCATCCATCTATGATCACCATCCATGACTGGCACACAATAAATGGCTCTTTTCTGAATGCCAACTCTTTTTTGACTGAGCAGCACTTGATGGATGAATCATGAGCAAATTGAATATGTGTATTTTTCTTGTCAAAAACAGAATAAGACTCCAGAATCCAAGGCAGTCACTGCAATTTGCTTTCCTTTAATTTTAAACCCGCTAGCTTTTAAGTGCATTTGACAGTGATTTAGAAAACAACCACAGATCCATGTTTTTACTTGTCATACATTTGTGACACTGCAGTCATATTTTTTCTTGGCCGAGTCTCGCGTATTTACGATTGCCAAAGCCTGCGGCTCGACTTCCACTTACCTTTCCTCCGTCTGCATGGTTACCATGGCAATGGTTACCGATGGAGACCGGGAGTTCAGGGAACTGGGAGACGGGAGATGGGGCTGCAGGGGAAAGAAGATTATTGGATGATGGAAGGTTAGTTAGGAATATAGCTGCACTTTTTTACTTTGAGAGATTTTATGAAGCACCGATGGCCTGAGAGTGGCAGGAGAGACAGCTCTGAATCCTGAAGCTAATGTTCATGTTGTTTGACATAAATAAAGGCTAAAAGTGTGGTTAAAGACATTAAACATAAGCACTTTTTACTAGTGTTGGTCAATCCTTATCCCTTAATAAAGGAATACTCAGTACAGATTAAGCTCTGTTGAAGGCAGTGGTGATAATGCAATATTTATATATATATATATATATATATATATATATATATATATATATATATATATATATATATATATATATATATATATATATATATATATATATATATATATATATATAAATAAACAAAAATAAACCATAAACATAAAATACACACTTTAAAAAAAGAAATAGAGATCACGATTCTCCCGCGATTCTGAATAGACAACTAAACAAAATAACATGTAATTTACTAGAGGTTCTGACAAAATGTTAATAGTTGCAGTCTATTTAAAATAATGTAATTAATTTGAATTATTTAAAAAAAATGGTTTGAGTGAATAATTCAATGACTCACTCATAAAGACTTCACTTGTTTCATTACTAGATTAATCAGCATGTTTGAATTAATCTCTTGAGTGAATGATTCAATGACTCACTCATAAAGACTTCACTTGTTTCATTACTGGATTAATCAGCGTATTTAAACAGATCTCTTGAACGAATTCGATGGCAAATACATTTTTTAAGAGTCACGTGTCGCCAACTACTGGTGTAACGATGTAATGACACAATCTTTATTTCAACCTTCAAGTTACTTTTAAAAGGTACTTTGTTCTATTTTGATCGCTACCGTATACATCAGTGTTTATATCTGAACTATAAACTTTTTGAGTTTTATGAGTACTTCTGTGATAATCATGTGATAACCTGATATCGTGTGGTTGAAAACACTGTTTGTGAAGCTGTTTCATACCTACAGTATTTGAATGTCAAAGGTTTAATAGAGAGAGCCGAGTCGTAATTTAGGAATAAGATCACGTGGGTGTTTGAATCCAGATTGTGATCTTTTAACGGTTAACAGTGCAGGTCTAATATATGTGTATTTGGTGTGGGAAAATTACAGTAGCCTTGCCGAACCTACTTGCCTTGTCTGTGTTATGTTCAACTTTTGCATGATATGTGCAATATTACCAGAAAGGGATGAGTCATATGCACTGTATCTGTATGTTTTACATGGATCAAATTCAGTTCTAAGATTTAAAATAATATTTATCTTAGATTTTTTTTTTTTTTTTTTTTTTTATCTTTTGAAGGCATCCTCAATGGAAGGTTTTGTCAGGTTTAGCTTACCTCTGTCTGAACATATTTTAATGCTCAAATCAGCACATTAATGATATTATTTTTTGCCCATGCAGCCATGTTTGAGCCTGTAGTAAAGCATTAATCGCCCCTCCTCTTGTTGTCTGGCTTCTATAATTTATTTTCATAGGCAGCACACAGGCTGTCCTGTCCCGGCGCTCCGCCACAGATTAAAATGTGACAAAAATGAACGCCAGCCACATTGATCATGTGGACAGGAATGTTGGTGGGAGGGTTGGAGACTCGATCCGGCTCTCCGACGGGAGATTGATGCACAAGGCCATTGTGTGTCACTCTGGAGGATACACTCAGCCGCTTTGATTTTGTGGTTTATCCCAGATTTTCCTTATTGGTAAAGTTTGTGTGTGTGTTGCACTGTTTAAGACTTTAGAGAATGTCAAGAGGGCAGCTGTCTCTCTCCGAACAATAATGTCTGAAGCACATTGCTTCTAATATATTCTCCTCAGTGGAACAAGTGTTGTGGTAGATGGCTTATGCAGTATTTATGATATGTTTTTTTTTTCCAGTTCATAGTATGATTGTCAGTTGTTTGCAGTGTTTTAGTACTCGACCGGATGAGTACTACAAGTTTTGTCTACTACAGGTCTCAGTCCTGTCTCAAGTACTATAATGCTGCAGAAAATGTTTTGTAGTCTGTGCATATGCTATGGAGGTTTGAATGACATTGACACAAAACCAGGCTTCATTCACCCCAAAGGAAAGCTTGTACACTGTGTGAATTGTCCAGTTGGCCAGACTAGATAGATAGATAGACAGACAGACAGACAGACAGACAGAAGGACAGACGGATAGATGAATAGAAAGGCAGACAGATAGACAGACAAACAGACAACACTCGGCTATTGACCACTAACAGCCTGTTAACTGTCTGATGCATATTGCACACAGAACTGGTAATGACTTGTGAAAATAAGCTCCAGTCAGATTGCCCGACTGCAATGCAATTTCTCAGAGTCTGGCTGTACAGGCTTTTTATCAGTCCACTGGGGAAAGGCATTTAAAAGCACTTGAGAGGAAGAACGAAACAATGGGTTTGCCCAAGTGTGCCAGGTTTGTGGCTGCAGATCTTCAGAGATTTTGTTTTGAGACATTAAGTAGCAAGTAAACTAGACATCCATTCTGCAGTTCTCTTCTACAATATGATGTAATGCGGGCCAGACTTCATGCCTGAGTCAAAGTCTGGCTTTGTGTGACACTTCAAAAGGTGCTATTTCTCAAAGAACCAAGTAAAATGTAATAGTTGCCTTGCATGTAATTGATGCCAAATGAAATTATGAAGAGTGTTTCTAACCTTCAATCCTGTTAAGGAAATTCAGCATTATATCTGCTCATTAACATAGTTGCACCTCCTCGCTCTCCGAGGATTGTGACAAGCTCTGCAGATATTCATAGCATCCCGCTAATGGCTTTTTTGTAGATTGTCTCACGTCTTAATTACTTTGCTTTACCTGCTAGACAAGTTCTCTCCCATAATCCCCTTTACATAACTCTGACTCCAAAAGATTAGCCAAAATAAGTTCCATATCTAATTAACCCTAATGCTCCCTTCAGTGGTTTTCAACTCCCATTCTTGCTTTGCATTCAAGACCCTATAAAGCTCCTTCCAAATTGTTTCCTGTTGCCATATCGATTCATTCAAATTGGGCGACTTAAAGGCCTCGAGATGCTGTGCAGATTATTTGGGAGACTCTTTTTACCCCCTAAAACTCTAATGACGGCAGACACGAGGACCAATGTGCATTAATGACTGTGGTGTCAACTGACAACATCTGTGCACTCTTAAAGCTCTTAGCTGCCGGGAATCTCTAGACGCCAGAGCCAATTCAGAGCCATTAGCCCTGCTTTATCAGAGCGTCTCTCCACCGGAGTGGGTGGGCTTCCCAGGCCCCCAGAACGTTCACTCAAGCATTGGAAGAGGGGGTTATGTTAGATACAAAAGGGAAATATTCCTGGCAATGCTAGAAAAGTAGTTTGAACAGAAAAATTACTTACAAAATGAAGCAAATGTGCACATTTAAAAAACAAACAAAAAAAACACACATTTGATGAAGCAACCATGCCATTTTAGCTGGCTCTACGAGTCTTTGTGCTCTTTTTTCGTGACTCGAGACTCATACCCGAGCGCTTCACATCACGAGTGCAGTGCTGTATCCGGTGAGCTTCTGAGCAAGTTTACTACAGCAGAAAAGACACACATATGGAGCTGGTTATGTGATGCAAAATGTATTAGTTTCCAAGTCATGCACTAAATTGTTTAAATTGTTTTGAGATCATAACATATTGTTCAAGAAACCGTGCAAAAAAATAAGTCCTTAATAATTTATGGAACCTTGTTTTCGCCACAGAATGAAAAGTAAAAAAGGTAATTGCGACTTTTTATCTCACTATTCTGACTATTCTGAATTGCAAGTTTATATCTCAGAATTGCGTGAAATAACGTCGCAGTTGTGTGTCATGAAGTCAGAATTGTGTGATATAAACTTGCAATTACAAGAAATAAACTTGAAATTCTGACTTTTTCTCAAAATGTATAGTTTATATTTCGCAATTCTGACTTTATAACACGCAATTACGAGATATAAATTCAGTATTGCATGATATAAAGTCACAATTGCATGTTATAAAGTCAGAATTGTGAGATATAAAGTTGCAATTGCGGAGAAAAAAAGTCTGAATTGCGAGTTTATTTCTCGCAATTGCAAGTTTATAACACACAATTGCAAGTTTATATCTTGCAATTCTTACTTTGTATCTCTGAATTCTGAGATAAAAACTTTCAATTATCTTTTAAATTGTTTTATTCTGTGGCGGAAACAAGCTCCCGTAATAATCTGCCCATGTAATTATAATTACTGTGAAAAGGAATAAAAGTTGTTGGTGTTTTACTGCCAGTAGTGTTCATTTCAGCTGGAAACTGCAGTTAATTGTTTGCATAAGTAGGTTTTGGGAGTTTTGCTGTCAAGTTCTTGTCAAGATGGGAGGGCTGTAATTTTCAAAAAGAAGGTCGGACTTGGCTTGAGACTCTTTGTTGAACCCTCACTAGCTTATACTCACACATTCTTATTGTAGAAGGAACTGCAAACTTGAACTTTAGTTTAGTGATAATTCTTTAGTATACTTTTCTTTGTGGCTCCTTTGAGACTGACTAAGCATTTGTGACAGAAGTTAGTTTTTTTTCCATGGGACGTCCAACAGCTGTTGGATGTCTGAGCCTGGCAGAGTTTTGTGAGATGAGGACTTTGTGAGATGAGAGCCCAACTCACTGACTTCTTGGGAAATGCTTAGAGATTTTTTTTCTCCCATGCTGCCATGTTTCTATACAGTGAATGTTTAGCCAGAAGCACTGGCAGACATTTAAAGTAAAAACGGAAGCATTTCCCTCTCCCATTGTGACTAGCAGAGAAATATGCAGTTGAAAAGAAGGGAAATCTGTGAGGATGTAAGACGTTTGTTGTGTCAGTCATGGGTCGTCATTCACCAAGTGAAGAACACACTGTAATTTTAGGTTACTATTAAGGCTTTTTGATGCCATAACGATCCCAAAATTTCTTCTTTTTGCCATGGGATGCCTGACTAAACAATTCAGTGCCGGATTGACCTCTTGTGTTATTGCCACTCATAACAGGCCCGGCACAGTAATTACAGTCCATCTCAAAATGTCAGCGAGAAGGGCAGAGCTCAGCGAGGCTTTACTCCGGCAACTGTTAACTATTTCTCTCTCTTACAAGAGCTTATTTAAAGAAATGTGCCACAAGGTGTGAGCGACTTCACCCACCAGTGCTAATTTACCACTGTAACGAGCATGCAGTGATGCATGATTATCAGGCAATTATATTTGGTTACCATGCAAACAGGGTGCATCATGGGACATCATTAAAGACCGAGAAAAACAGCATCACAGAAAGAGAGCTCTGTTTACCAAATGGCAGCCATTACCGTACACCGGCCCGTTTGTTTCCGATTTCTATGAATATTAAAAGGCCCTCTGTTCTTATGCCTGCAGTGTCATCTGGCATGACAAATTGAGATTCAATTGTGCTTCCAGTCAAAAATAATTGATGCTTACCATCAGAAGTTTTTGGAGTGTGAGTAAGAGCTGATTTAATTGTTCAGATTTATCCGAGCTCTCATAAATAACTGAGACGGCGGGTTATTAGGTGAGAGATAAATGATCGATGACCAATAATCAGCCATAATCCCTCCACTAGTATCAGTGTCATTTACATTGACAATCATGCTGATTCACGTTGACAGACAGCAGTGCAGCATTTAACACCACTGTAGTATTAGTACTTGAAGTACACAAAGAAATGCAATGCTAACACTAGCTAGAGATCAACTGTATTCCTCTTTGAAGGATAATTCCGGTATTTAGCACTTTGAGTCTATTGTATAGTTTGTTTTGGATGAACTAGAGTGGTGGACACAGAAATTTTGACAAACATGTCCTTAAAACAACCCTTAATGTTCATTTTCAAAACTGACATTACAGTTAGCAAAATACAGTTTCCGTCGTGTTTTATTTGGCATTTTGTAAAATCGCATTGATTTCTGGTGGAGGACTCATTGCTCGTTGATATCACTGCGCTACCGGAAAATTGGTCGGGAGTGTGCTAAGGTTCAATTATCGAGCGGAAGTTTATACGCGGTTGGGAGGTATCTGAAAAAATAGTTCCACTATAGCAAATAACATGGATTGAAATCATACATTGCGCCGATATATTTGTTTGTAATCATCAACGAACACCACTAACCACTCGGTGAGTTGAACAGTTTTGAAAACGACAGGCACTCTGAAGCGGTCAAAGGCGATTCTAAAAGAGTCAAAAAGTCGAGACAGGACCCATCATCAAAATTTCTGTGTCCACTACTCTAGTTCATCCAAAACAAACTATAAAATGGACTCAAAGTGCTAAATACCGGAATTATCCTTTAAATGATACACAGAAATGTGACATCATCGTAATGCATCCAGGAAATATATAGACCCTAATTTGTAATTGGAACATCCAATACCCGGAAATCTCTGTGGCATGTGACTCATGACTCTTCATTACCGCAGAGCATCTACATGTATCCCAATGTGATGCTTCTTTTTGCAAGTTTATTGTTACCGTAAACTTGATTACATTAAGGATAATGGGAATAAATTACTGTGAAAACTATGAACTTGATTCTGTTGTAGTGAGCTTGAGCCTTTAACGCTCACTCTCCCTCCCTAATGTCCAGTGTGTGTAATGAGGTCACATCTGTTGGACTGATGTTCGTGTCTCTGGGGTGTTGTGCGACTCTCACTAACTCTTCACTAATACCCGGCCGTAAGTACAAGGGACGGCCAAATTGCTGGACAAATCTTCCCCATGTGCAACGTCAGAGCCGAGGAGCAGACGGAAAGATAGAGAGAGCGAGGGGTGGAGGGAGGGTGGACAGATCGACTGGACATATTGTGCTCTGTGTGTGTTTGGAGGGGGTGGACACACAGCCTGAGTCAGTACTAAAGGCCACGGTGACACCCGCATGGAAGATTATTATTCAATTTTCTTAGGCTAAATGAGAAGGAGTTTTTCTTTATATCATCATGAACTGTTTCTGAACTCCCTTAAACGCCGCAATTGTAGTCTTGGAGTTTTCTTCCAGGAACGAACACGTCACAAATATCTTATCCCTAATTTAAATAGTTTAAACTCTAAGCAAAAAAGGGTTGCATTAGTGTGAAAAAACATCAAGCATCGCGTTAGTTCAGGCAGGCCACGTCAGCCAAGTTCGCATCATTACGTGTTCCAATCAGTGTCGACATCTATCACGGCGGCACATATAAACTCTCATTTCTTCTTTCTCGACTTGCTGCTCTCCAAGCTCTGTCCAGGCATAGCAGCATGAACAGGTGTAGGAGTTTTTGCCCAGAACAGAACCATACCGCCAACACTAACTGTATGCTATAATTGTAATAAATTTATATACTTGGCAAAGTGGTCTTGACTGAAACGCAGTTATGGTAAGGGGCGGGACATTTCCCAAACACGCTCGAATCGCTTGACCAATCACAACACACTGCTCCTGCCGACCAATCAGAGCACGGTGTGCTTTACAGAAGGAGGGGCTTCATAGAGACAGGAACTAAACAGAGCGTTACTGACAGACTGGGAAGAGAGGAGCCGCAACAATGGAGAATATGAGGAAAAAAACATGTTTTTTTATCATTCAAGCATTTTTTAGTTTAGAGCTTTAGTAATCCCCTTGGGGCAATGAAAACATGAAAACCTAATCTAGTAAAACGTTTTAAAAGGACATAATATGCCCTCTTTAAAATTAAAGAGATAAATGTCACGGACATCTCGTTTGATTATGAACAATAATGCTGCATTATCATGCCGAAAAATTGCCCTCACAAACAATATGAACAATGACATAGCTTTGTTCCAAAACCTTGTGAGCAGCCTATCATCTCAGCATTTCTAGTTTTGCTACAGAGCTTTGTTTCTTCTGCTCTTTGAAGGCCATAATTGGACAAAGCTTGGGTTGAGTATCACTGGGGTTCCTCTCCTCACTCTCTCTTCAGATCTGTCAGTCTAAGAGACAGTGTCAGCCTCTATGGTCAAATAAAGCCTTCCCCTGGGAGGGAATGAAAAAGAGAGGAAACAGAGACAGCGACGGCAGGCGGGGTATCCGACTCTCTGATCCGCACTTGGACTGAAGTGGGAGGAGGCAGCTGGCACAACACATGGCACTTAAACATCATACTGTGCGAAGAGACGGCGGCACGCAGCTCTCGGCACAGGCGTCCACTCCGACTCTAATAAGCTTGCTCGCATGTCAGAGCCGCCCATAGATCCCCGTGGGCAACAGAGCTTCCCATCTACCCACATCCCAACTCCCCAGGAGTCCTAGACTGAACAGATGCTGGATCGTGTGCATGTATCATTCTGTCCTTAACTCTGTTCCAAAACCTAGTCAGCTTCCTACATAGACAGCTGCTTTCTGTCGAAGTAACGCAATCAAAATGGAGCCTCAACCCTGCCGGACAAATATATGTAGTATGTTCACACAAAGCGCACAGGACACTCAACCAAAGTCCATTTCAAGGAAAGTCAGTTCACTCAATGGTCATATTTGCAACACCCCCAACGCCTATTCCATGCATGCAAGACCAATGGAAGACAACCGAAATCTCAAAAAATGCATTAAACTGCAATAAATTCCGACATGAACTTTCACATTATGTGCAGTCCTAAGTATGAGACTCAGGTTTCAGTGGCTTGGGCATCTAAAAGTAGCTTAAGTGATGCAATGAATTTACCAATTGCTGATTGGTTCTTTTATTTACTTGCTTTACTATTGTGCCACCATATTGTGTATTGCAGTTTCGCCCATTCATAGCAATACGAGTGAACTGTCTTGGGTGTTTTACAGCCTTTGACTCGACTTGCAGTTGAGTTTGGCATTAGCATTTTTGCTAAACTGACACTACAATACTCTAAATAGCATCAATATATAGCTTTGAAGAGTCAGTTTTTAATTAGAGTGAAACATTTTTAATGAACATTTCTCAATATTATATGGATTTTTTTTATCAAAATGTATCATGCTTTATCTGACATCTTGTATGTTTTTTTTTTTTTGCTTGTCCCAGTGCATTCTCAAATTATGCAGTGCTACCTTCGAGTTTGGCCAATATAATCGTGCTGCATTCTGTTTGGAAAAACCTTCTTGGCTGTAGTCATAGTCAGCTCACTTGATTTTGTCATATTATGAGGTCGCAAGATGTGTCCTTTTACTTATGCGGCATGTGTTTTGTATGCCCGTGTCTGTGTATGTTTCATGTGATTTTTGCCAGAGAGATAAGTGTAGTCTGTGCCTCTGATGTTGACGTCGACGTTGCCAGCTCTGGGAGTTTTTTCCTGGGCACAGATGGTAGGAACAGAGAGAAGCAGGTGCTGGGTGAGGTTCATCTGTGTTGTGTTGTTTTTATCCTAGAGTTTGTCCTAAAGGCATGGCTTCCTCTGCTGTGATCACCTGGTGAACAGATGACAGGGATGATTTTCACTGGCCATCCATGTTGCTGGAGGTGTGATTTACTTTATATGCCCTACTGTGAGGCACTTAACTCTGGTAAATGTCTCATTAATACAAACTAATGAGAACTAGATTTGGAGAACTAGATCACCTTCATTATTCACCAGGTGGATGTTGTTTTGGAGTATACGTCAAGTGGCTAGGTTTCAAATGGTGTTTTAGAAGACATAGTACATATTAACCTTTTATGAGGCTGATAATGCCTACATTCTTTTCATTTTCTGTTCTTTTTTGCTTTTATCTGAGTTCTCCTCAGACTGTGATTTGATTGTTTGAGCTGCTGGTTCTGTATTGTGCATCTGTTCAATGGAACACCTTCAAAAGTTATTACAAATATGCCAGATGGTCTCAGAAGTATGTCATGTATTATGGGTTTGTTTATTCATCGTTATCTTTTAAACAGAATATTACTGGATGTCTGGAGACCTCTTGTTTCTTGGCCAGATGTTTTCCTGGGTAATGACATGTCTGGTGCATGGAATTAAAAACAAAAACACATCACTCAGTATGTACTGATGTTTAAACACATTCATCTCCCTTACAAAAAGTCGTGATGGTAACATGGTGCACTTATAATAATGCCATTTTCACGTGCCATTGTTTTACTTAGTACTCCAAAATACAACAAAGAAAGCAACGTTTTACCATGGTACAAAATGGCGCACATTTTCACTGTAGGACCATGAGGTTATAACCATGTCTCAAGCTCACTTTAAGTGGGACAACATAAAAAGTCCCATTTTGGTCTGCATTATTGTGCAATACAGTTGCTCTTCCTTCGTCCATAACTTTAAAAAAGTTGTAGGTGTTTCCTGCACAGCTCGATTCTTTTATCAGGATGTTGCATTTCCATTTCCATTCATAACATTTGCCAACTGGCTCCATTGTTTTCAAGCTTAAGACAACAGACAGCGTGCACAGAGATTCCCAGGAGTGCTTGAAAGTTTAAAGAATGGCTTAGCCTCTCTCATTTTTCTGCATTTAACTTTGAGGGAAGTTTACTTTCAGTGGCTGGGCTCCTGCTGGAGATTAATGAACACATTTGGTCGGGGCTGCATTGTTCCCATCGAAAATGCCCATCTACAGCACTATGATTTATAGACAGCCGGCAGTGCATGAGCTGTAATTTGAGAGGGGTTTGTTTTTCCTCATGAAGATGGAATTTTAAAATTCTGAGATTAATAACACCACTCTAGTCGTTTTATATTGTTCTGCAGGGAAAAGAAAAGAGGTTAGATGGGAACGTAAGGTACACAGCACAGATTTCATCCTGGATGCCACGTGCGATAGGCGCGAGGCCAGTGTGTGTGTGTGTGTGTGTGTGTGTGTGTGTGCGTTCGTATGCGTGTGTGTGTGTGTGTGTGTGTGTGTGTGTGGTTAGTCATTGACGTCACTTTATACACTAATTGTGACAACGTATTGAATCTGTACTTAGCATGAAGTGCTGGATAGTATTAAATCAAAATATTTGAAGAGCAGTAGCTGAATATTCATCTTGAGTAGGTCAGTGTCGGATCCTCATTTGCTTCCTCTGCTCTGATCTGCTGCGTGGTTCAAATAGTTGAATTAATACAGTGCACATTCTCATGGGAAAGAAAAAGCTCAAATGAGACCCCTATGATATCTTGATTTTGTTTTCAAATTAAAATAATGGTGAGATAAGGCAGACTTTTACTGAACTCTCCGGCTCCTTAGATGTTCCTCGTGAGAAACAAGTCCTACATCTCTTTCCTTGAGCATTTCAGAACATATGAATGTCTTAAAATTCGCTCAGAGGGATCGAGGACGAGCCCCAAATGGTCCCCAGGAGTTAATTTTAGGGCCTTAGACATTGGATGGACCCTGTCAGCTCATTGGGGGCATTTGTGGAGTCATGAGTTTGGTTTGTAATTATTAAGAAAATGTCATCCTGTGAGCAACATTTCATATGCAATTCCATGTCACACTGTGGCTTTTGGGAGGAAGTCTAATGAAAATGCATGGCACAGAGCAGAATGCAGTATTGTTTATAATTTGGTTTCATCCTTTCAAATAATGTTTCATGTTTAAGGCAATTAAAAATATGACACTGCTCACTTTATCTGTCAGCTCAGTACCGTTCTCTTTAAGAACAACTGCAGATTTAAGAGTATTACACACAAACGGCTCAAGAGAGAGAGAAGGAATCTTTGATGTCCATGACACGCCATGAAATGAGACAAACCATGGATAAATTAATCTTTAGCTGTTTTATGTGTATTGCACCTTTAGGCCCGACACTCAAGCTGAAGAAGTAACAAGCAAATCTCAGTGGCTCCTTACAAGATACTAAAAACATGAACAACGTTTGATGTCTGTAGCCGTGCATCATGTATTACTCAAGCTTACCCAAATTCATGTTTAATTCTATGGTCCTTGCTTAATTGTTAAGAGAGACTTAGCAAAGCCCCTTTAAAGCATGCCAGTTAATTTGATGGTCAGCTATTTTTTAATCATGCAAGCTCCTGTTTACCTGAATGAAAACTTCCAAAACAGTTTTGCATCACCATAAAATCTGACAAAACGAGATCATCAAAAAACAGGTTTATCCAGCTAATGCCAACATGCATTCTAGAGTAAGTGCTGGTGTGAAGAAGATCAGTTTATTGGGATTCTTTAGCCTACAAATGAGTTTAAGGGCATTCTCAGAAGCGTCCTTGATCAGGAGTGACTTGTAATTTAGCTTTAATCCTAACCAAACACACCTGAACCAGCTAATCAATGTCTTCAGGATTACCAGAGACCTCCAGGCAAGAGTGTTGGGGCAGGTTGATGCTAAACTCTGCATGACATTAGCCCTCCAGGAGCCCAATTATACACCACTTGTCCATGTTGTGCCTAACACAGGAGTGCCCAATCCTGCTTCTGGAAGGCCAAAACCCTGCAGAGTTTAGCTCTATCCTGCACCAACACACCTGCATGGACACCTTTAGCACTCCTCAAGAACTGGTTCAGGTGTGTTTTATTAGGGTTGGAGCTAAACTTTAGGAGCAGGATTTGGCCACCTCTGTCCCAGTAGAAGATTAATAATATTTTTACTAAACTTGTTTATTTTTAGATTAAATATAAGGCTAAGCTTGTCTTCAACAGCATTCTTGTCAACTCTTATGAAAAAGAAGTATACTTCAAGTTAATTTTATGAAGTATACTTAAAGTAATGTTCAAGTATATTTTCAAGTATAATTATGTAGTAAGTATACTAATGTCAATGTGTACTAATAGTAAACTTGTAAGTGTACTATTTTAATACCGCTTGGGACTAAATTGGCCCACTTGCAGTATATAAAAGTATATGTTTAAGTCAGGGGTGCCCAATCCTGCTCCTGGCGATTGACTGTCCTGCACAGTTCATCTCAAACCCTAATCAAACACACCTGAAGCAACCAATTAAGGTCTTTAGGATCACTTGAAAATTATATTCAGGTGTGTTTGATTAGGGTTGGAGATGAACTGTGCAGGACAGTCGATCGCCAGGAGCAGGATTGGGCACCACTGGTTTAAGTGTACTATAAGTTTAACATTAGTAAACTTTAAGTGCACAACTAGTTCATAACTCCCTCGTAGGGGGAAACCAAGAACAATAACAGGCAGGATTAGGCAACACAAGCAACATGGACAATGAACCAGCACAGGACTGCAAACACAGGGAGATTAAATAGGGGAACAAACATAAGACGGTAACGAGGCAGGCAGGTGGGAAAATTAAACAATAACGAGATAACAAGATGGGCGGGGTTTGACAATTGACAGGAGAGCACATGGCACAAATAAATAACATGACAGCCATGTGCTCACAAAAGACCAGACTAAACACAAACGCATGACAAACCAGGAGGGTCACAGTGTCACAGCAGTTTAATGTTTGATGATCATGTTATTTTACATTTGCGTGAGCAATCTTCTATCACTTGTTTCAGCTTCTTCTTCTCCTGAGTTTTGATACGCAGATGCTAGAAGATGTGTCATAACGCCCCCTACCGTATAACAGTGAAAACATGGATAGCTGGAAAATCCAGTCAATGGCGGGGAAAGTGTAAAGTAGAATTAAAGTAAATTCCTATGTACACTACCAGTGGACTAGCCGACAAAAAAAATCAGATACTCAGAATTAGAAAAGTGTTTTATATCAATATTTTAATCAATATTTTCAAACAATGTAAGTTTCATAAGACTGTATATGAAAAACTATGTAAAAAAGTATATTTAATAGGGTACTCGATCAAAAGAGTTAACACAACTACAAGACAAGTGTACTTTGAATACTTAATTATACTTTTAAATATATCTCGATCAAAAGATTGAGTACAAGTACAGGCCAAATATACCTTTCTCTCAGTATAAGTCAAGTACACTTAAGTGTAATTTTAAGTATATTTCTGAGAAGTAGGGCCTACATAAAGTATATTTCTGAGAAGTATATACAATGCAGACTGAAAGTATGCTTTCTTATTTTTAGTTGAAAAGAAGTGTACTAATATAACACTTGAATAAACTTATTTTTCGTAATGGATTATTATCGCTGTGTACAAGATCAGGTTCAAGATCGTTGAGAAGAATATGTCACAACAACGGAGGCTTTCCTTTTTACTGCCACAGTGTAAAGATCAGACAGTTACTTGTTTCTCACCAATAATTTTACCAGCCATGTTTATAATCCTTAATAGTCTTGCATTTAACAGAAAGAGAGTTGTACCAGGATACAATGTTAAAAGTGAGCACAGATTCAATCAGTGATTTATACATAACTATCAGAATGTCCTTTTCAATATTAAAACTCCTCAGTAAGCCTAGACATTGATAAGCCTTTTTAAAAACACTTTCTGAATGCTTATCAAATCTAAACTGGGAGTCAATCTCTGTACCCAGGTATTTAAAAGATCCCACCTGCTCAACTTCCTCTCCATTAAGTAACAAAGGCTTAAAAAGTGTACGTGCATTATTAGCCCCACAACACATTTCTTTGGTTTTGTTAATATTGTCAATATTACTTAATATTGATGCAAAGAACTCTTCAGGATAGTTAACGATGGGAAAGTTTTGGACCATGATTATTTGTAATTCTGACATTTCTCTCTGGTTCATTCTCATACAGGGTGGTCTGATTGCTCTTCTGTTACTCATCCTACTCTTCACGCTGGTGCTCTACACCCGTCACCGCTGGTGCCGGCGTCGCCGGGCCCCACAGAAGAGTGCCAGCACTGAGGCCACGCATGAGATTCACTACATCCCTTCAGTTCTCCTGGGTCCTCAGAGCCGGGACAGCTTCCGAGGGCCCAGACCCCTCCAGCACACCTCCGTCATCGGCATGCCCATCCGCGAGACGCCCATCCTCGACGACTGCGATTGTGAGGAGGACGAGCATCCGGGACATCTGCTGGATGGGAAACCACATTTGGAAGATGATTTGTGCAGCCAGGGGACACACAGCGTGGACAGTCTGGGGAAAGTGATGGGAGAGGCCAACCACAAACACAGTCTGGATAACAGAGGTAAGAGCTTCTGCATTACTGTGTCACTGTCTGTTTTCATTCCCAGCAAGCAATAGCCTTCATTTCAGCATCTAGGTTAACTATAGACCCGGTATAGTGTGGCTATGAGTAACCCACTTCTTGCCAAAATAACCTTGAATTTGGTTACATGTCGTTTTTGCCAAAATAACATCAAAGGTGTATGATATTCCACCATGTAAGCAAAGTCAAAAGTGAATACAAAGTGTTTGGTTTCATTTCTTTGACATGTTATCTAATTGATGATTAGTCTATTTTTGGGCTATGGTTAGACGTCTATTAAATTTTCACTGACAGCCCAAATTTTGCTGTGTTGTGTTTGGACGGCTATTAGACGTCTTTTAAATGCAAAATTGCTTGCTAGGATTAGATCCAACTGATAAATTCTCAGAATACATGTGGACAGTTGAGATTTCTGGATCTGATTGCAAAGAGAGTGCTTGCAAGGCTATCCTGAAGTTTCTCTTGGAGAACAGTGAGGTTTTATCTGCCATTACATTCATCACTTAGCATGATTGTCCAAGTAGAAATTTCTGGAACAACATTCAGATTTTGGGGGTTAGAGACTTGAGTTTTACAGTCAACCTATCATTTTCTTATGATTTTCGAGGTAGGATTGTGTTCCAGCACAAAGTATTATGCTCATGGTTTTATGGTGAGTATCATCCCTTCATCATCACAGTTAAAGTTCAGTCTTAATCCGTGAAGCCACACTCAGACCTGTATCCAGTGAACATGAAATCAAAATTCATATTATCTTCAGAGTGATGGTAAAGTGCTTTCTCCATTGTACAGTCAGCATGCTAATGATAGCTGTGATGGGAAAGGATATTTTTTTCCCCACTCATCTCTTTCTAGTGACACTGATGTGGCACATTTGAGCACATCTGGGGGTTTGATGTGAAGTCACCTGCCAACCGCAGGCTAATTATAGCCATTGACCTGAATTCATTCTAAGGCATAGACTGAGAGAACCGAGAGAGAGAGAGAGAGAGAGAGAGAGAGAGAGAGAGAGAGAGAGAGAGAGAGAGAGAGAGAGAGAGAGAGAGAGAGAGAGACTTTTAGTTGATGAGTTGGTTAGATCGCCCTCTCATGAGAGAACAGTCAAGGCCAAAGAAGTGTCTGATTACAAGACGTATATTCAATATGAACTTAACAAGATCCATCCATCCATCCATCCTGTTGATAATCAGCCTACAGTGATTTTTTTGTTATGATGGTAAAGCAAAACATGTATTTATTACTGTAAAGCAAAACATTATTTATCTTGTTTATAAATCTGTTTCCGAGAATCATTTCCATACTCATTTTGATTTGTCAATAACAGAGACACATGAGTTGCTTAACAATGTAGATTAGATGCGTTTTGCATTTGATTAAGTCATTAGTTGTGAGTACAGTCCTGATGCACTGTAATTCATAAGAGAGCCTTCAGTGTCATTGAAAAAAATGAACTGAGACCTGATTAAAGGTGATGAGGGTGCTTCAATCAACAAATTTGGCTTCATGTTAAGTAGATCACAAGTGGTATATAGGTCACATTGATCAATGTTGGTGAAATGCCTTCAGCTCTATTGGTCTTGAGTATGAAATTATTAGAGCAACAAGACAATATGTGCATTTGTAAAATGTTGTTTTTTTTTGCTTTTTTTAATTAAAATATATTGTCGTTTATAATTTTAGGGTAAAAGCACTGACTTTGCATTTGATTGTATTTTATTGATGTAGTAATGTTTATTTTTATATTAATATTTATCGCTTGTTGTCATGACTGATTTTGTGTGAGCAAGACGGTGCTCTCTCTGTGTGTGTTTATTAGTTTTTTATAGAAAGACATTAGGCATTACAACTTTATATTCTTTTGATTAACCTGTATTATCATGGTGGTTACCATTATATTTCGATGTGCAAAGCAGGTTTTGAACATGTTGGTATATTAACATAAGACCAGCTAAAATTATATGAGCGTATCTTTACCCACGGATACAACTGAATTTTAGTAAAGAAAGATGATTGTATGTGTCTTTTTGCATTAAAGTATAGTCTATAACGTAATGTTTTGGACAAGATCTATTGTTTACTTTATTTAAGTGTGCGGCACAGTTTAATTGGCTCTTGCAGTCTGGAGCCCATGGCGGTGATATTGGCGCGTGTCTGTGGATGAAGGATGGGGATCCATCTGAGTGATGTTGACAAACAGAAGGAGGTAGAGGCCTGAATAAATAATGAAGCACATTTTCCTGGCATCAGGCCCGCACTTGCTCCAGGACTTCCGTATCGGATCCAGCTCTCCAGCATGCATTATTATTTCAAATAATATGAACATACACATCACAATATTCCCTAATTTAAATAATTCCCACCCAAGGCATATGCAAAAAAAAGGGACGTGGCCTGGTTGAGTTAGTTAGTAGTAGTTGAAATTGGTGGTTATGACATTTCCCAAACATGCTCGAAGCTATTGACCAATCACAACACACTGATCTGGCCGACCAATCAGAGCACAGTGTGCTTTTCAGAAGGAGGGGCTTCATAGAGACAGGAACTAAACAGAGCGTTACTATGGGATTAATACCCTGCCATGTTTCAAAACTGAAAATAAAGTTCTGAAAGGTTGAAAGTAAGTGTTTGAAAACTCAAAATCTTACAAAAAAAAGTTTTGCAAGATCGAAAAATAAGATTTGCAAGCTTGCAAAATGTAAAAAAATTAAAAATATCTCTGCAAACATTATGTTGTTTTTGAGATTTCTTTCTTCAGAACTGCTAATTTTTTTTTACGATGTTGCGCAAACAATTTTTCAGAGTTTCAAATTTGTCATTGTTCTCAAACTGTATTAGTTTGTTTTCCAGGTTTGAAACCTTGTAAATGGTGATCTGAAAACTGGTGTGCGAATGTGTAAAAAAAAGTTTTGAAACTCTGAAAAAAGACTTTTGCAGGCTTGCAAAGTGGTAAAAAAAATGAAATCTCTGCAAACATAATTTTGTTTTTGAGTTTTCCTTCTTCAGAAGTGCAACACTCTTTTTTACGGTGTTGTGCAATCATTTTTTCAGAGTTTCGAATTTGTCACTGTTCTCCCAGTGTATAGTTTGTTTTCCAGATTTGAAACCTTGTAAATGGTGATCTGAAAACTGGTGTGCGAATAGGTGAAAAAAAGTTTTGAAACTCTGAAAACTGAGGTTCGAAAGGGCGAAACTTATTACATTACATTACATGTGCACTCCTATTGCAGACGATTTTTTCAGAGCTGAGTTTACAACACCCACTTTGCGGAGATACGCCCACACAGTTGCGAGCTTGCGACTCACGTGATTTGTGGCAGCGTTGTCACGCAGTTCTGCTCTGAAACTCTGAAACTCAGACTGAGCGAAAATGAAGCTTCGCAACCTAGCAACTTAAAAAAAAAAGCCTGGAGGGAGGGCCTTCTGCTCTTGGCCAATGCTTTGCTGTCTGCTGACGTACAGTCCAATCACAAGTTGTATTTACTGGAAAGGTGGGATTGACCGACTGCTCCGTAAGTAAGTAAGTAACTTTATTTTCAGTTTTGAATCATGGCAGGATATTAATCCCATACGTTACTGACAGACTGGGAAGAGAGGAGCCGCAACAATGGAGAATGTGTTTTTTGAACATTCAAGCATGAAAACCTATTTTAGGAGAGTCCAGAACAAAAATCTAAACTTTGTAAAAGGGCATAATATGGCTTCTTTAGGTTAAGACCTTATGGTGCAACCCTACTCTGACTATCACAGAGACTTGGGCCATTTGCCAACCACCTGTGCAAAACCCCAACAACCACCAAGAAAATGTGTGCAACACCCATACTGTGCCCTGCTATAGTGGTGGTGTGTTTTGCATGGACAAACACCACACTTTTTCTTCACAAAATATAAATCTGATATACAGGGGCAAAAGGTGAAGTTGTGGTCTGGTCATCTTGATGGCCCCTCATGACAGTGGCAATATTTCAGCTTTCATAAAGTCGTCTTTCAGTTAATCACTGCACATGAATTATTGTCCACTAAACAATAAATAGACACGCCACACTATATTGTTAAGGACTCCTTCAGACTTCTCTCTGCTCTGCTTTGTGCTTTTCATAGCTTCACTTGTGCATAATTGATTGTGTGGGATACGAATCTGTCGAGGGACTTTGATCCCAGAATAATCATCCTCAGTCATTTCAGGCCTGGAGAGGGAGTCGTTGCAGTTTCAATACATTCATATATTCTTTAACATAATTTGTATTGCCAGTAAACTGGATTGTTTTATATTCTAAATCGTTCAGGGACCAGTTTTATGAAAAATGACCCAATGGTGAATGAAATAACAACAAGTAATAGAGAAAATATAGTAGCTGTGTAATGGGAAAACAATGAAATCATATTCGCTCTTTTCCAAAACCTACTGCCAGCGTACAGTATACAGTATACCGATACATTTCAGAACATAACTTCCAATTCATTCATCATCAATTTTGTTTAGTTAAAAATGCATGCAATTTTTTTTGTACGTATTAGAGTAGCACATTGTTAGCTTTTCAGTTTACTCTGCCTATTTAGTTATAATAGTTAAGCTATTATATTTTTTTCTGGAATGTATAAACAAACTATAGGAATTCTGCATTATTAAATCAATTTTGTTTTCTCCCTAAATTTCAATCTGTATGGATTAGCTTTCCAAACATTTAGCCATAAAAACCCCCTTAATGCATACAACCAATAACCTATGTAACCAAGAGTCATATAAATATTTAATACAGCTGAATAAATGTCCTGCTCGACTCTTCGGACTGCAGGCAGAAGGACGGCCTGTTGAATGAAGTGTTCCTGAACACTGTGATGGGTCGTCAACCTCCAGCACAAAGACCACAAATATCATCAAATCATATTTTCGAGAGAGAGAGAGAGAGAGAGAGAGAGAGAGAGAGAGAGAGAGAGAGAGAGAGAGAGAGAGAGAGAGAGAGAGAGAGAGAGAGAGAGAGAGAGAGAGAGAGAGAGATGATGTGGCACGTCTTGATTTGAGTTATGCGCGTTCCAACATATTTTGTTGATTCTGGAACAACATCCCTGTCTGTAAATGCAATCATAACCCTATCCCTAAACCTAACCCTACCGAAGTTATCCCTTAAACCAGAGGGAAGTGATGGGTGAATAACACTAGAAGCACCAAACCCTGATTCTAAGCCTAAACTTGACATAAACTGTAAACTTGTCCCTCTAATCTGATTGGTTGATTGGAACGTTGTTCCAAGATCAACAAAGATGTTGTACTTGGTGAAATCAGGTTCTGTGAGGATGTGGTTGTGGTCGTGTTTGTGTGCTTGTGTGTGTGTGTGTGTGTTCTTGTGTGTGCTTTGCATTGAAATAAATAATAAATGATCTATAAATAATATCTATTTATCTATATATCTATCTATCTATCTGTCACGACACACACACTAGAGACGTAAGATCCAATAGCAGTATTTAATATAGGGTAATCCGTACTCACAACATTCCAGGCAAGGGTCAAAAATCCAATAAGGCAATCCAGAAACAAACAAGAAACAGGCAGATACATGAACGGAAGTGTGGGGACAAAAACAAGGACTCCGTAACAAACACTAACACAGACAGGGCATATATACACACAGAACTAACAAGGTGACGGGAAACAGCTGAGTGCAATAATCAGATAAGTGGCAGAACAGAATGCTGGGAATTGTAGTCAATAGTGAAGGACACCGTGATAACGAGGACCTCTAGTGATAACCCAGGGAAACACAACCAGACACTGTGACAGAACCTCCCCTCTACGGAGCGGCTACCAGACGCTCCATGACAGAAAACAAGACAACACAAGAGTCCAAGAGTAAGGTGGAACGTGGAAGATCCGAGGGAGGGATGGGAGGGCCAGGACCATGCAGGGAGACAGGAACAAGGGGTGAGGGTTTAACCGGGGACCAGGGCAAAACAAAAAGTCTACCGGCATCCAGGGGGAAACACAAAGTCCATCTGGCGGCCAGGGCGAAGCACAGTTCATCGGGAGGCCAGGGCGAGACGCAAAGTTCATCGGGAGGCCAGGGCGAGACGCAAAGTCCATCGGGCGGCCAGGGTGGTGCAGACCCCTCGGGCGGCCAGGGCGGTGAAGACCCCTCGGGCGGCCAGGGCGGTGAAGACCCCTCGGGCGGCCAGGGCGGTGAAGACCCCTCGGGCGGCCAGGGCGGTGAAGACCCCTCGGGCGGCCAGGGCGGTGAAGACCTCTCGGGCGGCCAGGGCGGTGAAGACCCTTCGGGCGGCCAGGGCGGTGAAAACCCTTCGGGCGGCCAGGGCGGTGAAGACCTCTCGGGCGGCCACGGCGGAGAAGACCTCTCGGGCGGCCACGGCGGAGAAGACCTCTCAGGCGGCCACGGCGGAGAAGACCTCTCAGGCGGCCACGATGGAGAAGACCTCTCAGACGGCCACGGCGGAGGCTCAGGAACCAACACCGGTATAGGGACAGCCACCGGCTCGGGAACAGACACTGGCTCCGGCTCAGGAACAGACACTGGCGGAGTCGGCAAGACGAGCAGCTTGGGCGGGGCCGGCAAGGCGAGCAGCTCGGGCGGGGCCGGCAAGGCGAGCAGCTCGGGCGGGGCCGGCAAGGCGAGCAGCTCGGGCGGGGCCGGCAAGGCGAGCAGCTCGGGCGGGGCCGGCAAGGCGAGCAGCTCGGGCGGGGCCGGCAAGGCGAGCAGCTCGGGCGGGGCCGGCAAGGCGAGCAGCTCGGGCGGGGCCGGCAAGGCGAGCAGCTCGGGCGGGGACGGCAAGGCGAGCAGCTCGGGCGGGGACGGCAAGGCGAGCAGCTCGGGCGGGGCCGGCAAGGCGAGCAGCTCGGGCGGGGCCGGCAAGGCGAGCAGCTCGGGCGGGGCCGGCAAAGCAGGGCGACTGGGCGGCGCGTCAAGGATGGCAGTCCCCTCTGGAATGGTCTCTGGGTTAAGAGCCACCGGACAAGTCGTTGAGAAGGCCTTTCTCCTCCTCCTCCGCCTCCGGACCCCCGGCCTCGGGACCACCGGACTCAGGACCACCGGACTCGGGACCACTGGAACTGGGACCCCCGGAACTGGGACCACCGGACTCGGGACCCCCGGAACTGGGATCACCGGACTCGGGACCACCGGAACTGAGACCACCGGAACTGGGACCACCGGAACTGGGACCACCGGAACTGGGACCACCGGACTCGGGACCACCGGACTCGGGACCACCGGACTCGGGGCGGCATCGGCATGGCGAGGCTCCGATACATCCCACTGGCTCCGATGAATTAAATAGCTGGTAAACCCCCAAAAATCCAGTATCTCCAGCCCCTTCATCTCCCACCCAGGCAATGGATCATCGAGACAGACATTAAAAAAGTTTTTCAATGTTGCATCCTTATAGTCCAAACCTCTAGAGAGAGTCCAAAACTTCTGAGCCAGACAACTCACCGTCTGGCCCTGCTGTCGAAGGGTCATTAAATTTTGAACTCTTCCCCTCCTCTCCTTCGCCGTTCTGGGGGGAAGGATACGAAACCCCATACCGCTGGATCTTTGCATTGACGGAGTCCTTCTGTCACGACACACACACTAGAGACGTAAGATCCAATAGCAGTATTTAATATAGGGTAATCCGTACTCACAACATTCCAGGCAAGGGTCAAAAATCCAATAAGGCAATCCAGAAACAAACAAGAAACAGGCAGATACATGAACGGAAGTGTGGGGACAAAAACAAGGACTCCGTAACAAACACTAACACAGACAGGGCATATATACACACAGAACTAACAAGGTGACGGGAAACAGCTGAGTGCAATAATCAGATAAGTGGCAGAACAGAATGCTGGGAATTGTAGTCAATAGTGAAGGACACCGTGATAACGAGGACCTCTAGTGATAACCCAGGGAAACACAACCAGACACTGTGACACTATCTACAAAACAGCATCATGACACTAAAATAATGCCACAAACATTAATTTGACAACATAAGATTTAACATCAAACCATAATTTACATAATTGATAAGAACAAACTTATAAGAAACAGTTTTTAAAAAAAAATCTAATATGAGCTGTCACAGAGAATTCGAGGAACTGCAAATTATAAGATGGCTTGTTCTGTTTCAATTTCTGTATATTAAACAGTAATTTACTGTAAACGGTAAATGTCCAATTAGATCTATTACAGTTTCTTACAAAGTCAGGGAACTTATTTGAACCAATTAACATAATTTTACCCTATCACTTTACAGTCTTTTACCGTTAAAATTATGATCTTTTTTTTTTTTAATCGTTTGGTCATTTCTGTTGAAAGTCTGCCCCCTGATTTTTGCTCGTTCCATACTGGGACCTTGAACTTCTGGTACGGATCAGGACTCTGCCTGTGGTCTTTAATACAGAGTCTCCCAGCGGAAGGAACCAGGTGTTGCTCTAAATCCTCTGAGACTGACGACACGGGCAGGGGTTCTGCTGGACGGATCCGATAGCAGACGTCCCGCGTGGAAATACTGGCCTTGTTTCAGGGTTCAGTAGCCGATCACAGTGACAGCATCAGATATGTGTTAACCGCTGTGAGAAGGGACCAGCGGAGACGAGAGCTCATACGAGACCCTGCGTTTTTCTGGGAGGAAGTCATGGCCTTTGCTCTCACACTCATTCTGCTCAGACGGATGCTTGTGTCCTGTGTGTTTTGCTGTGTTTTCTGCAGGTAAGGCTGTCAGGGGCTTTGTAAGCTCTGGATGTGCTCAGGGTGTCAAACACAAGAACACGCCTCACTTTTATTAGATAGAGACTGCGAGGGATTTCTCACACACAGACAAACATTGATATCAGTATGAACTCTGTTTCTCAGATATGAGGTTTAACATTTGACAAAAAATCTTGTTTTTCTTGTTTTCCGGAAAGAAAAGAAAATCTGAACATTCTTAAAACAAGACAAAGTCACCAGACAAGAAAAACTGTAATATTTTTAAGGCTAATTTTTAGAGAACATATCTTGAATATATGTGTATTTTGTCATTGGCGATTTTTCTTTTAGTTATTTTAAGCATAAATTTGCCAAATGTATGAAAACAAATATGGTGATTACATTAAAAGTCATAATTATTACAGAAAAAGTAGATTTTTTTTAAGATGCTAGGTCATAATTAGAGTATAAAATGTCAAAAATATGACATTCTATAAGATACAGTCAAAAATTGTGAGATAAAAAGTCATAATTATGTCTCAAGTCGAAATTATGACAAAAGCCCAAATTATGACAAAAAGCCCAAATTATTGCATAAGTCACATTATGACAAAAAGTCAAAGTTATGACATTAAAAGTAAGTAATGAAGTAAGTCAAAATTATGGCAAAGCTTTTGACAAAATTATACGATAAAAAGTCAGAGTTATGACAAAAAGTCAAATTTATCAAGTTTATTAAAAAGTCAGAGTTTTGACACAAAACGTCCACATTATGGAATAATGACTTTTGACTTTTTATGTCATGATGATGTCGTGGAAATGGACTTCCACACAAAACGTTTGCTAAATTCAGACAAAATATTTCTCCTCTTAGTCTTACAAATAATGACTTTTGCTACTCACAGGTCTGTAATATGGAGTCCAAGTTAAGCTCAAACTCAATTGCTTACAATCCTCAAATCGATGAGAAATCATCCTCATTGTCATTCAAGTCTCAGACTCAAGTTTCCATCTGTCAACATTCACACTTGCACAACATTTACTGCATTACCAACAGCGGACCTGTGGAGAAGTACAGATTCATATAATGATCCATCACTGTAAACTATTACTGTGTTTGACTTGTTGCTCTTATTGGTGAGAGACAAATGGCAGGCAGAGATGAATATATCAGAACAAGTTTGGTGTGTTTAAAGCACTAGGTGTGATTGAAATACCACAAGAACTAAACAATATTGCACATTTTCTTAAGAATCTTGGGTAACACTTTACTTGAAGGGGTGTGCATAAGACTGACATGACACCTTCATAACCATGACATGACATATGTCATGAATATGAAGTAGGGTTTATTCATGTTTATGACAACTGTCATTAAGTGTCATTCGCTCAATTATGAAATTTTTAATGCAAATATGACATTGTTTAAGATGTCTTTGTTATGACATCTTGACATAAACCATAACATCATAACCGGTCAGTGTCTTTGTCATGACAACTTGACATTAAATGAAGTTAAACTGTCATGTGGTTGGTTTTGACATTGGCTGTCATGAGGCCATTATAACTTTGTCATGAATATTTTTCGTGACCTCAACGACAGTGGTACAAATTGAATTTGTTGTCATCAAACAGTTATAATGGCTTCATGACAGCCAATGTCAAAACCAACCACCTGACAGTTTAATGTAATGTTAACCAATAAAGCTATGTGGTTAAGCTAAGTTTGATAATTAATCTGCTATGTCATGTTTATGACAGGTTGTGTTGTCTTAGTAATGTCAAGTTGTCGTGACAAAGACACTGACAGGCTATGATGTATCGGTTTATGTCAAGGTGTCATAACAAAGACATCTCAAACAATGTCATATTTGCATTTAAAATGTCATAATTGAGCGAATGACACTTAATGACAGTTGTCATAAACATGCATAAACCCTCCTTCATATTCATGACATATTTCATGTCATGGTTATGAAGGTGTCATGTCAGTCTTATGCACACCCCTTCAAGTAAAGTGTTACCGAACCTTGTGAGTGGTGCTTGTTTGTTTCATCGTTCACCATGCATAAATTGTAATTGTCTTTTTTTTATCATTTAGAAAAGTAGAAGCCGATTTTTCCTTAACAAGACGTGTGATCTGAAGTATGACGAGGTGTTTGTTTGTTCTTTCCTGTTTCAAGCTAGTTTTCGATGTAAAATGGTTCAGAAATGTAAGATTTAAAGCGTGCGGGGAATATGAAGTAGAGAAATAAAAGCTCATTATGAGTAAAAGGTTTTTTATTACAGCTTGCAGATCTTTGCTTCACCACCAGCTATTTGATTCACAGGAGGCAGATGTGCTAAAACTCGGAGAAACTACAGTGCCACGCATTCGCTTGACACATTTGGACACATTTTATGGGTTGTTTTTCAAACCTTTATGAAATGCAAAAGCTTCAGCCTAACGTATGACAGACATAAAGTATAAACTCTCATAGATTTCTCTGTATAAATCTGTGAAGTCCACTAGATAAAAGCTTCTTCATTTGTGTTGAGGATAATTTAGATCTGTATGTGTTAATGTTGACTGGGCGATGTGGCTTTTTCAGCTTTTTGAAAATATGCTATATGTATCTAATAGCTCTTAAACGGATACATCATTTAATCCAGAAAGCTGTTGTAGGAAAGTAGATTCAAAATGTGTATTGAAAACATACTAAGTTTACTATCAAGGCATTTTTTAACACCATTCTTCATAAAATATATTAAGTATAAAATATTTAATTATTGTCATTAATATACATCAATGTCACAAATTGGGATCGTACGATTTTTTAATGTTTTTGAAAGAACTATTTTCCGCTCGCTGCATTAATTGGATAAAAAATACTGTAAAAAAAGTGAAATATGATTACAATTAAAAATGTGAATATACAGTAAAGTGTAATTTATATCCTGTGATCAAAGCTGAATGTTCAGCATCATTACTCCAGTCTTCAGTGTCACATGATCCTTCAGAAATCACTCTTATATGATGAGTCGCTGCTCGAGAAACATTTCTTACTTTATCATCAATTTTAAAAAGTTCATATTTCTGTGGAAGAAACCAAAAAAAAATCTTGTTAGACAAGATTCAAGTAATTTTTTTGTAAGTTAAGTTGAAATGACTTGAACATCCAAGTTGATTGTACTTAAAAATTTAAGGCATCATTTTTTATTTTATTTTTACGGTGTACATTTCAAATTATTTGCAAACAATGTTGCTTACTTTTCTCAGAATCCTGATGAAAACACTCGCCCAGCCCTGGCTCATAGTGACAGTGCAGAAGGTTTTATTGTATTGTTTTCTCTCTCTGAAAGCTCCTGAATGCTTGCATGCCCTCGGTTCTCTGTAGGCATATGCGTGCGTGCAAGCGTTTGCGTGTTTATTTGGCTCTGTTTAAGTGTGTGGACGGCTCTGTCACATCGCTCACTTATGTGTGCCGCAGACAGATTATCCTTCCACAGACAGTCACTTAAGAAATAAATGCTTGCCATGCTTTGATGCTATACTGGAAGCTGAAGCCACTGACAGCCGCCTTTAAATGACACAGATCAATGGAGGGGTTTTACATGGAAGATGCAACACAGATATACTCTCAAAACATTATCCTGCTCACTCTCACACTTTAAATATGACACACACACACACACACAGAGCATCAATTCGAGCTCTTTATCAATTACCTGTGACGACTTCTTTTCCCACATGCGCTCACTGCTCTGAATAAATCTGCAGGCTGCTCTCGATTTGAAGTGACTCCAGGTTCAAATTATTATTAGTCCTGCGCGTGTCGCCTGTTGCCGGGCAGCCGAGGTGCGTTTCAAGAACAGGGTCAGTAGTCACAGACTTCACTTAGCTATGTCATTTTCACCACTAGGCAAGTTCTCACATGCTTACAGAGGTTGAACGGTCATTGGTTTTGCAATTACGTGATTCCAGTGGCGGTGAAATAGCATACCTCATGTTTAAAGTTACACTCGCTCGCCCTTAGCATAGACAAATTGCAAAAGAGATCTTGTTCATTTCTCAATTGTTTCTGCTTGACAGCAGTGACATGAACCGGAGCGCAACGTTTTGGAAGACATTTACCTCAGAGAAGGGATATTATAGTTAACTAAAAGTAAAATACGGTAAAATAAAACATAAAAAAAAACTGGCATTTGTTTTATTTCAGCTAGTTAACAATGAATCAATAATACTAATATGTCATGATTCCCCTGTTTTTTATGTTTCAGGACTTTTATTTTGATATTCTTTATTATTTTTTGTTGTGCTTTGTTCCAATTTGTCTCCATAGTAACGAATCACCTTCACCTGTTCCTTGTTAGGCTCTTGTTACCCAGTGTGTTTAAGTCCTTGTTTGCCAGTCGGTGTCTACCTTAATGCCAAGCTGTTGCGTCTCCTTTCTGTATAGAGTCCAAATGTGTTTCAACAAAAACACACTAGCTAGTTCAGTTTCGACTATTTTAAGAGCTAGTTTGGTTGATGTGTGCTGCATGAATGAAACAGCAGTTGACAACTAGTGGTCTGTTGTGTCATTGACATATGTGTTGCATGAGGTGTGCACTTTTCAGGTTATTCTTTACTTTCAGTCATGTTAGGGCTTGTCAACCTCTTTAAGGTTAGGACAAAATCAGTGGATCCAGAGAGTTGTCTGATGCATGTGTGAGAAGTAGGCAATAGCAGGAGTGTCCAGAAATAGTTTAGAATAAATAAAAAAAAATAGAATAATAGTTGTGCCGAGGCAATGTGGGCTTGTTTCAAACCTTGTACTGGAATAAACTGATTTCTTGCACTTCTCGTGTTTTTTTTTTTTGTTTTTTTTTTTTTTGCTGGTAACCGCAGATGCCACTAGTTGTTTCCATGCGAAGTTGCAAATTTAACTTATGCGCAAAATGTAAATTTTGCATAAAACATTTGCGAATGAAGCAGCGTTTTCATCCCTTGTGTTCTAGAGAACAAAATTGTCACTTCCAGAGAAATTGGCATAACATTTCTGTAATAGAAATGGAAGTTGCTGCAATCAGGGAAGCCACTGCGGCTTTTTTCGTACATCATAAATGACAGACGAAACACTATAAACGCTGTCGTGCAATCTTGCGTTCGGATGCTGGTGTTTGAGACGCTTCTGGGAGGGCATTAAACCAAATCATTCTGATGAGACACTTTGATTCAGACGTTTCAGAACCACCAAACCAACGTCTGAGATGCTGTGATGCGATTGGTCCGCTGGTTACTCCAGTTATCCAATCACATTCTCTGTCGAGGTAAAGTCTCGTAAGGTTTTTTTTTTTTTTTTTTTTTTTTTTTTTTTTTTTGCACATTGAGGGATTTATTATAAACATGTTTCCATCGCTGTTTATGCACGTCTTATCGGATAAAAAAAATCGAGCGCATATGTTTTTGAAAACAAATTAATTTATTCACAGGAATACATTACACTTCACAATATATTCACATAAAAACAGATTTTTTTAATGCGAATATCCAAAATTTGCATAAAAATAGGTGGATGGGAATATAGTGATGAAAAGAGCACAAGGACTTTAGTTGTGTCCCAAATGACACACTATACACTCTGCACTATGTACTCTCCCATATTGTATAAGTGTATAAGTGTATAAGTGCATCATCTGTGTATTTAAACTCCATTTTTTCTTGATGATATTTTCAGTGTTAGCACACTATTTATAGTACACAATGGCATAGAATAATAGTGCAAAAGTATTCAAATTAGGACACACATATTGCCTTCTGACCGCACTCAAAGGCTAACTGAAATAATTGCAACATCATTAAATTCAGGCTATTCAGTTTCCACTCTGTTTATGACATCAAAGCATGGAAAGCATGGTGGTGTTTGACAGAACACATTAAAGCACAGCTGTATCTGCTCTTCTGTAGTGATGCGTTCGGGACGGTTCTGCTGCTTTCATGCGTTTAACTGTGAGTATTATTCCACCACTGTGGTTCAAATGTTTGACATTGTAAATAGAGATGATGTCTGCAATGAAATACCTTAAACAACAAAAATAAAGCATTTTGTGTGATATGAACCTTTTGATTTTATTCATTTAAAGAATGTCTTTTCTCAACTAGTTTAAACAGCTGTTCTTATAGTGGCCCCAAAAAGTGTGTATACATATATATATATATATATATATATATATATATATATACTAGGGCTGTCACTTTACGTTCGAAAATCGATTGCACAATCGCTCGGACCAACCAACACAAGTATCGAAAATAAAAATAGGGAATCAATGTTTTTTTTCTTTTTTCTTTTTCTTTTTCTTTTTACCAAAAGTGTGTTTTAGGTGGACAGATCAATACAGTACACAGAACATGTAGGATGTTGGAAAATAGCAGTGTCTTTTCTGTTCACCAAATGCTTTTTAATATTCGCTATTACTTCAATGCAAGTGAGCAAGCGCGCCGTTATTTGTTGCTTAGTGACGTGTGTGTTCAAGGAAGCCAGATATGAATACGCTGTATTTAATATATCATGAGGACTCTCGAGTATTTGCGCTAAATCTGCGCAGATTTGGCTTACACGAACTTCCCCAGCAAAGTGTGTAAACACAGAAACACGCCAGATTGGCTCGTGATTTGACCGCTTTTCATTTTTACCTGCATTTGGCGAGTTGGAGGGTGTTAATTTCAATCCCTGAGTGTTGCGCTCCTGTTTGTCATTGTGCACGAAACTTGACTTTGTGCGTCTCAAAGGCCCTCTTTACGCTCGTCCTAATTCCTGTTAGTTGTCCGTGGATTTGCCTGCATTTGGTATTGAAAATGGAAACGTATTTAGACATGGAAAATCAATTTTACAACCGATTCAATTAACACTTATGTCTCAAAAATCGAACAGGATTTTTTTCACAAAAGTGACAGCTCTAATATATACACTCACTGGCCACTCTATTAGGTACACCTCAGAGCCCCTTTTGCTTTAGAACTGCCTTGATTCTTTGTGGCAGAGATTCAACAAGGTGTTGGAAACATTTCTCAGAGATTTTGCTCCATATTGTCATGATATCATCACACACTTGCTGCGGATTTGTCGGCTGTACATCCACGATCCAAATCTCCCGTTCCAGCACATCCCAAAGCTTCTCTATTAGACTGAGATCTGGTGACTGGAGGCCATTTGAGTGTAGTGAACTCATTGTCATGTTCATGAAAGTTTCGTTCACTGGATATTTTCTCTTTTCCCGACCATTGTCTGTAAACCCTTGAGATGGTTGTGTGTGAAAATCCCAGTAGATCAGCAGTTCCTGAAATACTCAGACCAGCCCGTCTGGCACCAACAACCATGCCAAGTCACTGCAATCACTTTTATTCCCCTTTCTTTTGAACATCAGCAGATCGTCTTGACCATGTCTGAACACATTGAGTGCGATTGGCTGATTTGATACTTGCGTTAACGAGCAGTTGAACAGATGTAGGGGAGCGCGGGGCACAACCTAACGCGGGGTTAAATGTAACACGGACCTTTTACATAGTTAGTCGGGATCAAGCCGGTTGTGTTTACACTCTTTTTCTCGCGCTGCCAGAAGACGGTCTCCCGCGAATTTGCGGAAAGTTTTGATAAGATTTCATGAAGATGCTGGACAAAGAGTGTTTTGACACCATGCAAGTAAATTTTTTCATCACAGTTTTTTTTCGGTTTCTGAGTTGGGTGTGTACGTCACCAAATCTAACTTTATATTGCCTTAATAACTGTCTTGTTGGCTAAAACATAGCACCGTTTTGAAACATGTCAGCAACTCCTAGCAACTGTTAGCTAGGCTTAAAATATGTTTTACACAGCGGGGTTAGTTGTAGCACAGTGTTACAAACAAGCCGCCAAGTGTACAATGATAATCAAATGAAAACAGGGAGCCACACAACTTCTAGGTTTGAGTATTTATTTATATATTTAACTTTGTTGGACTTTCACAAACAATGTTGGATTTTTTTTTTTTTTTTTTTTTTTTTTTACTATGCATTAATCACTTGGTTTTTTTTTTAAATATAGCCTGGTTTTAATGCAATAAACCCTTTAATTTTTTTATTAAATTTTTTTATTAAGTTTTTATTATTATTACTGTTATTATTATCAATAATAATAATTTTACATGCAGCTGCCACACATAAATGTAATTCAATTACAATTACAATATTTGATGATTTTATTTATTTATTTATGTATTGCTTGCAAAACTGTGCAGCCCTTTTCTATGTCTCTATCCATGATATTGATCCATAATAGAAGGATGATTGGATGAAGGATGGATGTATGGATATCTATCTATACATATGCACAAACAATATCAAACTATACAGATAAAATATTACTGAATTATGTGTGTTACACACAAGTGTTACAACTAACCCCTCTGTCTGTTACAATTAACCCCGCATATGGGGTAGGTTGTAACATTTGCACTTCTGTCACTTTCAGTGCAACTGTACGGAAATGGAAGCTCCTAGAAAAAAACTTTAAGTGTTCATATGTAGCAGAGATGTGTATGTTGCTTGTGTAAAAAAAAGATGAATCTAACTTAATTATTTTTTAAATAATTGAGCCAAAACCAAAATGTGTTAGGTTGTGCCCCGCTCTCCCCTACCTATAATATTACACATTTTCCTTCAAATATTCTTTCTCATTCAGTCTTTCCATTGACTTCAGGAATCACATAATCTGCGTTCTGACTTGCCGCTGCAACTGACATGTTGCTTTTCATGTTGCTTTTCACCATCTGTCACATTATATAACTCTCAAGATTGAGCTGAAGTTTGTGGAAATACAACTATTAGGTGTGGATACACAATATAATTTGACCTACTTGAATAGCTACAATAAATGCGTTGGCTAGCACAAGGAAACCTGAGGAAGAGAATTCATGCATTCATTGTATAGTAACCAATTCTTGTTCATTTTGTTGTGTTGCTGTGTGTGTAAGTTGGTCTAATGTGCTACACTGATTGTTGATCAGGAATCACCCAGTGTGAAGTTCACAGTGACAGTATTATAAACAGACAGCCGTGTGGAGCAAGTTTTTAATTTATTTAGCTCTTGAAGTCTCTCCTCCCCTTTTATAATGAGAATATTGAGAGAGTCTCACACTGTGACATTAGCAGATGGACTGTGTCTCAGTTAGTGATGGACGTCAAAGACAAGGTGAAGGCGAAAATGAAAATGCCCTCAGAACATCCCTGATCTCTGAACTGAAATCCCCAGCGGCTGCAGGCAAACGTGAAAATGTCAAGTAGGTGAAGGAAGAAACATTTAGCTGTTAAAATTTCCCACAGAAATCCCTTCTGCTGTCCTCAATCCACCCGCTTCAGCTGACTCTCACACACACATTTACTGCTGAAATTGTCTGTACCACATTTGACTCTGTTGTTTAGGAATAATAGCATCTATCTTCTCAGCTAATAGGGAACGTTCTGGCAAGATTCTCTCCAAGTTATGAACAAACATTCTTCCAGTAATGTTAATAGAATGTTTGTTCAGAGTAATCTGGTCTTAAATAATGTTCTCAAAGCATGGAAAAAACGTTATTTATGCATCATTCATGAAATGTTTTAATTGGACTTTTGTCTAGCGTTTAATAAAAAACAGTCCTTGTTTCGGAACATTCAGAAAACATTCAAAAGTAACGTTCTATAATGAATCCAACGTTCCATAATGAATCCAACGTTCCATAATGTTTGCAGAATTCTAAACGGAATGTTCCCTTTGCATAACATAAAAAACTTCAGAGAACGTTCCAACATAACGTTTTCAATAATAACGTTATCCTCCTCATGCATCCATGTTTCTGAACACCGATTAGATGTTATTGGCGGGTACATGTGGCCAGTCAAAGTTGCATGAGTTTTTTTTTTTTTGCAGATGATTTTCTATAATGGTTCACAGGACATCAGCCAGCCGTTCTGGACAGACCATCATGGCATCACCTCGACGGACCCCTTCACTCAGCACACCGTTCAGGGGAAATCACTCTAATTTATGGCACATTCCATTAACTGAATTATCTGCGGCTCTGATGAATTGCTCAGCCATAATAATTACATTTGCATAATGTCTTTTCTGGTTCATTTCCGCCCTTACATGTGTTCGTAATCACTGAAGTGCCGGCATGCTATGAACCTACTGAAAAAACTTCTTTAAATTCGGGTTTGTGTGAATTTTGGGGTTTGTGTGTTTTATGAAATTATATATTTGCCAAATAAATCAGTAGTGAGTGCAGGTTGGATATACAGAGGCTCTCATTTAACTGTGTTTATATGATAGGACTGTAATTAGTGTATAGCACCATACAACATACAAACACTATTTGTATGTTGTATTTTCATATGCGATTGTAAAAAAAAAATGTTTTGCAAATGTGCTTTTTTTTTCATAACATAAAAAAATAGATCAAGCTGATGTGCGTATTAATCAATCAAATGAGGAATCCTGTATATCAATATTTTTTTTTTCTGAGAAAAGCAGATGAATTCATTTCATCATTTCATTTCATCATTTCATTTTTATTAAAAATAAATAAATAGATAATTTTATTTTATTACAAATATGGTTCACACAGGACTTCAATTCTGTAATTAATTACACTAAATTGCCATCCGTAAAAATAAATAAATAAATACTAAAATGTAATTAAAAATGTGTTAATATATCCAATAAAACAATATGTTTTTGTGGGGGGAAATATCTGCAAGTTCATGCTCACCAGCCTTTCAGTAATTACTGGAACATGTAAGGGTTGGACATGAATCAGAAAAGACATCATGCAAATGTTATTATTTAATGCATTCTTATAATATTGTATTGTATATCAAACATGAGGACTGTTTTTTGTAAACACCAACACACTATCATGTCTCTCATGGGGAAGTGGTGGCAAATGTAAGTTAGTTTAGCTGCTCTGTGAGCCTGAACGACTGGCAGGTGCCAAAAATATTAATAACATTGTGCTGACTTGATCCTTAAAAAATCAGCTACATTTGTAATGTTGGCATTAAACAGAAGTGTCAAGTTTCAATTTCATGGTGACTGTTCAAATCATTCTCAGATCCCTATTAGGAATGCACGACTTGCATGAATGCACTGAAAACTTAGTAAACACATCATGGACAAAGGTAATGGCAAACATACTTTGCTTTAGGGAGCGTTGCATACTAACCAGTAGTGTAGTCGATGGCACACACTTAAAACAACATATGAAGAAAAAAATCTGCAATGTAACAACATGCATGTAAAGTCTCAGGAGCTTTGGCTGTGCTCAAACTCCATTAGGATCTTCCCATGAGAACAACCCTGGCCGGATCGATCGGCTTGGCCTGTCAGTTTTCATCTGTGTGATTTTTCCAGATGTAAAAAGGTCTCTGGCTTCATTACCCTTTGAGAGTCACTGGGAAGGAAAGAGGCTTAAGCGCTGGCCTTCTGCAAACTGCTAATGGCCTCTGCTTCTGAATCGAGATCCTTGGGGTTTATTCCTTTGTGTCATTGAAGAGCGCAACAGAGATTGCCTAGACTGTTTCAGTAGCCTTGGTTCTGGAAGTATAATCATAAAAAAAAAAAAAAAAAGTTGTTTTAAGATTTTCCAGCTATCACTGAAATCTCACTGACTTTTAGCATCCACAGATGCATATTTCATAAAGTGTGATTGTAATTTTGTCTTCTGTCCTCATTCATTTAAACTGACGACAGCACTGATTACCCCTGATGGATCCTTTTCACAAGACGAGTTCTGTTAATGGCCTTCATGTAATTATCTCCTCCTCGTCAAGCGGCTCACTTCCTGTATGTTTTTTGTTGTTTTTTTTGCGTTAAGAGATGCCAGCGTTCAAAACACATGTAGATACAATAGCAGAGGTGTTGATGGATCGCCAGATGACATGAGAAAGTGATGGTTTGGAGGATGAAAAAATGAACAGCATTGGAAAAAGATGTGCAATGAAACAAATGAGCAACTTTAGAAACGTTCAGATCCTTTTAGGTCAATGGAGTATTGAATTCATGGAATTAAAAGGGTCATTTTGCTGTATTATCAATTAGATGAATGAAATATGTTAATTCCCATCACATTTATTTAATGATTCTTAATTTGACAGAATAACTGAAGAATTAATTTCTGTGATTTCTGCAACTCGTATTCCAACATCGTTTTACCCAAACCTGAATATAGACAAAATTTAAGCAATATAGGTGAACATGTACTTAATGAAATAATGTGAAGGTTGTCAGGTTGAATGTTGATTCTCACATTTTCTGTCCATCCATTAAAAGTCCACGCAACCAAAAAAAAGTTAATAAAAGAAATCTGTATAAACTGAGCGTCTAATCAAAGTCTTTTGAAGAGATACTGTCACTTTATCTGATTAACAGATTTAATTTTGGGAAATAGAGGTTTCAAAGCACAAACCTCGTTCATCAAACACGTTTGAGCTTCAGTTTATCATATTTGATGTGCAACTCATCAACTAAACATCTAATCGTGCATGAGAATCTCAATAGCAAAATAAACCGGCTTGACATCTTTTATATAGATGAAGCGCTTCCTATATTCTTTTCTTTGATGTCTTTGACTATATTTTTATCACGTTTATCAAATTTGGTGCAGATTCTTTGGTCACTTCATGTCATGAGGCCGTTATAACTGTGTCGTGAATATTTTTCTTGACCTCAACTACAGTGGTACAAATTGAATTTGTCATTAAAATGTTATAATGGCCTCATGACAGCCAATGTCAAAACCAACCACCTGACAGTTTAATGTAATGTTAACCCATAAAGCTAAGTGCTTTCTTAAGTTTGATAATCAATCTGCTATGTCATGTTTATGACATATTTATGACAGGTTGTGCTGTCTTAGTAATGTCAAGTTGTCATGACAAAGACATCTCAAACAATGTCATATTTGCATTCAAAATGTCATAATTGAGCGAATGACACTTAATGACTGTTGTCATAAACATGCATAGAACTACCTTCCTATTCATGACATGTGTCATGTCAGTCTTATGCACACCCCTTCAAGTATAGTGTTACCCAACATTAAACAAATAGTATCATAAAAAGGTTCGTAGAAAATAAGTACAAATTAAAGAAAATAATACATTTGGTAAAAATTAAATAAAAACCATGCATTAAAAGTTTAAAAGAAACCAATAGGGGTTTCAGGTTTCCCATTGTTTTGAGTCGCCACTTAAATCTCAATAATGAAGCAAAACCAGTAGAAAATCAGTACCTGGAGCAAACCAAGCTTCGTGTCTGGAAGTTAAACGTTTGACAGGTCCTGTGGTGCGACTCCGTCAAAGTTCAAGCGAAATCTTGGCCCCATAAATATATATGAAGATATAGCGTTGCTCTTAGTGTGCTCGATGGCTGCTGCTTGAGAGAGTCATGTGACACTAGTGTTACGATGATGTTTATAAAAGGCCAATATGTCTCTGTAGGATCACTCATTCTTAAGAAAAGCTAAAACACCTCTTCCAAACCAGACCCTCTTGCCATTACAATTCTCACACCGCGTGTATCGAACTGACTCTTATTCTTCAGGGAGTGATTCAGGGCAAAATCTGCATTAAGAGCCAATTTATCTGCAGAGTCCCGCGTCCTGAAGCTCTGTATGTTATCAGCGTGAGACCCGCAGAGCCTCAAAGATACATTCATATTTCATCCGGCCTGTGGCAAGAGAGGCTATAGATAGCAGAAAGAACAAGCGCAGACACAGCCAAAAAACCCCAGCTGGGTCATGCTTACTGTACTGTACTGTACATCTTCAGTGTGCATCATATCCGATCAACTAAAGAATACAACAAATACAATGATGTCATTATTTACTTGTAACCCGTGAGACTTTCATTCATCTTCGGAACACAAATAAAGACGTTTTTAATGAAATCTGAGATATTTTTCTGTTCCTTTCTGGACCACTTTGACTAACTGTGATCTTGAAATACTGTACAAACCCTGTTATTTCCGAACATCTGCTTTACCCCTTTAATAGAAAAAAAAATCCTTAAATTACAACTCAATCATATTCATTATTTTCTAAAGTGATTCAAATGGCTCTGCATGAAAGAAAAGATCAAGCCATTCTTTTATAAAAGGAGAAAAGCCCTGGAGAAAGACAAAAACAAGAACTATCTTTTTGCTCTCTTTTTTCAGAGATGTTTATTCCCGTCTCCATCAGTTTGGAGGTCATGTACATGCAAAGAGAGAAAAGAGTGACATGAAAATAGGTCAAATGATGACAACGGATCACTCATAACTATAACTAAAATACCAACACATTCTCATCCTTTGGCGTCATATAGGTGACGCCATATGACATTTCGTCGAAATCTTACGCACATGGCATCCATCAATATAACACGCACTGTTATGGGTAGGTTTAGGTCTGGGGTAGGGTTACGGTTATGACGCCTTGGGTTCTGCGTCTCATATTGACGCTAAATGATGCCATGTGCGTAAGATTTCAACGAAATGTCACAAGCGTCACATGTATGACGCCTTGGGATGAGAACGGGCTGAAAATACTCACTCGTATTTACCTTCATATCTCTATAAAATTAATAATTTGTGTCGTTTTCTTTCACGTACACTTAGCAATCGCAATAAAACATGTCATGTTTGTGAGTCGTCGTCTCTGATTGTGACGTTGCTATAGTTACTGACACTAAGCAGGCCGAGGGTGTTTGGTGATTACAGTTGATCTGAGTTGTCATTGACAGCCGCTGTGCGGAGCGGTTATGGATTGTCTTGGCACAGCGCTGATGGATGTGGATTGTGCCGGAGCAGAGGCAGGAGCCCAAAGGAAACGAGGCCCATTGTTTTGTTGGCACGACACTTGAGACAATCAGTCACAAAGTTGATCAAATGTCTGTCAAGCTTTTAAAATATATTTATCCTATGACAACTGAATTTAAAAGCGAGGAGATCGAATGTGGATCTGGATTTATCTCTGCTCATTCTTGGTGAATATAAAAACAAATATATGTAGTATTTAGGGGTGTGCATTGGCACTGCCCTCACAATTCGATTCGATTACGATTCACCAGGTAACGATTCGATTCAATTCGATTCTACGATGCATTGCGATGCATCACAATTCTACTGCACACAACAAGGCAAATTTTTCATCGGTCACGAGGCAATACAAGCAGTCAGATATCGAACAACAGATTTATTGGCTGCTATGTGTGTATTATAACTCTCCTGTATCTTTAACATAAATCCCATTAAAGGGTTAGTTCACCCAAAAATGAAAATTAAGTCATTAATTACTCACCCCCATGCTGTACCAACCCCGTAAGACCTTCGTTCGTCTTCGGAACACAAATGAAGATATTTTTGATTAAATGTGACAGCTGGATCACTCCTCCATAGGCTCCCTAAGGGAATGAATCCTGACGGCCCAGAAAGTCAATGAAGAAAATGTTTAAATATTCCATGTCACAACGAGACTTCAAGAGATTTCCACGAGGCATGCGCGAGAATTGCGATCTCCTTCAACTACATCAGTTCAGTTCTCGCGCGTGCGCGTCGTGGAAATCTCTCGAAGTCTCGTTTCAGGCCTACAAGGAAGAAAAGGAATAGTCGAATAAAGTCGTTATTTTTGTTTTATTTCCGCACAAAAAGTATTCTCGTCGCTTGATAAACTTATAGTTGAGCCACTGTTGTGACATGGAATATTTAAACATTTTCTTCATTGACTTTCTGGGCCGTCAGGATTCATTCCCTTAGGGAGCCTATGGAGGAGTGATCCAGCTGTCACATTTAATCAAAAATATCTTCATTTGTGTTCCGAAGACGAACGAAGGTCTTACGGGGTTGGTACAGCATGGGGGTGAGTAATTAATGACTTAATTTTCATTTTTGGGTGAACTAACCCAAATAAAAATAAAATTTAAATCCAAGCTTTGGGTGCGTTTTTGATTACCCGTCTATGGGCCTGTTCACATATCGCGTCTTTTGCGCGCTCAAGTTCGTTATTTCTAATGTAGGCGCGCGGGATGCGCGCTCATAATGGAAGCGAGGCGGTCGGTGCGACGCGCTCGTTTTTTCCAAGCGCGTCCGCGCCGCATCGAGATAAAAACATCTCAACTTTTCAGAATGCCACAAGCGCACCGTAGGTCACGTGACAAGAACGGTTTGCTGTAACTGAGAGCGCAGCTGATGGTTGCTTTGCAACGACAGACGCCTCCAGAGCGCAACCGCCCTAGCGCTTTGGAAAAAGGAGAACGCGGCGCGCCTAGCGTTTTTAGGCGCTATATGCGAATGGCGCCATATCGCGGTCATCTCCCTCCTCCTCAGCCATCTTTATTGTTGTTGTTATGCCCTCGGAAGTAATTGAAACTTCAAAACTTTATTGTCCAAGGCCAGAAAATAAACAGTGACATAATCGATTATGGCACTTTGCCGCATCGATGCTAAATCGTACATTTCCCGCATTGCGATGCATCGCCGAATCGATTATTGTTGACACCACTAGTAGTATTGGAGTAATAAGAAATCTAATGGGAATTGCGTTGGTGACACGTGACTGTATAATACGATTTAAAGGAATAGTTCACCCACCCTAAAATTACAGTGAAGTCATCATTTACTCAACCTGGTGTTGTTTTAATGCCGAATGCCCTTCTTTTTTTTCAGACCATAAACGGATAAATATATATATATATATTATACAGTATATATGGTGCTGGTCACTATTGACAATATATATATATATATAATATAGTGAATAGCGACCAGCACCAAGCTGGTATTTTCCAAGTGTTGTTATGATAGTGTTCAAACCAAACTTTAGTGTATTATTTAAGGAAAATCCTGACCTTGGGCGTCTTCTGTGCACGACTGCGCGTTCATAAGAATCTATTAGCAACGCAGTTCACTAATAAAGTCCCACAAACGCACGGCCATGCTTAGATGATCTGGATTTTCCTTAAATAATACATAACATTTCGGTTTGTTTGTCACCAAACGCATGGGATCATTCTGTGCATCTTTTTTATTAAAGCTTGATGCGGTTCACGATTTACTGCCATTATATGGACGAACGCGAACAGGATATTTTTTTTTATTCTCATTTTGTGGTCCATAAAAGAAAGATGGGCAGCATTAGAACAACACCAGGGTGGGTAAATGATGACTTCATTTTCATTTTAGGGTGAACTATCCCTTTAATTCTCAACTAGTCCCCTGCCATTGACGGAAATGTCAGGCTTTCAGTGTTTTCACTGTTATACGGTAGGGGGCGCAATAACGCATCTTCTGAAAGACTACAGAATCTCCTGATCGGAAGACATGTGAAGAAGAAGCAGAAACAAGTGATAGCATATAATCATATGTAAAATAATGCGATCATCAATATTAAACAGCATATAAATCAAAACTGCCTAATGTTACTGAATGAAATGTCGATGAGTTACAGGACTGTGAAGCTTTGGGGGTGTTCTGTGTTTTGATCATCGTTCTGAATCCGATCCAGATTTGATTTGAGCTTTTTGCTCAAAATGTTGTTTTTTTTATGAAACTTACCTAATTCAAGTGTTGATAAAAAAAAAAAGAATGCATGAAGCTAGAATAAAACAGATTTTGTTTTTTAAAAGCTCTGTTCTCCCTTTTAATATATTGCATATTCAGATATTCATACAACAAAATATTCTGGGGCCATGCAACATTTGTGAATATTATCAACAATGCTGGCAACGTTTTTCAAAAGTGCAATAAAGTTTCTAAAAACAGTCACAAACTACTATTAATTATCTTTTAATTTGGGGGTGAAATGTGTCAGACCTGTTTTTGTGAGATGATTCCCCCGGTCACGGAAATATTTACCTTTAGAAATGCACAACATCAGCCATGATCATTTATCATAAAGTGTCTCTTTAACGGTATCATTAGAGTCTGGGTCGACTTAGTGAAGTGAATCCATAAATTACCATTATTTTTACTCTACATCATTAGCATAAGTATTGTTCTCTGTGTCCTTACTATCCATGTTGAAGGACCTTCACTGTCAAGCACAAGAAAGGAAAGTGGGACAGAGTGGCGCTATAAAGGAGAGCGCTCAGCCATTCATGACCACAACCAATTACACACAAATGCATGTCACAATCATGACCTTTTTTGCCAATGTTTCAAGGTGTTTACAAAGTTCAAAATTTGGACCTGATCCACATTAAACGGAAGTATAAAAGCTGGTCAGTAATAGAGCAGGATGACTGTGAAACATCTTTATTTCATGAAACGGTCACATTTTTTCATAGATTGATTTGTTTTGAAATTATTTGTTTGTAGGTCAGGAAACTGTCAGGTTACCCAATTTAAAGAAATCATATTTTTTTCACCTCAGACACAAACCAGGGAACATACAGTGTTCTTGATTTTCAATGACCGATTCGTAAATATGTGGTTCGAGCTCTTTAACAGTTCAACAGGTTTTTATTGTTACGAAACTCAGACCAAACCTCAAAGAGCTACAATATTCCAACCCTGTCACATTTGAACTTTATGTACTTATTTTAGACTACCGTTCAAAACTTTGGGGCCAGTAAGATTTTTTTTTTCTATGTAAAAACAAAAATAAAGTAAAAACAGTAATATGTATCCCTCAAAGCTGAATTTCCAGCATCATTACTCCAGTCTTCAGTGTCACACGATCCTTCAGAAATCATTTTAATATGCTCAGGGCCGGCGCTAGCCATTTGGGTGCCCTAAGCACAAATGCTTGGTGGTGCCCCCCCCCCCCCCCACCCACCCACTCACCCAAGGAATAACAACCATTCAGAATTTCTTAGTCTGATGAAGCACAATATAATAATTCTGTACATAATTGATATATGTGTGTGTACTGTGTATAATTATTTTGTATATATATAAATACACATTTGCATTTATGTATTTAAGAGATATTTGTTATTTATATATAAAATATTTAAATTTATATATAATATAAATTATATATAAATATATACAGTATATACATGCAAATATTTCTTAAATATATACGTGCATATGTGTGTGTATTTATATATACAAAATAATTATACACAGTACACACACATATATCATGTAGACACAAACTTTTATTTTGGATGCGATTAATCTTTTCCCAGCCCTAATAATTTGACAACTCTGTGAATATGAAAATATACAAACACTGAGATTGTGTTTTTTTTTTTTTTTTCTAATTGCAGTTTCACCAACAGATGTCGCCCTTGGGCCTTGGCCTATGAACCTCTTGAAAATGACCGCATTATCCGCATAAAACAACAACGAAAAAACGTATCTAAGCGGTCTTCCTTTTCTCCCCAAACAAACTAACTGCATCTTAAACAGGCCAAGTTTCAAAATTTTCCGGGGGAGAAAGCCCCGGACCCCCGTTAAAATAAAAGATTCAACATGCAGGGCTAAAAAAGCCCCGGATCATTTCATTTGCACTACTAGCGACGCCCCCCCTGGACATGCATACACGACGCAAGGGCGCCCGCGCTACAAAACTAACATTTTTATTTAAACCATTGTCTTACCTGCAAAGCGACGCGCGAGTATCATCCCGCTGTCTATTCTTTTTCCTTTTTTCGCCCCCGACTCTTGGTGCCTTTTCGAGGCCATGTCTGAGGTCGGTGTCTGCCAAATTTGACATTGATTGAGGCATAATCGAACAGACCACTGGGAGGTGGGGAAGGGGGGGCACCAGAGGGAGACGAAAAAGGAGATTCACCTTTTTCTCGACTAATTTGGTCTAGGCCTATATTACTTTTGTATTGCTTTTGTATATTAACATGCTTTAGACATATTTTATTTGTTATTTATACTAGTAGCCTATTGTGATGATTTTTCACGACCCAGATTTTTTGGTGCCCCCCCAAGCACTTGGTGCCCTACGCGCAGCGCGTGATGTGCGTGTGCGGAGCGCCGGCCCTGAATATGCTGATTTGCTGCTCAAGAAACATTTCTAATTATTATCAGTGTTGAAAAAAAAATTTGTAGAATCTGTTATACTTTCTTTTAAGGATTCTCTGAATGTGCATGTTATGGCTTGACAGGTGAAAGAAATGGAGAAAGGGGGGTGGATAATTGCAGCTATTTACTTTATTAATAAACAAAAAACAAGAAACTAGGACACATGAGAAAACAGAACAGCTATAGCGTTACGACAAGACAAGACAATGGATCGAAACAAACTTCAGACAGGATATTGAGAACTAAACAAGACACAGATGAACATAATCAGCAATCAACTAAATAGATACATGGGAACAGGAACTAAATATCTAAGTAACTGGAAAGCTGGAAACTGAGATTAGGCTACAAACATGATTTGTGTCACTTTTGAATAAAACTATTAATTTATAATAAAAAAAAAAAACACTTTTGAACAGTAGTGTACTCTGAATAAATAACAGTATATTTTGCAAGTGTCACTCAGTTTTTGTGGTATTTGTAATAGATCAAATTTAATATTGATCAAAATCAAATATTGATAACCATGACATGTTTCTTTTTTGCCCACTCAAAATAATGTTTTGGGGTTTCAAAATGTAAAATTACAGCCTAATATGCAAATATTGCGTCAGTATGCATGTGCTTTTTGCATAAAAAGCTATATTTTTCAATGTAGGGAAATTTATAGCTAGATATGAGGTAGATTTTAGTATAATCTGTCAGTGAAGGTTCTTTTTTTATAGTAAAGGTGATTGAGTTGATTTATTACTGACACTGAAGATATACCAAAAATGAAAAGGGTTTTTTTGAATCCCAAAATTAGATGGTCAACACAAAGCGGAAAATGAGTATATGAAAAATCAATTTGTTTGTACAGGGGAAGAAACCATTAATAATACAGCAGGAAATGTCCTTGAGATGATGGTTCCACCAATGTTTTAAAGGAAATACTTCCAGTTCCTCTGAATCATGTTGATGCTGTATTAGGGCTCTGGATAATGATACATTAACTCAGAGTTCAATGTGTTATTACACAGAGGGCAAGGACCTGTGGGGAATGTGTCTCTTTTCACCCATTTTCATTTCATCATGGGCAACCTATATTTGACATGAGCAAGAAAAGTACTAAACGCATGGTTGCAGGTTTTCCAGCTGATAAATCTGTCATAAAGCTCTTAAACTGACGACTAAATAGTCTCACACACGACATCAGAACAGCCACGCATTATATAGTACATTCAACAGTCATTCAATCTGAATCTTTAACTACGCCTTTTAAGCATAATAATGATTTCATTGTAAACAAACATTGTAATGGAAGGGCACAAAAGAACATGCATGACTTCCAAACGATTAACACATGAAAACATTTAAAATATTATGTTATATAAGGGTTATATTATTAATTATAATATAATAATATTAGAGACTCGACATACACAACCTTTTTTTGTGTGTAATACTGTAGTACTGTATACACGGTATAGGTTTGCCATACTTTATAGCGTTCGCAAGATCCTTTTATCACGACTGTGTCGCGTTATAAGTGTATTTAATTTAATTTTCTTCTCCCTTGGTGATCAATTGCCCAGTCATCTGTGTCCTTCACTTGTTCTGTTGTCACGCTGGGAAGAAGTTCTGTCACTGGACGCTTTCCCTGAGAACTGGCTCTCGCTGCTTCTCCCAGATTCTCTCAAATTGAATGAATCACAGAGGGAATACACACTGCCGAGCATCCAGCTTGTTTTCCAGTATCTCTCCCTCTGTTCTTGCTTCAGAGTGGGAGAGAGAGAGAGAGAGAGAGAGAGAGAGAGAGAGAGAGAGAGAGAGAGAGAGAGAGAGAGAGAGAGAGAGACTGAACACTGAACTCAAATGCAACAGGGATTTGGAAAGAAATTGAAATGGCTTCCTGGTGGACCTTCATCTCTTCGAAGGCTGTAATTGTTGTTTCATCCACATTATTATTGATTTTGGTTGCCGTAAAGTTTACAGTCCTTCTATCATCCCATTAACCTTCAGAAGACTAAGAGCCGTGACACACCAGGATCATTTAAGCAGTGTGTACCATATGGTGTGAGTTTGACTGATTCAGTGTGTTGAATCGGTGTTGGCGATACGACAGATCACTCGGTCCCACTTTATATTAAGTGCCGTTAAGTACTATGTATTTACAATGTACTTATTGTGTGGATGTTATATTTCTAAAACATGTTTGCTGCTATTGAGGTGGGATGCTGGTACAGGTGTGTGTGGTATGGGTCGGTTTATGGGTGGGTTGAGGTGTAAGGGAAGGGTCAACAGTTTAATAACAAATGTAATTGCATACATTAATTACAGCTGTAATCACATTCAGGTATTTTTTTTTTAAATAAGTACAATGTAAAAACATGTATGTACACAATAAGTCTATTGTATCAAATTATTAGTTTCAATGTAAGTACATAGTACTTATGGTCACAGCACTTGCATGTTGTTGTGCTATTGTTAGTTTAACTGCTATTGCTCTCCTCATTTGTAAGTCCGCTAAATGATTGAATGTAAATGTAATAAAAGCAAACAAAGAAGTCAAGACAGCTCAGACAGAAGGCTGTTACCTGAGCATCTTCCCTGAGCTTTCCAATACGCAAATATTTCCATAACAACATGAGCCGTCTGGAATGAACAAAGTGATGATTGATATTCAGAATAGTAAGCAAGCATTGCTTTGTTTAAGGTTTGTATATTCTGCAGGTCTAGTTTCCGTTCCACTTTCTGAATGACGAATATATAGACTATTGACTCCTGCTGAAACGGTTATTTCTACACACACAGGCACAGAAGGCAAGGTTCGTTTTTATTTCAATTATTGTTATTTTAGTACAAGTTCAACTAAATGAAATGTTTCCTTGGCAACTACCTGAAAAAGAAGCAGTCTAAATATAAGTAAGGGAATATAAATATAAGTACCAGCTGTTTATTTATTTTCACATAATAAAGTGTTTTAAGGTTTTAGTTAACAATAATAACGCTGGTGTATGTATGGAACAGTACACATGTTGTTCTCTTCGGCTCTGACAGTCAACAGGAAGTCTGTCACTTTCGATTTGTGAACCGGGATTTGTGTTAAACACTCACTATGCTTGCAAACAGATTCCTGATATTTTAAACCGTGTTGCCATGGTGAGGGATTAAACAGGACATTGGGAAACAGAATGAGTCTCACATAAAGTTTTCACATATTGGCTGATTTTGATCAGATTTGATCTGTATGTTTGGTCACATGATGTGAGCCCACCAGCTGGCAGTGTGCCACATACAATTAGAAATAGTCCTCTTATATTTTCCCACTTAAATACAGTGTAATTGGGCAATAGTTAAAAGGTATTATTAGTACACATCCCTATACTGGTCAATAGTGATGTATGCTGGTTAGTGCTGTTTTTTATGGTGGTTTAACTGGGCCATGTTCTCCAATAAAAATACTTATAATTATATTGGTCTCTCTGGTGAATCTGGTTGACCAGTTTAGTCTGACTGGTTAAAAAGCCTGGTGGAGCACAACAGCATCCAAAACACATCCTGAGAAATTCATCATTTAATTAATCTAATCATTGTTATATCGTTTTCTAAATCTATATATCATTAAAAAAGGCAAATTAGCTTGAAACATAAAACTGTGTAATATATAATGTTTTTCTCCCCATTGGCAATGTTTTGGTCTTGTCTTAAGTACAAATCTAACAGAGCTTAATGAGGTTTAAAGTCACCATGAAATCCAAATTCTCCTTCTTATTTTTTTTATGGAATATTGCCATATTTATTATAAATGTTGCACGGGTGCACATCGTTATTATTGTTTTAAATTCATGTTCCTGGTAATCTTGAATCAGAATAAGCTCCTCTTGCAGCATCTCTTCTCTTCTCTGATGATGTGGGCGGGGCTATAACCTGTCACTCACATGAGATCAGCCAATAGCAAACCACAACCATCCAATCAATTCCCCACAGACACAATCAAGCCCCGCCCACATGTGTACTTGTTCCAGAAGTGTTTCACTCGGATATACGGCACAATACGGAAGAAATGACTTGCGCAACTTCCGATGCATGCCGACTTTAAGCTTAAAAGGATCTTATTTGCACGTGTTCTCTGAAATAAAGTCTTGAAACATCTTGCACTTCTGCTTCTCAACACACAAGTCAAAGATACTGATGAAGAAACGTATTTCTGCGTTGTTCAGCTTTTGCATTAAATTTACTTAAAGACATATGTGCTCTGATGAAATGTCTAATTTCAAACTGCAGTGTTTAAGATGTTTTTACAGCAAACATGAACATTCATGACAACGGTTGAACTGCCATGAACTGTCACTCTGGCCGTTTCTCCGTCAGATTATGGGACATTTGGACACAGATCTGCCTCTAGCGTCTCCACGTCTGTCACCGTCCGCCGACGATCTCTCGGGAGAGGCGTTTATAGCTCGCGTGTCAGTCTCTTTATTACAGTTCTCGTGCTCTTATGAGCATCTGCTGTGCACAGACAGCCAGACGAGTGATTCTCCAGATTGGAACTGACTTTGACCCTGACGCCGTTCCTTTCTGAATTATGGTTGACCGTCGCTTCTTATGTCTTAGTGCTCAGCCAGTAGTCAAGCGGGTAATTGGCATTCCTCTATCTCATTCTCCAGTGTCACACGGGACCCATGTAATAGACACATCGTGTACACAACGCTTAAGATGGAACAAACAGTGTGCGCCCCTAGTGGGTTTGGTGGATTATCTGAAGGGTTTGCTGGCATCACTCCGCTGAGATCAAGCTCTAGACCTCGACACACTACTATTGGCTGTGTCCAATTCCTAAAGACACTGTTAACCCACTGTCGCTGCTGATAAGAGAGGAGAGGAGATAAGATGAGAGTGAAGGAGAAACAAAGGGCGCAGGGCTTCAGAGGACGACGAATGGATTTGCTTTGGTTACGGTCACTCTTCCAAATCATGCAGATCACTGCTGTGTCTATCTGTGAAACGCAGAAATAATTCACAGGTGCTTGTGGCAGAAATTATTTCGCAGCAAAGGTGACAGGTGCGCATTTTCACATTTCTCCACGCTTCCTGGACAATCTTCAAATAATCGCTTTTAAAAATGTCATCTTCGACAGCATGACAGGGGTCCAAAACAAAATCGAGGCGTGTACAACCCTAACTGACTGATATAGTGGATTTTTTGACAGAAATATGTTCAAAAGAGTGAGATTTTAATAAACAAATACATCAAAAATGCATTGATCATGAACGTTGAGAATCCTGAAAAAATTATGTGATTCAGCTCAACTGTTTTCAACCATGATAATAATCAAAACATGTTTCTTGAGCATCAAATCATCATATTAGAGTGATTTGTGAAGGATCATGTGACACTGAAGACTGGAGTAATGATGCTGAACATTCAGCTTTTCTTCAACCTTTATTCCATGTGTTCCTGAACTCCTGCTGTTTCAGGCTATAGCCAGGGCAGATCAAATATGTATCTCGTCTCAGATAAAAAGCAGTTGTTCATCTTCTTGAGAGATCTCTGTTTCAAACCCATGCATGCAACTTTCTTCATTTCCCGGTGGCAGCGGTTAAGAAGATGGAGTCAGTGGTTTGATGCTCTTGCTGTTAATCTCACTCTGTCTTTTTAAAGACTTCCGTGTATTTCAACACTCATTTGGTGTTTGTATTTGGTGACACTTTACAATAAGGTTGAAATAGTAACGTTAGGCATTACATTAACTAACATGAACTAACAATAAGCAATACATGTGTTACAATAGACAAATAAAAATAGAACCATTCATTGTTAGTTGATGTTAGCTTAGGTTAATTAAATAATATTAACAGAAACAACTTTTTGATTTTGATAATGTATTAGAAAATGTTGAAATTAAAGGGATAGTCCACCAACAAATTTAAATCCTGTCATTAATTACTCACCCTCATGTCGTTCCGAACTCGTAAGACTTTTGTTTTTAATGAAATCTGATTTCCGGTCCCTCCAATGAAAGCCTCAGATGCTTTAAAATGTTCATAAAAGCATCGTAAAATAAACCTATATGAATTGGATAGTTTAATCCAAAAATAAAAGCCTATATTCGATCTGTTCATGATGTAAAGCGACCGTGTCTCTCCAGAAGGCTTGGATTAAACGCCTCGATTCATATGAATTTCCTTTATGAATGTTTTGAAGCGTCAGAGTTTTGAGTGAATAGACTTTCAATGGAGAGACAGAAATCTCTCAGATTTTATAAAAAAATATCTTCATTTGTGCTTTGAAGGGTTCGGAACGACACGAGTGCGAGTAAATGATGACAGAATTGTAATTTTGGTATGAACTAACCCTTTAATATGAACTAAGAAGCATGCTTTAAAAGTATTGCTCATTGTTAGTGCCTATTAACTAATGTAAATGTAGCTATCTAATGTCAACAAATACTTTTTGTAAACTTTCACCATTCATTGTTTATGCATAAAGAACATACATGAAAAGCGCAAGAATGGTTGAGGTGTTTATCTTTTTAATAATTCCCTTATGTTTACAAAGTAAAAGCTGGAATGCACTACACATCTTTTTAAATCTGAACAGAGTTGAAACTTTATTGTAGTCATCATACACTTGCCGACTCTGTGAAGGGTTACAGATTTAAACTGACCATCGTACATTAAACGGATGACTGGTGCAACGTGATGCGAGAAAAGCAAATAAAAACCCATTATAATCAGTGATGCTGTCTACACTGAATGCGGTGTGACACGACGAATCCCAGTGCCTGTGCTACTTCAAGAACTGAAGCTAAAAAATCATCACACACTGCACGATTTTCTGTGAAATCTGTTACCTCTGACTGTTCAATATCTGCACACTGGCTCTGACTTTCGGCAAATTGTCCCGGCTGTAAATCGGGTTATAAATCATGTAGTGTATTCCAGCCTCAAGCAGTGTGTAGGAGTGATTTTGTCTCGGTTTGTGCCAGTCGTGATGTGTGATCAATATCACAGAGGGGTCCAGACAGTCACGGGGTGCAGGACGACCCAGTTCAGACTTTGTGTGTCTCTAAAAATGCACAGTTAAAAAGTAAATCATTAGAGACGATGTCTTCAGGTTACTCACTGAACTGGGACACTAGTGCCAGATTCTGTTTACACGCTGACCTGCTTATTGGCTCTGTGAATATTTGGTCATTTTCAACATCAATGTTGTTTTTGCGCAGTACAACAAAAGTTGCACGTTTTATTGATCCAGGTCTAGCGCGGTCAGTGAGAATTGAGTTGGCTGAACAAATTGTCCTATCTTGGCTGTCGTGAATGATTTCGCGAGTGGACATTTAGAACAACGGCCAACTAAACCCCGATATCCCATTTAAACACAAATGATGGGATGGCCCTGGAAAGGCAACTGATTGCATTTATAAGCACCCAATCAATAAACTGTCACAGCACGAACAAGACGGACACACAGCAAACCATCAGGGATGAACGATGAGCGTCTGAGGAGCGCAGACTCTTAAAGATTTCATCTCCGACTCCCAACAGAACAAACACGGGCCGCGGACATGAAATATGCATGGAGCAGTTAACCTGTACTTCTCAGTCATGGCAGGTCGGGTCTTAAGTGGATCCGGCTCAGTCTCGATTTGTTTGGTTAGCTGTGGCTGGATTAGCCATGAGCACAGTCAAAGACCCGACAGGGAATACTGAGCATTACTGCACCTTTACCACACTTTGCTCTCTGGGAGCGTGACAGTGACCGTCACCTTTTTCAATGCTTTCAAGTATTTTGGTTACACTTATACGGTCCGTCATTATTAGGTAACTAGGCTGGAGGTAATGCATGGCAAATGAGTAATGCTACATTACCACTTCATCTACTATAGAAACTAGATTAACTAGTGATGTTCGAAATAGCTAATTAGCACTGAGATAGTTCGTAATCAGGCAATCATTAATTACTGAATGAGATTAGCCTCATTAAGAACCAATATCTAACAATGAGAAATTATAGAGAATTACCAATGATTTACTAATCACAACATTAACCTGTCTTAGTCGTTTTACTCTGAACATGGTCATACAATTCATCACTAATTACTCAAGTGTTACCTAGTTACTCGTCAAGAACTATTAGTGTTCTGGACCATTATTTTAAAGTGTATTTCTACTTCAAATTGTCACATTTAGTTCAATGTGTTGCGATGTGTTTTGTTGTTATTTGTGAAATTTAATAGCAATTTCTGAGTGACAATTGTTTCAGAGGGAATCCTACATCATTTGTGTGTGTGTGCGTGTCATGATGATCAGAGAAAAAGTGAATGAACTCCTAATCCTATGATGCACTGCAAATGGCATGACATATTGTGTAGGGATAGGACGATACACTTATCTCCTGAATCATTACTGTTGCGGTACTTGGGTGCCAAATCGATATGTATTGTGATTAGTAAGAATTATGTTTCTACAAGTAGGCCTATAGTAATTCAATATTACAATGTTTTGTAATATTTGTTTGTTTTTTTAACATTATACCATGTGTGAAAAAAAAATGGTAACACTTGATTTTAATAGTCCACTTTCGACATTCTACTAACTATAAGTGAGTTTGCATGTCAACTAACTGTCATTAGTGTGTTAGTTGACTGTCTTCTTAATACTTGCTAACATTTGTTTTGATGGTTACTATAAGTAACTTGGCAACTACAAGTCAACTTATTCTACTAACCCGAACCCTAACACCTAACCATAACCTACCAGTCTACTGACAGTCTACTACAGTCTACTAATACTCTAATGAGAGTTAGTTGACATGTAGCTGCAAAGTTACTTATAGTTAGTAGAATGTCTAAAGTGGACTATCGAAATAAAGTGTAACCAAAAATTCATACAATTATACAGACTATAAATGATGTATATGAAGATTATATTTCCAAAAAAAAAAAAAAAATTATCATATCTATTTTTTAGTTTTTTTTCCGGATCGTCGATCAGTACGGTACTACAAAATGGTCATTATAAATCCTTGGACTTCACTGCGTTTAAAAATGTGTCAATAAAATGTAAAATAGAATTAGTTTTGCGTGGTATGACCATAATCTGTTTCATAAGGCGTTTTTCCACTGCATGGTACGGCTCACTTAAATAGTTCCACCTCGGTTGAGGTTCCAAGCGAGCCGTACCGACACTAAAATGTGACGTGTAAACAGTGCAGATCACTGATTGGTCAGAGAGAATCGTCACTGCCAGAATCATTGGATTTGCAACACGAGACACTAAACCCTCCTGTGTTGTGTTTGTTTGTGTCACGTTTACGATGATGACACGGCAGTAGAGGCGGCGCAACTATAACAATCAGTCTATAATCCCAGCCAGTGGAAAAGCAAACCGAGCTGAGCCGAACACCAATAGTATTTCTTTAAGATTTGTATTTCTTTAGTATGTCTTAGTATTTCTTAGATCTCTTGAAATCAGAATCATTCTAAGTAGTTATTCAGAAACATGACTGTTTATAATTCTGGAGCTCATGATTGGCGTGTAAAAAAACCTATTGCTCTATGGCGAAAATGAATGGGATTTTTACTTCTGGAGTCTGACTGTTGCTTTTAATCTGTAATTCACAGTTTAAATCTCCCAAGAGCCTCAACACAAGTCTTGGTAACTTCAAAAGCCACGTAGTTGTGGTCTTTGCCAATGTTTTATTATACATATGTTATGTTCTACTTTACCCTGGTCAATGGAAATAGGATGTTACCCTCTTTTGGATTGCCAAATACATAAGAAATGTTTATGAATTGATTTCGAGAAATTAGCATGTGTGCAATAGTGTTGTAGGCCTCAGTGAGAGATTAGTGAAATGAGAGTTCAGCAGTATCGACACTGACAGAGCACGCTCAAATTGAATTAAGGCTTTTTGTCATCAGTTGTCTTTGTTATGGGTTCACAGTGGAGAAACAGCGTTTGACTCAAAATCTACCACTGTGCCGCACAGATAAAAGAACACATGCAGTTCACAGAAGAACTGCTGTTATTGTTTTTGTGCTTTTAGAATATTTAGAAACAGGTGTTTTCCATTTACAATCACTATAGCAGTGACATCATGTATCCTATAAGATTTAGCTATGTTCCTCGATCAACATCCTTGATACCACATCAATGCCTAACTCATCCCACACTATTTGTGGTTTGAACATCAATGAAACTTTTAGAGATATTTCTGACCTTTGCCTGATGAACAATAAAACAAGTAAAACATCTGATTAGACACTGAAGGAGGGACCCTTCAGATTTCAAGTCAAGTAAAATGTATTTATATAGCTCTTTTCACAATACACATGATTCAAATCAGCTTTACAGAAAACTAGTGGCGGTCTTAAAAACGGTCTTGACGACTGAAAAAAAGGAAACTGAGGGCTTAAACACACAGGAAGGGTAATCAACTGAACAGAAACAGGTGCGTAAAACTAATTAACAACCAAGGAAACTAACTTGGGAACACAGGCAGGGAAAACAGGGACAAAACAGGCAGTTGAAAGTGCAGGCAGTGTGTGTACAAAATTCCTGATTGCATAGATTCCTTTTGTAATGAACAGATTTTGTCTGCGCAAATTCGCCAAACAAACATTAAATGTGACTGCAACTTTATGGTTGGCCCGGATTAACACAGTGTAGTGCCCTAGGGTGACCACATCTGAAGTGCCCCCCGCATGAACATGTCATATTAAATATGTTTATTTCCATCAAAAAAGGCATGTATGAGAACTGCATGCACAACCATATGTCTAAAAAAAACATTGCAAGCATATAAGAAATAAACAAGCCCAAGAAAGACTGTTGCGAGCAACCGTATCAGATTTCAAATTGACAACAGCGTCACATATTTGCCCAGAAATAATGGTAAATAAGCCTTACCTTTTGCAGAAAATGTTTGTTCTAGACTTTGTGCATGCAAAATCGTTAATTACATTTAAATCCTCAGTCCATTCCCTTGACTAGTTCAGATTCAATAGCCAGCAGGGCAGTGCAGACAGCCGCTTCTGTCTCATTTTTCACTCTTTTAAGTTGAGAGAAGGATCTCTCGGCCTCGCAGTTGGTAATGGACAGGGTTAAGAACAGTCTAAGTGCAGCGAATACCCTTGGGAAAGTTGTCTGTAACCCATGTTTTTTGGTTTTTTTTCGTAGAATTTGCAACATATCCTCTGGTGAACAAAATGTATCTTCCCGCATGAAATGTTTGATATTGCAGGTACTTTTTGAAAGGTGGCCATGTGTCGTGATATTTTCTCTTTTTTTAATTTACGTTTCGCACAACCGTTAAGCTGATGCTGCCTATCCATTTTGAATTTAATATTACAAATTGGCGGACTCGACCCAATCGCAATTCTCTACATGCATATATTTTTTTATTCTCTCTGTATATATTGTCTCATTAACTGTTCATTTTGTATCTGCATCTCTTCCTGCAAAATAATATACAAAACATGAAATATTTTAAAGGTAGTCATTATCTTAATCATTTGGTGCCCCAGGGCACTCGCCCAATCCAGTCTATGGATAAGCACTGGTAGTGATACGATTGTTTCCCACACTGATCTTGTCTCTTGTGGACAGTATCCACACATGAGTGCGACACTCGCATTAAACAATCAGCTGCTGATTAGACAGTATGGCACACACCATTGTAAACCCAGAAAAATACAGTATATAACCAGTCGCTCACTCCAGGGACCACGGCTTCATCCATCTGCGAACTACTCCGTCAGGGGCCCTTCAACATAAAGCCTCACGGTACGGGGGGAAATCGCCCCTGTCCAGAGCCATTACGACTGTGCCGAGAGAGCGGCCCTCTACATATCTCAAGTTAATTGAAGTTGTGATGCAGCACCGGCCGTTGGGAGTAGCGATGGGTCTTTGTAATGGAGGTGGGAGATAAATTGTTTGCGACTTTTTGAGGCATCTCATCCCACTCCATCTCTCTGTTTCACCTCCTCCCACTCCTGGCGCAGACAATAAGAGGGAAGTTTATTTTTATATATTATGCCTCTGCTGTGGTGCAAATGGGCCAGAACATTTTCAGATGGGTCAGCGGTGTCCCCTCAGGGAGTCTGTTTTACTGCCAGTTGGAAATATAATACTAACATTGCAGGCTGTGAGCATCGTACCACCCTTGCCCATCTTTCCTTTGGCCCCCCGTCTGGAAGTGCTCTTGATTTTCAAACGGGGGGCCCAAGACGTTAACTCAAATCTTGCAGTGACCCTCCATAAACTACAACACACACACATGTGAAGGCTGCCGGATGCGCTGCGTTTTTGGCAAGTCAATAAATTGAAGTCACTCTCCATTTGGCCTGTAACATCACATGGTTCTAGTCGAATTGTAAGCATGTAAGCACCTTAATAGCATGACTCGCTGAACCTGAAATAATGCAAAATAAAGGTTTATATCCAAGAGTATGTGGACAACCCCTTTTGATCTATGGGTTTAACTGTTTAAATCTACACAGATTTACTAAATAAAGCATACAGGCTTGCAATCTGTCCACTTTTAGTAGAATGGGGTCCGTCAATGAACAGTCGCAGGGAAAAAGAAACGCGATTGGTTGTATTGAATATGCACTTGGAGTGTACTTCCAATCCTACAAGTATATTTTTTAAAGAACTGTACTTGCAGATAATATAATATTAATGAAATAAAAGGCCACTTGAGTGCACTTAAAGAGAGTAGACTTTCATGACTATGTTTCTTAACACACTTAAGTGCACTTTCTCTAAAAACCTCATTGATGCTACTGCATTCGAATGGGAACAAATCCCTTTATCCACGTTCTGACATCCACTGGAAGTTATAGCATATCAGTGGCCTTGGTTTTGAAATGAAAGGGTCAGAAAACGCAATCAAGGCTCTCCACATACTAATGACCAGGTATTTCTATTAATTCACTGCCACTATAAAGCTTATTTTGGACGTTTTAGGGACATTTTTCAAGGATTGGTACTGCTGAACTTTGAGTCTTCAGGAGGAAACCATCTCAGGATTATCATAGCACACTACGACTTTTACTCTCATGGCGAGAACAAAACCTTTACAAACTGCTGAAGAGAAAATACTCTTCCGTCATGACCTGCGGTTTTTCAGATTCCACATCTTTTTAGCCTTCTCTCCAAAATGCATCAAAGCGTTCATGAGAAGAGCAAAGAGGTGATGTGGAGAGATACGACAGTGGACGGCAAAGGAGAGTGTGTTAAAGACAGGATAAATGAAGTTCTAGAGACTGTGCATAACTCGTATGTCCTCATTTCTCTTTTAAGGACAAACCGTTTACTGAGTAAATCATCTCACGCCCTTTACGTTCATTTATCTTCTCTTTTTTCTTTTTTCTTTTTTTTTTTTTACACAGGAATAGATAACCATGACTACAGCATTTTCAGGATGTAGTAAATCATGCGCTGCCCTCTAACGCCTTTCAGCAGAGGTGTGTGTCTCACAGGCGTGTGTGTGTGTGTGTTTGTTTCAGCGATGGACCCCGATCAAGAGAGCGTAGAGGCCCTGATGCAGAGGTTTAAAGAGAGTTTCCGGACCAACCCCACTTTGGAGATAACACACTTCCAGAACGTTACACACAGCTCATCCACTGGCCGGAAGAGAGGACAAACACACACCAGAGGTTTGCAATGCACTGACCCAATGACACACACAAACAAAAGCTCTTGTTGTGGTTGCTCATGACCTAATAGATTTCTCGCATGTGTTTCATTGACGTATCGCTGTTAGATCTGTTCCCAAACCTAGTGCACTAGGAAGGGAAGGATGAGGTTGGCCCTTAAGAATCAAAGTCTGACATCCACGAAATAATCAATATAGTGTTGCGGGAATGAACCATATAACCTGTAAATAAATTCTTATTTTTCAACTTCCAGTTACATCGTCCTGAAGTCAATGGGTTAAATGCCTGAAATGAGGTCTGTGGTGAACACAAGTCCAATATATATATATACACACACACATTATAATGGATTTAAGTTTTAAGTTTGACCATCTTTAAATTATATATTTATATATATTTAAAATATAACCTACACTGAAGAAAAAAAAAATGCTGGATTGTTTTAACCCGTGTTTGGGTCAAATATGGACAAACCAAACAGTTGAGTTAAACATTTAATAAAAAAATGTAAGCAAATGGTTTGGTTTGTCCATATTTGACCCAAACATGGGTTGAAACAACCCAGCATTTTATAGAGTGTATTTTGTTTATTCTAAACGGTTCCATTCCAAACAAATGACATATTCTGACGCTTATTTCATATGTCAGCCTTTACAGCGTTAAGAGCTTATTTTTCTGAATCAACACTATCCAGCAGTGAATGTTTCAGAGAGAGCAGTGTGTGTGCTGTGAATGTGAATGAGGAAATACACACGGAAACACAGGTGAGAAGGCCTCCATCACACTGAGACTGGCTCATTGCCCTTGCAGATTTCACAACAGTCTCCAAATCAGCCTGAATGAGTCAAACTAGTGGAAATGGACAAACTAATTACAAAGTAAACCACATGTTAAAACCAAAATTAGCTTGATCTGTGAAATTAGTAAAATTATACCTCCGCCTCTCTGTCCATCGACCGTCATGACACCCGTATTGATGAGTATCCGGTGACTTAAGGTCATAAAAGTAGAAAACAAAACATGCTTTTTAACTTGATTTTGTTTTAATAAATAGCATTTTAATGTAAACTATGGTCACACTTTAGTTTAGGGTCCAATTCTCACTATAACTATTAACTATGTATTTTGTCTCAATAAACTCCTAATTTCTGTTTATTTATAGTTAGTAAGGTCATTGTTAAGTTTGGGTATTCGATAAGATTTAAGGGATGTATGGTCATGCAGAATAAGACATTAATTTGTGCTTTATATGTACTAATAAACAACCAAGATCCTATTAATATACATGCTAATAAGCAACTAGTTAATAGTGAGAATTGGACCCTAAACTAAACAAATATTATAGTATTTGTTTCTTTTGATTGTATAATGTAAATGGTGTTAAAAGATCATAATACAAAGTAGTTCATATGAAGCAATGCTGACAGACTTTAAGTTTGATCTTGTGAAAAATAAGCACACTTTGCCATACTTTAAAAAGAGTAGTCCCACTTATTACAGATAGTGTGAACTAAATGTAATGTTTTTGGACACTTTAAATAAAAAAATATTAAGGAAAATGTATTAGTTTACATTTGTAGTAAATGCAATCAACTGAGATGTAGAGGGTTTTTGACCCACTTAAGTAGGGCTTAAATACATATGTATATATAATTGCGTAATTAAGTGATTATGACCATAATGTCCAAAAGTGTCCCACTTGTCATTTCACAATTTTACATTTCCGTTAAGTATGCTCAGTTCCATTAACACTGTGTAAACATCAAATTAAATCATAAATATGCATTGAACAAAAAAAAACAAAAAACAAAACAAACACAGAAGAGACTTTGCCTCATCATTTCATAAATTCACAACACACCACTGACGCCCAATCAGGTCAGAGCTTAAAAACATCCCATCCCATTAGCCTCAGTGCTCAGCCACGATTTACCAGCGCCGGTGTTCACCCTGAAATTAAACCCGAGCGAATGCGTAGTCTGCCGGATCGGAGCGCTAACGGGGAGAAGCGTGAAAAGAATCCATATTAGCCTTGATTTTATAACTCCTCATCGCACCGGCTCACTTTCTTGGGCTCTTTGAAATAAAATCTTTCCAGGACCTTTAATTATTGCCCACAAAAAATATTGCCTTTAGCAAAAAACTCTTCTCTTTTTTTTTTTTTGCTCTGCATCCACTGAGGATAACAAACAAGCTAATGGGCTAAACTCTGGCGCAGAGCTGGAACTCAATTAAACCGAGAGGACGTGAGAATCCATCGTGGCGCTAGGAGTAGATTAGGCCTCTCCGGAAATAAAAAGAAACCAAATGAATCAAATGCGCAGTCAAATATTACGGTCAGTATGATACAGTAATACCTCTGTGCCTGACGCTGCATTTTGTGTCGAGAAATTCAGTTTTTCTCTCATGGATGGTGATTTTGCTTTCCACACAATTCCCAGTGCACATTTGCATGGATTTACACGCGGGGTTGGTCTCTTAAGTAGATTAGGACTCAGAAAGGTTGAGGGAGGGGAGCTGCTTATGCCAGTTTTATGGTCAGAGATGCCAGCCTGGAACACTTGATTGGTTTAGAAGTTCTTGAGGCTTGTGCAAATGGTTTAAAGGAATATTTCAACATTCTCACGCTCATTTTGTTTCCAAAAAAACGGATAAAAGAGCATCAGATTGCAATTAAAGTTGGTCATATGAAGCATGTGCTGACATATTTTGAAAGTGAAAGTGACTAATTACCCAGTTAAAGGGATACTCCACTTTTTTTGGAAACAGGCTCATTTTACAACTCCCCCAGAGTTAAACATTTGTGTTTTACCATTTTCAAATCCATTTTCTGATATTTAGAAGAATATCAATAACCAGACAGTTTCTGGTCTCATTGACTTCCATAGTAGGAAAAAAATATACTATGGAAGTCGGCAGTATCCAGCTCCGTGTTTACAGGATGCTGGAGACACCCGCCCAAGGCTTCTAAGAAATTAAAGAGAAAAATATCCCTAGAGTATGCGAGAGCGGGGCCGGAAGATGACTCAATGTTGGACAACATGGTTAACGACTTAGGAATGGAAACGGATATGAGTATGGAGAGTAAGACTAGTTCAAGATCTGCAGTTAGTAAAGTCATTGAACTCCAAGTTTGAAGTTTCATCAAGGGAAAATGAAATGCTTGAGGGAGAAGGGACAAGGGCCTCACATTGATCAGTACTTCTTACGAAGTCAGTCAAGTCAGTCGAATGAAATCCAGCGACAGGAAGCAAACCACAGCTCGCAGGATATCAGCACCCCTGTCTTAGAGGAGAGGAGGGCTTGCACAGTTAGTGATGAACATATTCATACTTGTGAACCCGGTCAGACTAAACAGCATAAGAGAGAAAAGAACCTCAACGGGCATAGGCCTGGAGTTAGATGGCCAAGAGCTTGTGAGAAAACTGCATGGGACACGGTAAACACAGATCTATGCTTTGCATTGGAAAGATTAACTGGTACAGTTGAAAAGAAGCTGGATAAATTTGGGGACATCATTTACGCATATGGAAGTGAGAGGTTTGGTGTGGAAAAAAGGAAGGAAAAGGTACAAACTACTCCTGGAATGTCTAGACGGCAGCAGAAAATTGAAGGGTTAGCTAGAGAAAGGAGACAGCTGAGGAACCAATGGAAAAGAGCAGAACAAAGTCAGAAGGAGGGACTCAATCTCTTACAAAGGGCCATAAAAGATAAGCTGGCAACATTACGTAGAGCTGAGCGCCTACGGAAACGCTACAAAAGAAGGAACTTGCAAGGGCTAATTTCTATAAAGACCCATTTAAATTCGTAAAGAAGTTTTCACCAGGGAGAAAAATTGGCACTTTAAAAGCATCTAGGGTTGAGCTAGAGAGATATTTGGAGGAAACGCATACAGATGCAAAAAGGCATGAGCCTATGTCAATTCCATCAGACATACCACCTATCAACCCACCAGAATACCAAATGGAGGTCTGTGCACCTAAGTGGAAAGAGGTAGAGCAGGCTGTGAGAAAGGCAAGTGCTTCATCATCTCCAGGGCCTAATGGAGTTCCGTACAGAGTGTACAAGAGTGTTTCAGGAGTTCTGCAAATTCTGTGGAAATTGATAAAAGTGGCATGGGAAAAACAGTTTGTACCTAGAGCATGCGAAGAGCAGGTGGAGTCTTTATACCTAAAGAAAAAAATGCTACAAGCAGCTGTCAGTTTCGTCCTATTTCACTATTAAACGTTGAAGGTAAGATCTTCTTCAGCATTATTGCCCAGAGATTGTCCACCTACCTATTAAAGAATGGCTTCATTGACACTTCAGTTCAAAAAGTGGGCATTCCAGGGTTCTCAGGATGCTTAGAACACATCAATGTTATCTGGCAACGAATTCAGTCAGCTAAAAAGGAGAGGAAGTAGCTCCATGTGACATTCCTGGATTTGGTTAATGCATATGGTTCAGTGCAACAAGAGCTTCTTTGGGCAGCATTTGATTTTTTCAGAGTACCAATGTCAATAACAAATTTAGTGAAAGCCTATTTTGGAGATTTGCAATTTAGTTTCTCAACTCCAAAATTCAGCACCGCATGGCAATGCTTAGAGGTTGGAATAATGGCAGGATGCACCATTTCTCCACTGGCTTTTACCATGGCAATGGAAGTAATCATTAGGGCATCAAGATGGGTAGTAGGAGGAGCGCGCTTGGCTTCTGGGATGTGACTACCACCAATCAGAGCATACATGGATGACATGACAACCATGACTACAACAGTAGCCTGCACTAATCGGTTATTGGGGAAGTTAACAGATAATATTGAATGGGCACGAATGCAATTTAAGCCCTCTAAATCAAGGAGCATCTCGATAGTTAAAGGAAAGGTAGTAGATAAAACATTCTTCATTAATGGTGAGGCAATACCAACAGTTTCTGAGAAGCCAGTGAAGAGTCTTGGGAGATGGTACAATGGGGATCTAAAGGACACAGTTCGAGTGGGAGAAGTTAGACGACAAGCAGTGGAAGGGTTGAAGAGCATAAACAGCTGTGCTCTACCAGGCAAACTAAAACTCTGGTGCTTTCAGTTTGGTCTACTGCCGAGGTTGCTGTGGCCACTGACTGTGTACGAGGTTTCTTTGACAACAGTGGATAAGCTGGAAGCGTTAATAAGTTCGTACATCAGGAAATGGTTGGGAGTTCCACGCTGCCTCAGCAGAGTGGGACTTTATAGTTAAGGAATATTGCAGCTGCCAGTCTCTGCTTTAACCGAGGAGTTTAAGTGTGCCAAGGTCAGACTGGAAATGACCTTAGTAGAGTCACGCGACAAATGTGTAAGGGAGGCAGCCCCTGTGTTAAAAACTGGTAGAAAGTGGTCAGCAAAGAAATCTGTAGTAGAGGCAAAGGCTGACCTTCAAATTGGGGATATCGTGGGACAGGTACAGCATGGAAGAGGGGGTTTTGGGCTCAGTTTAGCTCCTCCTAAATGGCACAAGGCAGGCCCAGCTCAAAGGAGGAAGCTGGTAGTCAACGAGGTGCGAAAGCAGGAGGAGAGCATGAGGTGTATAAAGGCCATTTCCCAGGCGAAGCAGGGAGAGTGGATGAGATGGGAGAGTGTGGAACAACGCAAGATGGGCGTGCAAGACCTTTGCTCAATGGAAGAGAGTAGGATCAGTTTCCTTATTAGGTCAACATATGATGTTCTCCCATCACCGCAGAACTTAAACCTCTGGGTAGGAGAGGATCCCTCTTGTCCTTTGTGTTCATCACCTGCCACATTAAGGCACATTTTGACAGGATGTAAGGTGGCTCTTAGCCAGGGTCGGTTTACTTGGCGCCATGACCAAGTATTGCGATGTTTGGCTGTAGTATGACCAATAAGTTGCCGCCTGTTCTAGCAAAACATTACACGCAGAAGACAATATTCCTCCGCCCAGGCGAGCAACCACCAAGAAAAGGTGTTAACACCAATTGACCTTTCGCCGGCCCCTCCCCCAAAACGGCCATTGTCCAATCACACATCATAGCAACCGTTACTATGTGAGCAGGTCCGTCAAACATTGACTCCAAGCAAGATGGTGAAGCGGTGCGCCCACGGCGTTTGTAAATCGGACACTAGGTACCCCGAGAGATTGTCTGGAGAAGGAGTTGTGTTCTTTCCGTTTCCAAAGCCGAAAACACAACGAGAGCGGTGCCTACAATGGATCAAACAGTGTGGACGGCCCCACTCCCAGTTAAATGTGTCGAACATAGTTAACTCGCGTGCAGTGTGCGTGAGACTGAGACACTGAGATTAGTCAAAGAAACATGGAGAAAGCAGATCAAGAGGATCCACAAAGGAATTACGTTTTCTTAAGGGTTGTTGTTAACATGATATTCTCGGGGGAAAATGAGCAGCAGTCAACAAGCAGTTCAGCACCCATAGACTACAGTTTAGAGGAGTGCACGTTCGCAACGGGGAAAGCATGAAGCTTACTTGACAACATCAGTTCATATATCAATATCGTAACGAATAGAAATAACCTTAAATAATGTATGGTTATCTGCATCTTTACGTCTCTTATGTATAGCTACATTTTAAACACGAAAATCACATTGAGCATGACACGCAAGCGGTTGCCGTGGTAATGAACAACCTGCTTGTTAAAGCGAATGTATAATGCTGTATCTGAGGCAAAATTACTAAATATGCAGCGGGAGTTATATATTTCTAACTCCAAACAATTAGCCACTGAACCAGCTTATAAAATCTTCTTCAAGGCTGTGCTGGTTGCATTTGATGTACAGGTCATGGGGTTTCTCCGATTTTGCTTGAGACCGGTAAGCATTAGCCTCGATAGTAGTCGTGTCTCCTTCATTCCGTATTTTTATATGTTGAATATATCCCTCCACTGCGTACTGTAACCCCTTTTGCCTCGATCTGGAGGATATCACGGAGGTATTTGCCCAAAAAAGGTCACTGACACGCACGGGTACACCTCTTCCCGTCATGGCAATCTGTCGCGCTGGTCGTGTTTGACCATTTGTTTGTCGGACGTAGCAACAGTAACTAAGGGGGGCGGGGCTCGGCGAAAGGCTAATTCTCGCCCAGGACAACTGGAAGCTGCTGGGGACTGGAAGATGCTGGCTGATCTTGATCAACGGCTTATTTTTCCACCTGAGATTGCCACCACTAACCTACGACCAGATATTGTTTTGTGGTCTGGATCAGCACGCATTGTTCAACTGATAGAGTTAACAGTGCCATGGGAGGATGCGGTAGATGAGGTATATGAGAGGAAGAAACTGCGGTATGCTCATCTGGCCGCTGAAGCAGAACAGCGAGGATGGAGAGCCCAGGTTTATCCAGTGGAAGTGGGTTGTCGAGGTTTTGTGGCACACTCTACAACCCGGTTCCTCAGAGACGTGGGATTCAGTGGCCAAGAGTTGCGTCGCACAGTAAAGAACTTATCTGAAGCTGCAGAAAGGAGCACCAACTGGCTGTGGTTGAGACGGAAAGATTCTAGCTGGCTGTGTACAGGCCGCCACGCTACGGTTTCGTAGAATTCTTGAAAAACGTGAAGAGTCTGTTGGTTTATTTGTATAGGTTGTATAGTATTTACAGTCATTACGTTCCTGTGTATATTGCGTGAATGACGGGTGGTTGGAAAGATATTGTGTGTTGCGGTAGGTGGTATGCCGTACGGAACCGTTGCCACTGAAACTGCATTAACGCACCAGTGGGGCTCGACAGCCTTATTTAAACGGGATTGTGAGATTGAGAGATTGTGGTTAGGTCTCAGCAGCAGGAGGGATGTAGAGGTCAGTAAGCTGGACTGAGTTGAGTGGGGGACGGAAGGGGGGCGACTCTGGGACGCAAGAGTCACTGTCGAGCCCTCTTGAGGTGTCGTGGGCTAGCCGACGAAACACTGAGGACGGAAGGTGCCCACTTGAAGACCCTAGAGATGTCCCCTACTTGGCTCAATCCAGACGGTTGTCGTGCTGGTTCACTAGGGAGACCACACTCTAGTTGCAGCCGTCGTGTGTGCTGACGCGCCAAGTACACTGCAGTCGTTAACGCCGGACAGAAGGGGAGTCACACCACCAAGTGGAAAGAAGCGTAAATGGGTGAAGCATAGTTTACTGTAAAGCTACGTCTTAGTGTTGCTTATCTTGGCGAAAGCCGAGTACAAATCAGCATTAAGTTTTAACATCTACTCTCATGTAATGGAAATCATTTTATAAAAACAATGGTTTAAAATGTACTTTAATGACATTATTACAAAGCACACTTTCAATTGGACTTTTAAATCCCTTTAAGTACACTTAAGTAGCCTTTTATTTCATATTATTTTATCTGCAAGCACAGATTCATTTATATATACACTTTAAGAATATTAAGAATGATTAAGTGCACTTCTCTTTCATAAAGGTGTGCATGTTTTAGAGAGCCACATGTAATGAGACCATTTTTAATTACTTCAAATTAACACTTCCGCACACAAAGCTATTTTAGTATTACACACACGTTTGATGGACAACTGGTGCTTAGTTTTGGAATGACGTGAGGGTGAGAAAAGGATTTCAGAGTCATCGTCTTGCATGAACTATACCTTAAAATGTCGGAAGGAGACTCTTGTACGAGTTCAATAAGCTTGATTAAGCTCGGCGTGAGGTTTCTATTTGTGTGCCCTCAGAGTCAACCAATTACCATCTTTAACGCCATTCAGTCAGAATAATTTCCCCAAACATGACAAGACAGCGAGAGAGTTCTCGGCTGGTGTCAGTGTGGTAAGTGTGTGTTGGCAGGCGCAGATATGAAGTGTCTCTCTGACAGTGATTAGCTATGCTAACGTGACCCGTGTGTCTGCAGGGGAGAACACCATCTGTGTCCAAGCCGAGAGGTCTGACTCGAGCACTCATACTCCTGACACTAATTATTCACAGCCTCTGTCACGGCTGAAGAAAGGAGTCATGCGACAGTTGGATTTTATTTGGATGTTTGGATGTTTGGTCTCCTCAACATTTGATGGAATATTAGGTTAATTTAACTGGGATACATGTTTCTAGTTCATTTCAGTAAGTCGTGCTCTTTTTTCATGTGGAAATCAGTCTTTAAAGGGATAGCTCACTTGAAAATAAAAAAAATATGTCATCATTTACTCGCCCTCGTGTTGTTCCAAACCTGTATGTGTTTCTTTCTACTGTTGAACATAAAAGAAGATATTTTAAAGAAGGTTGGTAATCAAACAGTCCTTTGACTTCCATAGTGGGGGAAAAAAATAGGTAACACTTTATTTTGATGGTTCCTTTATCACTTTTTGTTGTCTATAAGCACAGGCGTCAGTTTGGTTTGATATGTGCTGAGGACAGAGACACATTCGGAAGTGCATTTTCAGAAGTGCTGGGTACAATGATGCATTCATTTGTTTTTCTCTTTCGCGCAGGTCATGTTTTGAAAGACCATGTCCTGTAGCTTACTAAAGCAGATAAAAACGTATTCAAAAATGTGATGTCCGACTCATTTTATGAAGAAGAAAGCCTTAAGTTTTCAAAAAGCATTAGACATATATGACCCGCTATTCTGCTTCAAGTAGCCTACCATGTTGACAATATGACATGACGTGGTCCAAAACAATGATTACCAAATTTCTCTCTCATATTGCTCCTCATAACCACTGAAAACGGTCAAAAAATCGAACCCAAAGTCCAATTATTATGGACGTTATCTGACATTAAGCGTTTCTGCTTCACATTTTCAGCAGGGCGGCGGAGCGGCTATGGGTCGACTCCCCACGGTTCTCATGGGCTTCATATATAAGTCCTAACGTAAAAAAGCTTACGTGGTTTACCTAAACAACGATCACCAAACGATTACAGTTGTTGCAGTGTTCAAAAATAAAAAAAATCGGTGGGTACAAAATGACTCATGACGAAATCTGGTGGGGACGCGTACCCACTGTCCCCACCGAAATCGACGCCTATGTCTTTAAGTAACTTTGCATATACATGTCAACTAACTCAGTAGAGTATTAGTAGACTGTCTGCTTAGTGTCTGCTAACACTTTATTGTGTTGGTCCTTCAACAGACTCTACCAGTCTACTAATACTCTACTAATACTCTACTCTAATAAGAGCTAGTAGACATGTAGGTGCAATGTTACTTATAGACAACAGAATGTGTTAAAGGGACAATCGAAACAAGGTGAAACTAAATAATATACTATGGAAGTTAAAGGCTTCCATCAACTGTTACCAACATTCTTCAAAATATCTTCTTTTCGGTTCAACAGAACAAAGAAACTTATACAGGTTTGAAACAACATGAGGTTGAGTAAGAGATGACATATTTTTCATTTATAAGTGAATTATCCCTTTAATGAGAGTCCATCTTTGTTTTGTCGCAGTTTTAAGTGGGTGTTGTGAAGCATTATTGCTGTCCCGGTCTCTGCCTGTGTTCCCTGTGTCTGTCTTGGACTCTTATTTTAAAGATCTGGGTGTCCAGATTTGTTGCATTGCTCACTTCATGTGTCCCTGCTGCTGTTCACTTGTTAGTTACAGCTTCTCCTTTGCCAATGATTAAATATTACAATTGCCTTCCATTTCTGTATTATTTAGTTTTTCACCACTGCAAGCTTGTGTAAGCAGCACTGTCCTCGAGTAACTCACATACAACCCTAATCAAACACACTGCTGGTAATTAGGAAGTAATCCTGGAGATCTTGATTTGATTGTTCAGGTATGTTTGATTGGGGTTGGAGGAAGAAGGACACCGGCTTTCATAACTGTGTGAGACGGATGTATATGGCTGTGCCTCGGCTTTAAGATGCCATTAAACGAAGTTTAATTTTTCAAAAATCAGGAGAAAGCAAGTGAAGATAACATTGATTTTGGACGTGCATTGATATCTTTCCTAGCTCGCATGCATCCTCCGAAGACAGCATTGATAAGCGTTCGGCACAGAAGAATGTGTTCCCTTTCGTTGTCACTCCGAGTTCCGTCGGATGACGACGAATGGGGTTTCGCTTAGAAAGCCAATCGACTTCGAGTACTACAAAACGAGCCAATGGCAAAGAAATGCCATGGGTCTGCGGAATTTGCATAGCGTAACTCCGCCTCACCTCGTGAGTATTTAAGGAGCACGCTCATAGCAAATAGGCATGTTTTCGCTTCGGAGCCAAGGTGATCCTTCGCTCCACAAGCCATTCCTGTACTGTCAGTTCTTCAAGACGAGCGAGATTCTCTGGTGTTGGTGTGACGGCGATCTCCGGCGAGCGCGCGCTTCCTGCTTATCTGTCTGTGGTCGCCCGTGCACTTCTGGTTGCGGTGGACTCGTTGCCGACTCTGATGGGCACGAGCGTTGCATAGTGTGTTTGGGCATTGATCACGCTAGAGCAGCGCTCGTGGATGACTCATGTTCTCTCTGCGGGAACATGACCATCGCAACATTACGATCAAGACTCAGTGATCTCGCAAGAGTGAGGGTCCCCTCATCCACACCCCGATCTACTGACTCTAGAAATAGAGCTAGTACTTCGGCTGGTGGCCAGGGTGATCTGAGGGTGACGGTTTGGAACAAAGCGCCGACTATCAGTCCGTGCCCAGCCGCACCCTCTCCAGTGTTGCAACCCGTGAGTGCTCAGGGGATTCCGGCGGGATCATCTTCGGGTGTCCCGCGGGTTTCCTTTGGCGCTCCAGAGGAGGACGCGATGTCCATCGCGGCATCACAAGGTGGGTCTGAGTCTCTTGGAAGTGAAGACTCATCACAGCTGCCACCTTCGGGTGTGAGTACAGTTGTGCCAGAGTCTGATCCAGAGATGACGGCCATGCTGTCTCAAGCCGCCGCGAGCATCGGGTTAGAGTGGACCCCTCCGCCCTGCCCCGAGCGCTCGCGGCTGGATGATTGGTATCTGGGTCGGGCTGCGGATCCCCGTCCCCGTCAGGCCCCGATACCTTTCTTCCCGGACGTGCATGATGAGATCTCGAAGTCCTGGAAGACTCCCATGTCTTCCCGCGACCGCTCGATGATTTCATCCGCCTTTCCTTCCCTCGATGAGGCCGCTGCCCGTGGGTACACTGGGCTCCCCCCGGTTGAACGCTCTGTTGCGATGCAACTGTGTCCTCAGAGCGCTTCTTCTCGTGGTGAGCCTAAGCACCCATCCAAGGCCTGTAGGTACTCGTCTACATTAGTGGCGAAGTCCTACAGAGCTGCGGGACAGGCAGCCACCTCTTTGCATGCCATGGCCATTCTGCAGGTCTACCAGGCCCAGATGCTCAGGGACATGCACGAGGGCAGGACAGACCCAGGGCTCTTCAATGAGCTGCGCGCCGCCACCGACCTTGTTTTCCGAGCGACGAAGGTGACCGCACGCTCCCTGGGTTTGGTGATGTCCACAGCTGTGGTCCAGGAGAGACATCTCTGGCTGAACCTTGCTGATATGAAGGAGGCCGAGCGGTCCCGGCTGCTCGACTCCCCCATATCGCAAGACGGCCTTTTCGGCGGTGCAGTCGAGGACTTCGCCCAACAGTTCTCGACTGCTCAGCAACAGACTGAGGCTATTAAGCATATTCTGCCCCGACGCCCCGCTGCTGCCTCCACCCAGCCGACCGGGCAGAATACTCAGCCTGTTCGCCGCCGAGGGCGCCCTCCTGCGGCTCCCGCCCCTCCCGCCCGGCCCAAGCAGCAGCCTTTACCCGGGCCCGGTCGCGGAGGAAGCCGTAAGAAGGCCCCCCAGCCCTCTCCAGCCCCGCCCCCCGCTAAACGCCGGGCCAAGCGGCGCTCCTGAGACGGGCTGCTCAGGAATGATGGTTACTTCTCAGGAGATGGTGGCAGGACCACTCCTTCCCCCGGTGGAGGGCCGGGGGAGAATCTTTTGTTCTCCACTCCCCGCTGCTCACCCTCGGGTGGGCAGCACCCTAATGTGGTTAAAGAAAGAAGTGACACATTCATTCCTGAGCACACAGAGTTCTCGGACGACACGGTGCGCCGCCCCCGGGCCGTGCACCCCTCGTCCTCCTCTGTCCCAGAGCCGGATGACAGTGCGCGCCGTCCCCGGACCGTACCACTCTCATCCCCCTCTAACGCCAGACCCCTGGCAGAGCAGACCCCCGTGGAACGTTCGTCCTTCCCTGGTCTGCTCTGTCAGGACGCGGTCTATGGCTGCACCCCCACACCGGGCCGCTATGCCGTCCACGTCTGGGTCAGCCATACCGCCTCGCTGCCCCACCGACGGGAAGTCTGTAGTTCGCATGACCCCGCTGGTTCAGTCGTTGGGAGCCTGGCTAGAGCTTCCCAACCTGTCCCGCTGGGTCGCACGAACGATCAGGCTCGGCTACGCGATTCAGTTCGCGCGGTCTCCTCCTCGCTTCAGGGGAGTCCGCTCCACTATGGTCGGTGGCAATGCCCCTATCATGAGAGCGGAGGTTGCAACCTTGCTGGCGAAGGGTGCGATCGAGACTGTTCCTCCAGCCGAAATGAAGGCCGGCTTCTACAGCCCGTATTTCATTGTCCCGAAGAAAACCGGTGGGTTACGGCCAATCCTGGACCTGTGCGTTCTGAACCGCTCCCTTCACAGGCTGCCGTTCAAGATGCTCACCGCCAAACGCGTTTTCGAATGTGTGCGGCACCAGGATTGGTTTGCAGCGATCGACCTGAAGGACGCCTACTTTCATGTCTCCATTCTCCCTCGACACAGACCGTTCCTACGGTTTGCTTTCGAGGGGCAGGCATATCAGTACGCAGTTCTCCCATTCGGGCTAGCCCTGTCCCCTCGCGTCTTTACGAAGGTCGTCGAGGCAGCCCTTGTTCCCCTCCGGGAACACGGGGTTCGCATTCTGAACTACCTCGACGACTGGCTAATCCTAGCTCACTCTCGAGATCAGCTTTGCGAACACAGGGATTTGGTGCTCCGCCATGTAGCCCGTCTGGGCCTTTCTGGTCAACTGGGAGAAGAGCAAACTTTGCCCCGTGCAGAGGATCTCTTTTCTCGGTATGGAGATCGACTCGGTCGCCATGTCCGCGCAGCTTACGAGCGAGCGCGCGCAGTCACTGCTGACTTGCCTGACACAGTTCGAGGGCAAGAGTGCGGTTCCACTGAAACTTTTTCAGAGGCTCCTGGGGCATATGGCATCCGCAGCCGTGGCAACGCCGCTCGGATTACTCCATATGAGACCGCTTCAGCTTTGGCTTCGCGACCGAGTCCCGAGGTGGGCATGGCAACACGGCACTCTCCGAGTACCAGTTACTCCGACCTGCCGTTAGACCTTCACCCCGTGGTCGAACCTCAGTTTTCTACGGGCCGGAGTGCCCCTGGAACGAGCTTCCCGGCATATTGTCGTAACGACAGATGCCTCTACCATGGGCTGGGGTGCCATGTGCAATGGACGTGCTGCCGCGGGCTCCTGGACAGGACCCCACCGCTTATGGCACATCAATTGCCTCGAGTTGCTGGCTGTACAGCTCGCCTTGCGCCGCTTCCGAGCCGTGCTCAGGGGTCAGCATGTACTAGTCCGTTCAGACAATACCGCGACCGTAGCGTACATCAACCGTCAAGGTGGTCTGCGCTCCCGCCGTATGTCGCAACTCGCCCGCCACCTCCTCTTATGGAGTCAGAAGCATTTGAGGTCGCTTCGTGCCATTTATATCCCCGGAGCCCTGAACTGTGCAGCCGACGAGCTCTCACGGTTTCAGCCCCTCCCTGGAGAATGGCGACTCCATCCCCAGTCGGTCCAGCTGATTTGGGACCAGTTCGGGGACGCACAGATAGATCTGTTTGCCTCTCACGACTCGACCCATTGCGCCCAGTATTATTCCCTGACCGAGGGCACGCTCGGCACGGATGCTCTGGCGCACAGCTGGCCGCAGGGCCGCAAATATGCGTTTCCCCCAGTGAGCCTTCTCGCGCAGACCCTGCGCAAGGTCAGGGAGGACGAGGAGCAGGTCATTTTGGTCGCGCCGTACTGGCCCGCCAGGACCTGGTTCCCCGAACTTGTACTCCTCGCGACAGCACCTCCTTGGCCGATTCCTCTGAGGAAGGACCTCCTTTCTCAGGGACGGGGCACCCTATGGCACCCTCGTCCCGATCTTTTGAACCTCCACGTGTGGCTCCTGGACGGGACGAGGCAGGTTTGAGTACCCTACCACCAGCGGTGGTGGCTACCATCACTTCCGCTAGAGCGTCGTCCACGAGACACGTCTATGCGTTGAAGTGGAACCTCTTCGTCAACTGGTGCTCTTCTCACCGAGAAGACCCCCGGAGATGTCCGGTCAGTGTCCTGCTTTCCTTTCTTCAAGAGGCGTTGGAGCGAAGGCTGTCTCCCTCCACCCTCAAGGTCTATGTTGCCGCTATTGCCGCACATCATGACCCGATAGAAGGTAAGTCCGTGGGGAAGCATGACCTGATCATCAGGTTCCTGAGGGGAGCGAGGAGACTGAATCCTCCTCGTTCTCCTCTCGTACCCTCTTGGGACCTCGCAGTGGTCTTAACTGCCCTGCGCAGCGCTCCCTTTGAGCCTTTGCAGTCAGTCGAGCTTAACTTCCTGTCAATGAAGACAGCGCTCCTGACTGCATTGGCCTCCATCAAGAGGGTAGGGGACCTGCACGCATTCTCCGTTGACGAAGCGTGCTTGGAATTCGGGCCGGGTGACTCTCACGTGATCCTGAGACCCCGGCCTGGATATGTGCCCAAGGTTCCTACCACTCCCTTTCGGGACCAGGTGGTGAACCTGCAAGCGCTGCCCCCGGAGGAGGCAGACCCAGCCTTGGCACTGCTCTGTCCAGTATGTGCTCTCCGCACCTATGTAGACAGGACGCAGTGTTTCAGGACCTCAGACCAGCTCTTTGTCTGTTATGGTGGGAAGCTGAAGGGAAAGGCTCAAAGGAACAAAGGTTGTCTCACTGGATAGTGGACGCCATTGCTTTGGCATACCAGCAGCAAGGTCGACCGTGCCCCCTTGGTGTGACCGCCCACTCCACCCGGAGTGTGGCATCCTCTTGGGCTCTAGCGCATGGCGCCTCGCTAACAGACATCTGCAGAGCTGCAGGCTGGGCGACACCTAACACATTCGCCAGATTTTACAATCTCCGAGTGGAGCCAGTCTCCTCCCATGTACTGTCTTTTTCAAGCTAACATGGGACCCGTTAGGTGTCTTCGCTTGCTCGCCATTCCACTCCACGGACTGGATACGTGCGATATTCTCCTCAGGTGAGCTTCCCCGAAAGCCCTGAGTTCCTCCAGCACTCCTGATGCTGGCGCCAGTGTCTTTTGCCTGCGCGTCGGCTAGGTGCCTCCCGTGTGCATGGTACCTCCTCTGAGCTACCCCCACATGTGTATTTCCACTGTAAGCCTCTTTGAGCATGTGTCTTTCCCTTGGCAAGCCACCTTGCCACCCCTGGGGTTGAAATATTCCACCTGCGGCTGGACACCCCAGTGATTCCCCATATGCATCCCTCGGGTCATATGTGTATTCTCTAAGTCCCCCCCTCTGGGTTGGCAGTAATTGCATACTTCCCTTAAAGACCTTGGGATATGCTCCCCAGTGTACCTTGGTATTCCTGTGCTAATAGGAGTCCTTCGTCCGTGCTATCTCACGACAGGGATCTCAGATTACGCAGGGCACTGGAAGACAGCTGAGAAGGTGGCGTGATTAGACTGGTATCCCCATTCGTCGTCATCCGACGGAACTCGGAGTGACAACGAAAGGGAACGTCTCGGTTACGGATGTAACCCTCGTTCCCTGAGTAGGGAACGGAGACGTTCCGTCTTCCTGCCACTTTCCGCTGTGCCGCGGGGATCGCCTGAGCTCAGTCTTGGCTCCTCAGCGAGAAAAACATGCCTATTTGCTATGAGCGTGCTCCTTAAATACTCACGAGGTGAGGCGGAGTTACGCTATGCAAATTCCGCAGACCCATGGCATTTCTTTGCCATTGGCTCGTTTTGTAGTACTCGAAGTCGATTGGCTTTCTAAGCGAAACCCCATTCGTCGTCATCCGACGTAACGTCTCCGTTCCCTACTCAGGGAACGAGGGTTACATCCGTAACCGAGACGTTTTCCCTTGCAAAAAAGAAGTATAGCCTTTGGGAACACTTTATTTCGATAGTCCACTTTAGACATTCTACTAACTATAAGTAGATTTGCAACGACATGTCGACTGACTCTCATTAGAGTATTAGTAGATCTGCTTAATATCTGATAACACTTTTTTTTGATGTTAGTTAGTAGATTGTCTAAAGTGGACTATCGAAATAAAGTGGAACCTTTATTTTAGGTAAACTCATTTAATGTTCAAGTACATTTTCCAATTATAGTACACAGTTCAGTTTTCCTTTTTTCTTTTTATTATTATTATGTACAGGTAAACTGTTAACTTCCTATTTACTTCTAGCTTACCAATTTATAAAATTACACTTTGAAGTAAATCACAGTAAACTACTAGTTTTCTTGAATGTTTGTTTATCCTGCAAGTAAACTTGTAAGTTTTAAATGAACTTTACCTCATACTGATAGTTGAGTATTATGTTTGCACTTTAAGTTTACTATAGGTTACTATTTTTTTTTTTTACTTTAACTGTATTACTTTATGTTAACTTCTATGTACAATACATATAATTAGATTGATGTATATTACATAAAGAGACTGGCTCCTTTTGCTATTTTACTTGTTACTATAAACTTAAACATGCAAGTTTATAAGATTGAATGTAAGATATATGCTGCAGTATCAAAACAGTAAATACGACTATTAGCCAAGTATACCTAGAAGTTTACTTTTCTTAAGTATAAAAATATTAAGTGCAAGGCAAATATATGTTATACTCGTCAGTATAAGCCAAGTATACTCACCGTAAGTATATTTATCTTTAAGTACAAAAAAAGTAAGCGAAGTATAGTTATATTTAGTTTAAAACAAGTATACTGTTTGAATAAACTTCTTGTGTGAACGGTCCTGTGGAAGGATATGCCTACTGTATATACCTATAAATAAATTAATAAAAATATACACCGCACGGCTGCTCACTGGGGTTTACATCTGAGCTTATATCGTCATTCAGATGAAAGGCTGTGCGATTCAGTGCCACTGGAAAGGGACAAATGAAATATATATTTCACACAGGCATATTTTTTTCGGCTGCCGGTAAATAGATTCTGTGAAAAACAGGCCCACAATCAAATATGAATTGAACAGATCTATGTTGTTGACAAAGCACTAGGTTTATGAATACATTTAATAAGTGACTGTAGTGAACAACACATGACTGCATGATATCTCATCTTGAAGGATGCTGCTGCTTTAGAGGCATTGTGTGGATATACTTCCTTTCTAGTCGAAATTACATTTTCACAGCCTTGTTGTGTTTATACTCACACTCTCAAATGCAACTTGTAGACGTTGCTTTTTGCACATTTCGCTCTGTTACTGTTTTGATCATCGTTCTGAATCCGATCTGGATGTAGTCTTTGACAAAAACGTGCTTCATGCTTTTTTCATGAAACTTACCCACATTTAAGTGTTGATAAAAGAGAGTGCATGAAGCTGAATAAAACGTTTAAAGCAGAGAGTCTGTTCTTTCTTTTGATATATTGCATGTTCAGATTGATATTCATAAAAACAAAATATAAATATTGATTTTATATTAGATGTGGTTTTGCAGTGATATTAACATGCTTTAAATTGCTAATAGGCTTTATAAAAATGTTAATGACGGCGCTGTGAACGTCACTAATAATATAAAACTCATCTTAACAGCAGGGGTCTATTCAATCTAAACAATTAAGTGAAAATATTAATTCAATCGCCAAAAAGCACATTTCCAAATAAGCACATAAATTCCATTAGGAAAGACTAGAAAGATGAAATGCATTCAGTGCATTTTGGATTCAGTGCATCTTGAATTTATATTTTTTGTCTGATCTGGCAGCTTCGAGTAGGGCCTTCTCGTTCATTATGTGTCTGTAGAACCAATAACAATGGCTGCGCTGCGTATTTTCAGTGTTTTATTATTAAAACATTTTATTGTAGAATTGTAATTTAAAGGACGATGAAATAAAATGATGCAGACAAAATTCAAATGCAGGACACTGCTTGTGACTTCAAATTTCGGGACTGACCCCTTTTTTCAAAAACGCTGGCGGGGAAAGAGTTAACATGCATGGCTATAGTGATTCTTGGCTCATGAAACACCATTATTAAAAGAATAAGTAATATTCAGCTGTGTAGTCGGCATATACTTGACTCTGGAAACTATAGCTGCATATCAGAGATTACATTGGTTGTACACTGTAAAAAAAAATCCCGTTGTTTTTATGGAAAAAAACTGGCAGCTGTGGTTACCAGAACCTTACCGTCAAAAATACGGTATCAACGTTATTGGTTTTACAGACTTAACTTAAAATTTACGTAATAAACCGTATTTCATTATCTGATAAAATGTTAATTTACCAACTTATTGAAGTATTAATATCTGTTTTGTACCATGAGAGTCACATGATAAATCAAAGCTCATCACAAGCAATCTTCCACAAGAAAGTTAATACTATTATATAGAAGCTGCACACTGTAGATAGGTAACACACATGCATTTTTAAAAATGCAATAAACATGAATTTAACAACATTAAATGTAACATAAAACCCTAATGTACATAACTGGTTAGAAAATAACTAAGAAAACTAAGAAGAAACTGTTATTTCAACAAAAATACATCAAATGTGAAGTGTCACGCAGGGAATTGTGGGAATGTCAATTTACGGTTTTTCACTGTAAATTATACCATGAGTTGTTCTTTTTCACTTTTAAAAACTGCAAATTTAACGGTATTTTACAGTAAAATTACATTAAATGTACCGTTAGATCTATCACAGTTATTTACCGTATATAGTAAGGAAACTTTCTGTTAACCAATTAACAGTTTTGCACTGTCGCATTTTTACAGTATTTTACCGTTAAAATCAGCGTAGTTTTTCGCTCTTGTGCTTTGCTTTGATGCTTTTCTTTTAATTGTCACTCATTGACTGGGCTCTGCTCATTTGCATATACCTCTGCTAGAAACATCTCAGTCTTTCTCTCTCCTCTGTTACAGCGTCTGGTTTGATCTGTTCAGACGTCTCTCAGGCCCGCTTACATGAGATCTCTCCTTGCTCTACTTCTGTTCATTTGAGTTGTTTGAAGCTTAAACATGAAAGTGTGGAGCGTATGTGAGTTTTGGAGACCGTGAGAGGAGAGGTGATGATGATGTGTGAAAGAGAAAAGCAGGTTTCTCAGGCACATTTCAATCTTTTTTGGTTTTTATGACAATAGTGTGATTACAGCTCAGAGCGCCAGACAGGTTGTGTCTGAATGATCGCGAGCCCTCGGATGATTTACAGCTGTTGAGGGTTTTGTTTTTAGCCCTGAAGGAGGAGAGTGACATAGAGTTACTGCAAACCCTCAGTCACACTTTTAAAAAACATGTTTCTATTTACAGTACCTTCTTGGGTTCAAAAGTCTGTGACATCTAGTGAAAATGCATGTGTTTTGAAGTTTATTGGAAAGTTATTGACAGCAACATTGGAGCTACATGGAAAAAAACCTCTTCGTAATGTTCTCCAGCATGTTTGAGATGAGTCACAAAAGAGTCACAGAACAAAGCATTGGGTTAAAATGATTCAACTGTGGCTCTGAGCTGTCAAGCACTCTTAAAATTTCTATACACAGAGGAAGACAAATAAAAATGTAATTATATAATTTTGCATTTTTTTCAAAATCCTAAAATTTGTATAAGCCATTTTACATTATCCACAGAGGCCATGCGTAAAACTGTAAACTCGCAGTGTAACAATTACATTTTCGTCTGTCAGGTTGCTAAAAACATCTTAAAGAACATCAAAAACATAATAACTATTTACACTTGATCAAGCTTCATGCATTTATGCATTTTTCTTCGTCCTTTTCTTTATCAATCCAGAATAGCAGCCGAGCTGAAAGGATTGTTTGAGCGGCGTCCTCTACTGTACAGGAGTGAATTAGCATTTCCTTCAGCCCGAGGCTTATTCATTTCACTTTTGGTGTGAAAGGGCCAGTACATTTGCCAAAAAAAACCCCCAAAAAAATACAAGCAAACCCAGCTCAGATCAAACAAACAAAAACTTACGCAAAAAGTAACACAATGCATTCCATAAAAAGAAACTAACCCTAGTAAAGAATATATATATATATATATATATATATTCTATATATTCTATATACATATATATATTCTATATATATATATATATATATATACATACTAAAATCTATTTAAAATAAGTTTATTTCATACTAAGTATATTTCAAATTCATTAACATATTTATTGACATATCACTTAAGTTGATATAGAATTATAATTAAACTTGATTTGGAGTACTTATGTATTGCACAATGCACATTTCTTAATATTAAGCTTTAATATCACTATTAGTAAGGATAGTATGATCACTGTATAATTTCAGTCTTTAAATGTAAGATATTTAAAGTGAACCTAAAATATCATTGCAATAGTTTTAGCACAATTAAATATACTTCAGTATATCTTTAGTTGAACTTCAGCACTATTTCTGTATAACTAAAGTACATTAAGTACAGAATTAGTTGTTCCAATTTAGCAGACTTTAAATCAATCAATCAGTTTAGTACACTAACAACACAATTGCACGGTATCTTTTATTATGTACATAAATATGTAAATGTGTTTCTAGTGTACTTAGTTTAAAATATTTGTTTTTACTAGGGAAGTAACAATTATTAGGGAGTAATGCAATATTGTAACACATTACTTTTAAAAGTTACTTTCCACAACCGTATTAGTAAATGTTGAAATGAACATTATAAGATTAATAAATGCTTTAGAATTATTTCTCATTTTAGTTCATGTAACTAACTAGTGTTAACAAAAAGGCCCTTATTGTAAAGTGTTCCCATTTATTTTTATTTTTATTTCAGTGAAAGCACAAGGGCTGTCATTGTATGCAAATGTGTCTACTGTATGTGTGTTTGTTTGCATACTTGCACACACACAAACACACCCACACTGCTCAGAGTGCATATGTATGCACAAATAGCCAAGAGCAATGACTCTGAGTGGCTCAGCATGTTTATAATGAGATTGTCACTCTGGCCCCGGTGGTTCTCATGGGCCACGACGAGCGTCACCGCGTCCCGCTGGAGAAAACACAACCTTTTAAAAGACATCTAAATAAACCAAAAATTAACTTACCTAGAAGGAAAAAAAAAAGAAACTGTGAAATACTTTAACACGTTTATTAATGGTGTTTGCAAACTCAAACATTAATATTACTATAGGGCAAGTATAAGGATTACAAGCACACAAATAAAGATATAAAAATGCGTGCAAAGCAGTGTCCTTGTTGCAGACTCGAGTGACACCTCAAATGTTGCAGCTTTTAGAGGAGAGATTATTTTCTAAGCAATCAGACTTACAATTATTATTCAAATGCAGCTCGGCGGATTGAATGAGTGCACAGGCAATTACTGTTGAGTGTCAGTCATATATTTGTCAGTGCATTTTGCAGAGTGCATTTGATGTTTCATCCATTTGTAGAAAATAAGAAAAGAACAGCCCGGTGCATTAATATGCCTGCTCTCCTAAACGAGCCGTTAATCAAAGTTTGAGGACACGCATAAACCTGATGAGTGGTGTAGGAGCCAATGGAGCCGTAAACATCTCTGGGACCCGAAGCGCTCCGCGATGTGCACCCATGATTCTGGAGCATAAAATCTGTCAGCTTTATTTGTAGTCCATTTATGATGACTTCACTGGCCCTGGCCTGAGGTGGCTGCTTTTATTGCAAGTCGTCTCAATCTATTCTGAATATTACACTTTCTTGCTAAAGTGTCATGGGAGATAAAATTAGCAATTGTAATATAGTTCCAGCAATTAGCGGAATCCAGTGGCTTCTGTAAGATCATATTTTGTGCATGTTGCTCCAAGAGAAATTGCTTGGTTCATACTTGTTTTGTATGTGTACAAACGTCATATCAGCCTTAAGCCTTAAATGCATGAATGTTTTGCCAATCATTATTACATATTTGGGTCTTTAGCGACCCGGATCTATATCTAACGCGGATGGATCTCTACCTGTCGTGGTAGCATAAAACTCTCTTGATATTAGATTAACATTTAAAGAAGAATAAAATGAAGCATGTTTTGTTACCATTTGGAGCTTGGAAGGGTTCAATTAGATTAGATGTTTTATACCATCATCACTGTCCTCGTCAGAGCTCATTTCCCAGGACATTCAGCATCTGGCTCATTTCGCAATCTCAAACTCACAACTATCATCCTCAACATCTTCAGCTCGACAGCTTCTTCACCAGATCCACCATCAAGTGACAGCGACACTAATATTTGATTGGGTTCAGTACTTGCTCGCTGAGCCATTTCAAGTTTTGCTGATGATATTTCCTATTCTTTTGTTTTCTGCCTGCGTTAACTATGAGTGAAACGTCACTTCATAATTGTCTATCAGACATTGCCACCTTGTGGAAAAAATGTGAATTGCACTTATTCTTTCATCAAAGATTAAATTATTGTTGTGCTGAGGAGTTCAATCAGGTGTATTTGATTAGGAAGAGCTTGAACATGGCTACTGTAGGTGTGCCTCATGTACATGTACTCATGGCTACTGTAGTGGCTCATGTAATCTACCAAAGCCAAGGCATATTCATGTTCCCTACATTGATCCTTGCAGTGTTTCAACGGGCTCATCGATGATGGGGAGTAGCTTGGCAGTGATATCCTGAGAGTAGTTCTCTGAGAAGTGGTTTTAGCAAAAAGTCGTTTATCCACATTGGGGAATCGCTACTACTTTTTTTCTCATAAGTTGTAGAGATGCACTGTCCATGGTGCTGAATCTGACCCACTGTCCATGGTGCTGAACACAATGCACTGCCCGCGGTGCTGAATCTGACGCACTGTCCATGGTGCTGAATCGGACGCACTGTCCGTGGTGCTGAATCGGACGCACTGTCCGTGGTGCTGAACCTGATGTACTGTCCGTGGTGCTGAACCTGATGTACTGTCCATGGTGCTGAATCTGACCGACTGTCCATGGTGCTGAATCTGATGTGCTGTTCATGGTGCTGAATCTGACGCACTGTCCGTGGTGCTGAATCTGACCGACTGTCCATGGTGCTGAATCTGATGTACTGTTCATGGTGCTGAATCTGACGCACTGTCCGTGGTGCTGAATCAGATGTACTGTCCATGGTGCTGAATCAGATGTACTGTCCATGGTGCTGAATCTGATGTACTGTCCATGGTGCTGAATCTGATGTACTGTTCATGGTGCTTAATCTGATGTACTGTCCATGGTGCTGAATCTTGGATTTTTACTATGAGACTGTTCCAAATTCGGACTCATTTCTCATTCATAGACTCATTCTCGGATGAAATGGTATGACGGTGACAGATTTTGATCCAGAGAGAGAGAGAGAGAGAGTGGGTGTGAAGGGAATCGACAGGCCTGCAGGCAGATGAGGGGTCATTTTAAGCAGCTGCAGTTTGTCCACATCTGGATGTAGATCACCTGTGGACTAAATATGCTGTTTTGACAGAGCAGATTGTGGTGCACTAATTAGTAGAAATAGGTACGTGCAGATAATAAAAGAAGAGCTGTGGACATGTCTGCTTGTTTCTGAATGAATATTTTGCTCTTTGTTTAAACCATAGACTCTAAAAAAATATGGGCATAGTCTCCGTGACGTCACCCGTAGTGTTTCTGAAGAGCTTTTTTGAAGCCCGAAGTGGGTGGAGCCGGCCGTCGCCATCTTGGCCGCTCGTCACTCGTGGATAACAGAAAATGAGCAGTGAGGCGGATTAGCTGAGGTGACGTGATGCTAACAGAAAACTGATGAGTTATTAAAAAAAATCATCCCCCTCACAGTTGTCATGAAGGACAAATTTAGCAATATAGACCAAAACCTCTTTTTGTGCCAGGTAAACACGTTTTTATGTGCTGTAAAGTTGGGCATTTTAACATGGGGGTCTATGGGATTACCTATCTTTTGGAGCCTGTCTCTAGTGGCCAGTCGATGAATTGCCGTTTAAGTCACTTCCGTGTTGGATTCAAGAGAGAGATGGGAAGGTTGCCACTTGGTTTAAACTGAGGGGCATGCACAATAGTGCCCTTTATACATACATGCGGTGGCACTGCTATATATAGTGCAAAGGCAGAATGCATTTTTGCTTTGACAAAACCACAATGATGTATTGACCAATAAGTATCCATAACTGTGACTGTATAAAAAAGCTTTAACATGTATGTTGTCAAAACGTATTAGTACACACAGAGAAAATTGATGCAGTTCAATGGTTTATTTTGCTGTTCATGTAGACTCAAATGGAGTATCAACTCTCCAGGTGTTAAGAGGCAAACAGAGGAGGGTGTTTAATCCCAAATGACTCCTGACTGAGGCTTTCAGCCTCCAATAGAAGCCAGAGGTTTGTTTTGATTTTCATCTGCACCGCTGGGTCACTGCCTGCCAAGAACCAGACGCTCCCACTGCCAATGTCTGGATTCGATCGACAGTTGAATGCTGGGAAAACGACAGAACTCAAGCATTCAATGGAACATAAACACAGACTCTGTTGCGTCTCTCAGCACCTCGTATTTTCACAGCCATCTGTCAAAGAGACAAAAACCCTGATTTATGGTTACTTTATTACACAGATCTGTATTTTATTAGCCGAGGAATAATTGAAACTTTGCCAAGAAATCATAATATTGCTCTGGAATCATTTAATTGCTTTCAGAGCTTTACGGCTGTCAGTCACCATGTGCAGATCCCAATAGAAATGATGCTCAAAATTGTCCATGACTTCTCTTATAAAAGACATAAGAGCACACTCAACAATGAATATGCCATGCACACATGTTGAGGATTAGCAGACAGACAGTCAATTCATTATGTAATAAAATAATATTTATTTTTATCCTATCCATCCATCCTTCCTTCCTTCCTTCCTTCCTTCCTTCCTTCCTTCCTTCCTTCCTTCCTTCCTTCCTTCCTTCCTTCCTTCCTTCCTTCCTTCCTTCCTTCCTTCCTTACTTACTTACTTACTTACTTACATCCTTCCTTCCTTCCTTCCTTCCTTCCTTCCTTCCTTCCATCCATCCATCCATCCATCCATCCATCCATCCATCCATCCATCCTTCCTTCCTTCCTTCCATCCATCCATCCATCCATCCTTCCTTTTTTCCATCCATCCATCCATCCATCCATCCATCCATCCATCCATCCATCCATCCATCCATCCATCCATCCATCCATCCATCGGAAGTGTAACAATTGACAATAAACCTCAATATATGTATATTGTATAATGCAATAGCTAACATGATCTGATAATGAACAAAATTTGTATAAATGAGCATTGGCTAATGTGCAGTCTTATGAATTAACATGAATGAGCATAAACCCAAATTAAGTTGGTGGCAGACTATGTTTAACCTACTTTAATACTCTCTCTAGTAATGCCAGATCCATTTTCCCAGTAACTGTAGGTGTAATCTCACACACAGCCCATATGTCCCTCTGTGCTGAACGCTGCCCGTCTGTCCTGCTGTTTTTATACGAGTCTTTAAATGGCCAATAGCCAGTAACACAGGAACTCTGCGGGACTTGTGACAGAAAGAGCTGCTTCTTCACTCACCAGACACGAGATTGTTTGTTTTATTGAATGAAGCGAGTTTCTTGCTATTCTGACCTCTATATGTCCAGCAGATTTCACTTGTGGGCTAAAAGGGATTTTTGCTTTTTTGAAGCAACGTAGATTGTGAAAAAAAAATTGACTAGTCTGCCTGCCATCCTGGGATGGATGGATGGATGGGTGGATGGATGGGTGGATGGATGTATGGATGGGTGGATGGATGTATGGATTCCTTAGTTCGTTCGTTCATTCAGTCATACAGTCATTAATTAATTAACTTCATCGATCCATCCATCCATCCACCTACATAATATACAATAAATCCATGTATCAAATCTTTTTTTTTTTTTGTTTCAATCACTACAATTTCAACTTTTTTATAACCCTAGTTGAGCAATAGTAATAAAGGTAAGTAAGGATTAGAGAGGGAAGCTGATAGAAATGTGTTCATTTGAGTGGTTTGAGTCAGACATCTCAGGAGTTTATACTACCAAAAGAGTCTGATAGAACTTTACATTTTTTGTCTATTCTTACCATTTGAAATGCTTTGAAAGACGTACGGGTTTCATTGGAACGGCCTCTGTGTGGTCTTTGGCGGAGAGGTTCCCACAGGCTTTTCTGATGTGTGTTTTGACTGTTTGATCCTGGGGATCAGTCGCCTTAATCTCTTAATCATTCATGGAGAAAATCTATTTAATCTCTCTGTCTGTGTGGTCCCTCTCTCTTTTTGCCTGTCTGAACCTAAAAGACTATTGTTAATGAGTGCCTTTATTTTATTACACTGAGCTCATTTGAGTCAGAACAGTGCCTAACAGCGGTCCATGAGGAGCCATTTAGTAAGAAAGAAGGAAGAACAAACACAGGCCTCATGAAGATGTTACTGACAGCAGGAGAGACGATGCAAAGCGAGACACTGGGCTCATTCCTCCTGGCAAAATACATCTCAAGTTTGGCTAAATGAATTTAATGAAGTTTAAAAAGAAGTTTGTCCTTGAAAACGAAAATCGTTATGAATTTATGTGAAACTCATATGTCATTTGACCTGGACATGTCTGGGTGAATCTTACAAAGATATTTTGGTTACACTTTATTTTAAGGTGACATAGTTACATTGTACTTATTCAAATAACTACATGCACTTAGTAAAAGATATACGGTTAGGGTTTGGTATTTAATTAAGTATATAATGAATCATTTACTGTTACTGTTAAGTACATGCAATAAAGTGTTGAAATAAAGTGTATATAAATATATTTATAATATATGCTAAGACAATTAATCAAATAATCAAATCCATCCATCCATCTTCTTCTGCTTCTCCGGGGCCGGGTCGCGGGGGCAGCAGTCTAAGCAGAGAAGCCCAGTCTTCCCTCTCCCTAGACCCTTCCTCCAGCTCTTCCAGGGGGATACGGAGGCGTTCCCAGGCCACATAATCCCCCCCAGTGTCCTAGGTCTTCCCCGGTGTCTCCTCCCGATGGGACGCGCCCGGAAAACCTCCCCGGGAAGGCGTCCAGGAGGCGTCTGGGACAGATGCCCGAGCCACAACTCTACTCTAAGCTCCTCTCGAGTGACCGAGCTCCTCACCCTATCTCTAAGGGAGCGCCCAGCCACCCTGCGGAGAAAGCTCATGTCGGCCGCTTGTGTCTGGGATCTTGAGCCAGTAGCGGAGTGGCAATCGGGAGAGTCGGGACTTTTCCCGGTGGGCCGGTAGTGTTTCGAGGCCGCGAGGGCCGGTCTGATAGTTATACATTGCAAGTTCTTAGCAACACCATCCGGCGGACTGGTGTGCGGCCGCTGCCCGCTGGTCAAACTGTGCAGCCTCTCTTTTCAACCCATAAATAAATGAATTGATCCGCAGATTTTGTTTGAGTTCTTCAATGGTCTAGTGGCAGATCTTTTGCCAAGCGTGTCAGATGTTACGGGTTCTAATCCGCACTCGTATAGTTTTTTTTTTTTTTCTGATCAAAACTGAATATGTTCATCATTGGTTACAGTCTATATCAAGCAGGGACATGTTTGTGTGCATTTTATTTTGTGATTTCACCGGAACGAATAGAGAGTCTCGGCAACGTCGATAGATTGAAGAGCGCGTCCAAATGAAGACCGTGCACGAGCCACAAGAGAACACTGTACCTATGACACTGATAGCAGCGAAAAGGAGCGCTCAGCTTGATTTAAAAAACATCAGATTTTAGCGCTAGATCTCTTATTTAATAGCGAACTAAATGAATGCACTGTTAGTTAACTGGAGATGTTTTATTTATTTGTATTAGGTAGCCTACAACCGTGCGTTTCCCGAAAGCATCTTTAGCCAACTACGGTCGCAAGTTCCGTCGTTATCATCAGTTCAACGAGTCGTGTTTCCCAAAACCATCGTTCCAATGAACATTCATAAACAGCATCGCAGAGTTGTGTGTGTGAGCGACAGATCTCGACCTGTGGTTAGAAGAAGAGTTTCTAGATTGCATGACATGTGGACTCAATAAATCCTGATCTTAAACAAAATATGCAAGCTGACATTCAGTACAACCTGTGTCTTTTATTTAGAATACACACAAATGTGTTTGACATCTTTGAGTTTGTCAAGATATTTAAAGCATCGTTTTTGAAGAGTGCGCATGTGTGAACGAGCTCTACTATGTAAGAACAAGTCTATGATCAAATCTGGAAATAAAGCGAAATAACTGAGAAAAATAAGAAATATTCCTCAGATGCATGTCTGTAATTTATATCAAAACATCTAGCATTAATTCGGTGACGTCATGAATCAACGTGGTTGAACACCACTTTGCAACATATGGTTTCGGGAAACAGTCGTGACTAGCTAGTTGATTTCTTCAACGATGCATCGTGCTATGGTGTTATGTCGTTGTACGGGAAACGCACCCCAGACCGGTACATCGACCCCATTACTGCAGAATCTGCACCGATCCGTCCGTCGATCTCCCGTTCCACCGTTCCCTCACTCATGAACAAGACCCTGAGATACTTGAACTCCTCCACTTGAGACAGGAACTCTCCACAAGCCTGAAGTGGGCAAGTCTCTTCCGACTGCTTATAATCTAAGCCTGTTTTGAAATTACATAGCATTGTGATATTTTTGTCACAATTACTTTTTGTTTGTTAATTTATTCATTTATTTATTTACTTACTTTCTTACTTGAATACTTTAAGTAAATAATGTAAAAACTGTCAATTGAAAGCTTAACCCTTGTGCATCCTTATGGACATTTTTGTCCTCTATGTACCTATGTGTAACTTTTTTTAATTGATGCACAAGGGTTAAAGAGGTATTTCTACCTGATTTAGCCCATAAAAGTGTTTTGTTGGTATGCATCAATGTGTTTAGTTTGATCTAGGGATTTTAAAAATAATATTTTGATTTGAATAAAACCATTAAGTTTAAATGTTCTTAGGTTACCATTTCTTTCTGAGTTCATACAATTGATCTTTTCCAGTTACAGTATTCCAGTAATGAGCTGTTAGGAAACATAACGTCACCAAGCAGAAGATGTTCATCGTCTTAATTAGCCTCAACGAGGCTTCATTGTCTTATATCTTTACTTTAGTTTTTGGGTTAAAATATGTGGAATAATATGAAATATGCCCTGGAGAATCAGCCGCCTTCTGCACTAAAACATTACCATGGAACCATAGTTTCTCTCCAAATCCTTTCAGTGCATTTCTCTTTCATTCTTCACTGAGATTTATATACTCATTGTGCTGTACATTTATAGATATATACGGTGTGTAATGTCGAGTAAATCTGTGTGTTGATTGCTCAGTTGCAGCAGGAAGTGTCTGCACCCCGGTGAGATCATGTGATGTAAACGCATTGTGAACTCCTGCAGTGGCTCGCTGAGCTTTTATTCTTTCTTGCGCTGTTCATCATCCGTTTGACGTGTTCTGTGATTGCTCTATACTGTGGTTAGGAGAAAGCCTCTCGAGTGCCCTCACTCCATAACGCTCGGTGAAGTGTGCACACCCAGCATGCAATGCAATCAAGCAAAACCACTCTTTTAATTCCAGACGCTCAATAATCCTACAGGCCTTGAAAGGAAACCTGGAACTTCAGGAGCAATTTCTCCCTCTCTTTCATCACGCATGCTAATGTTGTTTCCCTAAACAGAATTTGTCTGCTGAATAAACAAGAAAACCCGTTTGTTGAGATGTGAAAGGCAACAGACGCTGTAATCTCTCTCTATTCATTGACGGTAACCTCTCATGAAGTGACCTTTCTTATTCATTCATTCTCCTCTTTTCATCTTCATTTCTATTTCATCGTCTCTGTTTTCTTCGTCTTTTAAGACTTTGCATTCGGTAGCTTTGATCCTGCATTTCAATTAGATTTCCAAACGCACAGCTAAACTCGTCGGCCTCCTGTCTGAGATCAGGATGGATTTTTCTGGTAATTTGGTTTATCGCTCCAGATCTTCCTTTATTAGCATGTGAGTGTGTTTGGGATACTTGATTCACAGGCAGACAACAGTTCTTTTATTTCACCAACTTTACTGTCATTTAGTGAACATATTTACTGTAGATACTACATTTCCTTTACACACTAAAAGCAGTGTGGATCATGATCAAACGCAGTGATGCCCACAGCTTCTCCAGCAGATCAATGTGAATGAAAACAGGCTGCATTTATAAATAAGCTCAGTGTAATATTGTGTTCTGTATTACATGTACACTTAAATGTTTTTTTCATACAAAATTTACATTTTTTATTCAGCAAGGATGCCATAAATTGATCAAATATGGCAGTAAAGACATTTATAATGTTACAAAATATTATTTTTAAATAAATTATATTCTTTGAACATTCTATTCATCAAAAAATCCTAAAAAAATGTGTCACATTTTCACAAAGATATAAAGCAGCACAACTGTTTCAACATTGATAATAATCATAAATGTTTCTTGAGCATCAAATCGTCATATTAGAGTGATTTCTGAAGGATCATGTGACACTGAAGACTGGAGTAATGATGCTGAACATTCAGCTTTGATCACATGAATAAATTAACATAGAAAACGTCTCGGTTACGTATGTAACCCTCGTTCCCTGAGTACAGCAAAGGCTCCGCAAAGGTACAGCAACATGGCGAGGGGACGACACGTCTCCCTGTACTCAGGGAACGAGGGTTACATACGTAACCGAGACGTTCCCTTTCGACCTGGGAACTCCGACGTGTCGTCGGGGGAGTTCCCTGACGAATTGGGATCCCTAATAACAAGCCATGGTGGAGGCCCCTTCCAGCGCCCAGCTAAGCTACCCTGCAGCAGTTTCTTGAATAAGTTGCGGGAGCTAGCTAGGGAATCACACTGCTGTTCCGCAAGACCCGCTCAGTGGATATTGGATAACACTGGGAAAGCGTGCCCTAACCCGTAAAAAAGAAGGAGAAGGGAACACTGCGGAAGCCACCCGGCCCCGGCCCCGGCCATGTAGGCATCCCTGGTCAGACCAGAGGAAAACCTACAGCCGCGGGAGGGGACTGAAGGGGCACCCCGCCAAGTGGAAGCGGTCTTCGGACACAGCTGCATCGCAACCAACCGCTCCACTGGGGGGATTCCCTCGTACCCGTGCGCCGCCCCGCCATCGAGGGTGGTGAGGAAGGAGGAGCGAGGTTGTCTACGCCTGGTCGCAAGGGGGGCCAGCCAAGACTTCCTCTGCTCCTCATGCACTTCAGGGAACAATGGTACCGGAGCGGACCGTGCGCCAACAGCACGGCCCGCTCCGAGACACCAATCATCCAGCTGCGACCAGGTTCGGGACCTGGTGGAGGGTTCCACACGAGCCCGACATTCACGGCCGCCCGTTCGGGCATAGCCGACATCTCTAGATCCGGCTCAGCCGAAGCCACCACGCCCGAAGGGGGTAGTCCCGCTGAGTCATCACCAGAAGATGACCGCTCTTCCTCCGATGCCGCGATCGACATCTGATCCTCAGGCGGCACCCCGAAAGAGACAACTGGAACCGCACGAGGCGGCCCCGACTGCTCCACCGGAGGCGCCAATGGCAACGAGCAACTAGAGGCGTGAGAAGCCTGTGAGGATCTTTCACCAGACGGAACATTCTTCACGGTAATCCTCATCCGCTCACCAACAGGAATCACCGAAGTAGCCGTCTGCTGAACTGAACCAGCAGACAAACTAGATCGGGGATTTTCTGAAGGGACTCCCCCATGTTTCAGGGATCTCAGTCTCTAATGTGGCATCGCCAGAGTCATGTTCCCGCAATGAGAACAAGACTCGTTCACAAACGCTGCCTCAGTGTGCGCTAAGCCCAAGCACGAGAGGCCGTATTTGTGACCATCTTCCTGAGGGAGAAGTCGACCGCATCCAGAAACGCACGGGTGAAACGACATCCTGAAAAGGACGTGAAACACCCGTGATGCTCTTTTAGAAAGAAAAAAAAAAGTTCTCTCACACGCGCCGAAGCACCAAGGGATCACCGCGGCAGACACCAGCCGTGAAAACGGCTCTTTTCTTTTTTTTTCTTTTTTTTTTGAAAAATAACTCGACCAGTAGCGGGGTCGGAGACCGCTGAAGCGCCGTCACACCAGCGAGGGAGAGAGAGAACCGTCCTTTTCTCTGCGGGCCGTGCTCCCTAGCGTGATCCCAATTCGTCAGGGAACTCCCCCGACGACACATCGGAGTTCCCAGGACGAAAGGGAACACTTGTTTTAAATGGCAATAATATTTCACAATATTACTGTTTTTACGTTTGATCAAACAAATGCAGCCTTATTGGTGAGCAGAATAGACTCATTTAAATAAAAAACATGAAAAAATCTCACTGACCTCAAACTTTTGAACAGTAGTGTAAGTGTAGCAAATAAAGTAAGTTAACAATATTAACACAATAAACAGTTGTTTCACCATGCCTACTGTAAAAACAGCAAATGCATTTGATGAGCAGACATTTTTAAGTTTGTTCTCCTCCATGTTATTATTTGACAATATACAATAAAAATGGTTTGTCAATGACACACAGCAGCCATGGAAAATATGCCCTCTTTTCTTTTATCTCTGGACAAAGCAGAAGTCTTAGAAAGACTATTTTGAATGTATATGATCTACAGATGAACAGATGAATATCATGTGTCTTTTCTCATAATATCCCATCAACACAATACATTTCATTTCAATTATTTATTAAACATGACAAAAAAAAGGTCTGTCAAAAGTGTTGCAACCAGTTAAACTCATCATTCATACTTCAGTTTATGATGATGTTATAAGCGGAGGAAGAGAGCTAAAGTGCTTTCCCTTGTAGATGCAAAACAAACAAAAAAAGCTTAAGTAGTCGTGCATACAAAGAGAAGTCTGTTGTTTCACTGGAAGGTCCCATTAAGACATTTATGCTGAACATTACGAGGTCATAAAAAAATAAATGAACAAAAATTAAACATTCACAGATGAATTGTTCACAATACGATCTATAACATGCATTTAGTGAAAAAAAAATATTTAGGATGAATTTTCATTCCATGCTGAATCAATATATCATGTTTCTTTTCTCACAATATCCCATCAACACGTTAGATTTTCATTTCAATCACAAATCATCTTTTTATTATCGTATAACGCCTCTGACCAACCAACTGACCAAATAAAATCTCGCTCACTCGAATCACAAATTAAAACAGGCATCAGTAAGCACGGGTCCCTAAACACAAGTAAGTTGACTTCAGCAAATGGTCTCCTCTGCTGTTGAATTGGAAGAGTTACACGTGTATTGAGTGGCTGAAATTGAATATCGCTCTCCGAGTCCAGATGGCGTCTCTATGGAGCGGTGAGCTGTTACTGAGAGGGCAGCCCAACATATACTGACACATCACTGCTTTATGGATGTCACGGCATTCATTAAGCACAGACGAAACATGAATAATAGTTTCACAGCTGTCGTTTTGTTTTATTAGGGTCATTAAATGTTGAAATCCAAGGTGACATTGGATAGCCTTTGTCAACGTGTGAATATAACTACACAACACTTGTTTGCATCATGACATATTAGTATCTGTGAGATTACATAATTCTCTCTGTGTTTTTTTGTGTGAAGCTGGAGGCATGTTCGTCCGTCAGGGAGATTCTGGATCGGAAATGGAGGAAGACACTCAACTCAAGTTCTACACGGAGCACAGGGGCCGTCGCCGCACCAAAGGTTCATTTGACCATTTTACTACTCATTTACACCAGTCGTTTTACACATCAAAACTTATATAAGACAATCAGCTATACTGACAATTCCAGCCTCACAATATGGAAGCTTGTTTTAATTATGAGTGAATTAAGATAATTATGAATTTTTATGTCACAATTGCACAATATTGCCTTTATTTCTCAAAATTGCGTGATATAAAGTCAGAATTGTGAGATATAAACTTGCAATTGCGAGATATAAACTCACAATTCTGACTTTATATCTCCCAATTGAGTTTATATCTCGCAATTCTGACTTTATATCTTCCAATTGCGAGTTATAAAGACAGTATTGCGAGAAATAAACATGCAATTCTGAGAAAAAAATCTGAATTGCGAGTTTATATCTCACCATTTTGACTTTATGTCACGCAAATCTGAGATAAAAAGTCAGAATTGTGAGAAAAAAAGTCGCAATTACTACGCAATTGCTGTGGCGGAAACAAGCTTGTATGTATCTCTTGAGTCATAATTCATGTCATAATTCAATGTCGTTTAATGTCATCTTATTAACATTTCATGTTACATTCCACCGACAATTTTTATTTTTTTTTCAGCCAAAATATGTTTGTGTGTAATATGTGTGATTTTTCTGCACAGTGTCAAATATAGCACATAACAACCATATTGCAATTCGAACATGTGCAGAAAGCAAGCTAAACTATGTGAACACGTGCAATGAAAGTCACAAGATGTACACATGTAACAAGACAAAGCTTTGCAGCAAACTCACTTGGATTCTACCCAATCAAAAGCCACAGTCGAGCAAAGACACGAAGGAATGACAAGGCTGTACGGCATTCTCTGCTAAACAAGGTCCTAGAATCACAAATGCTTGACAGGAATCTTTGAAATGAGCAAACACATTAAAAGAGCAACAATTTAGTGGTTTATTAGAGCCAAATTATTCTCACACAGCAAGACTCTTCACTGTCGACATAATAACGAACATACCGTTGTACAATTTGATTTATGGCTCAAAATACAGTGCAAAATGCAGCAAAATGGATAGCAGGTGTGTGAATTCGATATGGTTTAAACTAGGTTTATTATGGTAAGCTAAAACCATATTCACTTGAAATAAAATAAATGTTATTTGAACATGAGTATCGTTTAACTTGAGGTATTAAAATAAAACTTTAACTAATGAAACCAGAAAATATATCAAATAAAATCTAATTCAAAATATTAACAAAAACTACAATATAATATATATATATATATATATATATGATATCATAACAACACTGGTTTAAACGTCCACTGTTTAATGTTAAAACTGAGTTTCATGAATTCGCACAGCAGTCTGCATCGCGTGAAGCCAAACTGGAAATGTATTTGGCTGGAATAAAGATCTGTAAAGCAGCTCACCGTGTCTACATAAACGGAGGAGGGGAAAATCAGTCACTTCCCGTTGTTATTTTATCAGGCTTGAGAGACAAACAACTCCTGGTAGAGATGATTAGCTCAGCGTGTCTCCTGCAGTCGCAGTCATCTATCACCAGCTTTCAAAATGGCCCGCTGAGAATTTATGAGGATGCACAAAGCAGGACCTCAGAAGAGAAACACATCACTGTTCACACTGACACCGCTTTCAGACCGCTTCATTGCACACGGTGAATTTAATACCCAAATCTGCACTATAAACTATAACTGTGTTACAAAACCCGGAGCAGACGGCATATGCTCACACTCTTGCATGCACTTTTGAAAAGGTAGGCAGTATTTTCTAAAAGTCATGAACATTTCCACCCAACGCAGGTTTATTGGAAAAAAAACATTTTTGCAAAACTCTAAAAGCGTGCCTATGCCTACAAATCACTGCAGTGTCCAGATGAAATGAACTCTGGTGGGAGTAAAACACCAGCAACTTATATTCCTTTTCACATAAACTATGATTACAGTGGCAGATTATCAATTTATAAAGTAGGGATGCACCGATATGAACATTTTGGCCAATACCGATAACCGATAATTCTTTATATTTGAAAGCCGATAACCGATAGATTGTGAGCAAAATCTAAATCCAAGTTTTTATATCATTTTTAAAAGCCTGATTACAAAAGCAAAACTCATAGCGTTAAAATCCATGTCCCAAGCACACGGTTATAAAGATATAACAGCTATAGCACCGGTATAACAGACTGCATGTTGCACTAAACTATATTTTCCTTTTTTGAAGTGATTTCAATCATATTTCGAGAAATTCAAAATCATCATGCTGTAAAGTCGCCACATACATGTTTATTTTTCAATGAGCCTGGGTTGTTTCCACCACATGCCATTTCCATCACATCTCAAATTATGTACTTTGTGCTGATGATTTTATTAATATATATATTCTGTTTTTCTGAAATGTATTTGTGCTGCTAAAACTATCATAGATAGCATTTAGAAATATTCAAAACTAAATCATAATTTGACAAAATTCCAGCTTGATACGAAATTATCCACAATAAAAATAGTCTACATAGAAATAGTCTAAAACTAAATAAATAAATAAGCAAACACACACAAGAAGTCCGAAGGCTGGTTAGCAGGTGCGGTTAATCCCGTGGGAGATGTTGTAACTACACCAGTCAGCATATTTCTCCTCTGATGGTCATTCAAATGTTTTTGTGTATGGTGACAAATAATTGTATTTCTGGCAACACATTTAAATTGCCTGTTTGTTTTTGTAAGGCTTTTAAAAACATGAAATGGGCCTGTTGTATATGTTATATCTTGAGACTGTGATATTAGACCTCCTCCCAAGGCAAGCATCAATGCTGTTATTGCTCATAGCTAGTCTCAGCTTGGACATGAATGAGAGCTTAAATCTTACAGCTGGTGAGAGGTGTGCTGTTACACTCGTCTAAATGATCAGGCTTGCAATTTTTACCTGGAGGATTATAAAACAGGTAGGGGAAAAATATACAGACCAACATGAAACCCAAGCTCTATCTAGAGACCATTATATATATTTGAGGCAGACAAAACAAAAAGGCAGTGTGTTTTTCACAGTTATCTTCTGCACTATATTTGCCATTGCAAAACTAATAATTTAAAGGAATAAGAAACATAAATTGCTGAGGACAATTTTTTTACTACGTTTCAGCCCCAAACGTTCTTCTCAGTATTATGTCTAAATCGAGCCGTATTAAAAGCTGCATTGGTAGAACTGGTTAAAGCTGGCTCACTATCAAACCTGGTCGCTCTGAGCAAAAGAGACGGAACAGGGTTCATTATTGATCCTCAAGACCAATATTTGCTCTTCTGAGCCACTAATAGTCATGAATTACGGCTTATACTCCATTTTAAACAGGGTTGTGGGTGTATATATATATATGGAGAGACAGAGAAGAAGAGAGGGGAGGTTCAGAGAGGATGTATCCTGCAGCATGTATTTGGTTTCTTTGCTTGTTGAGCAGTGATTTTCAGTTTGAATGTGAGATGGAAAATGGTCCTTGATAAACAGCCCTTATACTTTGAGTCATTGCTTTGCAGATAGATGAAGAAACGAACAGAAGCACAGCAGAAATAAACAGAAGAGTGGTCTGCGTTTCTACAGTTGTGTGTGTATATTTGTATGTGTTTGTTTGTCTAATCAGTGGTTGTCATGTTTTATGTGTATGCATGAGTGTTATCATTGCACAGCCAGTAGTTTTGCTGAGCGTTGTGTGAAAGATGCTCTCTAGCATGAACGTGTGAAGGACACGCGAGTGTGAAGCTGTGCTAAGCTTCGTCAAGGACTTGCTCATTCACTTCTGAAACCCACCAGTGTGTGTGTGTGTGTGTGTGTGTGTGTGCCTTCAGCGTTCATATGCTATTGTGTTTGTACATATGCTAATGCAGACTTAGGTCTTTAACAGTGATTACAGCCTGTTTCACATTTAAAGATGTGTCATTCTACCCTGTTATTTCAGTGACTGTTAAATGTCTAAACACTCCAATATTCCTCATATTATGTAGGCCTATTCGTTTCTTTATGTATTAGTCATAAATACAGTATGATATGATATCATTCTTTAAACACTACTTTTTTTTGCAAAGGGATTTATTTTGCAAAAACTCATATATTTTTTGGTTCACTCTCAGAAAGCAGTGTCTTTTTAGCTAATAATCTGAAAACAGTCATTTACATTTTCTCCAAAGCGACTTTGACATTGCATTTCAAGGCACACATTTTTATCAGTTTCATGCTTTCCCTGGGAATCGAACCCATGACCTTGGCGTTGCAAGCGCCAACGCTCTACTGGTTGAGCTACAGGAAAGCTATAGTCAAGCTAACAAATAAACACAGAGGTGCATCTTAGATTAGTGGTCAATAAACATTGAATATTCAATGGTGATTCTTAAATAGTATTTTGCCAGCGTTTATGGGACACTGTAAAGTACTCTGACAATGCTTTCCTCATGACTGTGCAATGATGCTGAAACACCAAATCTACAGAGGCCAGTGTTTGAATCAATGAGTTGATTCTTTTTAGTGGATCAAAAACATAACTGCATTTTTTAAGAATAACTTGACAACATGGAAAAAGAAAAATCTTTATAGCTAGCAGTGGTGGCTTGGGCTGCAGCACATTTGTGTGAAATTGCTTTTATACAGCACTTCAGTAAGTTAATATTAAGTCAATATTTTAGACACAGTATTGCCACATTGTTTTTTACGGTCAACGAGAATAATTTCAAATCACAGAATCAATGCAACACCAAAAAAACACACAGCAAAAGCATTTTATTCCTGAATTATGCACATCGGTTGAGTGAATAATACAATGACTCACTCATAAAAACTGCTTTTAACATTGTAACCGTTGTATAAAAATACATCAAACAAAGTATACAAGGTTTAATTTAAAGATTAAAAAGAGATTCAAGGCTTTAATCTTTTTCGCTTTACTGTTTTGCATTAATGTCAGTGCGTCAAAGACCTGTTTCTACTTTAAAATGTGTCATGCTTATTAACATGCTAACATTTAAAAAAATGTCTAAAGCATTTATTAATCTTATGTTAATGTCAACCTTTACTAACAAAAGCAAAGATTAGTTGATGTATTGCTCATTATTCGTGTTAGCTAATGCATTCAGAGTAATGCATTATTGGGACCTTGCTGTAAAGTATTACCAAATAATGTTTTATTTTAAGATGCGCTACATTGCGTCACACACACACACACTAAGATCGATGAAATAATGTGCGTTCAGTATCATGTTTCTGTTATCTGAAAGCGACCCAGTTACTCGTGAGATCAAGATCTCTTCCAGATGGTGACTTCATTTCAGTTTTGTTTATGTTGCACGTCTGTTTACTGTGTCCACATCCACTCGGTCAGCGTCCATCATCTGCTTTTAAACAAATATCTTCTTGCTCTCCAGTGGAGATTGTGTACGCCGACTGCTACATCTAGGACCAGATTGTTGTGTTAGAGACGTGGGATACTGTGAATATTGCAGTGTGCAGAAGAAGAAGCCAGGTGTGACCTCTCAGAGGAGTGACAGCAAAACAAACACAAGCATCTGTGAGACGTTTGGATGCAGCCTACAGGAATCTCAGCGTCTTGAAGTTTGCTTAAAGAGAGTTACTTTCTCTCTTTATTTCACCCCATCACCAGGCCCTCTATAACACTTCTCTGGGGATATCTTAGCACAGTTTCCAAGCAACTGTGTTTTAGGCTAACTCTGATATCTAAGTCATGTTGGATAATGATGAAGAGCCATTGTCTGTTTTTCTGCACAAATCAGTCACCTCTTAACAAGGACTTTTAAACTCAGCTAATTAAAGAATAAAGCAAATGGAAAGTGTATTTGTTTGTAAAAGGCCACTAATAAGTGTAACATTTCTCAGATCTGGTGCTGGTATTCATTGTCACCTGTTCTTTGACTTAGATATCCAAAGAATCTGATCTTAAGGTTGTCAAACCCTGTTAGTGAATTCTCAATACACGTGGACGTTTCAGACACCGGAGAGGACAGAAGCTTTAGTTTAACCTCTGTCTCACAGATGAATCGCTCCGGTTAAGCTATTCTTTCAATGTTACATAAATCTGATCGTCATCACTGAGCTTTTGAGACACGGGAATAAACACTCTCACTCCCACGTCCACTCCATGGGGAGCTTGAGGATTCAATTTATAGACAGGCTGTCCTCAGAAAACATTGGGACACTTGTCTTTCCTCGTGTTATTGTTACATTAGAGGTGCTTGCTGTATTATTATTACTGTTTTATTATTATTATCATCATCATTAATAAAATAAATTGATTCCGTTATTCAGCAAGGATGCGTTAAATGCTATGATTGGTTGGTTTAATGGATTAAATGTGAGAGAGAGTTGTTGACCCTGGGTCAGAATCGACAGGCTCTGCACAGTTCAGTCGGTCTGCTCTGCGGGAGAAAAATGTTCTTAGAAAGTCGTTGACAATTTTAGATGATACATCTCACGCTTTGTATTCAGAATTTGATATCTTTCCTTTGGGAAGACGATACAGAGTCCCCGAGTGGAGGACTGTTAGAGCTTCTAGATCTTTTGTGTCAGATGCAGTTTAAATGCTCATTTGAAGCATAAGGATACAGGTGTTTTTTTTTTCTTTTCACATCCTAAAGTAACAAGGAAAATGGATGTACGCAAATACCCGAGTTTTTATGGTTCATGCATGTTTATGATGTCTTGTGTTATGTCAGTTTGCATGTCGATGCTGCAGATATTGCCCTGAGAAGGGACAAATAAAGAGGACTACTACTACTAGGTTGCACAAAAGTGACAGTAAAAGCATTTGTTGCAATGTTATAAATAAATCAAATAAAATATGTAATTTTTATTCTTAAAAAATATCCTGGAAAAAAAATTTCATAGTTATCACAAAAATATAAAGCAGCACAACTGTTTTCAACATTAATAATAATCATGAATGTCTCTTGATAATAAAATCCTCATATTAGAGTGATTTCTGAAGGATCATGTGACACTGAAGACTGGAGTAATGATGCTGAACATTCAGCTTTTATCACAGGAATAAATTACACTTTACTATATAGAAAACACTTATTATTAATTGCAATAATATTTCACAACATTACAGTTTTTTTTTCTGTATGTTTGATCGAATAAATGCAGCCTTGGTGAGCATAAAATACTTCTTTGAAAAAGAATCTTACTGACCCCAAAACTTATTGAAAAAAAAAACAGTAGTGTATATTAAAAAAAATTTAGTTGGGTTTAGCGAGGGGTGTGTTTAAAGACGGATCTGTATAATCATGTTCTTCTGTCTGTTCCCACAGGCTGTCCACAGAGTCCCATGAGCAAAGCCACGCTAACACTGATCACCGTCTGCACGTGTGTGGTGGCCGTGGTGTACGGCACACAGTCCTGTCCGCTCACCGTCAAGGTCACGCTCCACGTTCCCGAACACTTCATCGCTGACGGTGAGCATCTACCGACAGTCACAGCGAGCATCTCACAAAACCTTTCAGCAATGTCATGAACTTTACTTTCAGACCATTAGGAAGCTTGTACTGCATTACAGCAGATTCACTTCACATCTTTATATGTGAACAAAAGACTAAATCAAGTCTACCGCTTCCCTTCTCTTCTTGGAATAAACAGCTCGATTCATGTGGGTTTATTATACGATCTCTTTGTAGCATCAGAGTTTCGGGTGAACAGACTTTCATTGGAAGGTCAGAAATGCCTCGGATTGCATTAAAAGAGCTTCATTTGTGTTTCCGAAGATGAATGAAAGTCTTCCGGAGAGTGAGTAATTGATGAACGAATTTTCATTTTTAGATAAACTAACCTTTTAAACTTTTATAAGAAAACAAAGATATCTGCTTCATGGCGTCTCTGAGATTCTGCCGAGTGTGTGAGAGACAGCGGAGGTCAGAAGACATCCAGCTGCTGAAGAGCATCTTCTGTCCTCCAGAAACCTCCGTGTGATGCTGACACTGCGGATCTCTGGACCATCTGTCAGAGATGCTGTCAGCTGCTTTAACCCTCAGAGAACAAACATGTCCGAAACACACACACACACACATGTTTATAAAAGCTGTGAGATGATCTATCTGCAGTGCACGTATATGTTTTGAATCTGTCTTGAATACTCTACATGAGAGTGATGAGTATAGTGAGACTGCAGGTGTTATTGAGATGACCTAAACCGCGGATGCCACCTGGGCGCCACATTGCTACTGTATGTGTGCCATATATTATTACTGTCTAATTGTTTCTTTAACCTGCTTGCTGGAACCTCATTATGATTATGAGTAATGTGTTGAAAGACTGGAGTAGCGCACACACAGAGAAATATTAGAATATACTGTACAGTAATATATTAGTGAAGACATAATCACATACTTATATTGTTTTCTACTGGTTTGAAGATAATATCGTTCGTATCCCAAACCGCTAAACACACTCTTACAGAAATCTGCACATCATTGGATCCAAATACAAACATGATCTGGCTGATTTATGAGCCTTTTAATTTGCTAGGACACACACACACACACACACACTGAAACCCCCACTAATTTGTCAAACTCATTTCAGACATAGTTCACTGCTCTTAGCTGTATATTTAGCTTATGCTATAGCCTTCCTGTTTATGAGGATTATAAACTGTAAATGTAAAAAAAAATGCATGGAATATTTTGAGTGCATCCATTTGAATTATGTATATGGTATTCATAAAAAAAAAACCTGGCACTGTATATATGGCAGTTAATACCGGATGGGCGATATTGAATTTTGCAGCCCTTTGATGGTTTATGATGCCTGATGTGCCACAAATAATTATTTCAAAACAATATCAAAGTGTGCTGACTAATAAAACAAAATAAATATTTAACATAAAGGTATAGTGTGACTTTGATATTGTTTTGAAGTAATGCATTAAATTACACACACACACACACACACACATAGATTTCCATTGATGTATGGTTTGTTAGGATAGGACAATATTTAATTAATAAATAATTTGTGTTCTGCGCTAATTTGATCTAATATTTGATGGTTTTTAAAAGCTTGTAGATTTAAGTAGCAAATTAAAATCGCTAAAATAATTGAATGAGACAAAGTTTTTGTAAATGATTTTCAGTTTTGTTCAAGGTATTTAAAGCTACATTTTTTTCAATAACGGAAGAACATATAAGAGTATGGCATTTGGGGTGAAAGGCACCCCTGCTGTTACAATAATTTAACAATAATAAACAGCCGGCTGATTTTTTCCATTTGTTGAGTAAGATTCAGATGGGAAATAGTTGCGTGTCTATCTTAGAGATAATCACCATATTTATAATGAAACCCTCATTTGAAAAAGTATGATATTAATCTTTTCATATAACACAAAATAACGTATTGTTACAAATATAAATCTATTCAATTATTATGGTATCTCTTTCAATGCTTTCAGAATCTTTACTTTTCAAAATAATTTTGTTTCTGTATTTTTAAAATATATTTTTATATTAATATATATTTAATGACAGTATAGTTATTGAACACAAATGAATTGTTTTATTGGATATTTGTTGAATGTTCAGCTAGACTCGTCTCCAGCAGAAACGTTGTTCTCGCTGCTGCTTCTCATCATATTGGCGTGTGGTAAAGTTCAGGCACAAGCGCTGCCACGCTGTGTTAAACCCCTGTGTCTCTGTGCAGCTTCTGGCAGGCGTCCACACGTCCCGTTCAGCCTCTGCTCTCGGGTTTAAGGCGACAAAGAGGATTATGAAGCAGCAAAGCAATTTCGTTTAAGTCGCCCTTATCTTTGGGAAGTGCTGAATTCACACATTAGCAGAACAGGACAGGTGTAGAGAGATGATGGACACAGAGAGAAGGGGGGGCACATTTATAAACAGGGTTTAATTGTGCTTTAGGGAGAGATCTGAGCTTTGACAGCGATGTTATTGGAGAGCAGTGGCTTCCTATGTTGTGTTCGTTCTTGTTCAGTGTTTGTGTGATGGAGGACTCATAAACACTAGTCTCAGATTCTGACCTGGTTTTAATGTTAATTTAATGTTGGACAGTCACTTAAATAAATAAACGAAATAATGTCACACTTAATAAAATCAGGGTGTTTATCCTCAAGTTTGAGCTCCATGTTCTCATTATATCATATGAGACATAAAAGCCTGACGCTTCAAATATTAAAGACAACAACAAAAAAACATTTGCAAACACGTACTTTTTTCTTGTATGGAAATGAGCAGTTTGGTCATTATGCCTGACAACAACACTGTGTCATGATTTATATGAAAATACAATTTCAGTTGTTGGGGATTGCCCCACTGAATGCCGATTCTTTATTGTTCTTAACCGCTTCAGTACTCTGATCAAGGAGTAGGAGTCATCAGATAATTTCCACCTTTTATTTCTGTGCAGGATTTCACCATAGAAACATATGAACTATGCTTTGGAGGTAGTTTCTGCAATAAACAAATAAACAGAAGTAAATAACTAAATGTAAAATGTACATGCCCACATACTGTTGTGATAAACAGTATTACCAACTAAACAATTGCAAAGCTCTTTCAAAGTGTTTGACAGAATAATAAGCAAGTAAATAGAATATAACAGAGCATATAAACAACGTAAGGTACATTCTACAGCGTCCTCATTATGGTATTAAAGTATAATAGATATAGAATATCTTATACAGATGCATAACCATAGTTAAACGAAGTATGGCCAATATTAGCAAGATAAGCCACGATGCTAGCGGCACTTTTTACGTGCGTTTCACATGACGAACTGATATACATAAAGATCGCGAAACACCCGCGATTTACAGTCTTAATGTTAGAAGTAATCTCAGCAGTATAAACATCCAGTATTACAAACATAGAGTCAGGAAATAAACTCACTTCTTCAAGAACTTTTGTCCTGCACTCAGAGATGCTGCACGGGTGAGAAAAGGCGTCATATAATGACAGCTCTGTATGCGTAAGGAGAACGCGTCACTTACGTCAAAACCGCATCCAATAAAATTGCGTACTACATACTTTCCATATGCATTAAGTATTCCACATCATATACCCATAAAAGATAGAATACATCAGTAGATAATATTTAAAGACATACAATATAAAGAATTCACAACACAGTCTTTCTACTTCAAAATGTCCCTTTTAATGCAGTTCTTGATGTTCATGTGAAAAGGATCTTAAGATAAATCTAAACTTTTTCCTCTTTTTTTTTTTTGCTCTAGGAAGCAGTTTTGTGGTTAGCATGGGCAGTCACCTGGACGTCTCCAACTGGTTAAATCCAGCCAAACTGACCCTGTACTACCAGACCAACACCTCTACCCAGTGGGTGAGAGACTACTGCGGTCAGAGGACAACTGACCCCTGTGAACAGCTCTGTGACCAGGACACTGGTGAGTCAACACACACACACACACACACACACTCACGCATTGGGTTTTCATGTTTTATGGGGACAGATAGACCTAATGACACTTTACAAACTGTATATTCTCTCCCCTTACACTAACCCTACCCCTAAACCTTCCCATCACACACACACTTTCTGCATTTTTTACATTTTCAAAAAGCATCACTTATTTATAAGCTGTTTTTCTCATTGGGACCCCACATATTTCGGATATTGCCATCTTTGTAGTACTATCCTGCGGAAGACAGGGGGGAAAACAGCTAAACCGCTGTAAAAAGTGGTAACCTGCTAGCCTGGGTTTCCCCATACTGCCTCTGCGCAGTGCGACTTTATTCACGCTGCTAGGCAGTCTGGATACCATGGACCAGATATTCGCCTCAGCGAGCGGACCAATCACAGAACGGGGAGGACGCAGCAAGACGATGACGACATCTATGCGACACACCGAAGCAGTTTGTTTATACCTATGGATCCAACATGGCAGCAGACGCGAAGTTACCTTTCGACGCAGCCTTAGATATTGTTCTAAGTAGTTTAGAATGCAAATAAATCTCTGACCCATCGTCTTCTTCCTCGTCTAATTTCTTTCGCTCTACATGCGTCATCTGGTATAACTGAAACGATTGGCTATGAGCTACGTACAGGCGCATTTGATAGACATTCATAGCACCCAATAAACGGCTCTGGGCATTCGTAAACCACGCCTCAAATATGAGAAAATGAACATTTGGTTCCCTGACCCAAGTCTATTGTCAATGAGACGTGGTCTGACGTTAGCCAGGCTAGTAACCTGCAATTGTTACGTCAAAAAGAACAGTTCCCACCTGATACCCTTAAATTTACGTTTGTTGGTGTAACGTAATATATTTAGGTTGATTATGTAATGTAAAATAAAATTTCTATTTGAATAAAAGCTATTAATTTAGATGTAATTTAGCCTGGTCGTAGCTGGCTAAGCAGACTGGTTTTAGACACTTCTTTAGATGGTCACGCTGGGGGACCGGATGAACAACCAACTGAAACCAGGTTGGGAGACCAGTTTGACTGAATTAAACCAGCTACATCCAGACCAGACAACCAGCTTAGTTGTTTGTCTGTTTGTTTTTTAGCAGGGAAGGCTTAACCCTGCTTAGCTTCAGTGTGAATGCAATCAAAAGCTACAGGTTGAGAAGTGTTGGCTGTTATAGAAGATCTTCTCTAGTTTCCCAGTCTCCCAAAACACAAGTGTTTTTTCACAAGAGTAAAGGATGTTGAAAAATGATTTAGCCATTTATATTGCATCGAAAGCTAGAAATTATATATATTTTTGTTTTAAATAAGCAATAAATTAATGAATATCTGTGTTAGAGATGTGATCCAAAGTCACCATGCATAATTGAACAGAATACATTATTAATAAAAACAAATGTAAAGCATGTTCTCTGCACTGAAAAACAAATTAGTTGTAGAATTTACTTTGAAACGCTTTTCACTCATAAATTGGTAATACAGTTCACAGATAATCACAAAGAAACAAATGTTCACATTGAATTAAATGTAAAATGTTTAAGTAGAAAGACTGAAATAAAGATTATTGAAGTATGTATTACAAGAAACTGCTGTTTTATTTATAACATCTTAAAATGTGTTTTTATAGTTTGAAGTGGAATAACCAGTAAAATAAATAAATAATGAATTGAAGTAAAGTTAGGCTACAGCATCTGAGAAACAGATTCACCTCACAGTTATCATACATGCATTAAAAAAAGCTGGCATACACACACACACTTATGGGGAAACGCGTTTATTTGCTCATGACCTTCAGTGGTAATCTGTCGCTCAAGGTCTCAGTCAGGTTGAGTCGGTTTGCAGTTTGATAAGCGTGCCGATGCCGGGGGATCGTGGGAATAACACAAGCCCGCTGTGACGTCTCAGGCCCAGGGCTTACGAGCCTCACACTTGACATTTACAGTTATTGTCTAGAAATCTGTCTTTGTAGCTGCTCTTTTGCAATATGGTCAAGAGCTGTAACACACGGTGCTCTTTAGACAGCGGGGGGTAAAAGTATGCAGTCAATTTGATTGTGACACAATGATTGACGAACACACAACATATTCCATAACAGCCTGTTATTCACTGCCAAGACTGTGATTCTGTCACACTAGTCTCATGCTAAGATTAGTTATACATTTATAACAGCATTGTAAAACAGCAAATTGTAAGTGCGTATGCATGCACAAGTTTATTTACTGTGAAAATGTTTCCCATTTGTTTATATACACTGAAATGCAATTATTATCTGTGGTAATAAGCAGCATGCAGCAGAAGCTTGTGTAGTTCAATCCGCAATATCCCTTTCATTGTTTGGCCTCAGCCATTGCAAATGTCTTTGAATACAGTTCTAGTTCGTCATATAGGTCTGTTGCCTGCATTTATTTTTAGATCTCCCCATGAAAGCTGTGATCTTTAAGCCAGTGTTCTGTGACCTGACATTTAGATGCATTATCTACCTCTACTTACTCTCTTTTAACTGGGCTTGCTCTAAAATAAAAGTAAGGGACAATATGAGTGGTTCTGCATATGAGTAAACCTGTATTGGATTATATCTCTTCTGCTTTTAGCACATACTGTAAAAGCCGCATGAAATCACTAATGCACTGTCACTAGTGATGCATGAACGCCTGAATCAACATTACAGACTAGATTCATAAATGTGAAGGTGAATCTGGAAAGTGCTGCAAGTGCTAAACAAGGCATTTGAAAGACAGAAATGAAAACCAAATGATATTACCAAAGTGAAATACAGTTAAACAATGGTATCTAAAAACACAGATAGCCACAAACAAAAAACAGAAGTCTACAAAGACATAATGGTTCACTTTATACTAAGGTCCACGTGTTAACACTGGTTAAATGCATTAACTAACACGAACACGCAATGAGCTATACATGCATATAATTACTGATGCCATAAATAAGACATTAATACTTTTACTCAGCAAGGGCACATTCAATTGATCAAAAGTGAGAGTAAACACATTTATCATGTTACAAAAATGTGTCTATTTCAAACCACTTCTGTTTTAGAGAACTTTCTATTCATTAAAAAATAAAAATAATCATAAATGTTTCTTGAGCAGGAAATCAGCATATTACAATGATTTCTGAAGGATCGTGTGACACTGAAGACTGGAGTAATGATGCTGAACATTCAGCTTTGATCACAGAAATATTAAAATATAAAACAGTTGCTTTAAATTGTAATAATATGTCTCTTTATTTTTGATCAAATAAATGCATTAAAAATCTGAATTATCCCAAGCTTTTATATATTACAAGACTCGTTAGCAATCTTTGTTAAAGTTGGTTGAATACCTTTAGTAGTGCGGTATTACTAGTTGGCTGTTGTGGTTCTCGTTTGAATGTCAAAGTGTTGACGGTGTGACGCGGTGTGCCGTAGACCGTTGCAGGAATAGGAGTCTGGCAATGGCGTGACTGTGGGAGCACTTGAGGAGGTTGACTATCAGTCAGGATTGCAGCGTTCTGGATGAGCAGCTGAGGTTTGATTGCATACGCTGGAGGCTGGCCAGTCATCAGTTTCATTAGTCCAGACGAGAGCATTACTGTCCCGTGTGCCACCAGCAGTCCTTGACATCCTCCTCTGAGTGTTTCTGTTCCTGTCGCTCAACTGCAGAGGTGTCAAAAGTATTCACATTCGTTACTCAAGTAGAAGTTTAGATACTAGGGTTTAAAAAGACTTCTGTAGAAGTTGAAGTATCAACTCAAGCTTTTTACTCAAGTAAAAGTGTAAAAGTAACTGGTTTCAAAACTACTTAAAGTATAAAAGAAAAAGTAATGCAAGGAAAAAAATGCCATTAATGACAAAAGCTTAGAGCCACAGGGGCCGATAGTGCACTACCACCTCCTTAAAAACATGTTTTCTAAAGGCCATCACTATAACGTTATATTAAAATGTTAATGTTGAAACATTTGGGATGCACTACCTGTTTCAGCCGCATATATCCCAATAGAAAATGAATTTCAGTCCAATTTCTATTTTAGTAAAATGCAAATACATTAAAGAACCATATGTGTGTACTACTGAGCATTAACATGTGTTTCATGGAGCGGAAGATATGATGACTAGTTGCCTATAAGTATTGTAAAGGTGCAAAAAGTCAAACTTCAGAGGCATGTTGTCTCGGAATGGTTTATACTTCTCTTTAAAGGCGTAGGTTTGATTTTGAGATTGGTGGGGACTGGGGACATTCACAGAAGCGGAGGAATCAGGAAATTAATAGGATAATGTATTAAGGTTTTTAGTCTATATTGACCTTAACAATACGTTAATTCATTAATTCTGTAATGTTACAGGTAACTAATAAAGACAAGTCAAGTCAAGTCACATTTATTTATATAGCACTTTTACAGATTGTTTAAAAGCAGCTTTACAGAGATAACAGGAAAATAATGCAAAAAAGGTAGTTTCCAGAAGAAAATATGTTCAGCTTAAATAAGTTAAGTGATGTTTCATTTTTTTTTAAGTTAGTAATTTGTGAACCTGGACCACAAAAGCAGTCTTATGTGTCAATTTTATAAAATTGAGATTTATACATCACATGAAAACTGATTAAATAAGCTTTCCATTGATGTATGGTTTGTTAGGATAGGACAATATATGGCCGAGAGACGAGTATTTGAAATCGGGAATCTGTGGGTGCAAAAAAATCGAAACATTGAGAAAATCACCTTTAAAGGTTTCCATTTCTGTTGGCGATTGTGCTGCATCCACATACAAAAATAACATTTTGATATATTTAAGGTAGGAAATTTACTAAATATCTTCATGGAACATGATCTTTACTTAATATCCTAATGATTTTTGGCATAAAAGAAAAATTGATAATTTTGACCCATACAGTGTTTTGTTGGCTATTGCCACAAATATACCCGTGCGACTTAAGACTGGTTTTGTGATCCAGGGTCACATTTAGTTAATTTATATATAGCCGCTCTGGAGTAAACAATGATGTCATCGTCCAGCTCAGTCCAGTTCTTGTATGATAGTATCAATGCAGGCAGATCAATATTATTGTTGAATATTAAATTAAATGTTAAATTAAATGTCCCCAACTAAGCAAGCCAGGACAATTGCAACAAAGTTTGAAAAAAGGCGACAGAGACAAGGAACCAAAACTCCATCAGGTGGCAGAATAGAGAAAAAAACCTTGGGAGAACCCAAGCTCAGTTGGGGGGCCAGTTCTCCTCTGACCCAAGACAAGGAGCCAGTTTAACAGAGACTAATTAACCTTACTCCGTTCATAGTGCAATGCAATAGTGCAATACTGTCTTGTTCCTTGCTTTTTGAAGAAGCCAAACACGTCTGCATCTTTCATTAAAGGGATATAGTTCACCCAAAAACGAAAATCATTTAAATCAAACCAGTTTCTTTCTTCTACTGAATACAAAAGAAGATATTTTGAAGAATGTCGATAACCAAACAGCTGATTGTAGCCATTGACTTCCATTATAGGGAAAAAAAAATACTATGGAAGTCAATGGCTACCATCAACTGTTTGGTTATCGACATTCTTCAAAATATCTTCTTTTGTGTTCAGCAGAAGAAAGAATCTGGTTTGAAACAACTTGACAGTTTTAAATAAGGGAACTATCCCTTTAACAGAAATTAACTGTTGGTATATATGTTTTGCATCAATACTGTCAAGTTTGTCCTGTTGGACTCGACACACAGCAATACTGTCAAGTGTCACTTGTGGCCATTGCATTGAGACATGTTTTCAGGGTCCTAAGTGCACTGAAGCTTCTTTCAGTCCCGCTGATGAGACTGGGATGACAAGGTTTCAACTTGATCAAACACGCATCTCATTTCAACAGACCAAGCAATGCTATTTTTTCATGTTTTATGGGGACTTTCCATAGACATAATGATTGTTATACTGTACAAACTGTGTATTCTACCCCCCTACACTAACCCTATCACAGATAACTCGCTGCATTTTCAAAAAACATAATTTAGTCTGATTTATACTGTTTTCAAAAAAAAAATCCAGACAAGGATTTCGGATATTGCCATCTTTATGGGGATATTTTGATCCTATAATGTAAGGGTTACACACTCTCTCTCTCTCTCTCTCTCTCTCTCTCTCTCTCTCTCTCTCTCTCTCTCTCTCTCTCTCTCTCTCTCTCTCTCTCTCTCTCTCTCTCTCTCTCTCCTCTCTCTCTCCCTCCCTCTCTCTCTCTCACTCACACACACACACACTCTCTCTCTCTCTCTCTCTCTCTCTCTCTCTCTCTCTCTCTCTCTCTCTCTCTCTCTCTCTCTCTCTCTCCCTCTCTCTCTCTCTCACTCACACACACACACACACACACACACACGCTCAAACTGCCTGTACCCCTGCCTCAACCTGAGCCGTTCGATTTTGTGACGTCAATAAAACGGAAGCCCCTCCCACGATTGTTGATTGACAGCAGCGTTTCAACACAGACCCGCCCTGAGCGAGCTGTCATCATAGTCCGCCATTGTTGATGCGCTGGAGCAGAATGGCGTCTAAGCGATTGTGGTGACTGTTCATTGGGGGTATTAACGAACACAGTCATTTTGATGTTCATAAATCCGAACCGCTGAAGACGCAGTGGCTGAGTTTTGTTTTCGAAGGGAATATTCCCCACGAGCAACGTCAATGCGTTCATGTTTGCGCGAATCATTTCTCACCAGACTGCTTTATAAACGAGGATCAGTATAAAGCTGGTTTTGCTAAGAAGCTGCTCCTGAAAAAAAAATCGGTACCAACAATTCATGTTCCTGCTGCACCTCCAGAAGAAGTGAGTGTAAAATTGTATTAATCTTTATATTAATCTTTGCAAATCGCGAAAAAAGTTGTTCATGACCACTAACTGTAACATCAATCTGTCAACAAGCTAACCTATACATCAGTAAACACACAGTATTCGTATCGCACTACTCTACCCTGCCAGTGCATACAAAGATAGGTCAAAGTGACATTACGTTAACCAACCATTCTAATGATTTTAGTCCTGTTCGAGCCTAATTGTCGAACTTCTTCGGGCCGTCATCTTGTTCCGGGTCTGACTCCGGTTCAAACTGATAAGGTTGCACAGATGTGTCCTCAGAGACTCCCGCTGCCATTCTCTCTCCAAAATATATCCTCAACTGTTGTCAAGGCAACAGTCCACGTGCGTTGTGTCTCTAAACGCCCGCAGAACAGAGGGGCGGAGTCAGCGAAGCTCATTATCATTTAAAGGCATATGCACTGAAACGGCGTGCTGAAAACAGAACAGTTTTTGACCAGGTAAAATTTGTGTTTTCTTACAATACTAATGAGAATTTTTTAATAAAAGTATATTACAATTTTTTCATTTACACCCTAAAGATTCATATTAACTAGTACAAATTGCCATTATATGACCCCTTTAAAGAACGCAACACGCATTTCTCCCTGCAGAATTCATCCAATCCGATGAAACCCTCGCAGTGTTTCCAATTCTGTGCGCCATATGCATCAGAATGCTTTTATTACTTAGTATTAATATCTTGTTTCCAGTTCAAATATCTTAAATCAAGATGCATTTACTAAAGTAGTAAACTGCCATACGATATTATGTCTTGTTTTCTGGGGAAATAAATCAAAATGAAGTGAGTCTTTGCTAAATGATTTGCCAATTGGGTAAGCAAAATAATCTTGTTTCTTGTTTCGGTTTCTGATAGTTTGCGGTTGTTCTGTTTCTTCTTTAACTGCGGGCCTAGTGTTGCCACCTTGTAGATCCATTAATAAGTTGAAATAATACCAGGCGCATGTGCAGAGTATGTGCAGTTAGAAAAGCAGGACTGCATGTCTACAATGCTTGCATACATTATCTCTGCTGAAGCTGCTGATACTGATACTGGACATTCTCACATTTTTTAATGCATATATATTATAACCATAAAACAGTCTTGCATGTGCATGGATTGCCATTCAATCACTCATGTTTAACAGTGGCCGACCCTTGTTTATGTGAGCAGTTAAGCCTAGATTTATCACTGGACATTAGTCAGTGCCACACATGCACAATTACAATCATTAATATTAGCAGAGTGCATAGCAATAACAATACACACACACACACACACACACACACACACACAGCCTATTAAATCAATCAACACATAGCGACACATGCATTATACTTACTGGATCATGCCGTATTTATGATATTTAAATGACATAAAGGCAGCTGGAGTCAATGGTTCGGAGAGCAATCAAAACTCTATTGATGTTTTTCTTGGAGTGATAGTCTAAATTCATTGATTTGCCTGATGCTTTTTTCCCGTGTGTAAGCATTGAGGATGGCGCTGGAGCTGTAGAGATATTGTCATGTTAATGAGAGAGAGTTGTAATCTCTCCGGCTCAGTACAGAGAGCGATTTTGTGCTTAGCATCAGCTGAACGCTCGGTCAAGAGCCGATGCGTTCCTCTCTTCATCTTGTACCAGTTGAGTCCTCTTAGAGTCTCTATTTCATCTGCTCACTCAGCCATTTACACTAGACTCCAGGCTAGCCGAAATAATGTCTAATCAGAACAGCAGCAGAATAAAGGGTGAGCTGACAGATGGAGCCGTCACTCGCTTCATTGTTGTAGGCCCTAGTTTCTATATCTACCATGTATAGATAGCAGAGGGTTTTTTTTTTTTTTTTTTTGGCACATGTACATTTACTGTACAATGGGATTCTTTTTCGCTTTTCACTTTAACCGTGTGTGCATGAAGACGGCAGATACACCACAGTATAAAAGCAAGCAGTGGAAAAAGAGCATGAAGCCGATGTCTACGGGATAAATGCACACTGTAAAAATCACTCAGATTGTACAAGATTAAATAGCAATTTATTTTTATAAAATACTGTATTTTACTCCGTTCTTATTGCTGTTTATCTATCTTTTTTGTCAGAAAACAAGAAATTTAGGGGAAAAATGTATAAAATCATCATAAGGCTACATTGCTGAATGTTTCATGTGACGTCACAATTCACCAATATGTAACTGATTTCCTCTCAGAACACATTTGTTATGAAATAAAAGTTAAGCAGTTCAATAACTTGAATTACATATAGCAGTATTGTCACTGTGTTCTGATCGCTGTTCAGAATTTTACTGTAAAATCAATGCAGATTCTTTTTTTTTGTCAGAAGACAAAATTGAAATCTGGAGAAAAAAATAACATCATACGGAATTGTGACTTCATGCGGAACTAGAATGAAGTACTTAAAGTCCCCCTGGAGTTAATTATTTCATCCCTTAAAACTCATCTTTGATCACCAAAATGACTTATTTAAATGTTTTTTCCTTGAAAAAATTATGTATGCCTTAAAATATCTTGAATGTAACTCGACACCCTTACCTCATTTAGTATACGCGGTTATATGAATATGCAAATGAGCCCCCGCCTCCACTCACTCACTCAGAGATCCACTGGTTGACGATCACACGTTGATCTGATTGGTTACAAGGTCGTTTGTGACGTCAGAAACACCAGCGATTTCAAACCGTGTTTTTGAGACTGTCTTTGGTTCACTGCAGTTTTAAGCAGGAAATACTCAGCAATGCTGTCGACTTATGAACTTACACACGGTGTGTCTTAAAACATATTAAAAACACCACATAGACACATAAACAACTTTAAAAGCTGGATTTTCACCACAGGAGGACTTTAATATTCTCTCAGAACACAAATATTATAAATAAATAAATAAATAAATACATAAATAAATAAATGAAGCAGAAAAACATAGTGATAATTCACAATCAACATTATATATATAACAGTATTATGCGGTATAAGTAATGTCGTCTATAGTCTTTTAATAGCCATTAAACTCCCCATGAATTCAAAATTGACCATACTTACTTTGTTTGCCTAAATTGATCGTTTTGTGGTGAACAATTCATCCATGCAAGTCAATCCACACAAAAAAAATTTTTGGCTTCGTAATCTTTAATCAAAATCTGAAATGTCCCCTCCCCTCTGCATTGGAGGACCTTCCCTGATGACGTAGGTTTGACGGTTTGGGTGTCTGCTAAACATCCGTAACCACGCCCATCCAACTGACAGTAGACAGGGGTAATGAAAACACCTACTTTTCTAGATCCAATCAGGTGCTAGTTGGAAGAAAAGCCACGCCCACTATTTTGCCTCATTTAGTATTCCGTTTCTCTCGGAAATACGTCACAACACTGGAGAAAAGTTGTTTGCAACTTCTCGTTCACGGGGACTTTAAGAGAGCTGGGGTTGTAATAATATTGCGGTAATTAAGTACAACTTTTTCTGTGTACTGTTGAGAAACAAAAATACACTGGCATGCAAATTAGCTCCAAGTTCTCAGCCAAAGGGAACAATAACCACAATAATGGTGACTTCAAACATTGTTGATTTACAGTATTATCCCACAATGCAGTTTTTTTTTTTTTTTTTTTTTGCTGCAGTTATTTGTTGGGTTTCGATCTAAAATGACCTAGCATACAGTATTTTATTGAAAGAAATTGCTGTTAAATCCTGGTATTTTTTAATGGTGCGTGTTCTAACAAACTGATTATCGAAACTGTGGGATGTCAAATCTAAATGAATCCTGGAAATAAACAGAAACAAAATGAGATTTTGACCAAATGTGTATTGTGAAGGAAAATGTAATATTCTGCATTATTTCAAAGTTTTTAATAAAAAAATAAATAATATTAATCCTATGACTGAATTGTGACCATTTACACTGTTTATTTATTAATTACAAATCTCTCTCTCTCTCTCTCTCTCTCTCTCTCTCTCTCTCTCTCTCTCTCTCTCTCTCTCTCTCTCTCTCTCTCTCTCTCTGTCATACATGTAAACCATAGTATTCATCATAATTGTAAAATTCAGGTTATGATGTATACATATTTGGCTTGTTTTAACAACTATAGCATAATAAAACAGTTGAAGACATGCAGCTGTGCTTTTATATGGAAGATGCAGAAATAACATAGCATGGAGATAATTGGCAGGAGATTTATTTTGTGTTTCATCATCAGCATCTTGATGTTGTAAGACTCCATTGTGTTCTTGTGGGTGTTTACTGGTTGAGTGAATAAGAATTATCTTTCTCTAAGAATCCTCTGATGCTCTCTGCTCTGTGTAAGAATGATGTTACGTGTGTTTTTAACAGTTGGATCTCAACAGTTGTTGTACACAAGCAGCTCATTTGGTGGGGAAAGTTATTATACAAATCATGGGGGCTGATATAATTTACAATGAGTAGAGATATTACATCTATTTAAAGTTGTTAATTGAAACTACTTACATGGCTGTTTTTTGTAATAGCAGTTTGCTTGTCTTTATTCTTCACCACAATGGAAACCTATTAAGATCTTTGCTTTGAGGCAATTCATGTACTCAGATTCTCTCAGTGTATTCAACTCTTTTACAGCGTACACTTGTGTGTGTGTGTGTGTGTGTGTGTGTGTGTGTATGTGTGCACTATAGATATTACAGAAGAAAGGGAAAAGTGTGGTATTCAAGTTATGCATTAATCAGCATTGAAATTGCATATTTTATCTGGAGGGCCCTTAAGACAGATCCCAACATGTTCTAGCAAACCATTAAACCAGTGGGTCTCAAACTGTTCAGGCCAAGCATCACCAGCAGTTTGACACTAATTCTGTATAAAAGTCTGCATTATATTATAAAGCATCTAATGAATGACTATTTATTTGTAAGTCAAATAGTGAAAACATTTCACAAAAATGTTGTTTGATAGGTTTTAACATATGCATGCATGTTTACTAGGAGCATATTGAACAACACCGGCAGTTTTTCTGCTTGGAAACCTGTGTAAAGTTGAGGAGAACTGACTTATATGCATACATGAAACCTGTGTAAAGTTGAGGAGAACTGACTTATATGCATACATGAAACCTGTGTAAAGTTGAGGAGAACTGACTTATATGCATACATGAAACCTGTGTAAAGTTGAGGAGAACTGACTTATATGCATACATGAAACCTGTGTAAAGTTGAGGAGAACTGACTTATATGCGTACATGAAACCTGTGTAAAGTTGAGGAGAACTGACTTATATGCATACATGAAACCTGTGTAAAGTTGAGGAGAACTGACTTATATGCATACATGAAACCTGTGTAAAGTTGAGGAGAACTGACTTATATGCATACATGAAACCTGTGTAAAGTTTAGGAGAACTGACTTATATGCATACATGAAACCTGTGTAAAGTTGAGGAGAACTGACTTATATGCATACATGAAACCTGTGTAAAGTTGAGGAGAACTGACTTATATGCATACATGAAACCTGTGTAAAGTTGAGGAGAACCGACTTATATGCATACATGAAACCTGTGTAAAGTTGAGGAGAACTGACTTATATGCATACATGAAACCTGTGTAAAGTTGAGGAGAACCGACTTATATGCATACATGAAACCTGTGTAAAGTTGAGGAGAACTGACTTATATGCATACATGAAACCTGTGTAAAGTTGAGGAGAACTGACTTATATGCATACATGAAACCTGTGTAAAGTTGAGGAGAACTGACTTATATGCATACATGAAACCTGTGTAAAGTTTAGGAGAACTGACTTATATGCATACATGAAACCTGTGTAAAGTTTAGGAGAACTGACTTATATGCATACATGAAACCTGTGTAAACTTGAGGTGAACTGACTTATATGCATACATGAAACCTGTGTAAAGTTGAGGTGAACTGACTTATATGCATACATGAAACCTGTGTAAAGTTGAGGAGAACTGACTTATATGCATACATGAAACCTGTGTAAAGTTGAGGTGAACTGACTTATATGCATACATGAAACCTGTGTAAAGTTGAGGAGAACTGACTTATATGCATACATGAAACCTGTGTAAAGTTGAGGAGAAACTGACTTATATGCATACATGAAAACTGTATAAAGTTGAGGTGAACTGACTTATATGCATACATGAAAACTGTGTAAAGTTAAGGAGAACTGACTTTTATGCATACATGAAACATGTGTAAAGTTAAGGAGAACTGACTTATATCAGACTGATCTCATAAAATTGCGTGTGTATGACACGCCAATTCGTATTTCCATTTTTGGCGTGCTATCAACACGCACAATCGCTTTTCAGCGTGTTTATGAACGCAGTTGACTTAACGTTATTACTGTATATATAAATATATGACCTACCTCCACCCCGTCCTAAACCTACCCGTCACTGGGGGTTAATAGCATTTATGAGTCTTCCCCTGCCATCCTAGGGAAAAAAAATATCGCTCCCCCAGATGTAGATCTACATTTTGCTTCGTTTCGCTCGGAAATTTAATGGCGTGTACATATACGCGGAATCACTTGGACATTAATGGCGTAGACATACACGCATACACGCGGATATCTCAAAATGCGTATAGATAACACGCCACTTGACTTGAAAGTGGCGTGTCTGTTTACGCAAAAGTCATGATGTCATGTTGCTTATATGCATACATGAAACCTGTGTAAAGTTGAGGAGAACTGACTTATATGCATACATGAAACCTGTGTAAAGTTGAGGTGAACTGACTTATATGCGTACATGAAACCTGTGTAAAGTTCAGGAGAACTGACTTATATGCGTACATGAAACCTGTGTAAAGTTTAGGAGAACTGACTTATATGCGTACATGAAACCTGTGTAAAGTTTAGGAGAACTGACTTATATGCATACGTGAAACCTGTGTAAAGTTTAGGAGAACTGACTTATATGCATACATGAAACCTGTGTAAAGTTTAGGAGAACTGACTTATATGCATACATGAAACCTGTGTAAAGTTGAGGAGAACGTCTCGGGTTATGACTATAACCCTTGTTCCCTGAGAAGGGAACGAGACACTGCGTCGATAAAATCGACTCTTTGGGGACGCTCCCTAAGCGTGCACCTCTGAAGTATGAATGAAACTAATCCAATCCTGATTGGTGTTGCGTCGTGACGTAACATGTGACGGCATACCTGGAAGTATAAAAGTGGACGCTGTCACAACACACACTAGTCTCGCGATGAAGCAAGACACTCCAAGGCCTCAAGGGGCGTGGCAGAACGACGCAGTGTCTCATTCCCTTCTCAGGGAACAAGGGTTATAGTCATAACCCGAGACGTTCCCTTTCGAGGGAACTTAACACTGCGTCGATAAAATCGACTCTTTGGGGAACGAGTGCCCACTAGGCCACGCATCGAAATAGGCCTGTCCCGGAGTGAAACTGTCTAGGCACTCAGCAAGGACTGAGCACGGTGTGCGCCAGGCGTACTAGGAAGGTGGAGACTGTAAAACCTAATAAAAGTATGTGGAGTAGCCCAACCGGCTGCCTCACAGATCTCCTGTAGGGGTACTCCCGAAAGAAGGGCCCTAGAGGAAGCCATGCCTCTAGTTGAATGAGCCCTCACGGCTAAAGGTGAAGGCAAGTTGCGCACCTTGTAAGCCTCAGAAATAGCTTGAACAATCCAATTACTAATAGTCTGCTTGGATGCCGGGGAGCCCCTTCTTAGGTGACCCAAAACATACTAATAATTGGTCCGACCTTCTCCAAGAAGAGGACCTCTCAAGGTACATGCTCAAAGCTCTGACGGGGCAGAGCAAATGAAGCTTCTCTTCTTCTGCCGACACATGAGGTGGAGGATGGAATGCCTGAAGGACTGTAGACCGAGCCGTATTAGATGGAACTTTAGGCACGTAGCCCGGACTCGGGTGCAAAAAAACCTTTACTCTGCCAGGGGCAAACTCCAAGCAAGCTGGTGTCACTGCCAGGGCTTGGAGATCTCCCACCCTCTTAAGTGAGGTAATAGCCAAGAGAAATACCACTTTTAGCGTTAAGTCCTTATGCGAAGCCGACTGCAAAGGTTCGAAGGGGGCCAGGGATAACCCTTCAAGAACTATTGCCAGGTCCCAGGTAGGAACCCTGGACCTGGTTGTCGGTCTCATCCTCCGAGTACCACGGAGAAACCGAATGACCAACTGGTGCCTCCCCAGAGGCCCCTCACTCAATGGTGCATGGAAAGCCGCAATGGCAGCCACGTACACCTTAAGTGTGGAAGGGGAGAGACCCGCAGAGAAACGATTTTGAAGAAACTCCAGAACTGAAGCCACTGGGCAGTTAACTGGATCTAACTCCTGCTCTCTACACCAAGCGGAAAAAACATTCCACTTGAGGCCATATAATCTCCTAGTAGATGGAGCCCTAGAACTAAGTATGGTTTCAACCACTCCGGCTGATAGACCAGCATCTAGGTACTGAACCCCCTCAGAGGCCAGACCCACAGCTTCCACAGCTCTGGGTGAGGGTGGAAGACTGAGCCCTCCGCTTGAGACAACAGATCCCTCCTCAGAGGAATCTGCCATGGCGGAGCTATCAGGAGTGATATTATGTCTGAAAACCATACTCGGGGTTGGCCACATTGGGGCAACCAGAAGTAGACTGATGCCCTCTTGACGGACCCTCTCCAGGACTCCCGGAAGCAGAGCGATCGGGGGAAAAGCGTACAGGCGAAGCCTCGGCCAGGCATGTACCATGGCATCCAACCCCAGTGGGGCTGGACGTGAGAGGGAGAACCAAAGTGGACAGTGGGACGTCTCTCGCGAGACGCAAACAGGTCCACTTCCATCGGTCCAAACCTCTCCCATATTAACTTCACCACCTCTGGGTGAAGTCTCCATTCCCCGGGCCTCAGCCCCTGCCTCGACAGGATGTCTGCTCCCTGATTCTGAACCCCCCGGAATATACATTGCTCTGATAGACAGTATTTTCCCCTGGGACCAAAGAATAATCTGATGCGCCAGTCTGCACAGAGGGCGTGATCTGAGTCCCCCTTGTCGGTTCAGATAGGCTACCACTGACGTATTGTCTGATCGTACTAATACATGGTGACCTTTGATGTCTGGGAGGAAGCTCCTTAGAGCCCTGAACACAGCCATCATCTCCAGGCAATTTATATGCCAAGAATGATGATGATCCTGCCACAGACCCCTGGCAAAGCGGCCGTCCATGACCGCGCCCCCAGCCAGTGAGGGATGCGTCTGTCGAAACGGTTTTTCCGGCGACAAGACACTCCCAACACTGGCCCTTGGGACAGGAACCAAGGTTTCTTCCATATTTGTAGAGAACGAAGGCATCTGCGCGTTACTCTGATTATACGAAACGGATTTCCCTTGGGAGAAAACCCCTTGGTTTTTAACCACCACTGAAGGGGCCTCATGTGTAGAAGGCCCAAAGGAATGATGTTGGATGCCGCTGCCATGAGGCCCAGCATTCTTTGAAATTGCTTTACAGTGATGGCTTGGCCTAGCTTTAACCTGGATACCATCCCCAGAATTGACTCGATACGTGCAGGAGACATACGTGCCTGCATCGTAATCGAGTTCCATACGACTCCCAAAAAACCTTGTGCACTGGGATGGTTCTAGCACACTCTTCTTTATATTGAGTCTCAACCCCAATCTCTGAATGTGGCCAAGGACGACATCTCGATGCCGAACTGCCATCTCCCGAGACTGAGCCAGAATGAGCCAGTCGTCGAGATAATTCAATATACGAATGCCTTGAAGTCTCAGTGGAGCAAGGGCTACATCCATACATTTGGTGAATGTGCGGGGAGAGAGTGCTAGGCCGAACGGAAGAACCCGATATTGGTAAGCTTCGCCCCCGAAAGCGAACCTCAGGTATCTCCTGTGACATGGAAGGATGGAGATGTGAAAATAAGCGTCTTTTAGATCTTTCGTGACAAACCAGTCCTCGGATCTGATCTGACTCACGATTGCAGGGATGGTTAGCATTTTGAACCTGAACCTCCTCAGAGACCGGTTCAAAACCCTGAGATCTAAAATTGGCCTTAACCCCCCATCCTTCTTTGGAACTATAAAGTACCGACTGTAAAACCCGGACTCCCTGTCCAAAGGAAGAACACGCTCTATGGCTTCCTTTAGCAGCAGAGTCTGCACCTCTTGTTCCATCACCTGAGCCTGCTCTGGAACCACTGTAGTCTGCACTACCCCCGAAAACCTGGGGGGGCAGCGCGCGAACTGCAGTCTGTACCCTGATTTTATTATATGCAGGACCCATGCAGATATGTTGGGAAGATGATACCATGCCTCTACAAAATCTACTAGGGGTACCAGCCTCTCGAGACTGGCCTCTGGTGTTTTTCGAGCATCTTTCTCGACTCCCTGAAGCGGAATACCGGCAGGGTGTAGTCGATACGGTTTTTGTGACCATAATTGATGCTTTTTCTTTATTAGAATATTTTCGCTGGAAAGAGATGTGGCCCCGAAGCGTCGTTGACGGCGGGCAACATACATCGTTTCCTAGAGGGCTCCGCTGCGAGAACAACCTCGGTTGCCCTACAGCGGAGGGGACAGCCCTCAGAGGTCCTACCACTTCGGTTAGGACCTCTTCCCCGAAGCCCTCCTAGCCTGAATGACGTCCCTCAGGTCGCCCTTCTGACTGGAGGACTTCGATTTTTGAGATTGTTTCCTCTGTTGCCAAGCTCCAGGAGGAGGGGCTCTAGAGGAAACGCTCTCTCTCTGCTCTGCCCGGTGTGAGGAGCCGGCTGATGGCTGGGGCTGATCTTTTGGCCCCACCCTACTCGATTTAGATTTTGCCTTACGGGGGAGGTACTGCTGGAACGCCGCAGATTGTTTCTTCGCCTCCTGAAACCTGTCGACGACCGATGTAACGGCGTCGCCCGAACAGGCCAGAAGGCGAAAGCGGCGCATCCAGCAGAAGGATCTATCCTTTTCCTTCATGCCAGATACATTTAGCCACAGATGTCTCTCCGTGGCCCACCATAGCTGCCATAGAGCGGCCAATGGCGCGGGCCGTCTCTTTTGTGGCCCCGGAGAGACAGATCTGTGGCTCTCCTTAACTCCGCAATATCGTCAGGAGTTGGCCCCTCCCCCTCATCTAAATCTTTCAGGAGGTCTGCCTGGTATGCCTGCAAGAGTGCCATAGAGTGCAGACATGAACCAGCCCGACCTGCCGCCATGTAAGCCCTGCCTATTAATGCAGATGTATCTCTGCAGGGGCTTACTAGGCAACGCCGGGGTTTTTAGGGAAGATGCCGATTCAGGAGAAAGATAACCCGCTAAAGCCTCTTCCACTTTAGGCATCTTCCCATAACCCATATCCCGTGCCCCCATAACATTACTATAATCCACCATACTGGGATTGGAGACACGGGATGAGTGCGGTTTATCCCACGATCTCGAGATCTCTTTGTGGAGACACGGGATGAGTGCGGTTTTAATCCCACGATCTCGAGATCTCTTTGTGGAGATCGGGGGAAAAAACGGCAAACCCCGGCGCTGAGGTTGTGATCTGTGCTGCAGGAAACGCTCATCAAGCTTGCTTCTCACTTGCGTTCCCTGCTCATCATGTGGCCAGCTGATGTTAAGTCTGGCCACAGCACGAGTCACAACCTCCACCAGCTCCTCATAACCTTGGCCGTGAACTGGCGCGCCTAGATCACGGTCATCCGCATCAATGCTGAGCACATCTACTTCCTCAGAAGCAGAGAGCTCAAGCATCGGGACCTGATCATGGGCAGGAGAAGCCGCGATGCGGGCTCCTGCACCACTCTCAGAGGCTTACGCGATCCTCGGATGAAGAGTGAGAAGGTGCCTCAGCAGTCTCAAGCTCATCCACAAGATCGCGCTGCGAACCCCACGATCTCAATCGCCGCGCCGCCTCAACGGGACGCGGGACCAGAACCATGGGGAACGCGAGCCTGACCGTGCTCATCAAAGCACGCCAGCCGGGAGCGCAGCACTCTAATGGGAAGTGCTTCACAGTCTACACAAGCAGCTCCCTCGAGAGCTGCCCGTGCATGCTGCGCTCCCCAAACAATTCACACACAAAGCATGTGTGTCCCCACCCGTGATGAAACGGAGGGCAAGGATGCACACAAGCTTTGAATTGTTCGGCTTGGCCATAATATACAATATTTCTTGACGAACAACACCAAATAGACAGACAGTTTTCAACACAGAGCGCTTGCTGAAGAGCGAAAGCTAGTGTGTGTTGTGACAGCGTCACTTTTATACTTCCGGGTATGCCGTCACATGTTACGTCACGACGCAACACCAATCAGGATTGGATTAGTTTCATTCATACTTCAGAGGCGCACGCTTAGGGAGCGTCCCCAAAGAGTCGATTTTATCGACGCAGTGTTAAGTTCCCTCGAAAGGGAACTGACTTATATGCATACATGAAACCTGTGTAAACTTGAGGTGAAACTGACTTATATGCATACATGAACCTGTGTAAAGTTGAGGTGAACTGACTTATATGCATACATAAACCTGTGTAAACTTGAGGTGAACTGACTTATATGCATACATGAAACCTGTGTAAAGTTGAGGAGAAACTGACTTATATGCGTACATGAAAAATGACCAGTCTGTCAAAAAAAGTTAGTTATCTCTGAGAATCTGAGTAATAGAAGCATTAGTTATGAACATAATTTGAGAACATTTTCCACTTGATTTGATCTCTTGTATCTAGTTCAATGAAAGTCTGACATTTGTAAGTGTTAGTTCATCCAAAAAAATAAAAAGTCTGTTATAATTTTCTCACCCTCATTTCGTTTCAAACTGTATGATCTTCTGTGGAACTCCCAAGAAAATAGATTTGGACTCTCACTTCAAGGGCCCTATCTTGCACCCAGCCCAATTGACTTTTTACAACCGACGCATGTATCATTCCTATTTTGCTCCCGACGCACAGCGGACTTTTCCCTCCACAGACGACACGTCAGTAAATTAGGGAATGAACTTGCGCTAACCGGGGTGGTTCAGCTGAAAGAGGCGGCGTGTCCCGGCGCAAAACGTTCCCTGGTGCTATTTTGCAGTTTCAGGAACTATTCCTCCACAGACCAGGACAAACCTAGTCTAAAGTCAGTGGCGCGTTGTTCAGATGCTATTTTAAGGGTGCATGCTTAGCCATAATGTAGCGTGTGCGCATACACTTTGCTTCTCTCATCTACACAGACGCAGCAGTTTCTCATTTTTGCAAATCATTACATTATTACAAGGAAAACTATTAACACACGAGGGAAAACATTGTGGTGTCCATGAAGAAATAGGCATAATAGCTTACACATTTACCCAAATTATTATAAGCCTGTTTAACCGAAGCTAATTCGGGTGGGTTCTCTCCATCCCCATACAACGCCACTTCTCTGTGTTTTACGGCTCTGACGAGAACGCCGGTCTCCTCGCTGCAACCCCCGCCGTTATAATTGCAATCCGCCATGAAACAAGCGCTCCTGCTCTTAAAGGGAATGTGAGAAGAATCTGATTGGTTTATTGCACGTTACGCCCAAACCACACCTATGAATAATGTAGCGACTTCAGACCAACACATTTCAGATTTAGAGTCATTTATCCCGCCAGTATAACAACAACAGCGAGATCCGCCCACAGTTGCTTGCATTGCACGTTTGATACTAGCGTTTCAGATCGTTAAAATAGGGCCCTAAATGTTTGTTTTTTTCATTCAGCAATGATGCATTAAAGTGACATTAAAGATATTTATAATGTTATAAAATATTTCCATTTCCATTAAATGCTGTTCTTTTAACTTTAATAAAAAAATCCTGACATAAAAAAGTATCAGTTTCCACAAAAATATTAAGCACACTATTTTTTTTATCAGAATGTTTCTTGAGCTTGAAATGATTTCTGAAGGATCATGTGACACTGAAGACTGGAGTAATGATGCTGAAAATTCAGCTTTGATCACAGGAATAAATTACACTTTACTATATTCACATAAAAAACAGCTGTTTTAAATTGAAATATTATTTGACAGTATTACCGTTTTTTACTGCATTTTTGATCACATGAATGCAGCCTGGGTTAGCAGAAGAGACAAAAAATCCGTACAGAACCAAACGTTTGTGTGCTTTCTCACTTTTGCAATTGATTGGACATGATGAGTAATCAATATTTTTGATATTTACAAATCTATCTGTCGACCTACTTGAGTTACTGAAGATTGTGACTTTAGCATTACATAACATAATCTGTCATATTAGATTAAAAATAATAATAATAAATTAAAGAGCTTATTAGCTGTTAGTTAATCTTAATGTGTGATGTGCAACTGACACAAATATCTTATATTTTCTTTTAATTTGATCCTTGGAGTTCATAGCCCTGTTTCAATGGTCTTATCTCAGAGTAAACACCGCTCATGATGTCTCTCGATCAGTCCCACACACACACACACACACACACACACACACACCACACACTATCGTGATTTATTGCTGCAGATTGTTCGGAGACCGTTCCAGGCTTGCAGACTTACAAACACCGGAGTGAGAGAGACCAGCGAGCGCTGATGATCTGTCATAAACAGGAAGCCGGATCATATTCATAATCATATTCATTCTAAAATTCATATCCTGCTGCTGTGATCCTGCTGAAAGCCACCATATCCAATGAAAGTCAAATGTTTGAGCCTTCGATAAGACGCCGGCTGCGGGACAATCCAACTCACCGCCACACACAAGTAAATAATGGGGAAACTGCATGAAACAGTGCAGTAGAGAGTGACATTGAGGGACAAATAAACTGACACACTGATACATATGAATGATGTCAAGAGTAGAAACTGGAACTTAACGTTTATACAGTAAAGCTGTTTATAATGTTACAAAAAAAAAAATCTATTTCAAGTAAATGCTGTTCTTTTGAACTTTATATTCAACAAAAAATCCTGAAAAAAAAAACAGACAACTGTTTTCAAACATAATCATAAATGTTTCTTCATTTCAAATCAGTATATTAGGATGATTTCTGAAGGATCATGTGACACTGAAGACGGGAGTAATGATGCTGAGAAATGGTTTACCAGGAGTGTAAACTGGAAACAAATCAATCTGCTCGGTCTGGTTTGTGTTTGAGTTTAGCTTGAGATGGTTCTGATTCCTATGTTTGCATTGGTTCCATGGTGATTCATTGTTTGGTTACACCTGTTTCTCGTTTCCTTTCATTGATTATTCTTTGTGTTCATAGTCCTGTGTTTGTTACGTTCTTTGTCTGATCGCGTTGGTTGTTCTGTTCATGTGTTTTGATCCCTGATTCTCCTGAGAACCGTAGGCTACGTGCAGTCTGAACTAAATGTGGCCCAAAACCAATTGTTTTCCTCACAAATGACTCAGACTTGTTTTTGTCATGACATTGTCAACTGAACTAACCACATTTTACACACACAACCACACAAAAAAATGAATGGGAAAACAGGCATTCTCTTATTTTTTTTTTTTTTTTTTTTTTTGTCTTGCTATATTGTATGTAATGAATTAATTGAGGAATACTAAGAAGGCTGATGTCTAACTTTAAAAAATGAATGAGGAAGAGGGTAGTGAAAGACGTCCTGGGTCACTAAAGACCTGAGGTATGCATTTAAGTGTTAAACGGACACAACATCATAGACTGGAGTGCTTATTAAGCATCACAGCATGAACGTCTCCCAGCACTATATGAGGATGAGTAATTCACCACTGAATTTAAATAAACGGAGAGTTATGCGATGTCTGGCGTATCTCGAGGTTCTGCCGTGACCACAGCCAGGCCGAGTGTTATCAGACGCTTCTCTCCGTGTCGAGCGAGATGGAGAATGTGCCGATAGAAGACTCTTGTCTTTCCACACACACACACACACACACACACACAGTGAGTCAGTGAGAGAGCGTTTAGCCACCCGGGCCCGACGCCAGCCCAATCTTCGGCCCACAAACAGCTTTTGATTAAACCACAAGGTCATCATCTCCGATTCTCTGCCCCGCTCTCCTCTCTCACGGGCGGCTTGAGAAATATAGGTTTTGCTCACGACTTAATAAAAGCCAAGCCTCTCTTGTATTCACCTGCTATAAATATTCCTCGTTTGCACTCTCTCTCTCTCTCTCTCTCTCTCTCTCTCTCTCTCTCTCTCTCTCTCCTCTCTCTTCTCTCCTCTCTCTCTCTCTCTCTCTCTCTCTCTCTCTCTCTCTCTCTCATCTCTCTCTCTCTCTCTCTCCTCTCTCTCTCTCTCTCTCCCCCTCCCCCCACACACACAGACAACTAATAGCGGACAAAATGGCTCTGTCATTTCATAGTGTTCAGAGTTTATCAGCCCTATTTTCTCTCTCTCTCTACACTTGTCCATATGTCTCTGTGGGAGTGTAACATGATAAATCTTCTCAAGGTCCATATGCGGAATTGCTTCCCTCGGAATTGTGTAACACCGGGAAATATTCATCCGAACAACAATATCTCTTTTCCAGTGCCCACGCGGTGAACCTTGAAATCAGAAAATTGGCCTTTCGCGAGAAGCATTTAATGAAAGCATCTATTAATCACCAGAGTTCAGATATTAAATAAAAGGCAAAAAGCCTCAATGATCAGAATCATTGCTGGAATCTTTATTTTCGTCATCGGGCCGTGAGAAAGAGAAGGCACGGTGCCAGTGTTGTTTGGGCGTGCAAATAATCCCACGTGTCAGCAGAATCCACACAATAGGCAAACACTCATGCTTCATTCTGAATGTTAAACGTAAGGACACCAGGAGGCCTTTGTAATGAATGAAGACTTGAAATAAATGAATCGTATGTTCTTGATCAAAGTGCTGCTAAATTATATGCAATGGCTAAACTGTCTCTGACAGCACTGGATCCCTCATGCGATGTGTGCATGTAGTGTGCAATGCTTTATATACACTGGTGACTGCAGGAAAGGAAAATTAAAAAAGTCCTTAAAAAATCCAAAAAGCTTCAGATCAATGCGGTTTTATTCGCTTGCTTCATGTTTGCTCATATTGAACTTTTCTAATCATATAAAGTTACAGGGAATATGTGGTTATATTGTACAGTAGCATAAATCTAGCACATACACTGTAAAAAAAAAATCTGTTCAATTTACGGTAAAATACCGGCAGCTGTGGTTGCCAGGAATTTACCGTATAAAGTACAGTAGCAAGACTTTACAGAATTAACTTAAAATTTACAGAAATAAACCGTATTTCATTATCTGATATAATGGTAATTTACCGACCTATTGAAGTATTAATATCTGTTTTGTACCATTGTAATACACTGACAGCCAACAATCACAGCAGTAATGAGTCACATGATCAATCTAAGCTCATCATAAGCAGCTCTTCCACAAGAAAGTTAATATTAATATTAGAGCTGTCAGTTAAACGCGTTATTATATTATATATACGCGGATCACCCTTTTATTAATGGACAGTGTTACATTGAGAGATTATTTGCTCCAAGTGAGAATGTTAGTGTGAAATTGAACACAGTGTATGTCAATGTTGTTTTCAATAAAAAACATTTGCACAAAGCAAGCCGATCCACTTTTCCATGTTGAGAGCATTAAAATGAGAAAAAATAATGGGACAAAAAGAAAATCAAGAGACATTTAGAATAGATAAAAAAAATAATTGCGATTAATCACGAGTTAACTATGACATTAATGCGATTAATCGCGATTAAATATTTTAATCGTTTGACAGCCCTAATTAATATATATAAGCTGCACAGTGTCATTCACACAAACATTAAACACCAACATGGTAACACATGAATTTTTAAAAAGGCAATAAACATTAAAGAGGCTACATGCGTTTTTCTGAAATTTAAACTCGCGACTGACACCTGTGGCCAAAAAACAGAACTGCTCTTCCTTTCTGCTCGCTCTCGTACGTGCACAGTTCACAAGTCATCTGCTGCAAGGAGGTCAACATTATGTTTACAGAGGTAAGAACAGTCAAATACATATATTGTTTGAGATAAGTGCTGGCAAGCGGTGGTGGCAGAGTGATCTGAAACGTTTAACATGAACGCGCTTGACGTCACATCCGCCGACAGCGCGGGAAAAATCCGACCCGACAGAAAATAGGAAAAATAGGATACAGGCTTATAGGTGCACCCACTGTGAGCGGACAAGGTGTCAGTATGCTCAACAGGAGATGTTTGAGTCATAAATGGTAAAATAAAAAGGCTATTGTTACGTTTATTTTGGGGAAAAAGTTATATATAGTCCCTTTAATTTAACAACATTAAATCACATAAGTCACATAAAACCCTAATGTACATAACTGATTAGAAAAAGACTAAGCAAACTATGAAGAAACAGATATTTCAACAAAAATACATCAAATGTGAAGTGTCACGCAGGGAATTGTGGGAATGTCAATTTACAGTTTTTCACTGTAAATTATACAATGAGTTGTTCTTTTTTACTTTCAAAAACTGTAAATTTAACGGTATTTTACAGTGAAATTACATGAAATGAACCGTTAGATGTATCACAGTTATATACCGTATATAGTAAGGAAACTTTCTGTTAACCAATTAACAGTTTTGCACTGTAGCTTTTTCTTTTACCGTTAAAATCATGATCATTTTTTACAGTGGGTCGCCACCCCGCATCACCAGAAAAGGCATGTATAGGCTATATAAAATTCTGGCTATATATATATATATATGTTGCCCCCCTCATTTAAAGACGGGACCCCCCAAAAATAAAATTCTGGCTACGCCCCTGGTGCAGAGTAAAAACCTGCTGAGCCCAAGCAAAATAGGTTTAAAATACCTTTGTTTCACAGAAAACAAATATACAGGTTTGGAATGACTTGAGGGAATTTATTTTCATCTTATTCGGGGGGGTGTAACGAATTACAAATATTCAGGATACTGTAATCAGTGTAACCAACATTTATAACCAACGTTTGTTTGTTTTTTTTTGTGTGTGTTTTTTATCCATTTCATGCAATCTGCCTTTATTTAGCGAATGTACAATTTTGGGTGAACGATCCCTTGAAAGTTGTATTAAAGTGACTAATGTTTTGTTCACACTGTAAAATGTGAGATCAAAATGGACATTCAAAACTTTGAAGAAAACTTTTTCATTCCGATAACCAGCTTTATTTAAGCCGAGGGAATGAAGGCGACCAGAAACATTGTTAACATATATTGAGTGAAGAGCCCTTGAAAGTCACATGTTCTATAAGAAGTCCTTCAAAGACAGTCACTTGAAACGCTTTCCAACTTTGTTCAAAAAAGAATTCAATGACTTCAATTTGCTCTCGCATGCACAAACTCGCTTCAGATATAACCTTCGAAGGACAACCGTTTATAGTCAATCTACCTTCAAAATAGTTGAAATCATCATTGAGAGCCGATTGATTGAAAGCTTTAAATCAGAATAATTGGCACATCATCTGGAGGACCAGCACTTACTGCCACAGAAGCGTTTTACTGCATTTGAACCTTCATTTGAAAGATGGAAAGGCTCATTTTCTGCCATGTATAGCAGAAGGCCTGCGTCCTCGCTGATTTGATGGTACAGGTTTCTGTCATATGCATATGCGCTCATAGAAAATGAATTATTAAGCACTTTAAACTAATTGCTTCTGTTATGTCTGCGTGTGCAGTTTCACTCTTACTGCCAGACATTTGTCCTTTTTTTATTTCTTTTTATCTCTTTTTGTTATAAGTGCCGGTATTAGGTTGTGTATTGCTTTGTCTCTTTTTATTGCATCTGTAAAACATTTTTGCATATTCAGAGTTTTGAACTTTGAAGAGCAAGTTGAGACGTTCAGGTTTGTTTTAGAAGAACATTTTGTAACACCTTATATTACAATGTCCTTATTATATATGTACTTATGGTAATAACAGTAAATTATGTATAATTACAAGCAACTAACCCTAAATAATAAATATGTACATGTTGTTAATAAATATTACTCAGTATAATACCTTAAAATAGTGTAACCGAAAATGTTATATTAGTTGTTTTTATTTTCATCATATTCAGCGGTGTGAAGTAACTAATTACAAATATCCAGGTTACTGTAATCAATGTAACCAACATTTATAACCAATGCTTGTTTGTTTTTGTACTTTTGTTTTGTACTTGTTTTTGTGCACACAAAAAATTCAAGTTCAACATTTTTGTTCAAGTCAGTTGTGGACGCTGCCGACAGAGCATAATTATTTGCCGAGATCGCTGGTGAAAATATTTCTGTATCTAATGCAAATTTTTCCTTATAAATGAAATTATCAGCATAACAAATGATGATGCCCGCCTTTTAGAACAATTTACATTTGTGTTGAAATTGCAACATATTCAATAGAATGGAATTGCAATGTTGTTAGCTCACTATCTTTGGCTATTTCAGTGCATTAACTGTTTGATAATATTAGTCATTCTTATTTCTTTATCACAAAACTCTAAAACTGGCACCATTTTGGAGAATAATAGTCGATCTCTCTCTTTTTAACCCATCTCTGGTGTGTGATGCTGAGTTTTCGGAAGAGTTGTGTATTCTTTGCACTGTGCTGAGCATTGATATTTCTGTGCAACAATGGCTCGCTCAGTATAGGGTTGCTCCGATCGAGCGTCCGAGATCGTCATCGCACGATAATCACATTCTATGGCTGCATCCAGAAGCTTAGTTAGCTGACGTGTTGTCCTGTCAAGCAATGGCTTTTGCAGGCAGAGTTTGTGTATGAATGCACATCATGAAACTGATTTGAGACAGACTTCTGAGGCCGCGTAACGGTTGAATGATCTACAGTAAAATAGAGTAAAATAGAGCAAAAATGCTTGAACACTGTTGCTTTAAATGGGAAGTGGGGGGTTGGTGGTAAATAAAGAGAGATGGTGATTGAGAGAAACTGCCTTTGACGGTCATTCTACATGGTGTCAGAAGTGACGGATTATGGCCGAGTGGATGGATTGGAGACAAAGATTTCAGCGCTTCCGAACAGCTACAAAGCTAGAAGAGGACGGAGAAGTGCAAGTGAGTTGTCTCATGTACGCCATGGGGAGAGAGGCAGAGAACATCTATAAGTCGTTCGTGTTCGCGGAGGATAGACAGAGAAATCACTTTGAAATTGTCCTGGGAAAGTTTAATGAGTATTTTTTCCCCAAGGAGAAATGTCATTCACGAACGTGTATGCTTTCACCAGCGAATGCAACAACCCGGTGAAAGAGCAGAAGCGTTTATCAGGGCGCTGTACGAACTGTCCGAGCACTGTGAGTTTGGCGCCATGAAAGACGAAACGATTCGTGACCGCATCGTGGTCGGTATCTTAGATAAAGATCTCTCTCGAAGGCTGCAGTTGATCACGGATCTCACACTACCACAAACAATCCAGACTGTTCGTGGATTCTGGAGATACTGCATTTACCTTCTACAACGACATCACGTCACACAAAAGTTGAAGGCCGTCTTTGCCAGATTCGGGATTCCAAATGAGGTGGTGAGTGACAATGGTCCTCAGTTCTCCAGTGCAGAGTTTCAAGAACTAGCCAAGCGACTGGATTTTAAACACACTACATCAAGTCCTCACCATCCTCAGGGTAACGGTCACATAGAAAGGGCTGTGCAGATTGTGAAAAGAATCCTGAAGCAGACTTATCCTCTGGTAGCTCTCATGTGCTACCGATCGACCCCATGTGCCACTACAGGGGTTAGTCCGGCCGAGCTTCTTATGGGAAGAAAAATCAGAACAACACTTGCAACCCTAGAGAAGAATCTTCAACCCAGGTGGCCAAATAGGAAGTCTGTCATGCTTAAAGACAAAATGGAGAAAGACAGACAAGCTTTCTACTACAATCGTCGTAATGGAGCTAATAATCTGTCAACACTGAGACCAGGTGACCATGTTCTTACCAAGCTGGACCACGAGAAGGACTGGACTTCACCGGCAGTGATCAGGCAAGAAAGTGTAACACCTCGTTCCTATGTCATCGAGACGGGACACGGAGCGGTACTGAGGCGTAACCGACGTCATCTTCAGGCAGTGCCAGCACCAACACTGACAACAAAACAGGCTCTATGCACACCTGTACCACAAACAAAATGGACTGTTGACATTCAGCCTACACATACTAATACAACAGAGACAGTACCGACCCAACCATGCAGGGAAACGTTTACTACTCCAAAGAGTGGGCTGTTCCTTACCAGGTCTGGAAGAGTCAGTAAACCTGTTGTCAGGCTTGACCTGTAAAGAAAAAAGGAAACTATATGCTTCGTAACTAGTTGTGCTACGGTAGTTAAGTGTTTGTTCTGTTCAATGGTACAGTACCAGTTGCATTGCAACTTCATGTTATTGAGAGATGTTTACGTATAAACTGATTACATAATGTTTGTTTTGCATGAGAAAGCCACTGTCAAGGGTTGTTCTAAATATATATATATATATATATATATATATATATATATATATATATATATATATATATATATATATATATATATATATATATATATATATAATAAGAATAACAAACAAGGGGGGGGGGGGGTAGAAAAGAATAGCAGACTTTGTTTTTTCAGAAAAGGGGGAGATGTCATGTAATGTGATATAGTTATTGCTTGAACACTGTTGCTTTAAATGGGAAGTGGGGGGTTGGTGGTAAATAAAGAGAGATGGTGATTGAGAGAAACTGCCTTTGACGGTCATTCTACAGACCGCAATCTTTATTTTTTAGCCCGACTGTCACAGAGTGGAAAGCACAGGATTGTGGGATATCAAAGGCAGTGAAGGATACATCTATGTTGCCTTCAAAATCTCAGGATTGTGGGAAGTGAAGCAAACACTGGATCCGTACGTGCCTTGATTCCTTTCTGCCTTTGGAATGAGCATTTCTAAGCTTCCGGACACAGTCCTCAACTCGATCAAAGTTTGGCAGATCTCACGAAGCGATCGCAATTTGATGACGTATTAAAAGTTGCCACTGACGTGCATGTAAACAGTATACAGATGAGGCTTTTGTGCCACGTTCTGCTTTGTAACTTTGCGAAACACTAGTAAACCGTAGCCATATATTGCACATCTTTATTTAGAGCAGGTTGTCTGGATTCAAACGAGCTCAAACACATGCGCAGATCTTGAGAAACTCCTCATACAGTGACTTGCTGCTTGGCTAAAGCAATAGGGCCTCTGTGGGCCTCGAGTGTGTTCACGTAGTGTAACAGCGCAGCGCTTCTGTGTTGTACGTCACACGCATCACACACACATGACCAGCGTCGGCCAATAGTGAGCCTCCGTGTGACGTACAACCCAGAAGCGACTACGTGAACACACTCGAGGCCCACAGAGAAGGAAATGAAGAGTGGAATAAAGTCGTTATGTTTGTTTTTTGCGCACAGAAAGTATTCTCGTCGCTTGATAAACTTAGGGTTGAGCCGCTGTAGTCACTCTGACTATTTTAACGATGTCTTTAATAACTTTTCTGGGCCGGCAAGTTTCGATCCCTTAGAAGCCTATGGAGGAGTGATCCAGCTCTCAGATTTAATCAAAAATATCTTAATTTGTGTCCCGAAGATTAACGAAAGTCTTACGGGGTCGGAACAACATGAGGGAGAGTCATTACTGACACACTTTTCATTTTGGGGTGAACTATCCCTTTAAATGTAACTACTTGTTTCAGAACATTCAAAAGTAACGTTCCCATAATGTTGGCAACATAATACAATGGATCGCTGAATGTCACGACTGATTCTGCTATTCCAGAGAGCTGTGTAATAAATTGCAATAGATTATTTGTGTTGGTCATTACTGTATGTTAGTTATGGTTACGGTTGGCAGCCGTTGCCCGGTTCATCCCCTTCACTCACTGTGTTTGTGCCAGGGAAATAGATGTGCCTAAATGTGCTTGTTTTCTGAAAAATAAGCCGTGAAATGAGAGCCTTGAAATGGGATGAATATCACTATCATGGTTGGAGTACAGATGGGTGCATATTATTTCTAATATTCACAGCTCCAGCTCATGAAATATGAATGTCTGTCTGTGCGGTTTGTAAAATGACATTTCTCATTGTTTCGTTTCCCCTCCAGCCAGAGCTGGTATTAAAATGATCCTTCATGTTCGTGTGAAGTAATGTATCTTATCTGATTGATTTTCATATTTGACCTTTATTTTAATTTGAAGATTATATGTTTAGAATGTTAATTAAAGAGTATGCTTTAATTGATCAGTTTTAAGTTTTATATTTGTGTTTGTTTTGTTTTATGAATCATAAGTTTATAAACTCTAGGCAACTTCAGAAAGTATCCTGGTTCCAAATTAATGAAGCAGAAATTAAAGCAATGAGTTTGAATATGAGTTTCTCCTGATTAATATTAATGTAGGACTAAGGCCTCCTGAGATTAATTTAAAATTTTTGAAATTAATTTGCTTTTAGACATGACATTGACAAAATATTTCTGTAATCTTTCAAAAATCTAAATAATTAATAAAAACAACTCACATGAAGTATTTTCACATTATGTATTAATTAAATTAGAGGCTCCCAAAAATAATTGTCATCATTTATTCACTCTCACTTGTTTCTGCCAAGGGGAAGAAGAAAAAAACACGAACAAGATGCTTGAGACCTTTTTTATATCGCAATATATTTTACATATAATTCATATTTTACATCTCACAATTCTGGACAATTGTGTAAACTCACGATTGCAAGAAATAACTAAATTATGAAAAAAAAAAAAAAACGGGGGCCATATTCACAAACAATCTTAAGGCCAAAAGTTGTTCCTAATGCACACATTTAGGAGCAACTCTTACAAATTAGGGGTGTCACTCTCCACAACGCATTTTAACACTAAAATAGCATCAAAAAGTAAATATATTTCAATGATGTTGGAATATTGGTATATAAAAAAATTGTATCGCAAAGGTGTTTCCTTAGCTAGTTAGTCCGATAGTCTTATCTTCGGTGGTTCTGTATTTTCCATCACTACGTGTGTACAGTATTTATGAAATGTACGTGGTTTAAATATATCAATTAATTAATTAGGGGAAACTGAATAAAATTAAGGTGTAATACTTGATTACGTTGTACATAAAACAAAATGTATGTTATAGGCTTCACAATACTCGATAATGTTCTACACACACGCACACGCACACACACACAATAGGTTTTAAGTTAAAACTCATAGCTAGGAACTCATAGGCTCAGAGTTGCAAGATAAGCTCAGAATGTCAACAAATAAGGTGGTCATTTTGTTTTTCATTTTATTATTGTTATTATTTTTAATTTTGTGGCGGAAACAAGCTTCTGTAGTCTCATTTCACTCTAAACCTGTATAATTGTTTGTCAATTTTGTTTACACGACTCAATAAATCCCCCAATCCCATAAATACACAATCATAAATTATTGATTGTATATTTTGCGCGTTTTATTCACATCCATTATGCAGGTACAATGCAAGTTTATATTTTGCTTCCTAAAATATATTTACACAACGTAAAATGATGCCCTGTTGAAGTTTTGCTACATTTTCTTTATTGTTTTATTCATTTTTATTTATTCTCTAAGGAGATGCACTGAATTTTGGTGAACAAGAGGACCTATTTTATTTTGATGCACATAGTTGTACATTAGCAGGAATGTAGCACAATATGGATGTGAAAGCAGTTATAATTAGCCTGTGACAATCAAATTTGTTTTGGTTAAAATCAACAAATAATCGTGATAATTAATCGTGATCTCAACATTGATCAAAATAATCGTGATTATCGTTTTGGCCCAAATCGTGCAGCCCTAATTATAATCTCCTAATAGTCATAAATGTACAAAAATGGTCCTAAAAATAGACCTTTTATTTCGGGGTGGATGGGGACATGAACATATATCCGTGAGATTGACGCAACGATCCCCGTGTAGAGTCCCGGAGTATCCGTATCATTCCCGTGTCCTCATCTCATAGCATCACCTTTGGAGATCTGAGTACTTCTGTGATGCCTTTCAAGATAAGAGTGATCTGATAGTGAAGGTGTCGGAGACTGAACCAGCTCCCACAAGTCACTGTTCCCAGCTCAAACTGTACTTTAAAAAACCCTTTTGTCTGGAGCGACTGCACGTGTGTTGAGGGATCAATGAGGATAATCTGTCACTGTTGTGCTCTCTGCAGGGGAATGCAGCTGTCTGGAAGGTTATGCTCCTGACCCCGAGCATCAGCATCTCTGCGTTCGCACTGATTGGGGCCGCAATGAAGGGTGAGCGCTCAAAGCACTCTGTCAACGCCTCACAAACAGGGCCAACTAAACGCCAGGACAGCAGGGAGATGAGGAGGGGGAAGAGAAAGACTGCAACACAGAGAGATACGAGAGATTCATCACCTCACCTCACCTCATGCCAAGTGTAGTAACTCCTCTTCCTGACTCTCGCGGCGCATGTTAATGAACTCGCTCGGGCAAAAACATGGGGCAGCGTTACACTTCAACATGACAACATGAGAAGATAAAGCTAAAGTACCATTACATGCACATTTCATGGTGATTTATTAGCATCACTATTACTACAGGTGAAAATCCCAAAGACTCGCATTGAAGGATAGACTAGAGTATTACAGACACGTTCTATTTCGCATATATGTGACCCTGGATCACAAAACCAGTCACGAGTCGCACGGGTATATTTGTGGCAATAGCCAACGATGCATTGTATGGCTCAAAATTGTCGATTTTTCTTTTATGCCAAAAATCATTAGGATATTAAGTAAATATCATGTTCCACGAAGATAATTTGTAAATTTCCTACCGTGGAAATAAAACATGCATTTTTGTGAGTGAATGCAGCACAACCGCGAACATAAATGCACAACTTTAAAGGCGGATTTCTCAAATTTTTTTTATTTTTTTTTTGCACCCTCAAATAGTTGTATCTCATGTAGGCTATTTTAAAAAAAACAATACATCAATGGTAATCTTATTTATTCAGCATTTAGATTATGCATAAATCTCAATTTCAAAAAATTGACCCTGGTTTTGTGGTCCAGGGTCACATATATGCACAATTCTATGATGTTTTTTAGCATAAATAGTGCGAGTAGTATTACTATTACATGGAAAATTCCACATAGAAAAAGTGCACTTTAAATACCCGAATGATGCACTTAAGTAACGGAAAAAAACAAAGTGTGGAATGTTGGACACTTCATGCACTCACAGCTTTAATTACGTGGCAGAGGGGGAGCATCAGTGAATGACAAAATAACCTTATACAATTCATACACTACATAGATGAGTGCATAAGTACATCGTGTATAAGTGCATAATTTGGGATGCAACTTAAATGTCTCAACAACTGTTTACAGTCAAACATCGCAGTTATCATCATAGCATCATAATAGCACGACGGATGGCACTTCAGAACCCTAGTAAATGTTCATTTTTAATGTTATTGTTATCGGCCCAATAAAATATTTGCTTGCGATATTAAAGCCGATAAATTATGGATTATGTCCTTCAGCTGAGACGCTTCAGATGCGCACTGTTCACCATGATGATTTTGAATTGCTTGAAATATGATTGGAATCACTTCAAAAAAGGAAAATATAGTTAAGTGCAACATGTGCAGCGCAAGTCTGTACAAAGGCGACATACAATTATGAGAACATTATAATTGTGTGCTTGGGACATGGCTTTTAATGGTGAGACTTTTGTTTTTGTAATCAGGCTCTCAAAAATTATATAAAAACTTGCATTTAGATTTATCGGCTTATATATATATATATCGGTTATCAGCTTTTGCGCGATATTCTAATTTTTCGAGTCTCACCTGTAAAATTGGAATATCATGCAAAAGTTCATTTATTTCAGTAATTCGACTTAAAATGTGAAACTAATATATTATATAGACTCATTTCATGTAAAGTGAGATATTTCAAGCCTTTATTTGTTATAATTGTGATGATTATGGCGTACAGCTTATGAAAACCCTAAATTCAAAATTAGAATATTGTGAAAAGGTTTTCATAAGCTGTAATCCATAATCATCAAGATTATAACAAATAAAGGCTTGAAATATCTCACTTTGCATGTAGTGAGACTATATAATATATTAGTTTCACCTTTTGAATCGAATCACTGAAATAAATGAACTTTTGCATGATATTCAAATTTTTCGAGTTTCACCATATATCGGTTATCGGCTGTCAAATAGAAAGAATTATCGTTATCATCCAAAATGTTCATGTCGGTGCATCTCTACTTTTCATATTTGTCATATAAATCATGTATTGCATATTAAGTTTGTGTGTGTGTGTGTGTGTTTGTGTGTGTGTGTGTGTGTGTGTGTTCCACCCACAGTCCATGGCCGTACTCAAACCTGGAGAGAGGCTATGACCTTGTCACAGGGGAACAGGCTCCAGAGAAGATTTTCAGGTAAGCACGACAGCAAAACCAGATCTGTCCTCTGAAAGAAGGTCCCATGCTGAACATGACAGTCCCTGGGGCGTCCCGGCCCGGGCATCAGCCCCACCTCACACTGAACACAGGACTTCACAGATCGCCTGCGGGCTTCACTGTGGCTCTCCTGATAGGATTTGCCCTAGGCATGTTCCTCCTGAAAGAGGAGTGAGTTTTACTGGAGCTCTGGGCCTCTTTCCGTTTTAAAGCAGGGTCACTCTGGATGTTCAAGGCTCTGTGCATTTATTTTTCATGTGTTTGAGAAAATGGTGGCGATAGAAAGGAAACGAGGACAGGTCACAAACCGCAGCACGTCACTTTAGATTTGGAGAGTCTGAAAAGCTTCTGTCCATAAAAGAGCTGATGTAACTCGTCGCATGCATTGTGGCAAGCTTGTCTGCCATCTGAATGATGCGTCTCGATATCAATGGAAATATGTGGCTGTCTATTTTTCTGTAAAACTGAAATACTTTGCTCTGGGTTTATTTTGCTGCCCTTTTCAGGAGACACATCCACTGGAGGCAATATAAGTGGTTTCATTATTTATTTCGGCCAATTTGGATTGCAGATGCAGATTTATTACAAAATCATGTCATGAAAAAAGGTACATTTTTGCAAAATGCTATTTCATGGAAGTTTCAAAGTGAAAAGATTAAAAGATTAATGCTGTATTGAGTTTGAAAATAAAGCACCACCTTCACTAACCGTAAACCTAACGCATAGTGTTAACAAAAGGTGAGCTTTAGAGCAAGTTTACCACAGCAGAAAAGACACACATGTGGAGCTGGTTATCTGATGCAAACATCAAAATATATTAGTTTACAAATCATGCACCATGGTAAAAGTGTTTTGAGATCATACATAGTATTGTGCAAGAAACAGTGAAAAAATAACTCTTTATTAATCAATAATCTCTCCCTATAATAGTAACAAAAGAATGATGTGTTCTTCAGCGACTAGTGTTCATTTCCGCTGGAAACTGCAGTGAATTATATATATATGAAATGTAGGCAGTCATCTATTTCCAGTTATTTACACGTAAGAAGAGATGTGTCCAAAAGATGAGAAAGATGCATAGTTTAGTTGTTTATAGTTTCTGAGCAATTGTGATGATCCAACATAAGGTTATTTGATATACAAACTATTATTTACCTAATAATACCTGAATATAGTGATTTCAGCCATTTCATCTGAAACAATTGTGTGCTTTACGCTGGTCAATTGCATAATTGTAATGACAATATCTCACTTAACTTCCCACTATTAAACTGCCTCTTAATTAAACACGAAAATAAATTCCGTTCTTTTCAGGCTAGAAGCCTGAGCTTTTCTCTTTAGGTCTAAACGTGAAGGCGAAAATAAATGAAATTTATATCATCCATTCACTCTCTCCTCGCTCACCCAAGCTGCCATCCGTCTTAACCACCGGCCTGGCAGAGGCTGACTGATAGTGGACTGAGGAAAGCAATCGATGGCCTCTGAAGTGTCAGCTGATGGGCTGGAGCAAGGCTGGGTTATCGCTGTCTTATTTATGATTGGAAGTATGCATTGATCCCGACTAATTCAGATGTGGCTGTCTATACTCGAGGTCAGGAACCGGCAGAGCTCAGACTGCGGTGGAGCCCTCGGATCAGATCGCCATGATATATGATATAAGGGTGCATGTGTCATCATACAAGCTGAATTCCCAGAATATAGATTCATTGGTTAAATTAATATTAAATTAGCTTGATTTTCTTTCAGCTCTTCAGTTACCTTGACAAAATAATGATGTTGAATGATGAATTTATTTATAATAAGTCAGCCATATAATTGTGCCATTTGAAGGAAAATTTCCCTAAAGTGAGAATATGGTCATGATTGGTTGATTGATTGATTGATTGATTGATTGATTGATTGATTGATTGATTGATTGATTGGTTGATTGGTTGATTGGTTGATTTGCGTGTGTGTTTTGGAACTAGGTGATTAAATAATGAGAAATAATTGCTTTTATTTTTTAAGTATTTTCTGTTTACTGATTTAATTTTAGTTTACATTTTTATATTTTAATATTATTTTATTTTATTTTAATTTAATTTTAGTATTTTTTAGTTTTTCAACTTCAATATGTTTTATTTCAGTTAATTGTCTAAGCAACAATTTTTTTTTACTTAATTTTCAATGTAATTCATTTGATTTGATTATATTGATTATATTAATTATTATTTTATTTCAGACTTATTTCAAGCGTTATATTAGCGAAATTGACTATTAATTGGTTTAGTTTTAGTGAGCAATAATAACACTGACACCCATCTCTGACCCTTACTGTATCTTTGGTGGGGTTATGGATCAGGAGATGGAGATGGGTAGGATTAGGGGTGGGACTATGGATCAGGAGACGGAGATGGGTAGGATTAGGGGTGGGGTTATGGATCAGGGGACGGAGAAGGGTAGGATTAGGGGTGGGGTTATGGATCAGGGGACGGAGATGGGTAGGATTAGGGGTGGGGTTATGGATCAGGGGACGGAGATGGGTAGGATTAGGGGTGGGGTTATGGATCAGGGGGCGGAGATGGGTAGGATTAGGGGTGGGGTTATGGATCAGGAGATGGAGATGGGTAGGATTAGGGGTGGGGTTATGGATCAGGAGACGGAGATGGGTAGGATTAGGGGTGGGGTTATGGATCAGGGGACGGAGATGGGTAGGATTAGGGGTGGGGTTATGGATCAGGGGACGGAGATGGGTAGGATTAGGGGTGGGGTTATGGATCAGGGGGCGGAGATGGGTAGGATTAGGGGTGTTGTTTTGGATCAGGGGGCGGAGATGGGTAGGATTAGAGGTGGGGTTATGGATCAGGAGATGGAGAAGGGTAGGATTAGGGGTGGGGTTATGGATCAGGGGACGGAGATGGGTAGGATTAGGGGTGGGGTTATGGATCAGGGGGCGGAGATGGGTAGGATTAGGGGTGTTGTTTTGGATCAGGGGGCGGAGATGGGTAGGATTAGGGGTGGGGTTATGGATCAGAAGACGGAGATGGGTAGGATTAGGGGTGGGGTTATGGATCAGGGGGCGGAGATGGGTAGGATTAGGGGTGGGGTTATGGATCAGGGGGCGGAGATGGGTAGGATTAGGGGTGGGGTTATGGATCAGGGGGCGGAGATGGGTAGGATTAGGGGTGGGGTTATGGATCAGGGGGCGGAGATGGGTAGGATTAGGAGTGGGGTTATGGATCAGGAGACGGAGAAGGGTAGGATTAGGGGTGGGGTTATGATCAGGGGGCGGAGATGGGTAGGATTAGGGGTGGGGTTATGGATCAGGGGGCGGAGATATGTAGGATTAGGGGTGGGGTTATGGATCAGGGGGCGGAGATGGGTAGGATTAGGTATATGGATTTCGTGTTCTGCAGTGAGGACCATCTCATAAATTTCCTATTGTTTAAGTTATTATTGTTTTTTATTAAACACCTTTGCATGTGTCACTGTCACACAGCTACTCTCTAGTTCAATGGTCTTTATTTGTGCATGTCGTGAAGAACAGATCTTCTCCTCTCAGGGTCAGTGTGGGTTTCTTGTAATAAGCAGCTCTTTTTTGTTTTTATTCCAGCATGTTACACACAGTCATTGACATTCATCTGACGCTTTACACTCTTTGTGTGGATGTCACTCTCGCTGCAGGTCTTCCTACAGTCTGGGTCAAGGCCTTTGGCTGCCAGTCAGCAAGAGCTTTGTGGTTCCTCCGGTGGAGCTGTCCATCAACCCTATCGCCAGCTGTAAGACAGACGTGTTGGTGACAGAAGACCCTGGAGAAGTGCGGTGAGTTAATCACAGCTCAAGAACACCACCTGTGTGTACATTATACATTACAGTATAAGAAGACAGAAATGCACTGCTGTTGTAACTAAGGGTTGACTGTAAATAATTTAGCCTGGTCTGGATTGTTTTATATGAAAAGGTATATTAAGGAGGATATGTACTACATATGACCTTGACCCAGCCAGCATATACATTTTGCCAAAATCTCTAATTGGAGACATTTTTGCTGAGTCTATACATGTATATACAGTGTGGGTTACAGTGTGGGTTGTATACTGTATATAACTATATACAGTTATATAGTGTATATGCCAAAACATGATTATGACATATAGAAAATTGTAGCATTGGTGCATGTTGATTCACAGTTAGCATATATATATATAGACGCTAACTCTGAATCAACATGAACTAATTCTACAATTTTCTATATGTCATAATCATGTGTTTTGGCATATATAACATGGCATAACAAATGATTATGACATAGACAAGTACAGTATATATACATAACTTGTCTATGTCATAATCATTTGCTAACAAACAAGTATTCATTACTTCAATGAGCTCATTGTTTCTGCATTCATTATAACATTGTTTAAATTATTAATTTGTTTGCTAACTGTGTGATTTATACATGTACATTTCTGAAATACATAACTAAAGCCACCTCTGATAACAGATCACTGTAAGTGGACTCATGCATTTTCTGTAAAGCTGCTTTGAAACAATGTGTATTGTGAAAAGTACTATAGAAATAAATGTGAATTGAAATGTGAATATATATATATATATATATATATATATACACACACACACACACGCACACACACACACACGCACACACACACACACACACACGCACACACACACACACATATTAGTTACTAAGTAATCAGCTACAATTTAGCCAAAAGAAACCACTTTCTTTGTACCTACAGCACTTATACTGTAGAGATACTCGGCTCACAGTTCTCACAACCACCTATCAATCACCCAGAACACCTTAACAACCACTTTACAACTGCCTAGCAACACTCTTGCAACCAATAGAGCGCAACAGTCGGGTTCTGCAAGTAGAAACTTCTTTCATTACCTCTAAATTGATTTTTAACGATAATTTATTAAACATTAAAAGACACCCCTACTGTGAGCCACGATGTTGTTAATCGATGCTATTTGTTGCTGTTGAAGCCGTCAGCAATTACGCTGTTAAACTTGATTACTTTAAAAATAAGCTTCAGCATGTTTAACAGCGTAATTCGTGGTGAAAAACTAATGCTGTGCCAAAAATTCCACCAATCAAAGAGTCGAGATGCGCCAAGAGCTCTTTAGCTCCACCCCACTCCCATGAAGTGTAATCAAGACGATCTCCCTATACTTTAAAAATATATATATATATACTGTATATTTGCGTATATATGCATATTTTGCAATAAACTTCAAAGGGCTGTAATTCCTTACTACAGCTTTTAAAATAATTTTTATTGGGACCTTTTATTTTTTTTTATTTAATATGTAACAATTATTTATTTTAGCTTTGGTTCTGTATTTTATTGCAATGCAAAAAAGAAAAAAAGAGAAAAAGATCCTCTGGATTGTTTCAGACTTAGTTATTAATAGACTTGTCAAAGGCCTTTATATGACACCGCTCTTGCCTCTTTATTTCTGATAGCTCCACAGATGCTGTTGGCTGAAATGTCCTCAGGGAAACAAGCTATTTACAGTATTACTTTTTCTTTCTTTTTTTCACAACCAAGCTGTTTTTGCCATTACTGCAAACACAACATACGCCAAGGTGTTCTTATGGTGTCAGCAGCACATGCTCGAATATGGATTATTAGATATAATATAAGAGCAGCGGCATCATGCACATAGTACAGTATATAGCCTATATATATATATATATATATATATATATATATATATATATATATATATATATATGTGTATATATATATATATATATATATATATATATATATATATATATATATATATATATATATATATATATATCTGTGTTAGTAGGCATTAGTGGCAGTCCTGGTGATACAGCTTTAGTTTGAAAGCTGAAAAGGGGATCAGTGTTGAAATGTCCAATTTTATTTTATTTTTTTTATATAATGATAATAATAAACCAGTTGCAGCAGAACTTGACAGCTAGTGATGACCATTTGTTTTCGAGGTATAAAAAAGGACGCTACACTAAGATAGTTTGTTAGTTTCAAGTCAAATGACCCTTGTGAAAAAGTACACTTTATCACACTATTAAAATAAATAGTTATTACAAAAATAATATAATTTTAAAAAGTTTAAATGATAGAATTTTGTGCTATTTATGTACAACACTTTGGTCCATTTTGAAAGTGCTTTATAAATAAAAGTTGAGTTGAGTTAAAAATAATATAAGCGCAAACTGAATGTAATGTTATTAGACACTTAATTGCATGTTAATCGCTAAATTAAATGCTATACTAAAATGTAATTTCTATTGAAACATGCATGTTATGTATTTAGATATATTTGTAATTACACATTTGTAAAGATTAAGTTGCATTTTATAGCATATTTAAAATATATATTAACTTTAAATGTAATATTGAATAACTGTACAGTTAAAAATTATAATCAAGTACTTCACGTGTGCTTTAGTTTGTTAGTCGACATATCAAAATAAGTTTTAATTTAATTAAATTTACAATTAAAGCACGACAAAATATTATTACAATGTTATTTAAATAAAACTTGTATGAATTATTACAAAGTGCACTTTTAAGTGTGTTAAGAAACCTATAGTCATACTCACTTCAAGCACTTAAGTGGCCTTTTATTCCATTAATATTATATTATCTACATGTACAGTTTTTTAATACACTTATATGATTTAAAATACACTACAAGTGCACATTTCATGGAATTATGTGGACTTCTTTTTCACAAGGAGTTGCAGATTTCAATGTGAATTTCTTCACAGCTGTGAATGTGTGTTTAGACAAATACTATTCTTGACCTACAATAATCATGCTTCTTAAATAAAAAGTTGCATTCAAAAATTACGAGGCACCACTGAACGGTCACGATGCTTTGGTCTAAAAGTGTGAAACCACAGATCATTAGCCGGCTTTATGAAAGCAATTCTGACATCTTGCAATTCATGATGTTTTATTTTATTTTCATTCGATAGTAAATTTGTTCTTAAAAGCCTGCCAGTGAGGGAATTATGTTCTCGGTTGCAAGTGCATTAAAGAAAATGTACGTAGTTCGGACACATCATCCTGTTTCATGTGCCAAATAAGTAAAGCAGTGTGAATTTTGTTTAATCTAACACCATAGCTGTACTTTTTATTTTTGTATCCAGTAGTGGGATTATATTCCTTTCTCAGAAAACCCCTCATGCTCTCAGATCATTTCTGAGCTCTGATGATGAATAGCATTCATTAACATTTCAATTTCATCCCAGAATAAGGTGGCCATGTCTTTGCCCTTTGGGAAGTGGGGACAGTGACCTGTGATTGCTTTTATTTGGGTTCCTCCTGAATGTGTATGAGCCTCGCTCTGCAGAAGGAGTTAGCTCCTGTTTCTGGTGCTCCGCTCCGGATGGAGTTACGCGTCACAGCGCTTGGAAAGTAAACACTCCTAATCTCCTTTATGTTACTCGGTTAATACAGCTGTCAGCTGGAGGAGAGGTCATACAAGCCTGTCCAAATAAACGCCACCTTCAAGAATTAAAAGAAATGCTGGAAGCTTTAGGAGACACAGCTGTGTCCCCTTCAAAAGAGGAAGATGCAAGCTTGTGCCTTAAAGTAGTTCAAATTCAGTCAAGATATACTTTAAACAAGTAGTCGGCTACACTAGGTTATTAACGGAAGGGGGCAATGTCCTTTAATTAAAAGCAATCAGATGATAAACTATATTTTTTTAAAGAGGTAAAAAATACATATTTTTTTTAAAATCAATGAATATCATATAAAGTGAAACCATTAAACTAGATGTTCCCTTTCAAGGGAACTCGAGCTGCGTTTGAGACGCGGTGGGAACGCTCTGCGTGATTGCGTCATGAAGCACGTGTAAAATCAGTCCAATGGAAGTCCGATACGTCATGGGTGACGTCATAGACCAGGAAACTATAAAGCACCCTTGCAAACAGACCGCGCCAGCTTCTGTTGTCTTCAGCAAGCGCTCTCTGTGATTCTGTCCTTGTCTATTTATTGTTGTCTGTCCGATCACATTGATATATATATCATTATGGCGAGCAAGCAAGATTACAAACGTTGTGTTGTTCCCTGCCCTCGTTTCATTACGGGTGGGGACACACATCAGATGTGTGTTGCTTGTTTGGGAGTGGAGCATGCCCAGTCAGTCCTCGAGGGGGCTGATTGTGAGCATTGCATGAGTTTGTCCATGAAAACTCTCCGCTCCCGCCGGGCATTCTTTGAGGAGGATGGTTCGGTTCGTGTTCCCCGTGGTGCGGGTCCCGCTGCTGCTGAGGCACAGCGGCGGCGTGCATCATGGGGTTCACAGATGGATCTAGTAGCGGGGTTTGAGACGGGCCAGCCCTTTCTCAGCCCTTACCTGCTAGTTCCGGTGTCCCAGCCCAGGAAGGAGCCCGCCCTGCGGTTTCTCCTCCCCAGGTTGAGGCACCAATGTTGCGGCTATCCAGTTCTGAGGAACCGGATGTCGTTGATATGGGGGATTTTGAGTTTTCGCCAGCTCATATCCCCGATGATGAGGAGTTAATGGAGGTTTTATCTCGTGCTGTTACTAAATTAAATATTGAGTGGCCAGCTGATGATATTGATGTTGAATCAAAAAAGAGTCTTCTAGATGATCGTTATTTACCATCTAGATCACGACCTCCTCGTCGGGAGCTCCCGTTTTTTCCTGATCTTCACACTGAGGTGTCTAGATCATGGAATAAACCGGCATCTTTCAGAGTTCATAATCCTCAAACTAGTAATTACAGTAAAGTGAGAGGTATTGATGATTACGGTTATTTGACGATGCCTCGTGCGGAAGAGACGCTTGCGAGCTATCTCTCCCCCGAGTCAGCGTCATCACTGAAAGCCCCGACGTTACCCACCAGACCATTAAAAAATACATCAATGCTGGTGGGTAAAGCGTATTCGGCAGCAGGTCAGGCGGCAGCATGCCTTCATACTATGTCGATATTACAAGCCTATCAAGCTGACCTGCTGAGGGACATAGATGATTGTGAGGAAGTTAGTGCTGATGCAATTCGAGAATTACGTCGCACGACAGATCTATCTCTCCGGGCCACCAAGGAGACGGCCAAATCTGTGGGCCGTTCTATGGCAGCCCTGGTGGCCACGGAACGTCATTTATGGTTGAATCTTTCTGAGATAAAGGATAAAGATAGATCTGTTCTTCTGGACGCACCGGTTTCTCCTACAAGTCTGTTCGGCGATGCTATAAATTGTGTTGTCGATAGGTTTCAAGAAAATAAAAAACAAGCGGCTGCGTTTCAGAGGTTTCTTCCTCGCCGGTCTAATGTCCCCGAGGCTGCACGCAATATAAAGGTTGAGCAGCCTCGTCCGTCTACGAGCTCCTCATATAGATACCAGCAGAAACAGAGCGTTGCTGCTCGGGCTCCTCCACAATCTGGGGTTCCCGAGTGGCGTTCGCAGTCCAGGCCTGCTGGGGGCAGACAGAATCCGAGGACTGTCATGCCTAAAAGAACCTGGACTAAGAAGAAGTCCTGACGCCAAGTGTGCCAGGCTTCTGAGGGTGGTCCCCTCCAGGGAGGAACGATTCCGAGGAACCGTTTCTCTTTGGCGCCCTCCGGGGGGCGGTTCTCCGAGGAGAGTCGCAGCGTTGCCACATCGGTTGTTCCCTGCCGGTTCGCCGTTTCAGGGCACCGAGGTGTCAGCGTCCCCATGCAATCCTCTGAGGAGGATTGTAGAACGGTCAGTTCGGTTGTTCCCTGCCGGTTCGCCGCTTCAGGGCGCCGAAATGATTGTTCAACCAAATCCAGAGGCCAGTCTCGAGAGACTGGTTCCCTTATCAGAATTTCTGGCAGCGTGGAAACTTCTGCCAAATATTTCTTCATGGGTCCTGCATATAATAGAAAAGGGTTACAGAATTCAGTTCGGTTCTCGTCCGCCCAGATTTCAAGGGGTCCTTCCCACAGTGGTGGACCCACAGCAGGCTCTGGTTATGGAGCAGGAAGTTCTGACACTTCTTCAAAAAGGAGCGATAGAGGGGGTGCCTCCTCCCAGCAGAGAGTCAGGGTTTTACAGCCGTTACTTCATTGTTCCGAAAAAAGATGGAGGGTTGCGTCCTATTCTAGATCTGCGCCAGTTAAACAGCAGAGTTCAGAAACTCAAGTTCAGGATGCTCACACTAAAGCAAATTGTATCACAGATTCAGTCCGAGGACTGGTTTGTCACAATAGACCTGAAAGACGCTTACTTTCATGTATCCATCCATCCTCATCACAGGAAGTTCCTGAGGTTCGCTTTCGGGGGCGAAGCTTACCAGTATCGGGTTCTACCGTTTGGCCTAGGTTTATCACCCCGCACCTTTACAAAATGCGTGGATGCAGCTCTGGCTCCTTTGAGACTCCAGGGCATTCGCGTATTAAATTATATCGACGATTGGTTGATTTTAGCTCAGTCAGAGCAGTTGGCAGTTCGGCATCGAGATGTCGTTCTGTCTCACATAAAGGAGTTGGGGTTGCGGCTCAACATCAAGAAGAGTGTTCTCCTCCCTGCTCAGAGGACCACTTTTTTAGGTGTAATTTGGGATTCTACCACAATGCAGGCACGTCTATCTCCTGCTCGGATTTCTGCGATCCTCACAGCCGTAAAGAATGTAAAACTAGGCCAGTCACTCACTGTGAAACAGTTTCAGAGACTGTTGGGGCTCATGGCAGCAGCGTCCAACGTGATTACTTTTGGCCTGCTGTACATGAGACCCCTGCAGTGGTGGCTCAGAACCAAGGGGTTTTCTCCGAGGGGAAATCCGTTCCGCAAGATCAAGGTCACGCGGCTATGCCTTCGTGCCTTGGTCATGTGGAAGAAACCTTGGTTCCTCGCCCAGGGCCCAGTGCTGGGGGCTTCTTGTCGACGCGTCACGCTTTCGACGGATGCTTCCCTCACGGGATGGGGGGCGGTCATGAGTGGCCGCTCGGCGCAAGGTCTTTGGCAGGACCATCATCTGTCATGGCACATAAATCGCTTGGAGATGATGGCGGTATTTCGAGCTCTCAAATATTTCCTGCCAGACCTGAGAGGCCATCATGTGTTGGTCCGTACGGACAACACGTCGGTGGTATCATATATCAACCATCAGGGGGGTCTGAGGTCACGTCACCTTTGCAAGCAGGCCCATCAGATCCTCCTATGGGCCCAAGGGAAGTTGCTATCTCTCAGAGCAGTTTACATTCCGGGGCGTCAGAATGTGGGAGCAGATATACTGTCAAGGCAGGGGCTGAGGCCCGGGGAGTGGAGACTTCACCCCGAGGTGGTGGAGCTCCTTTGGGAGAAATTTGGTCGTGCTCAGATAGACCTTTTCGCATCCTCAAATACAACCCATTGTCCTATGTGGTTCTCTCTAACGCACCCAGCTCCTCTCGGACTGGATGCGATGGTGCAGGTTTGGCCGAGGCTTCACCTGTATGCTTTTCCCCCGATATCATTGCTCCCGGGGGTTCTGGAGAGGGTTCGCCGGGAAGGGGCCAGTCTGTTACTAATAGCCCCTTACTGGCCGACTCGAGTATGGTTCTCGGACTTGGTGTCTCTTCTGAGCGGCTCTCCTATGGAGATTCCAATCAGGAGGGACCTGCTGTCCCAGGTAGAGGGCACGATATTTCACCCTCGACCGGAGTTGTGGAAACTGTGGGCCTGGCCTCTGAGGGGGCCAGGCTCATAGAATCCGGTCTCTCGACTGAGGTCGTTGAGACCATTCTCCATTCCAGAGCCCCGTCCACGAGAAAACTGTATGCACTGAAATGGAAATTATTCTCCACCTGGTGTGGTGAGCGTCAGTTAGATCCTGTTAACTGCCCTGTCGGTTCAGTTCTCGATTTTCTGCAAGACCGTTTCTCTGCTGGATTATCTCCTTCCACCTTAAAAGTTTATGTGGCGGCTATCTCGGCCTACCATACCCCTCTGGGGGGTACTTCTATTGGGAGAGATCCTCTGATTACTCGTTTTCTCCGTGGTACATTGAGGTTGAGACCTGCACTGCACTCCAGAGCACCGGCTTGGGATTTAGCCATTGTACTTGAGGGTCTGGCTCTAGCTCCGTTCGAGCCCATTGAAGAGGTTTCAGAAAAATTCCTCACTTTGAAAGCTTTATTTCTCCTTGCTGTTTCATCTATCAAGAGAATTGGAGATTTACACGCCCTGTCGGTTGCTCCGTCATGTTTGGAATTTGCACCTGGTATGGTTAAAGCATTTCTATACCCTAGACCGGGTTATATTCCTAAGGTCCCTGTCAATGTTGGGGGCCCAATAGTGCTGCAGGCCTTCTATCCTCCACCTTTTAATACCCCAGATCAGGAACAATTGAACCTGTTATGTCCAGTTAGGGCATTGGATGCCTACGTTCACAGAGCTGCCCTGTGGCGTAAATCAGAGCAATTATTTGTATGTTTTGGGTCACTCAAAAGAGGGTGCCCTGCATCTAAACAGGTTATGAGCAAGTGGATAGTCGAGGCTATGTCACTAGCTTATGAAGCGGCCGGTCAGCCTTCACCTATGGCTGTACGGGCCCATTCTACTAGGAGTATGGCGGCCTCTACGGCCTTAATTTCAGGGGTTTCCCTTCCTGATATTTGTAATGCGGCAGGATGGTCCTCTCCGCATACATTTGTCAGGTTTTATGACCTTGACCTCTCCACTCCAGGGGCTAGGTTGCTTGCTTCTTAGTGTGCGCAATGGACTTCACACAGAACGGGCATTTGTCACTATGGCGTAGTGGGTATGGGGTTCCCACCGCGTCTCAAACGCAGCTCGAGTTCCCTTGAAAGGGAACGTCTCAGGTTACGTATGTAACCCTGGTTCCCTGATAGGGAACGAGACGCTGCGTTTGCCTGCCATACTTCCTGCACACCCTGATCGACTTGCTTCAGACTTTTCAGAAGCTGGCGCGGTCTGTTTGCAAGGGTGCTTTATAGTTTCCTGGTCTATGACGTCACCCATGACGTATCGGACTTCCATTGGACTGATTTTACACGTGCTTCATGACGCAATCACGCAGAGCGTTCCCACCGCGTCTCAAACGCAGCGTCTCGTTCCCTATCAGGGAACCAGGGTTACATACGTAACCTGAGACGTTATATTTACACTAAATACAAAAAAGACACTATTTGATATAACAAAAACATAGTGATGAACAGCAGCATTTCAATTATTTTTTCACCGTAATAGTCCTAAAATGCTACTCCAGGGTAACAATCTGTGAATTGTTGAAGCAAAACCAAGCAGAAAATTATGTATAACGGTCACTTACTGAATGAATGCAAGTCTATTAGCTATTTTTGCCAGACTCAAACATACTGTTTCAAAATGAGAAACATCAACGTCTTTAAACCTGGAGCTCTACTGATGAGCTTGAGACTCGTGATTTTAAAGGTTTTCTACCCAGTTCGGTTTGTACGCTGAAACAATCACGAGGTGAAACAGACAGCAACATAGTGTCGGCCCAGATCCGGCGCTCATCTGGTACATGTACTGTAGATTCCACATGGCCCAGATGTGGGCCGGATCTGGGCCGACACTATGTTGCTGTCTCTTCACGATTCACCAACTGGTGTGAAAATCGTTTGGAGGAACATCAACAACCTTTGATATGCCGATGATACGACCTTACTTGTGGAAAGTGAAAAGGACTTGGAAAATCTGGTCCAAAGGGTCAAAGAAGAAAGCGAGCGGATGGGACTGTACCTTAGCATCAAGAAAACAAAGGCAATGACAACAACAGGCAACGGCACAGGTCACATAATAATCCACAATGAAGACATTTAATTAGTACACGATTTCCTCTTCCTTGGATCCAAAATTGTGCTCAGTGGTGAATCGAGACCGGAAATCTACAGAAGCATTGCAACTTGGTCGCAACGCAATGCAAGGAATGGCAAACAATTGGAAGAGCAAATAAATTAGCCCCACAAAAAATATTTCAAAGAATGGTTTTCCTGATCTCCATTTACGCATGTAAAAGCTGGACACTCAAGAAGGTGGACGGAAGAAAATTTGACGCCTACGAAATATGGTGTTGGAGGCGAATGCTGCGCATATTGTGGACATCATAGGTCACAAACAAGCCGATCCTAGAGCGAAAAGAAGAGACGTCAAAGAGCACGCTAGCTGGACATAATCAACGCCGACACGGACATGCCATGACGAACTGTCAAAGATCATAAAGCATGGAGAATGATGATCCATAAAGTGACCGAAAGTCGACCTCGACTGAACGGTTAAATCATCATCATATTCACCTCAAATGATTCTTAAAAATCTAAACAATATTATTATTATTATTATTATTATACATATATGGCATTTAATAAGCTTATATCTCTCTTTTGCATATTTACCCTTCTATTTCACACACTGCTGTCTCTACATTTCTCTCTAATAATAAGTAATTGAAGTGTGAAGTGCAACCCTAGCTCCATCGAACTCTAACTTTACAGCTTGCATACATTTCGACTGGCTGAGTTAAGGTTATGAATGATTTATTGAGCTTAATTAGTACTTAACGTCATGGCAGGGACAAAAGAACAACTTTGAGGATGGAAACATGCATCTTATGAGTGATTAGTGGAGTTTCAGAGGAATACATTATATATCAGTGTAATGTATCTGGAAAATAATTAGTTCTCAGCTGCGCAGGAAATGTCTGTCACATCACACACAGCACAGTGAATAATGAGCCCTCTTAATTATGCAAATTATATTCAAAGGGCAGTCCTATGCTATGAGTGAAGGATGGTTCTGGTTCTTATTCATCCCAATTATGTCAGTGATGGTCTTGGACTTTATACTGACACCTTCTGGCCTGGATGCAAGTATTATTCCTTTTTTTTCCCATGTTTTTCTCAGTCTTATAATCCACGCATTCATAATGGATGATCTTGGATTTAATCTTGATGATTTTTTGCCTGGGTTTTGGTGGTTGTTCATGCTCTGCGCTCAATGCCGTCATGTTTATATACAATCTGTGTATGAGAGCTGCGGGTTGACACCTCAAAACGAACTTTTTAATGCACGCTATTTGCCACTTCTCCCATAGTTTATTGACAAAAATGGGCATAAGAAAATAGGCAACTCTTAAATGTTAAACATGTACTGTTACTGAATGAATGAACGCTGTAATCAATGTTTGCCCAACTGTGTTAAAGTGAACATGACTCTATTAAAGGCTTAAAACCGATGGGATGAATCTGTCCCAAAACCTTTGTTATGTTTTAGCCTGTTTAATTACCAGCCAGGCAAGTTAGCGAATGTGAGAATCTTGGCATTTAAAACCCAGATGGTGATCGATCGTGTGCTGTTTGTGTGCTGTCTTGGAGGAAAGAAGTTTGATGGAAAATATCATGAACTTTAACATGTTTGATCTAGTAGGAATATTTTGCAGTGTAGAATTTGCATACAGTTTCCCTTGATGGGAAAATGTATTAATTGTAAATGCATTCATACTATTAATGGTATCTGATTAGATGCAAAGACATTCGTCATTATTAATATGATCATAGTTATTATAAGTCTAAGTATTTCACTTTGGCACGTGACTTTTCCCACACCATTTCTGTTGCAGACTGATTCCTTAAATCATGCTACTCGCAAGTCTTACATTTTTTGCCTTTCAGATGATAAAATGGCCATCAAAACCTTATAAAGCTGAGCCATATGGACCATTCATGTTTATATACAATCTGTGTATGAGAGCTGCGGGTTGACACCTCAAAACGAGGCTTGTATCACCACAAGCCTCATCTACTGGAATCTCTATTGTCACTATGATATGCCGTCAATCCCTGAAAGTCTGCTGCAGGTTTTAGGTGGCTCATAGATTTTTACTGCAGTGTTTACAGAAGCTGATCCCACATGATTTAGCCGCTGCTTTTTGAGGGACTCAAGCTGTCTAAGGTCATGTTTTCCCCAGACATCTACAAGCACACATGCCATTAGCGTTGCGGTGAGTCCAGTGCTTCCAAGGACTCCACAGGTTCACTTTAGGCTTCCCTGAAGAGCTTCTCTATCCCAAACACCCCATAAATCCCCCAATCAATTCCACTCCAGGCGTCTCCAGCTGTGCTCAAAGCCCATTGTACTGTCAATATGAAACTGTCGATAAGTCGAGAGTGCGAACGACAGAACCAGCGCTTTGATGAATGGTGCATTCGATGCAAGCAAACTGAACATTACCACAAGCTAATGTCCTCTATTCATTTTGTCATACTTCATAGGCTGTGTAAAAATATACAGCCGCTTTCAGGATTGTGGACTTTTTAAAGAGATATGCGTAGGTCATTTGTATGACTTTGTTTTGTCTTAAGGCAACCCGAATTATCTTTGGCACCCTGCAGTTTCCCGTGTGAAAAAGAAGAATGTATGAATTAATGATGAATGTACACTTGTAATGTACTTCAAATCTTATTAGTGTACTAGAAAAACTAAAAGCCAAAATGTGGACCCTGATTTCATATCCCCTATAATATGTATACCCTCCATTGGGGAAAAATGAAGTGTGATGAACCTGCCTTGTGTAGAGTTGCCTCATTTGTCATGCATGTTAAGCATCTCAATTAAAAGCGCCAGGCTTCGCTCGAGTTCCCTCACAGACTGGAATTTGTGATGAAGCGAAACATATTTATGAATTACAGCCAGAGCACCATTCATCAACTTCAGAGCAACCCTGGACAATTATAAGTTAGATAATCATGGCCAAACACAATGTTGCCGTCCAACCGAGGTGATTCATTTCTGTGTAGGAAAGACAGAGGTTATTGATGACCACAGTATTGTAACTGTGCAACTTAATGCTGCATCTCTAGTTTGGAAGCGGGATTGTGTCTCTGCATTGGCACAAAGACAATACAGCTAAATAAGCCAGAATGGTAGGAGTTGTACTGATTAGTCCATTTGTTTTGCCAGTATTTGTTGCTTATGGCCTATGTAATCACATCACTTCAATAGTCATCATCTTGAGACAAAACAATGGGACTAAAATGCATGTGCATCCATTTTAGCCTGGAACTAGACTTTAGCCTTGTCTGTGAAACCGGGGGTAAGTGTATTTTTAGTATACTTATTTTAAACTAAAAATAAGAGAGTATTCTTTCAGACTACTTTGTACTTATAGGAGATTTTCCAGTAGCTGTTTCACTCAGATATACATCACAATAGAGACGAAAAAATTATCTTAAATTCCTTTTCATGCCGACTTTAAAGAGGTCCTCACCTTGTGAAGCTTTTTGAATCAATTGGTTCCATTGATTCAAAGTGTTGAAAGCCTTGCTTCTTGCGTCACTAGTTTGCCCGTCAGTGCATTTGTGTGGTTTAGGTCAACGTTTAGGTGGTTTGCTGCTATAATTGTGTAATGCACCTGTCAAGCTTGTAATAAAACGTACAGAAGAAGCCAGTTAAAACTATTAACCTCTGCATTTTTGTCCTTCTAAATCCATTGGATGGAAAGTTTCTTTAACCTTCATGTAGTCATTTCTGATGTACACAAACGTGTTTCCATGCAGTAAAACACAACTGAGACGAATGTGAAATACAATTTCAATCTGATACTGTAGTAATATGATTATTCTGTGCTCTCTGGACAGCTGTGTATTGTTGTGTTGCTTACTGTACAGTTTTTACCTGTTTCCAACTCCCTTGTTGTTCTTTTTTTTTTTAAAGCAAGCCATCTGCGAGAGGGAAAGTGTTTGCATGCGCTATAACCCGTTATTTCCCCCCTCCACCCACCTGCACGTCTTTCCGGGTCTTTGTCCTCCCCGTCTGGGACTCATTCCCCCGTGTTGTCTCGTTTGGAAGACAGGGCTGATGTTCAGCGCTCCGTGTGAAGCTTTAGCAGATGCAGGAGAAGCCCAGAGCTGACAAACTCAAGCAGCAAAGTTTTCATTCTGTTGGAAAGGTGGTGATTTGCACAAATACACGGCAGTGTTATCATGGAGAAGTTACGAAGGTGTACAAAAAAAAGTTCAATGGGGTTCTCAATAGAGAGCCTAAGTTCCTCCCCTTCCGGTCGACCACCATGGGACCTTATTTCGGAAAAATATTGTATGGTAGTCAATGGCGAGAGACAACAAATATTTTGATCTCGTTTGAATTGTGCCCTGAATTACACATATCATGTTTGTCGATTTAAAAGATACATTTTCAGGGTTGCCAACTCTCACGCACCTGGCGTGACACTCACGCTTTCAGCATCAATCTCACGCTCACACGCACAGGCAAGAAATGTCACGCCAAAATCCATTTTTCTCCCCTCTCAATCCGTTAATTTTCAGTTGATGACTAGACCACAGCGTATTAATGACAGGAGAGGAGTTTAGGCCCTTGCACCTGATACGTCAGTTGCGTGTGAAAAGTTCAGAGAGAGTTCAGAGCATAGGTTCGGAGTCGGAGCCGACTGATGCACGTTTGAAAGTTTGGATGACAATCAAGGTAAGCAGATAATAAAATGGTGTGCCTTGTCACTAGTGTCGTAGCCTTGCCTTATCAGTCTGTGTGCCGAGAGTACAGACGTCAACTATAGTTGCAAACGTTGTCTGACGGGCGTTATGTGGGCTAGCTAATTGCTCAATAAAAATAGGCTCATGGTACAAATCACGTTTTGGCAAATCGGGCAAGTGGCATTTTAAAATTCCCCAATTATCAAAGGTTGTCCAGATTGTGTTGAGCCTGCCACACTCGAATGCGGATGCTGAGCGAACCTTTTCAGTTATTGGCCTAAACAAGACTGACACCACAGACTGTCACTTGATGGCATAGATATATAGGCTACAAGGCACACTGTGATGGGAAGTTCGGATAATTTTACTGACTCGCTTGTTCGATCGTTCATGAAAATGAACGAATCTTTTTTCCGAGTCATTTCATTCATTTAAAGCTTTTAACAGCCAAATTCCCCGAACACATCCACCTACGCAGTCTTGATCATATTCTGAATTAAGAAATCATTATAATGCAGTCAAAAATAATTTACAGGGAACATAAATAATTACTTTACCTTCCAAATCTTTCGTTCATTTGTCATGTGACAGATCGAACCCTGCTTCAGATGCAGAGCTCTTGCAGAGGCAGTGATCAGGCCAAACTGTGGCGTATATAACAGGCCTAATTTGTGAAACTTGTGTGTTGTGGTTTTCTTGGGAGGTGGAGTAACTATTATCTGTCCCTTTTGTTTTAAGATTTCTTTGAGTTTAAGTTGAGTCTAAGTTTAAATGTTGTTGTTTTACATGTTTGTTATTTGTTATTTAATCACCTCTATCTTTATTTTTTTATAGTGCAATCAATAAATTAATTGTACAATTTGTTTCGATTCTAATTTTTGTTGTTGTTGCATAAATCAGGGTTTATACTAAGTAAACAAGGACTGACATTTTTTAAATTAGGGTTAGGATTACCAAAAAATTACACTGAAATTTTACAGTCTCACTCCAGCCAAAGTCCCAAAGTTGGCAACCCTGCATTTTGAAGTCAAGAAAGTCGCAGTTTGATGTAAAACTGTTGAGGTATACGACTGTGAAAATACGTAATTACAAAGACTACAAACCCCAAATGCGCACATTTTCTCTCAACGAATGAAGCTAACTTTACTGAAGCTAACGTCTGTCATTGTTTCCATAGTCCTACGTTATAATCGTAACGTTACGCCGTCATGCCTGAGTGTTTCGTACCAGACTGCACACACACGAGCAGCAAATCTCGCTCGTTGTTTCGCTTCCCGGGAGATGCAGTTCATTGAGCGATTTACACACAAAACTAAAGGTTACTCTTCTGTTTTCTGACAAACTGCGACTTTCTTGACTTTCATAATAATCTTTTAAATGGACAAACATCATATGTGTAATTCAGGGCACAGTTCAGACGGAATAAAAAGATAAGTTATCTCTCGCCATTGACTACCATACATATTTTTTCCCGAAATAACGTCCCATGATCCGGAAGCGGAGGGAAGGGGCTTAGGCTCTCTATAGGGTTCTTGGCTTTATTTTATGCCAGATATGTTCTATAACACTTCTAAAAAATCTAAAGAACCTTAATAAAGAACTTTTTGTGCAATGGAAAGGTTCCCTGGATGTTAAAGGTTATTCCTGGAGCCATCGATGCAAATAAAGAACCTCTATTTTTAAGAGTGAAGGAGAAATGTCATAAAATATACTTTGATCATGACACGTTCATGTTTAATGGGTTATTTAATTTTTTCTCCCATAGTGTTCAATTATGTTTACAAGTTGTTTGTGATAACATTTAATTACAATAAAAAATGAATTAAAACTAAATGAACGAATTAAAACAAAATCAACAAAATGATCCGATGACGGGAACTGGTAAATGTTCCTATATGAAGCGCCTGATGGAACCAAGAGTGTGAAACCATCACTGCAATGGCATACTATTATTGCGTTTAATATAAATCAATGTTTAATTTAAATAGTCTTAATATAGACTACTGTATCTCAATCTAACCACGTCAGGCTCTCTTCACTACAGTGGTAACTCAACAGAAACCGCTATAAATCCCAACACAACAGAACATTAAACACTAACAGATCTCCCCCAAAACTATTCTTAACTTCAACATTTACTCTCATCATACAGTACGCATCAAAGCATGCTGGGAACCCTTTCTTTGTTTGCGATTGTTCATTTTGTCCAGCTTACTAAATGTATTACTTTGCTGTTAAAGAATATTAGATCATTATTAGGTCTAGTAGGCTTACTAACTGTAGTTCTAGAAACACATCAGTATAATTTCTCCATTATCATATATTTTGATTGGAATTCAACAACAATATTAAAGAATATCTTAATAATATAATGTGTCAAATATTATTGTTTACATGTCAATTTTAGACTAAAATAACTGTTGGATTCTTAGGCATTTATTTTGGTATATTCAACTCAATCACTTAAGTGATATTTAGAGACTTTATTAATGTATTATAGTTCATTATTATTGTGATATGTACAAAAGAGTGTGAGCTTTAGTAGATGATGTGCTTGTGAATCTCATGTTAGCTGTTATGCATGAGAGACGCACATCTACACGTGTGCATTAAGAAGTCAAAGAGTAATGGTCTTGAACTGCATTGTTAAAGAGGGTGGATTGTATTAAACGTGCTACTCTGATGGTTATAGTGGTGTGGCTTTAAGAGGATGAATGTAAAGATGCAGCTTCTCATGAGGGTTTTACCGCCGACCCTCTTTGAGAAGTTACGTCTCTGAAGGCTTCCGCATTAATGCAAGTCCTGTTTATGTGCTACTAAAAAGGCTGTAAGGATATGGAGTTGCTGCTACACCAATTGTTTAATGGTATATGTAATGCCTTTGTTTAACAGAAGCCGCTATAGCTAGTATCTGAAATCGAGAACAACCTTCGAGACATTCATTACATCTAGGTCATGAGATAGGGTCAATGTTTCACTTCCACTGTGTGTGGAAATGTCAAAGCACCCCAGAAGGCAAAAGATATGTGTGATTTAGAGAGCCAAGAGAGACAAGGTCTGCCTCCTTTCAGAGAAGCTTTTATTTTTCTTTCTGCGAACCTCAAATCTAGTGTGCACTGCAGAAATGTGCATGCTGGATAATTGCCACACAGCAAATATCTTACTGAATTGGTCAATTTGCACATGTGGTGAATGTTAGTAATGTTAGTTGCATTCAGAAAACGAAGAAAATAATCACTCGAGCTTTCTGAGTCCCATTAGCGCTGGAGCTTTTGGATACTGACATGAAAGGAAGGAAACTGAATGTCTGTTGTGAATTGTTGTGAACTGAATGTCGGCCTTTCAGCCGATGCTCTGAAAGATCAATTACAAGGACAGTTTTGTTTTGCAGTGTAAATCATCTTTTACAGAAAGTTCTACAACCAAGTCATCATAGTCTTAAACTATTTCTTGAAGGCGCGGCCACAGAAGTACAAAAGCAAAGTTTCTGGTTTATCTCACAAAACCAGCAAAAATATATTTCACCCCAAAAGAAGAAAAAGAAAACATTGTAGAACCAATTTTTTTTACACTATTTAATATTGTCAATATATATTAATAAATACAAGTCAAATGTGTATATAAAGTATTTATACCTTGTGGCTTTTTATTTATTGCATTGCTATTTTGATAACATGCATTCAAAAAATATAAAATGTGCATATAGGATAACCTATAGTTTTAATGGACAACCACAACTACTTTGCAATCTAATTATTGCTTCTCAGGTTTTTTCTATGTCAATGTTACTAATCTCAATTTTTAGATTTGCCTACAAATATAGATTTCCCTAGTGGATTCGATAAATGAATGAACGAACAAACCTTTTCTGCCACTAGTACATGAGACCGCTGCTTTCCTTCTCATTAACAGTGTATCACAATGATTTAACCAACGCATTCTCATCCTTTGGCGTCATATAGGTGACGCCATATGACAAAACGTCGAAATACGACGCACATGGCACCCTTTAGCGTCAATATAACACGCACTGTGATGGGTAGGTTTAGGTGTGGGGTAGGGTCTGCGTCTCATATTCACGCTAAAGGATGCCAGTCAACTTTATGACGCCTTGGGTTCGCGTGTTATATTCACGCTAAAGGGTGCCATGTGCGTCGTATTTCGACGTTTTGTCATATAGCGTCACCTATATGACGCCAAAGGATGAGAACGGGCTCGATTTAACACATGCTGAGTTTCTTAAATAAATTTGAAAAGAAAAGAATGAAACTATTGTATTGAATAAATGCATTTTAGATTCATTTAAAAGCATTAAACATTTTTAATTAATCGAAAACATAAATATGCAGACATTTTTACCAATGAATTTGGATTTACATTTCAACACAAAAAAACTAATTCAAATTGCTAGTTTCCAGTTAACCATGTTTAATATTTTAAATCGGTCATATAGAATTTATTTATATATATATATATATATATATAGATAGATAGATAGATAGATAGATAGATACTAAATATATATATATGTATATATATAAAATATAATTATTATTGGGGGGTGGGGGGACGGGGGGGGTCTTCGCAATTTGCGGTTATTAAGTGTGAGGTATATTTTATTTTTCCCATGATAGTATGTAGTATATAAATATACTATCTTTCATTCAATGTTTTACTCTAAATAAATACAAAGTAAAAAAGGTAAATAAAATTCCAATCAGTTATATGGATTTGCTTATGCGTTCACAGAAAATGCTGTTCATTTCTGTGAAACAGTTTGGCATTGCAGATTGGCGAGTTATGTTGACCCTGACCTCTGGAACAGACTGAACATCTCTCATGATCTCTGAGCAGATCGCAGGTGTCCGAGGAGTGCTAACTTGTGTCCCATTCTCACAGCTTTCTGTTTTTAGTCATTAGTCTTTCACTGACAAGGAGAATGAGTCGAACCATCAGTCGGCTTCACTGATATCACATTCACCACATGAGACTCCTAATGAAGGACCTGGATTCCAGATGTATACTTTTTTTCTCCTTGTGTAATGTTGTATGAGAGATGGAGTTTTCACTACATTAAAAATCCTGTCTCAGATAGAATTCATTACACAGACTGAGTCCATTATTTATTTAGTTTCATTCCTTAGTCAGTTGATTTAAGGTGAGATTTTCATAGATAGATAGATAGATAGATAGATAGATAGATAGATAGATAGATAGATAGATAGATAGATAGATAGATAGATAGATAGATAGATAGATAGATAGATAGATAGATAGATAGATAGATAGATAGATAGATAGATAGATAGATAGATAGATAGACTGAAAAAAGTGAAACTACTGTGTCGTTCATTTAAAGTGCATTATTATATTGGACTAAAGTGAAAATCACAGTTTCTGGTTTAAACCTGTTTTGTTCAGTTTTCCTTAAAGCAAATAACAAACACAAAAAAATTATACTTTGGACCAACCTAAAAAGATTACTGTAATTTGTTACAGCTAAATGTATTAGTTTTTCTCAAGCTATATTTTTGATTTGGTTTAAACTTAAAATTTTAATTTAATATCAAGCAAGTTATTCTGCTCAACAAAAAGTTAAATGAACACTGAAGCAGTGTTAAAGTTAATGTGATAATTAAGTGAATAATTGAGTGATGATTGAGCATTATTGAAGACACCTGATGACAACAAGCAGAATCACTAAAGGCGATAACCAGAATTGTAAGTCACCATTATGATGATCAGTGTTTGCTTTAGTTGGGCTCTTGACCCTTAAATCATTAACTTTAGGTTTTGTTTGTCTGCTGTACGTGAGTTATAACAGCCGGATGAACAAATAGAAATGATGATTTGATGGTGTTGGTTGTGTTTTAACATAATCATTATTTCACAGTCATTAGACCTGAATCAATGAACTTATGTAGAGCTTCATATTTATACTTTTTACAATGTAATACAAAGATTCTTTTAAACATGTCTCATATACAAAAAAAAATATTATTTTGATTTTATTTAGTTTTTAGACACACAGACAAGAATCAGCCTGTGAATCTCAACAATGGTGACAATTATAAAGCATGTTGCAGTGTATTCTGGGTGCCGCCAATCAAAACTCATTCATGGCTCCCATCATGCATTGCTGCATGAATAAATAATGAGCATATGTTCAGAGATGATCTGTTTGTCACCATTGCTGAGATTCATACACTAATTATTGATGTCTATGTGTGCCTACACAAAGCGGTTTTGAATTTTTTTTTTATTGATATGATAATTTGGATTTCATTGAAAAGGCTAAAAATATTATGCTGAGCAGGGCTGCTATAATTAATAAACTCAACCTAAATTGTTCTCTATATGAGTTCAGTGATTCAGGTCAAATGATTGTGAAATAATGATTATGTTTTATTTATCCGGCTGTTATAACTCACTATAGCAGCCAAACAAAATCTAAAGTTAATGATTTAAGGGTCAAGAGCCCAACTAAAGCAAACACTGATCATCATAATGGTGACTTAAAATTCTGTTTTTTTCCTTCAGTGATTCTGCTTGTTATCATCAGGTGTCTTCAATAACGCTCAATCATCACTCAATTATTCACTTAATTATCTCAATAACTTTAACACCGCTTCAGTGTTCATTTAACTTTTTGTTGAGCAGAATAACTATTTTGAGTGATATTAAATTAAAATTTAAAGTTTAAACCAAATCAAAAATATAGCTTGAGAAAAACTAATAAATTTAGCTGTAACAAATTACAGTAATTTTTTAGGTTGGTCCAAAGTATCATTTTTTTCAGTATAGATAGATAGATAGATAGATAGATAGATAGATAGATAGATAGATAGATAGATAGATAGATAGATAGATAGATAGATAGATAGATAGATAGATACATCCATCCTATATTTGGAGACTGTTAATTGTCTTATATACCAAAATGATACCAAAAAAAAGTAATTAATTAATCTCTCCCACTTGTATGAATATTTAACAGTGTGAAAACTTGCATGAATCCAAAATGCTTTGCTGCATGTGAATCATCCAACATGAATATGTAAATATTTTCTGAGAATTGCCACCAGATGAAGGTAAGACAATGCATTATAGCACGCGACATGTTCTTGTTGTCTTTTTTCCCCCTTAGATTTATTTGTTTTCTGTACACATTTATATCTTAGAGCGCTACGCTGTGTCATTCTAGTTTTCCCATTCCTAATTCTGCTTGTTGGAATGAGAAAAACATAAAAATCATGTAATTCCCGCTTATATGTAGCTATGAATACTAGTTGACAGAACACTTAGACACATTTTCCAACTGCAGTCTGTCCATGTTATGATTCAAATAAAGCACAATGTATTTCCCCTTTTCCAGGGTGACATTAAGTCACACTCACATCATTTGAACAACAAAGCAAATTGATTTGAGCATTTTGACTGATGAATTTCAAGTGGTTCTCGATATTTCCAGTGAATGTATTTTCCCGCATACAGATCGCCGGCCGTATTCACTCACTCTTCTAGTCGCTATGAAAGCAAAGTGAGGCTCATTATAGACACACATCAAATACAGTCTCACGCTGTTGAGCTGTCGGCTCCCTTCTGCTTTAATCCATCTATTACAGAAGCTCCAGTGGATTCGTAAATCGCTTTTGTCCCAGACTCATAAAACTAAAGCCAGTTTTGAACCGTGGGGGTCAAAGGTCACACTCTTATATTGATTTAGCTGAAGTAGAGGTATAAATTCGATGAAAAAATGCGCCAGCGTCCCACAACGCTGTTTTTTTCCACCACGTTTTTTTGAGAAACGCTAATGAGGGATTCAGTCTGCTGGTCTATGGGAGATTCAGAGAGTCTGGCTATTCATACACAATCTGGTGCTTTATTTATTTTATTTCTTTCAAAATCTCAGAATGTCTTACATGCCATCTTAAAAACCATTAAGAGGTATTTCTTTATATAGTAGCCTATTACTTGAGTGTATTGTGTGCGGCAAGCTGGTAGTTTTGCAAACAGCTTGTACAGTATATTGGTGAGATTGCAACTTTAGAGTTGGATATTTCCCATTCCTCAGCACGGTTTTGCACAGGTGCGGATGAAACTGTCCTAGACAATCTGTGGCGCCATCTGAGACGTTAAACACTGCATTGTTTGACTACAAACACATTGCAGACGTAGAAACCTGTCTTGCTGTGCAGTGCACGCGCTTCTCTTCTCCTTTCGTTTACCATTGTATTGTTAATGTAGAATTTTTACTACAAAATGATGTGAAAATCATTCTGACCACACTTTCACAAACAACAATATAAATGTTGTAAGTCAGTTTTTGTGTCAGCACTGCTGTATGCGTGGGAGTGTTAATGGCCATGGATATTAATGAGATTTACACCAGGGGAGACTAAAGACACTCCCCCAATGGCTAATGCCCCATCAAGGTGCTGTGAAGGCAGCCTGAACAAAGAATGAGAGGAGATTCAAAGGTTTTGTTTTTCAATCTGTTTTATTGTAATTCCTCTATGTGGAGGAACTAAATGTTGTGCCTCACAAGACCAGAGTGCTACATATATAAACATATAGTACCGGTGAAAAGTTTGGACACATTACTATTTGTAATATTTAAAAGAAAAAAAAATTAAGAGTAACACAGTCACACATCGTTATGCCACTCTTGAAAACAGTTCCTGCCCAACTGAAGACATAAGTGAACATTGCATTGCATGCCTGGCATTTCCATGGTGTTAATTGCTTTTCACCAATTTACTAATGGCGACCAAGTGTGGCAACATCCCTGTCATCTGATGTCAGCTCAGCTCCTGGAACCGGTACATGGTCACTATTGGTCCGTTTTGGTGCCGTTTTCTGTGACACACAACAGAGCTCTGTGATAAGTTGCTCCATAAACTCTTTATGGGACACGTCACCATGTAGCTCGTTGTGCACAATGAAAGAGTTGGGTGAAGCAATGTCCAAGAAGTGCAGAAAAATCTTTCTGGGCCACTTCATGGTTTTGTGCTGTGTTGTGTAGTACTGTAACAGCTGATCAGACAGGTCATTGGTTGGACGTGTTCATTGTCACATCTGTTATAAAAAAGAAAAAAACCGTGAGCATGCTGATAACACAAAGAAACTGTATTATTATCATTATCAGTCACTAATTGCCATGGATACATGGCATGTTTTTTGTAATTTCACACAAGAATAGGTAGGCTACTTTTACGTTATGACGATGTAAACACAATTAGGCTAAATTTCATCTGTAAAATATTACATATACTTACTCAGTATATGATTCTCGATCGTATGATTCATACATTATCCAAAGTAAACTGATGAACAATTAATGGGTATGGATGTGCATCTGTGCACAAGGCAGTAAGCATGATAGTGTCATAGGCTAACCGAAACTGAACATTTATATATGTGGCTGTCGGCCGTCTTGGTTTGGAGGGAAAAAGAATCAACACACATTGGCTTGGCACTTGGAGGCAGTGTATAGGATGATGCACCGGGGTCCACTGTAGAGGTTGATGAGCAACTATGCCATCAAAACCCATGCAAATGCAAGAAAATGCTTTTTGAACAGCTTTCCACTGTAGTGACCACTATGTGTGAAAGGGTTAAGGATGGACATTTTTGCACAGTTTTTGGAAACTGTATGACTTTGCATTTCAAGCATGCTTACCATGTAACTTATCAACATTTAGTATTTCAACATTGTGCAGTGCAAGAGTGACTGTAATGACAGATGATCTTACTGATAAAAAGTCGCGAGTGACTCAACGATTTATAGATATAGACGTGCCAAGAAGGGTTTTGCAATATACATCTCTTCTGTAACACAAAGGAAGGGCGTAAGAATCTAACAGATATAAAGAGTGACTGAACAACACAAGGCACAACACAAACGGTGAGTTACTGTTTCATTCTTCATCTTTTACCTCACTGAATATTAAGACATTTCTACAACAGTGTAACTCAGAAAAATGACCACAAACAACAATATGATGATTTTTTGGTTTGATTTCTTCCAGATTTAAAAATAAAACATTGATTATAATCTGCAGTGATCATCTGAGAAGATACTGAGACGATGGTGGTAAGTTTATTCACATTTACAGTGACTGTTTTTACTTTTATTGTAAATTAGGATCTTGATCAGTCGCCTCTCTCCAGATGACGGTGTTTGTCGCCGCTCTGCTCTCTGTTTTCACGGCGTCTGTTGTTTGTGTTCCTGATGGATTCAAGCCGGTCGACTGTTCTGATGTCTATAAAGCAGGACAAAAGCTCAGTGGGATTTACTCCATCTATCCAGCAGGAGACGTTCCTGTCTGGGTTTACTGTCACATGATCTCAGAGGGCAATGTTGAAGACAAAGGAGGATGGACGGTACGGATGTGACTTTAGATCAGCAAACACACATCAGGACATACGTTATGAATCATATATTCTCTATAAACCCATCACAGGTGTTTCAGAGGAGAATGGATGGCAGTATTAATTTCTATCGGCCGTGGAAAGAGTACAAGAGAGGATTCGGGGCAACCGAGGGCGAATACTGGCTGGGTAAGATCTCACAGCGTGTGTCCGTTTGTGTGGATGATCATGTGTTTGGTTGAACATGTTCTTCATGTGTGTGTGTGTGTGTGAACAGGCCTGGAGAACATGTACCAGCTGACACGTAACAGAAAGTACATGCTGAGAGTGGATCTGGAGGACTTCACTGGAAGGAAGGGTTTTGCTCTGTACTCGTCCTTCTCTGTGGGTCCTGAATATGACGGGTATAAACTGCATGTTTCAGGATTCAAGGATGGAGGAGCTGGTACGACACTTTCATATTTTAACACTCAAGTGCACTTGTTCATGCGCTATCAAATGTTTTGTAATTTCAATGAAATATTCTTCATCTAAATATGATATTAATGTCCTCAATGATGCTCCTCTTCTCTACAGGCAACTCTTTGCCCTACCACAATAAACAGAAGTTCTCCACCTTTGACAAAGACCAAGACACTCACGAGAAGAACTGTGCCAAACTGTGTCTCGGAGGATTTTGGTACGGATCCTGTTACTATGCAAACCCCAACGGTTTGTATTTATGGGGGGAAGTTGCCTTAGATAACACCGTCGGAAATTATTGGTACACTTGGATGAAGAATTACGATTTCGGTATGAAATCCATCAGCATGAAGATCAAACGTGTGTCTTAGACCTTCGAAAGAAATATTTCTCAGAAAGAAAAAAAAAATTAAGGTTCAAGGGTTTCCTTTCCTCTGTTAACTGTGTAACTTAGTAAATCCTAAAAGAACATCTATGGTTGATATTTTGTGTAATCTCATCAGTCATTTTCTTTTTTTTTTTTTTGATTCTATTGAAATTAACCGACAATAAACTTCAATAAACTCCTGTAATAAACACATTATGTGTCATTGTAGTTGTTCATGGCCCTGTGAAATAAGTAATACTTGTTATTATTAAAACTGATTAGTATAATTCCCCCATTGAAAAATCTTCATGAAAAACTGCAATGGATGTAAATTTGAATCAAGCCGAACTGTTGGATTTTTGGGCATTTATTTTGGTGTGTCACACAGACATTTATTATTGTGATATTTACAAAAGAACTAAACTATTTGAAAAAGATTCCGCTAACCATGTAACTAATAACCAGTTAGTATTTCAACATTGGGCAGTGCAAGAGTGAGTGAAATGACAGATGCTCTTACTGATAAAAGTTCAGCTGAAGACTCAATGATTTACAGATGTTTCATGATCATTGAACTCAGATTAAATTGGAATTCTGTCATCATTTCAGAGTTGCGTTGATGCTGCACTTTTCTGGCTGCTTCTCCACTATCCTGTCAAAATAAAGGCAAAAAGCTTTTGAATAAATCTAGTTCTAGATCTAGTTCTTTTATTTATAAAGCACATTTCAAAACAGTCTGAGGACTGACCAAAGTGCTGTACAAGTCCGATAAACACAACAGAAAACGTCTTGGCAGTGTTGGGCGGTAGCGTCGCTACAAGTAGTGACGCTACTAGTTTAACTACATTTCTCAGTAGCGTGGTGGTAGCGTCGCTTTTTTCTGAATCAAATAGCTTTTCAGTAGTGAAGCTCTTTTTTTGACTGAGTTGTGTGGTAGCGTCCACTCAAGCTACATTTTCCCAAGCATTTCTAAAGCTCAAGCTCAAATCGGAAATACAACTGCTAAGTATCACTGATGCTGGATCAGTAGTGATGGCGACTTCTTCTTCTTGTTTTACGGTTGTTGACAATCGGGCCATATGATTTTACCGCAATGAGGAAAACATGGACTGAATCGCGGTAGGCTATCCATGCATATTTTATTTAATACAATGGCTTATATTAAACCTTGGAAAAACAGATAAATTATGTCAAATTGCATTAGAATTCACTAAAATTGAACCACTTTAGTGATATTATGTGAATATTTTAAATACATTCAACCAACAGTAGACATTTTACTTTCTGCTGTGTGATATCAAAGCATACAGTAAAGATACGGTAACCTTTCAGATTTGAATTAAGTAATAATATTACTTAATATTACTAATATTACGAGGAGAGATGCAATACATGAAAGAGTTATTTTTGTTCCATTTGCTCAGAATCAAGTCTATGTGAGATGTAGTTCATTTTGAGAAATTGCTCTCATTTTAAACTCCTATCATAATGAGGTTTTAATTAGACTCTCAAAACCTCTTCATGTGCAGTTTTACCTCTTCATGTGCACAATGATGTTCAAGACCGAGGATACTTGACACTAGGATACTTTTTTTGTTTGTTTTTTGCATTCACAGTCAAACAGGAGGTAATCTGACCAGATTCACCTCCACTCTCCTCTTCTAGAAATGTAAATGATACAAGACTCTTTTTCTCCCTTTCTAATAAAGGTTTCAAGAGGCGTTTTTATTTGTCTCAGCAGTGACGTCATTAAAGAACCATTCTTGGTTCCTCAAAGAACCTTTCATGAACCTTTCATTTGTTGAAATAACCATTTTGTTTTTATTCTTGAGAGTGAAGATCTTTTTAATAATCTGAAGATTCTTTTGTGTACTGTAAAGAACCTTTTTGCAGTGAAAAGTCTCCATGGATGTTAAAGGTTCTTCATGGAACCATCGATGCCATGAAGTGAATAATGCGTGTGTGACTTAAACCCCCTTTAAATGCATGTGTGGATCAGAAATGACTTCATGTCGGTGGAAATTACATAATTTATAAAGCTACTTACTTTTTTCAAGAAAAAATAAAATGAGAATTTTTCATAGAAAATGTTATTAGGATGAGCTTCTTAGCATGCTGAACTGAGCTCATTGGTGTATATGAGCCATTTCAGCGTTTAGTTTCAGGGCTTGCCCTCATATTTCTTCTTGCAGCTTTATATGTTGTTTCTAGTAAATGGCATGGTGCATCAAAACACATGTTGAATGTAATCAAGGAAACATCTGCTCCTGAAAAGTGCTTTGAACAGCACCTTGATTGGACGGATGCTTCCTCTACAATAGTAGCTGCAGCAATTTTACCATCTGGAAGTTTGTATGGAAGAAGTTCTACTGAACTCTTATATGTGAACAGGTCAAGCTTATGTTGATTTCTTTGACACGTTTAAGTTGAATATCCCTTGAACTATGCTCTCATATGAGAGGCTACCTAAACAATGCCAGAAGCCATTAAAATGTTTGTCTTTAATTAACTTTTAAAGGGAATGGATTAGTGGCACTGATATTACAGACCTTTCCATCACTGAATGTGTCAAACTGGGGCCACATCATGTCTGCATTCCCATTAGCCCGGCCTGTGACCCTCATCAACCCCATTCACCGGCGCCCTATGGAAATGCCACTCTAATACAGAATAAATTACCGGCAAATCTGCTCCATAAAAATTATGATCGTAATAACAGTTGAGCAGCTCTCGTCCCCTGCACAACCTGAGTGTATCACAAAACTGAACAAAGGAAACAATATTGTGTCTGTAACAAACTCACTGGGAGAAGTCCTTACGTGCCAAACTACCTAAAATGATGTATTCGGACGGCACTGAAGTGTTTATAATCTAATAATCATTATTATCATCAAATGTTTTAAAAATAAAAATAACTTGAAAAATGACTTTAAAAGGCAATAAAATTATTATAAAATATTATCTAATCCTAATTCTGTAAGCACCAAGTCAATGTGTTGGTGAAAAAATAGCTGATTTGAAATAAGAGGGGGACACTTGATTCACTGAGAGGAGCATTAATCACTATAATGGTCTCTTCTTGTGCTAGAGCGTGAGAATGATTGTTAACACTAACGTGGAAAGAGGCAAATAATGAAATATAAATATAATGCTCTTCCCCTGTTTTTTAAAAAAAAGACAAAACAATCAATTAACCAGTCAATCCATCCATCTATAAATTAATCCACTGATACATCCATCAATAAATCAATCAACCAGCCAATCAATCCATACATAGATCCAGCAATCAGTCTATCCATCAATCCATCCATCAATCAATCAACCAGTCACTCCATCCATTCATCCATCAATCAGACCATCCATCCATCCATCCATCCATCCATCCATCCATCCATCCATCCATCCATCAATCCATCCATCAATCCATCCATCCATCAATCCATCCATCAATCAATCCATCGATCCATCGATCCATCGATCCATCGATCCATCGATCGACCGACCGACCGACCGACCGACCGAACCCACCCACCCACCCATCCATCCATCCATCCATCCATCCATCCATCAATCCATCCATCAATCCATCCATCCATCAATCCATCCATCCATCAATCCATCCATCAATCAATCCATCGATCCATCGATCCATCGATCCATCGATCCATCGATCGACCGACCGACCGACCGACCGACCGAACCCACCCACCCATCCATCCATCCATCCATCCATCCATCCATCCATCCATCCATCCATCCATCCATCCATCCATCCATCCATCCATCCATCCATCCATCCATCCATCCATCCATCCATCCATCCATCCATCCATCCATCCATCCATCCATCCATCCATCCATCCATCCACCAATCAGTCCATACAACCATCCATCCACCAATCAGTCCATCCATACATCCGTCCATCCATCAATCAGTCCGTTCATCTATCCATTCATCAATCAGTCCATCAATCCATCCATCCAATCATCAATCAGTCCATCCATCTATCCACCAATCAGTCCATACATGTCAAGTCAAATATCACAAGTTCACAATACAGATTGTATCAAAGCTGCTTCACAGTATCAATCAAAACAACTTAACAATGTTTGTTTATTACTGGAAAAAAAAGACATCCAAGTTTGGTAGAGCTGATCAATGGTATGATTGGTTAATTAATTTGAATATCCCCAACTGAGCAAGCCAAAGGCAACAGTGGCAAGGAACCGAAAAACTCCATCCAGTGACCTAAAGGTGTCCTAACACACCATCAGATGACCCAATGGAGGAAAACACACCTTGGGAGAACCCAGGCTCAGTCGGGGGCCAGTTCTCCTCTGGCGTTTATGAACTAGAGGCCGAATTTACAGTTACTGTAAGATAAAAAATGTATATGAATGCCTGGCTAAATAGATGCGTCTTCAGTCTAGTTTTAAACTGTGAGAGCGAGTCTGAGCAACGAACAATATCAGGAAGGCTAGTCCAGAGCTTCGGAGCTAAATGTGAAAATGCTCTGCCTCCTTTGGTGGATCTGGATATCCTAGGAATGACCAGAAGCCTCGAATTTAGTGATCTTAAAGAGCGCGGTAGGGCGATAGAAGATCCGTTAAATAAACTGGAGCTAAACCATTTAGAGCTTTATAAGTCAAAAGCAATACCTTGTAATTAATACGGAACTTTATAGGTAACCAATGAAGTGATGATAAAATCGGTGTTATATGATCATATTTTCTTGATCTAGTAAGAACTCTAGCGGCTGCATTTTGGACTAACTGTAGCTTGTTTATTGAAGATGCAGGACAACCAGCTAATAAAGCATTACAGTAATCTAGTCTCGAGGTCATGAATGCATGAACTAACTTTTCTGCATCAGAGACTGATAGCATGTTACGTAGCTTAGCAATGTTTCTAAGGTGGAAAAAGGCTGTTTTTGTAACATATGAAATATGCTTTTCAAAAGACAAGTTGCAGTCTAATGTAACACCCAGGTCTTTTACTGTAGTGGATAAAGTAACAGGGCATCCTACTATGTTAAAGTCGTGCTGTGAAAGGTTTTGTGGACGGTTTTTACAACCGATAAGTATTACCTCTGTCTTGTCTGGATTTAATAAAAGAAAATTACGCGTCATCCAATCTTTTATATCTTTAACACAATCTGTCAATTTGGATAATTTAGCGTATTCATCTGGCCGTGATGAAATATATATTTGAGTGTCATCAGCATAACAATGGAAACTAATTCCATGTTTCCTTAGAATATTACCAAGTGGCAGCATATATATTGAGAATAATAAAGGGCCTAACACAGATCCCTGAGGCACTCCATAGTTTGCTGAAGTTATGATCGATTTTTCTCCATTTAAGTAGACGAAATGGTAGCGGTCAGATAACTATGACCTGAACCAGCTTAATGCTTGTCCTTGAACACCAGTGTAATTTTGTAGTCGATCTAAGAGTATTGTGTGATCTATAGTGTCGAACGCAGCACTAAGATCAAGTAAAACTAGTACTGAGATACAGCCTTGGTCCGAAGCTAAAAGTAAATCATTTGTGATTCTAACAAGCGCAGTTTCAGTGCTATGATGTGGCCTGAATCCAGACTGAAACTTTTCATAGATGTCGTTTTCTTGCAAGAAAGAGCCGAGTTGACTGGACACAACTTTTTCTAATATTTTTGACATAAATGGAAGATTCGAAATGGGTCTGTAATTTGCTAGGTTATTTGGATCTAAATGTGGTTTCTTAATAAGAGGTTTTATAACAGCCAGCTTGAACGTTCTTGGAACATGACCTAAAGATAAAGAGTTAATAATATTGAGAAGAGGCTCTTCCACTATAGGTAACACTTCTTTCAGTAGTTCAGTTGGTATAGGATCTAATAAACACGTTGTTGTTTTAGATGAAGTGATAAGTTTATTTAACTCTTTTTGTTCTATGGTTGTAAAGCATTGTAATTGTTCTTGCGGGGTGATAATTGCGGCTGAATTATAAGGCGCGAGTAAAGATTGAACGTTTACGATTTTGATTCTGATGCTTTCAATTTTCTCGGTGAAGAAGTTCATGAAATCATTACTACTAAACTGTAACGAGGTATTTTGTTCAGACGACGTCTGTTTATTTGTTAGTCTAGCCACGGTATTAAATAAAAACCTTGGATTATTTCGGTTGTTTTCTATTAATTTGCTGAGGTGCTCAGCCCTGGCCGTTTTAAGGGCCTTTTTATAACGTGACATACTGTCTTTCCACGCGATTTTAAAGACCTCTAAATTAGTTTTTTTCCATTTACGCTCTAAATTACGGGTTTCTCTCTTTAAAACATACGTAGTATTATTGTACCATGGTGCTATACTTTTTTCTCTGACCTTTTTTAGTTTAATGGGTGAAACAATATCCAATGTTCTAGAGAGAATGGCGCTCATAGTGCTAGTTAGTTCATCTAGTTCATCTGTTTGTTTGGGTTCAGGCAGCAGCTGAGACAGATCAGATAAGCTATTTGAGGAATGATCTATGGTGGATGGAAGAATTGTTCTACCTGGTCGATAACGTGGCGCAGCATGACATATTACAGCAGTACTTAATATGCAAGTTACCATGTAATGGTCAGTGACATCATCACTTTGTGGAATGATATCTATATCGGTTGGATCGGTTCCATATGATATAATTAAATCGAGTGTATGATTAAGACGGTGAGTTGGTCCGATGACATTTTGCTTGACCCCGAAGGAGTTTAATAAATCTGTAAACGCAGCCCCTAACGCATCATTTAAATGATCTACGTGTATGTTAAAATCTCCAACAATTAATGCTTTATCGACGTTGATCAAAACATCTGATAGAAAGTCAGCAAACTCTTTTAGGGAATCGGCGTAAGGCCCTGGAGGTCTATATACGGTAGCCAATGCTAGAGATAATAGGGATTTTTTTCTTACATCTAAGAGCGTAACATTTAGCACAAGTACTTCAAACGAATTAAACCTATGGCGAGTTTTCTGAGTAACATTAAGGATATCTCTATAGATTGTTGCAACACCGCCGCCACGACCGATCAGACGGGGCTCATGCTTATAACAGTATCCTGGCGGAGTAGACTCATTTAGACCGAAATAATCATTTGGTTTAAGCCAGGTTTCAGTAAGGCACAGAACATCGAAATTATTATCTGTGACCATTTCATTTACAATAACCGCCTTAGGTGTGAGCGATCTAATGTTTAGAAGACCTAGCTTTAGAAATTGTTTTTGTTCACTAATAGCGAGATTATTTGTTTTAATAACAATTAGATTTTTTCTAGATCCCGCAGTAGATTTATTATTTGATCTTAGTAAACGAGGAATAGACACAGTTTCTATGCAATGTTCTACACTAGTATTAATATCAATTAAATTGGTGCAGTAGAGACTGTGATTTGGATTTTTGAATACTAGTCAAACGGTATTTAACATCTTGGAGATGTTATCCGACAGAAGATCTGCCCCGATTCTACTTGGGTGTAAGCCATCAGCGCGGAAGAGCCTTGGTCGCTCCCAAAACAGATTCCAATTATTTACAAAGAGCAGTTTCTGCTCATTGCACCATGACAATAACCATTCATTTAGCGCGAATAATCTACTGAACTTTTCATGCCCTCGCCGGTACGTAGGAAGCGGTCCAGACACAATAATCGATGTTTCAGGCGATGTGCTGCGTACTGTATCGATAAGGCTCCTGAAGTCTTTCTTCAGAACCTCCGTCTGTCGCAGCCTAGTGTCGTTAGCTCCCGCGTGCAGCACCACAGCTCCGACGCGCTCGTCACCGTTCAAGATCTCAGTTACCCGCGCAGTGATATCGAGAACACGAGCACCAGGAAAGCAGTGACTGTGCACCTTACTTTTACCTAACGTAGCGTGGACGTGTCGGACGGTGGAATCGCCGATGATCACAGCATCGCGTTCCATTTCGTGTTCGATTTCACGTGCATCAGCGCGTGATGTTTCAAGAGCTAAACGCCGGTCTCTCAGCTCAGCTTGTCTCTCTAGAAGGTCACGGATCTGCTTTTCTACAGCTTCTAATTCAGACTGCACCGCGAGCAAATCAGATTTGTTCTCATCTGCACCAAAAGGTAGATAACATACACCTGATATATTCGCCATTTTAACAAAACAGAATAAACAGAATAAACAGAATAAAAGAAAGAAATACGGAGAAACAGAAAGAAATACGACCTAATACGAGGCTTAGACAGCCACGACGCAAACAAACAAACTCACAGCAGGCAACGAGGCTGACAAAAGCAGTCGATCGCAGGGCGAGCAGCAGTGAAGCGATGTCTCGCTCTATGACCAACAAACGAGGCTGACAAAAGCAGTCGATCGCAGGGCGAGCAGCAGTGAAGCGGTGTCTCGCTCTATGACCAACAAACGAGGCTGACAAAAGCAGTCGATCGCAGGGCGAGCAGCAGTGAAGCGATGTCTCGCTCTATGACCAACAAACGAGGCTGACAAAAGCAGTCGATCGCAGGGCGAGCAGCAGTGAAGCGATGTCTCGCTCTATGACCAACAAACGAGGCTGACAAAAGCAGTCGATCGCAGGGCGAGCAGCAGTGAAGTGATGTCTCGCTCTATGACCAGCAAACGAGGCTGACAAAAGCAGTCGGTCGCAGGGCGAGCAGCAGTGAAGCGGTGTCTCGCTCTATGACCAACAAACGAGGCTGACAAAAGCAGTCGATCGCAGGGCGAGCAGCAGTGAAGCGATGTCTCGCTCTATGACCAGCAAACGAGGCTGACAAAAGCAGTCGATCGCAGGGCGAGCAGCAGTGAAGCGATGTCTCGCTCTATGACCAGCAAACGAGGCTGACAAAAGCAGTCGATCGCAGGGCGAGCAGCAGTGAAGCGATGTCTCGCTCTATGACCAACAAACGAGGCTGACAAAAGCAGTCGATCGCAGGGCGAGCAGCAGTGAAGTGATGTCTCGCTCTATGACCAGCAAACGAGGCTGACAAAAGCAGTCGATCGCAGGGCGAGCAGCAGTGAAGCGATGTCTCGCTCTATGACTAGCAAACGAGGCTGACAAAAGCAGTCGATCGCAGGGCGAGCAGCAGTGAAGCGGTGTCTCGCTCTATGACCAACAAACGAGGCTGACAAAAGCAGTCGATCGCAGGGTGAGCAGCAGTGAAGCGGTGTCTCGCTCTATGACCAACAAACGAGGCTGACAAAAGCAGTCGATCGCAGGGCGAGCAGCAGTGAAGCGATGTCTCGCTCTATGACCAGCAAACGAGGCTGACAAAAGCAGTCGATCGCAGGGCGAGCAGCAGTGAAGCGGTGTCTCGCTCTATGACCAACAAACGAGGCTGACAAAAGCAGTCGATCGCAGGGCGAGCAGCAGTGAAGCGGTGTCTCGCTCTATGACCAGCAAACGAGGCTGACAAAAGCAGTCGATCGCAGGGCGAGCAGCAGTGAAGCGGTGTCTCGCTCTATGACCAACAAACGAGGCTGACAAAAGCAGTCGATCGCAGGGCGAGCAGCAGTGAAGCGGTGTCTCGCTCTATGACCAGCAAACGAGGCTGACAAAAGCAGTCGATCGCAGGGCGAGCAGCAGTGAAGCGGTGTCTCGCTCTATGACCAGCAAACGAGGCTGACAAAAGCAGTCGATCGCAGGGCGAGCAGCAGTGAAGCAGTGTCTCGCTCTATGACCAGCAAACGAGGCTGACAAAAGCAGTCGATCGCAGGGCGAGCAGCAGTGAAGCGATGTCTCGCTCTATGACCAGCAAACGAGGCTGACAAAAGCAGTCGATCGCAGGGCGAGCAGCAGTGAAGCGATGTCTCGCTCTATGACCAGCAAACGAGGCTGACAAAAGCAGTCGATCGCAGGGCGAGCAGCAGTGAAGCGGTGTCTCGCTCTATGACCAACAAACGAGGCTGACAAAAGCAGTCGATCGCAGGGCGAGCAGCAGTGAAGCGGTGTCTCGCTCTATGACCAGCAAACGAGGCTGACAAAAGCAGTCGATCGCAGGGCGAGCAGCAGTGAAGCGGTGTCTCGCTCTATGACCAGCAAACGAGGCTGACAAAAGCAGTCGGTCGCAGGGCGAGCAGCAGTGAAGCAGTGTCTCGCTCTATGACCAGCAAACGAGGCTGACAAAAGCAGTCGATCGCAGGGCGAGCAGCAGTGAAGCGATGTCTCGCTCTATGACCAGCAAACGAGGCTGACAAAAGCAGTCGGTCGCAGGGCGAGCAGCAGTGAAGCGATGTCTCGCTCTATGACCAGCAAACGAGGCTGACAAAAGCAGTCGATCGCAGGGCGAGCAGCAGTGAAGCGGTGTCTCGCTCTATGACCAGCAAACGAGGCTGACAAAAGCAGTCGATCGCAGGGCGAGCAGCAGTGAAGCGATGTCTCGCTCTATGACCAGCAAACGAGGCTGACAAAAGCAGTCGGTCGCAGGGCGAGCAGCAGTGAAGCGGTGTCTCGCTCTATGACCAGCAAACGAGGCTGACAAAAGCAGTCGGTCGCAGGGCGAGCAGCAGTGAAGCTATGTCTCGCTCTATGACCAACAAACGAGGCTGACAAAAGCAGTCGATCGCAGGGCGAGCAGCAGTGAAGCGATGTCTCGCTCTATGACCAGCAAACGAGGCTGACAAAAGCAGTCGGTCGCAGGGCGAGCAGCAGTGAAGCTATGTCTCGCTCTATGACCAACAAACGAGGCTGACAAAAGCAGTCGATCGCAGGGCGAGCAGCAGTGAAGCTATGTCTCGCTCTATGACCAGCAAACGAGGCTGACAAAAGCAGTCGATCGCAGGGCGAGCAGCAGTGAAGCGATGTCTCGCTCTATGACCAGCAAACGAGGCTGACAAAAGCAGTCGATCGCAGGGCGAGCAGCAGTGAAGCGATGTCTCGCTCTATGACCAGCAAACGAGGCTGACAAAAGCAGTCGGTCGCAGGGCGAGCAGCAGTGAAGCGGTGTCTCGCTCTATGACCAGCAAACGAGGCTGACAAAAGCAGTCGATCGCAGGGCGAGCAGCAGTGAAGCGATGTCTCGCTCTATGACCAGCAAACGAGGCTGACAAAAGCAGTCGGTCGCAGGGCGAGCAGCAGTGAAGCGATGTCTCGCTCTATGACCAGCAAACGAGGCTGACAAAAGCAGTCGATCGCAGGGCGAGCAGCAGTGAAGCGATGTCTCGCTCTATGACCAGCAAACGAGGCTGACAAAAGCAGTCGATCGCAGGGCGAGCAGCAGTGAAGCGGTGTCTCGCTCTATGACCAGCAAACGAGGCTGACAAAAGCAGTCGATCGCAGGGCGAGCAGCAGTGAAGCGATGTCTCGCTCTATGACCAACAAACGAGGCTGACAAAAGCAGTCGATCGCAGGGCGAGCAGCAGTGAAGCGGTGTCTCGCTCTATGACCAGCAAACGAGGCTGACAAAAGCAGTCGATCGCAGGGCGAGCAGCAGTGAAGCGATGTCTCGCTCTATGACCAGCAAACAATGTTCCAACCATATTTGCGGTTCCAGCCGTATAATGGCTTGAGACGCGCCCGGCCAACAGTCCGAGTTGTAATTATGAGTTAAATGATGGTTCAGAACAGAATAAAAGAGAGAAATACGGAAAATATGGAAATACGGAAAAACAGAAGGAAATACGAAGCTAATACGAGGCTTAGACAGCCACGACGCAAACAAACTCGCAGCTCACACAGCAGGCAGCGAGGCGGACAAAAGCAATCGAGCAGGTGAAAGCAATCGAGCCCAATCGAGTGTGTCCATACATCCATCCATCCATCCATCAGTCCGTCCATCCATCCATCAGTCCAAGTTTTCCTTTGCCACAGTTTGCAGTGGCTCTCTCATTAGGGCTTTCTCTGTAAAGCCGCCGTAGGACCATTTGTATTGTGAAAAGCGCTATGCAAATAAACATGAATGGAATTAATTATTTGTAATTCTTTCCTGAATAAATCGATGATCCTGCTGAGATTGTTTTGGCTATTTAGGATTGATTATTCTACTCAGGGGGAGGTTCGGGATCAGGGATTGGTAAATTATACACCACTAGTGTTGACTGTTCTGCAATAATCATTTTTACTTGGCATTACAAAGGCCATGATTCATTTAAAGACCTCTGGCAAATGCTGAATCAACAACACATTTCCCTGAAGCCGTCTATCCATTGCTTACAAACAAACGACACACTGTAGACCAGAAGCCATTCATTTCCAAAGGCGAGTCCTGAAAATGCACAGGTGTGAGTCTGGTTATGCTCTAGAATGAATTATCACTTCTGTCATTATCTAAACTGAATGTGAATGTAACCATATTAAGGACTCAAATACAGGACTAACTGCCGTGTTCTGTTGCTGTGTGGCAGCTTTCTTTGTTTAAGGGGTTACCAGATAACGTGAAGTGTGAATGCATTTTCATTCATCACGTCTCCTTCACTTGTTCCCCTATTCTTCTTATCTGTGTTGGGCTTGTTTGCATCAGAGTGCGAATGCGTCTGTGACACAGCAATACATGCAGTGTTGTAAATGTGAACTGGCTGGTGGAAGTATTCTTAACCCCTTACAAGTCAGCCCCAATGTTGGCAAGTGATGCATTCATGACATATATACCCAAAATAAAAAGGTTTCTGCTCACAAGTCATTCTGAATAGACACATAACACACATATATTTAGAAAGCCAACCCTTGAGAGTTTCCAGTTCAAGACTCAACATTAATCAGACTGTTATTAAAATGCATTCTAAAAATCTAATAATAAAGAATTATTTGTTGTATTTTTTTAAGTGCAATTTAAGGCCTACCGTGTCTTTTATTATTATCGTGAGATATATTGTATGTCTAATAGCAATATGTAATAACGTGATTTAAGGACCACATCCACCAAATAAATAAAATCAATCTATCAGCAGATTTTGAAATAATGTCTAATAGCCTGCCGACTTCACCTCATAGCGATTTTTTTCATGCATTTCTCAACTTTTTGACATTCTCACTGCTTGCTTTGCGGTGTTTACTGTATGTTATCGAGGTTCAGGTGGGTGAAACACTACCTGAGTGTATGTGACCCTTGACCTTTGTTATTCTCAGCCGCCCACCTTTCAGAGGAGGGGCTGCAGCTTTGCCCTCGCCAGCATCCATCAATAATTCACACTTCACATTAATTACACAATCGCTCTGCAGGGTTGTGCTCTCCGCATGCGGTACAGGCTTACAGTCATCCATCACCCCTTTCAACCCACTCACATAAAGCTCACATTTCTCCTGAGGTCCAGACAACGGGAAAAAGCAATTCTTTCATTTCTGCAGGTCTCTTGGCAGGTGTTTGTTTGTGTGAGCATGCATTAGAATGCAATCTTAACTGTCGCGATGTTGCCGTGCTCACCAGCTGTCATAGAGGAATTCAATTAAGACATCCCAGGAACGGGGCGGGTGAGAATGATTAAAATTGTCAATAGCGAGCACAGTTATGAAATGTCACGGCAATATCAGTCTCCTATGCATCACAAGACAAATAGCTTTCATCTAGAGCCACTGCGGCCCCTGATTGAATCAGCAAAATTTCAAAGGAATTATCCCTTTAATAATATTTCACCTGTTTCATATCCACTCCTATAAGGGCGGCAATCCAAAAATTGTTCATCAACTTTAGATCACACTGAAAACTGTAATTAGCTCCCAGCAGCATAACTGCCTCACATATGAAATATCTCTTCTGTTGGAGTTTGTGATTCTGATTAATATCAATATTTCTAACAAAATTTCCTTCCATCCATCCGTCCGTCCGTCTCTGTCTATCTATCGACAAACCACATTTACCCTCCAAATATTCAATACTGTATGTATTCAAACATCTGTTTTTATTTGCCATTCCTCCGAGTGATTCTACTTATGGATAATCATTACTGCAATACATTTTCAATGATTATTTTCTTTTCTTTCTTTCTTTTTTTTAAATGCATTACAGTAATACAAAATGAAAAATGGTTATGTCCTTAATTGGTACGAAATTATTTTTCAGTAATATTAGTAGGATAATTGGATGTTGTCATTACAAGTGACTCAAATTCAATCAAAAATAGGAAAAACTGCTCACTTCCAGTTATCCACAAAAATTTCAAATATTTTTTTATTAGTTAATATGTGCAAATGAACGTGCTCTGTACAGAGAGGACATAGACACGCTTCAGTTCCAGTGAACTTCTTCGGCCTCATGATTACTGTAACACAAGCGATATTTTTGCTTTACAACCAAAATACAGGTGAAACTCGAAAAATTTGAATATCGCGCAAAAGTTCGATTATTTTCAGGAAATCAACTTGAAAGGTGAAACTAATATATTATATAGACTCATTACATGGAAAGTGAGATATTTCAAGCCTTTATTTGTTATAACTTTGAAGATTATGGCTTACAGCTTTTTCAAATTTTTCACAATATTCTAATTTTGAATTTGGTGTTTTCATAAGCTGTACGCCATAATCATCAAAATGATAACAAATAAAGGCTTGAAATATCTCACTTTGCATGTAATGAGTCTATATAATATATTAGTTTCACCTTTTAAGTTGATTTCCTGAAATAATTGAACTTTTGCGCGATATTCAAATTTTTCGAGTTTCACCTGTATGTTATCAACACAAATCAGTTCATAGACAGCAGTCCACATGATCCAAACGAGTCGGCACAGTCACCATCATCTAAAAAGCTAAAGAAGTGCAGTTAGAGTAAACAAGATCATTAAAATTATTCACGAGTTCACACTTACATCAAATTAAACAGAGTAAAGATTATGTGTATTTGGTATTTAGTTTTTTGGCCGAACCCAGAGTACTCCCCTCGGCTGTGGTAAGAGTTAGGACTAGAAGTGAGGAGATGGGCTGGTGGAGGGACGAACGGAGGCAAGTCTGCCGCGCTCCACAGGTGTTTAACTAGGTGTAATTATCTGAACGTGCTCCTCCTGGACTTTGTTAATAAAACATCATGTAGGGAATAATGGGTGAATAGTATTTAGTCAGGAGTCACTGTTCAGTACATCATAGATACCATAACATGAAGAATGATCTACTAAACTAAACTTTTTTTGATGACTGCGTGATTTTATGAGTTTCGCCCTTGTAGTTCATGTGAAATATTAAATTGATCAACAACAAGATCAGTTATCATGCATGGATCTGTGTTTAACACGAATCATGTTTAAATCAGCTGTAAGCGCTTGTTAAGGCTGGTGTCCAGGCGCAGCTGTAATGTGTGTGTGTGTGTGTGTGTCTGCAGAGCTGGTTAGGGTGACATGTAATGCGAGCAGGCAGGCTGTGGGCAATGCCAGTGCCCTTGTCATGGGAAATCATGCTCAGTCTTGTTAGGGGAAGTTTGGAGGCTTTGTCCTGTGAGGACTGCTAATAATCCCGGCTGTGGACGTCCACCTGCTCTACAGAGACAGCAGAGACACGCTCATTATTAACGCAGATGTTCCACCGTGGGACGCCGTTGCATGTGTACGCCGTCAGCGTTTTCACAGATTCGTGTTTTTGAAGTTTACATGGAGATGATAATGTATTTTTTTTTAAAGATTCAGTGCTTGCACCTTGGAACCAAATGTATTTTTTTTAAAGATTCAGTGCTTGCACCTTGGAACCAATTTCAAGGTTTGCGTTGAGGGTTTTCTGTTAGAACGGTGTCGTGTAAGCGGCCTCTAAGTTAATAACTAATGATCTTTGCAAACGGAAGTGAATCAATCAAAAACTAACTTTAGCTGGACAATAACTTTATTCTAGAGCTGCTGTAAAGCCAATAAATCTCTGTTACTTTAATTTCCTATTATCACTGTAAAGCTGCTTTGAAACAATTTAATTGTTAAAAGCACAATATAAATGAAGGTGACTTTGACTTTGACTTTGACTTGACTTGAGTTGACTTGACTTTGACTTTGACTTGACTTTGTCAATATGAACAATATTTGATTACACTTTAATTTAAGGTGATGTAGTTACACTGTACTTACTCAGATAATTACAGATGATATAATATATATATAATATTAATGAACTACATGTAGAGTTACGGTTAGGGTTTGGTTTAGTGTAATAGACTTTTATATACTTTTGTAATTCATTATGAATTAATACGGAAGTAAGTATGTAGTAATATGTAATTACATCACCTTAAAATAAGATGTTACCCAATATTTTCTTACAGCATTTAAAATGTGTCAATATCAGATAATAAAAATGTCCGTTAGTTCAGAATGTATTAAGTATTGTTAACTATTATTGTTAACTTGTGAAATATATTGCAAACTCTTACCATTTTTTTAAATTAGCATAAATTTAAGGCACATTGTAAAAAAAAAAAAATAATTCAAAGTTGTAAATAAAACAGATTATTGGAGTATGCTTTACAAGAAAATACCATCAGTCTTTCTACTTCAAAATTTCACGTTTAATTCACGTTTTTTTTTTATGTAATTACTATAAAAATTAATTATTATTAGCAATTTCTAAATAAAAAAAGGTTTCATAGAAACATTTCATTTCTTTCTACAATTTTATTTCAGTGCAGTTGCTGTATGACAATTTCAAAAGCTTTCTGTTTGTTTCTCTTATTTATAGATATTTAGATATCTCTTGCAAGCTTCTTTTTATGGTTTCTCTATTTTCGAAAGCCAGACTTTTACTGTTTACTGTTACTTTTACCAATTTGCAGCTTGTTGTGGTTTAGAAACAGCCACTTGTACAGGTTATGAAGAATCCTCCTGACAATGTAAAACATTCAGCCACTGTCTTGTTTTTGCTTTTGTTTTTCCACTGAGACTGATCTGTCTCTATTCATGCTGTGTATTGTGTGAGCAGAGAATCCGCAGATGTATTGGACGGCACTGGAAGCATATCTTTTATCGTTCACAGGCCGGGGTCATTTCCTCTCATGTGTCTGTTCAGCAGACATTTATATGTTACATGACCTCAGGTTAACCACCAATTCATTTCTTTGCTGCTTATGTTGTAGTGTCTTTGTCCAAGTTCACAGAAAATACTGTCATTAATAAGAAACATGAGACTTTAGCTTGAGGTGCTATTGAAAAGAAGAGCACTCACCATGAATGTGAATCTCAGCATGAATGGAATCGAAAAGCATTCAGTCGGGTCCGTTACTTGCAAGGTTTTGAATGAGACTAATTCCAGGACACAGTATGAGTCACATTGCTGAATCTCTACTAACAACTGAAACACAGTCTTTGATCAGCAGTTGGTTGGCAAATTAATTGCATTTTTTAATTATTTTTTCTTTTTCTGAGGTCCATAGATCCATTGATCCATTGTTGTCCAAGATGAATTTCCCAAAGATGGTACAATACAATATATTCTATTCTATTCTATTCTATTCTATTCTATTCTATTCTATTCTATTCTATTCTATTCTATTCTATTCTACTCTATGCTTAGCATTCTAGTGTTCTGGCATAGCTGTTGACCCAAGTCATAAACCAAAGAGCCACGAAACTCATGTAATATGTTAATATATAAAATCCAGAAGGTAAATACATTACATATATGCTGCTCAAGAATAAATTGAGCCTTTAATTACAGCAAATGCCTGACAACTGAGTCTATAAAAGCATAAAATGGTGTAATATTTAATATTTCAATAATATCAACAATAATTTAACATTTCCTCACAATAAGTAAGCCTAATCATTTCATTAAAGTAAATTAGTTGCTAACATGTTATACTTAGATTTGTGATTAAAATAATGTTATTTTGACTAAATATTTTCAGTTGAATTGTTTAAAACAATTGAAGCCAATTAATATCGCATTACTGAGATTTGCAGCTCCCATTATGCTTTGCGTGTGACTAGAAGAGAATGCTTTTACATAATTGCAGAAGGTTATGCTTTATTCCGATTGACATTCTACTAACTAAAAGTAACACATAAGTCAACTAACTCTCATTAATTTGCAACTACATGTTAACTAACTCTATAGTATTAGTCGAGTGTTAGGTGTTAGGGTTCGGGTTAGTAGAATAAGTTGCAAAGTTACTCATAGTCAGTAATAATGCCTGTTGAGGAGCATCAAAATAAAGTGTTTGCAGATATTAAAGGGAGTCTACTAATACTAATGACTGCAAGTTTACATGTAGTTGAATAAAACATTACTCATAGTTAGTACAATGTCTGAAGTGGACTATCAAAAAAAGTGTAATCTTACATAATATACGTTAAGCCAAAAGTCAAGTCACCTTTATTTATATTGCGCTTTTTACAATACGGATTTTTTCGAAGCAGCTTTACAGTGATAACAGGAAAATACTGCAACAAAGTTTGTTTCGGCTGTACAAAGGCACAACATAGTGTTGAGATGTATGATCAATTTCTTATACTTTACAGAGTTTGTAAATGAAACTGACAGTTGGATTATATATATATATATATATAAATATATATATATATATATATATATATATATATATATATATATATATATATATATATATATATATATATATATATATATATATATATATATATATAATGTGTGATTGTCACAACCACAAAACTGTAGATCACTGCAGATGTTTGTCAGATGTCATGGCAACAACACAAACTATTTCTGTGACCTTGTACTTTCAGCTCCATCCTCGTTGAAGAATAAAGATGGATAGGAACAAATTATATGTCTGTGTGTCACAAAACAAACAGGTTTCAAACGTGTCCTGCGCTCAGACTAGCCGCGGTTGTGCAGATTCTGGCCGTCAGCTGAAGCTTTAAAGTTTTAAAGTCCTCATGTTGAAGTCACTTATTTTTTCACTGCATATTTTACATTATATAATTAGTATTTATAGGTTCCTACTGCAAATGTTCACATCCTACTTTTTTAATGTCTGAGAAACAGTAATATTGTGAAATTCTTTTTTTTTTTTTTTTTACCATTTACAATGTTACAAAAGAGTACTTTCAAATAAAACAAATCTTCTTTTGAAGATTCAAATAATTTTGAGGGGAAGGAATGCATCACAATTTCCACAAAAATATGAAGCAACTGAATTCAACATTTATAATAATGTTTCTTGAGCATCAGATCCTCATATTAGAGTGATTTCTGAAGGATCATGTGACACTGAAGACTGGAGTAATGATGCTGAGAATTCAGCTTTGATCACAGGAATAAATGACACTTTACAATATATTCACATAGAAAACAGTTACTTTAGATTGTAATAATATTTTACTATTTTTACTGTATTTGTGATCAAATAAATGCAACTTTGGTGAGCAGTCTGAATGTGCAATCTGTTCTTAGATTGATATTGTACTTAAAGATGATAACCTTTAAATGAAATGAAATGTTGTGTTTGTCTCCTTTGTTTGCGCTGTAGGGAAGAGGCCATCATGTCCACGTACTTCGAGACGGTTGACGATCTGCTTGCGTCATTCGGTCCCGTGAGGGATTGCTCCAAAGACAACGGAGGATGCCGGAAAAACTTCAAATGCGTTTCAGACAGAAGGATGGACTCTACTGGCTGCATGGTGAGCCACAGATCGTCTGTAACATCAGTAATAACCGGCCAGGGGTGTGTGTCCCAAAAGCATCTTTAGCCAACTACGGTCGCAAGTTCAGTCGTTATCATCAGTTCAACGAGTCGGTGTTTCCCTAAACCATCGTTCCAACGAACATTCGCAAACAGCATCGCAGAGTTGTGTGTGTGAGCGACAGATCTCGACCTGTGGTTAGAAGAAGAGTTTCTAGATTGCATGACATGTGGACTCAATAAATCCTGATCTTGAGTAAAATAAGCAAGCTGACATTCAGTACAACCTGTGTCTTTTATTTAAAATACATACAAATGTCATTTACGTCTTTTAGTTTGACAAGAGATTTAAAGCACTGTTTCTGAAGAGTGCGCATGTGTGAACGAGCTCTAGTGCGTAAGAACGAGTCTATGAGTGAATCTGGAAATAAAGCGAAATAACTGAGAAAATTGAGAAATATTCCTCAGATGCATGTCTGTCATTTATTAGCAAAACATCTAGCGTTAATTCAATGTCAAACAGTTTCATTAAAAAAAGTCAATTCTCCACCACGTGCCGTCGTGACGTGACGACGTAAACAAACGTGGTTGAACGACCAATTTGTTTCGGGAAACAGTCGTGACAAGCTAGTTGATTTCATCGACGATGCATCGTACTTTGGTAGTGAAGCAGCGAGTTACAGCGCTGTACGGGACACACAGGTGTATTTCCGTACAACTACTTAACTCGCTAACCCTAACTAGCTAGTCACGACTGTTTCCCGAAAACATATTGTCGCAAAGTGGTCGTTCAACCACGTTGGTTAATGACGTCACACGCGTGATGGAGTGATAACTTATTTTAATGAAACTGTTTGAGATCGAATTAATGCTAGATGTTTTGCTAATAAATGACAGACATGCATCTGAGGAATATTTCTCATTTTTCTCAGTTATTTTGCTTTATTTCCAGCTTCACTCATAGACTCATTCTTACGCACTAGAGCTCGTTCACACATGCGCACTCTTCAGAAACAGTGCTTTAAATCTCTTGACAAACTAAAAGACATTTGTATGTATTTTAAATAAAAGACACAGGTTGTACTGAATGTCAGCTTGCTTATTTTGCTCAAGATCAGGATTTATTGAGTCCACGTGTCATGCAAACTAAAAACTCTTCTTCTAACCACAGGTCGAGATCTGTCGCTCAAACACACAACTCGCCGATGCTGTTTGCGAAATGTTAATTAGAACGATGGTTTTGGGAAACACCGACTCGTTGAACTGATGATAACGACGGAACTTGCGAACACAGTTGGCTAATGATGCTTTCGGGACACACACCCCTGGTATATGACTGACTGCGGTCAAGAGTGTGTGTTGTTGAGTTGCACTGGCACCCTGCTCAGAGAACGGGCGAATCTCGAACAGCAAATACGTCACATCACTGGCGGATAAGTTGGTCTGGTGTTACATGTGCAGATTAAAAGGAAGGGAAATGAGAACAAGGAAATGCGGTTAATGGTGCTTCTTTGGGAGACGAGCTCGGCTCATAAAGCAAGGCGATTGATGAGCTCACAGCTCTCTGTGCTGATGGATGAATCAATCATATACAGCAGGATGAGCTTTAATCACTCACGCTTTTATTAGGAATGAAAGTCTGACACTGATTTTGCAATCTGATCAGCTGCATGCTTTAAAAGAATAGTTCAGCCAAAAATGAAAATGCTCTTATCTTTCACTCGTTCCAAACCCATTTCCTCCGTGCAACACAAAAGGTCACATTTTGAGGAATGTCCTAATCACTCATTTCTTCTGTAATGAAACAAGTCAAGTGTCAAATTTGACATAAAAAACGATTGGTTCTCACGTGTTTCGTGACATCATGGATCTCAAACCTGACTCAATTTTTAAAATATGCTTAAATGCATACATGAAACTCGAAAAATTAGAATAGCATGCAAAAAGTTCATTTATTTCAGTAATTCAACTTAAAATGTGAAACTTATATTATATAGACTCATTACATGCAAAGTGAGATATTTCAAGCTTTTATTTGTTATAATTGTGATGATTATGGCGTACAGCTTATGAAAACCCCAAATTCAAAATTAGAATATTGTGAAAAGGTTTTCATAAGCTGTAAACCATAATCATTAAAATTATAACAAATAAAGGCTTGACTATCTCACTTTGCATGTAATGAGTCTATATAATATATTAGTTTCACCTTTTAAGTTGAACTACTGAAATAAATGAACTTTTGCACGATATGCAAATTTTTTGGGTTTCACCTGTATTCACTAGTGTACTTCGAATTTTAAAAGTGTTAATATGGTACTTGCAGATAATATACCATTAATGAAATAAAAAGCCACTTAAGTGTACTTAAAGTGAATGCACTTTCACTTTCTTAACACACTGAAGTGCACTTTTAGGTGATGTATCCTACAGTAAGACTCGTCTCCATTGTTAGACAGTATCTTGGTTAATTAAGGCTGACTTAAGTGACGTAAACTCTTCAGTGCATTTCATTTTTTTTTTCATTCGTTTTAACATGAAAACGATCCTAGTCCATACTGGGGTTTTCCACTGCATTTCAGAAAATATCTCCATCCACATGAAGACCATTCGTGCACACTAAGCATGCTTGTACAAATGCTGCAGGTATATCACACGTTGATCTGATTGGTTACAAGGTCGTTTGTGACGTCAGAAACACCAGCGATTTCAAACCGTGTTTTTGAGACTGTCTTTGGTTCACTGCAGTTTTAAGCAGAAAATACTCAGCGATGCTGTTGACTTATGAACTTACACACGGTGTGTCGTAAAGCGTATTAAAAACACCACATAGGCATACAGTAGAAACAACATTAAAAGCTTGATTTTCACGACAGGGGAGATTTAAAGTATTGATGTATTTTGCCTCATGCTCCTTGTGGCCCACCTTGCGACCTCATACATTTATATGATTTTTAAACAAAACAAATCACTTTTATGATTTATTTTCACACAAAATCTGTTGCTCAATCAATGTTCAATATATATATATATATATATATTTTTTTTTTTTTGTGAAAAACACATTTTTCCTCACAGTATACAGCATTTCACAAATGTGTTAAAATTTGATGATAACATTCAAATAGTATGCAATTCCCTTTTGGTCTAGCTGAAATGCATCTCTAAAAACCACAGGTGATTGTTATATCTTGGAAAATAAAACTTCACATCCAACACACGCCTGTAAGTGTATAACTCGGATCTCAAGCTTGACACTAGGGTACAGAGATACAATTTCCCTCTAACTGCTGGCTGGAGTGGATTCATTTCTGGATCTCTTGACCCGGGCCGAGGTCGTGGAACCACTCTGGCTTGTGTTTTACTCTCTTCAGCTTCAGTGACATCGGGAACTTTCAGAGTGTTGCCTTCCTCTGCCACTTCTCCACACTCTCAGTAATAGAGGTGAAGTGAACACTTAAAAGGATTAAGCAGCGATTGCTGCAAATGCCCTAAAAGTGCAGTGCTGATTGTTTTAGGACATGCTGTGTTTTTATAAGACAGACCGCATTCAGTGCTTGGCAAGATTACAAATGATGTCACTTCCTTTACAAATGCTCTTGTCTTGCAACAACTCTGTAATGGCGACCCAGACTCAAAATCCTTCATATGTTTAGCCTTCCCTTCACTCTTCTCAGATATCTGCTGCTAAACTACACTCGTGCGAATGCTTGGTCTGAGAAAGATATGTGACGTTGATATGCAGGTACTGATTTTTTTCTTTTCTGTTACACATCGATCAAAGGAAGACTAAACATCACCTGGACAGTTTTTTTTTTTTCTCCCAGAAAATAGTGGGGACTTTAAAAGTAAGCCATAGACTCCTCTGCAAAATAAAATAAAAAGTAAAATAAAAAATAAAAATAAAAACATATAATGCAAAATAATAAATACAAGACAAAACACATGCACCATAAAAATCAGTGGCATGTGAGCGATGGGAAAGAGATTAATAATAAATATTTTAGTAGTGAAATGGCACAGTCATTAAAAAGGTTGCATAGTTGCTGATGGCAAGTATAATTAAGTGGATCTTAATTTCTTGAATACTTATTACTAAAAGAATACCTTAAAAAATAATCTTGAGTGTATAACTGAATGTAATGTTTTCAGGTACAATTAAATAAAAATGCATATTATACATTATAGTTTAATGCAATTAATTGAACTTAAGTGAGTAAAAAAACATTTGTAAGTAAGACTTAAGTACATCTTTATATGTATACTTTTAATTCATAATTACAATTTCTAAATATGGTTAAAGTGTGCTGCAGAATGTACTGACAAGCATTTATGGTAAACTAACGTATACTTCTATTGAAAGTTGTAGTGCGAAAATGTTGGTTACACAGGCATGATGTCCAGCTATGCTGAATGTTACTTTGTACAAACTTCATTACATTCTGTGAGCATCTGTGAGAGTTTTACTTGTCATTGCACAATTCAGATAGGTTGATGTGTTATTACATATTGTGTCCAGAGTCTTATATTAATAAGTTTTGTGAAATGTAGTGTTCTTGCAGTTCGCTTAAAGGGAAATTACACCCCGAAAATGAAAATTCTGTCATAATTCACTTACCATCATCCAAAATAATTTTCTGTCTTCAATAGTGGTTTTCAAAAGTGCATTATTTGTATTTTTGGATCACTCCAAAAGCTCAAAGAACAAACCTTATCAAGACAAACAAAGATTAGTGGTCGTACACTGAAGAGTGAGTTATCTCATCTTGAACCAAACGTCTGTTTGAAACAAGTCCTTGTCATGTCAAAAGAAGTGTTTAAATACAAAACATATTGATATAGAAATGAAATATAAAAGCGGTCCAGTTACGTCCTCTGGAGAGAAGCAGGTTATGAATGATGATGATGTTTGATAATCTTCTCCAGCGTTCTCCAGGAGAGCAGATCCAGACACACATGAGAGCTGACTCTATAACAACATGATGTTTTATTGCACTTTCTGTGTAGCCACTGGCATATTTTTTTGGGACAATTTTCAACGAGTGCACACTGCTCCGAGAACATAATTTGAACGGTGAAATCCATTATTTATTTTGGAAGGAAAGTTTTCGGCAAGGACCTCTCGGAAATGAAATATACATAAAGAACAACTAATAAGATTGTCCGAGTTAACATTCCACGCTGAGTTGTGAAGGCCGAGCTCTTTCCAGTGGGTGATCTTATTAAAGTTTTCTACCAGGAAAAGTGTTTCCAATAGCCAACGATTTCTCCTTCTGATTCATTTATTGCTTTTTTCCCCCTTGTTGACTGAACAGATGAAACATAGGGTTCTGTGTGATTCTTTCAAACGAGTGCAAACGAGAGATTTGTTGGTCCTGTGGAAGGAGAAGACATTCGGTTTCCTCCATCATGTTCGGTTGTTCACCTCACTGAGCTAAAGCCTTTTACTTTCCTAACTTCAGTTATACATGAATCCGGATACATTCATTTCAAAACGCTCTCCGTCCACACTAACGTTTTCAAGCGTTTTCCAAAAGTCTCTCATCCACACTGAAACATTGGAAAACGTCTCGGTTACGGATATAACCCTCGTTCCCTGAGTAGGGAACGGAGACGTTCCGTCGGATGGCGACGAATGGGGTTTCGCTTAGAAGCCTATCAACTTCGAGTAATACAAAACGAGCCAATGTAAAGAAATACCATGGGTCTGCGGAATTTGCATGGCACAACTCCGCCCCACCTCGTGGGTATAAAAGGAGGAAGCCTGGCAGAATGCAGACATGTTTCTTCGCTAACGAGCCAAGACTGAGCTCAGGCGATCCCCGCGGTACAGCGGAAAGTGGCAGGAAGACGGAACGTCTCCGTTCCCTACTCAGGGAACGAGGGTTACATCCGTAACCGAGACGTTCCCTTTCGTTGTCACTCCGAGTTCCGTCGGATGACGACGAATGGGGATACCAGTCTAATCACGCCACCTTCTCTGCTGTCTTCCAGTGCCCTGTGTAAATCTGAGATCCCTGCCGTGAGACTGGCACGGACGAAGGACTCCTATTTAGCACAGGAATACCAAGGTACACTGGGGAGCATATCCCATAGCTTAGGGAATATGCAATTACTGCCAACCCAGAGGGGGGGACTTAGAGAATACACATATGACCCAGAGGGATGCATATGGAGAACACTGGGGTGTCCAGCTGCAGGTGGAATATTTCAACCCCAGGGGTGGCAAGGTGGCTTGCCAAGGGAAAGACACACGCTCAGAGAGGCTTAGAGTGGAAATACACATGTGGGGGTCGCTCAGAGGAGGTACCATGCACACGGGAGGCACCTAGCCGACACGCAGGCAATGGGCACTGGCGCCGACGTCAGGAGTGCTGGAGGAACTCAGGGCTTTCGGGGAAGCTCACCTGAGGAGAATATTGCACGTATCCAGTCCGTGGAGTGGAATGGCGAGCAAGCGAAGACACCTGAGCGGGTCCGGTACTAGCTAGTTGAAGCGAGTACACGAGAGGACATTGGCTCCACTCGGAGATTGTAGAATCTGGCGAATGTGTTGGGTGTCGCCCAGCCTGCAGCTCTGCAGATGTCTGTTAGCGAGGCGCCATGCGCTAGAGCCCAAGAGGACGCCACACTCCGGGTGGAGTGGGCAGTCACACCAAGGGGGCACGGTCGACCTTGCTGCTGGTATGCCAAAGCAATGGCGTCCACTATCCAGTGAGACAGCCTTTTCTTGGAGAGAGCCTTTCCCTTCAGCTTTCCACCATAACAGAAAAAGAGCTGGTCTGAGGTCCTGAAACACTGCGTTCTGTCTACATAGGCGTGGAGAGCACGTACTGGACAGAGCAGTGCCAAGGCTGGGTCTGCCTCCTCCAGGGCAGCGCTTGCAGGTTCACCACCTGTCCCAGAAGGGAGTGGTAGGAACCTTGGGCACATACCCAAGCCGGGGTCTCAGGATCACGTGAGAGTAGGCCGGCCCGAATTCCAGGCACGCTTCGTCAACGGAGAATGCGTGCAGGTCCCCTACCCTCTTGATGGAGGCCAATGCAACCAGGAGCGCTGTCTTCATCGACCGTAACTTAAGCTCCACTGATTGCAAAGGCTCAAAGGGAGCACTCCGCAGGGCAGTAAGAACCACTACGAGGTCCCAAGAGGGAACAAGAGGAGGGCGAGGAGGATTCAGTCTCCTCGCTCCTCTCAGGAACCTGACAATCAGGTCGTGCTTCCCCACAGACTTACCTTCGACTGGGTCATGGTGTGCGGCAATAGCAGCAACATAGACTTTGAGGATGGAGGGAGACAGCCTTCGCTCCAACCCATCTTGAAGGAAGGAAAGCACGACACTGATCGAACATCTCCGGGGGTCTTCTCGGTGGGCCAGTACGGCGCGACCAGAATGACCGGCTCTTCGTCCTCCCTGACCTTGTGCAGGACTTGCGCAAGAAGGCTCACTGGGGGAAACGCATATTTGCGGCCCCGCGGCCAGCTGTGCGCCAGAGCATCCGTGCCGAGCGTGCCCTCGGTCAGCGAATAATACTGGGCGCAATGGGTCGAGGCGTGAGAGGCAAACAGATCTATCTGTGCGTCCCGGAACTGGTCCCAAATCAGCTGAACCGACTGGGGATGGAGTCGCCAATCTCCCGGGAGGGGCTGAAGCCGTGAGAGCTCGTCGACTGCACAGTTCAGGGCTCCGGGGATATAAATGGCACGAAGCGACCTCAGATGCTTCTGACTCCATATGAGGAGGTGGCGGGCGAGTTGCGACATACGGCGGGAGCGTAGACCACCTTGACGGTTGATGTACGCTACAGTGGCGGTATTGTCTGATCGGACTAGTACGTGTTGATTCTTGAGCACGGCCCGGAAGCGGCACAGAGCAAGACGTACAGCCAGCAACTCGAGGCAATTGACGTGCCATAGGCGGTGGGGTCCTGTCCAGGAGCCCGCGGCAGCACGTCCATTGTACATGGCGCCCCAGCCTGTGGCAGAGGCATCTGTCATTACAACAACATGCCGGGAAGCTCGTTCCAGGGGCACTCCGGCCCGTAGAAAACTGAGGTTCGACCACGGGGTGAAGGTCTGACGGCAGGTCGGAGTAACTGGTACTCGGAGGGTGCCTTGTTGCCATGCCCACCTCGGGACTCGGTCGCAAAGCCAAAGCTGAAGCCGTCTCATATGAAGAAATCCGAGCGGCGTTGCCGTGGCTGCAGATGCCATATGCCCCAGGAGCCTCTGAAAGAGTTTCAGTGGAACCGCACTCTTGCCCTCGAACTGCCTCAGGCAAGTCAACAGTGACTGCGTGCGCTCGCTCATAAGCTGCGCGGACATGGCGACCGAGTCGATGTCCATACCGGGAAAAGAGATCCTCTGCACGGGGCAAAGTTTGCTCTTCTCCCAGTTGACCCGAAGGCCCAGACGGGGTAAGTGCCGGAGCACTAGGTCCCTGTGTTCGCATACCTGGTCTCGAGGGTGAGCTAGGATCAGCCAGTCGTTGAGATAGTTCAGGATGCGAACCCCGTGTTCCCGAAGGGGAACAAGGGCTGCCTCGACGACCTTCGTGAAGATGCAAGGAGACAGGGCTAGCCCGAAATGGAGAACCGCGTACTGGTATGCCTGCCCCTCGAAAGCAAACCGTAGGAACGGTCTGTGTCGAAGGAGAATGGAGACATGGAAGTAGGCATCCTTCAGGTCGATCGCTGCAAACCAATCCTGGGGCCGCGCACATTCGAAAATGCGTTTGGCGGTGAGCATCTTGAACGGCATCCTGTGAAGGGAGCGGTTCAGCACGCGCAGGTTCAGGATTGGCCGTAACCCACCGGTTTTCTTCGGGACAACGAAGTAGGGGCTGTAGAAGCCGGACCTCATTTCGGCTGGAGGGACAGTCTCGATCACACCCTTCGCAAGTAGGGTAGCATCCTCTGCTCTCATGATAGGGGCATTGCCACCGACCAAAGTGGAGCGGACTCCCCTGAAGCGGGGAGGAGACCGCGCGAACTGAATCGCGTAGCCGATCCTGATCGTCCGAGCGACCCAGCGGGACAGGTTGGGAGGCTCTAGCCAGGCTCCCAACGACTGTACCAGCAGGGTCATACGAACCACAGACTTCCCATCGGTGGTGCAGCGAGGCGGAATGACTGGCCCAGACGTGGACGGCATAGCGGCCCGGTGCGGGGGCACAGTCATTAACCGCGCCCTGACAGAGGAGACCAGGGAAGGACGAACGTTCCACGGGGGTATGCTCTGCCAGGGGGCTGGCGACAGAGGAGGATGAGAGCGGCACGGTCCGGGGACGGAGCGCAATGTCATCCGGCTCTGGGACAGAGGAGGACGAGGGGTGCACGGCCCGGGGGCAGCGCACCGTGTCGTCCAAGAACTCTGTGTGCTCAGGGATGGATGTGTTACTTTAGGGTGCTGCCCACCCGGTGGTGAGCAGCGGGGAGTGGAGAACAAAAGATTCTCCCCCGGCCCTCCACCGGGGGAAGGAGTGGTCCTGCTGGTCCCAGGAGGGCGCCCTCGGCGGCGAACAGACTGAGGCACCTGCCCGGCCGACTGGGTGGAGGCAGCAGCGGGTCGACGGGGCAGGATGTGTTTGGTGGCCTCAGTCTGTTTCTGAGCAGTCGAGAACTGTTGGGCGAAGTCCTCAACTGCACCGCCGAAAAGGCCGGCCTGGGACATGGGGGTGTCGAGCAGCCGGGACCGCTCGGCATCCTTCATGTCAGCCAGGTTCAGCAACAGATGTCTCTCCTGGACCACAGCTGTGGACATCACCAAACCCAGGGAGCATGCGGTCACCTTCGTCGCCCGGAGAGCGAGGTCGGTGGCTGTGCGCAGCTCATCAAAGAGCCCTGGGTCTGTCCTACCCTCGTGCATGTTTCTGAGCATCTGGGCCTGGTAGACCTGCAGAGTGGCCATGGCATGCAGAGAAGCAGCTGCCTGTCCCGCCGCTCTGCAGGACTTCGCCACTAATGTAGACGAAAACCTACAGGCTTTGGATGGGTGCTTAGGCTCGCCACGAGAAGAAGCACTCTGAGGACACAGTTGCATTGCAACAGAGCGTTCAACCGAGGGGAGCCCAGTGTACCCACTGGCAGCCGCTCCATCAAGGGGAGGAAAGGCGGATGAAATCAACGAGCGGTCACGAGAAGACATGGGAGTCTTCCAGGACTTCGAGACTTCATCATGCACGTCCGGGAAGAAAGGTATTGGAGCAGGCTGCGGACGGGAACCAGCAGCTGCACCCAAAAACCAAACGTCCAGCCGCGAGCGCTCGGGACAGGGTGGAGGGGTCCACTCTAACCCGATGCACGCCGCTGCCCGGGAAAGCATGGCCGTCATCTCTGGATCAGACTGAGCCACAGCCGTATTCACACCCGAAGGTGGCAGCTGTGACGAGTCGTCACTTCCAGACAAATCAGACCCGCCTTGTGACGCAGCAATAGACATTGCGTCTTCCTCTGGAGCGCCAAAGGAAACCTGAACACTCACGGGTTGCAACACTGAAGAAGGTGCTGTGGGGCACGGACAGATAGTCGGCGCTTTATTCCACACAGTCACTCTCAGATCACCCTGGCCACCAGCCGAAGTAGAGCCTCTCGTGGAGTCGCTAGATCGGGGTGTGGATGAGGGGGCTCTCACTCTTGCGAGGTCACTGAGTCTCGATCGTAGTGTTGCGATGGTCATGTTCCCACAGAGAGAACATGAGTCATCAGAGTCAGATACAAGCCTACCGCAACCAGAAGTGCACGGGCGAGGCATCTTTAAAAAGACGTGCCGCGTGCAAGCTCTTTGAGAAAAAAAAACTCAAGTGTTGAAGTGAATTCCGCAGACCCATGGCATTTCTTTGCCATTGGCTCGTTTTGTATTACTCGAAGTTGATAGGCTTCTAAGCGAAACCCCATTCGTCGTCATCCGACGGAACTCGGAGTGACAACGAAAGGGAACGCTAAATTCTTATGTTATTATCCTGGCAGGATCATTTTATTTAGCAGAATATCTCAGCAATCACTGATTCGTCCCGGTCGCTCTCACTCACCATTATATGTTTGGTCGAAAACTGAAGTATTGAAGCTGAAAATTCAGCTTTGATCACAGGAATAAATTACATTTTACAATATATTGCAAGAGAAAACAGTTATTTTAATTTGTTATAATATTTCACAGTATTGCTATTATTGGCAACGATTAATTGCGAATAATCACATCTAAAATAAAAGTTTGTGTTTACATAATGTGTGTGTACTGTGTATAATTATATTGCATATATAAATAAACACACATGCATGTATACATTTTAGAAAAATTTATTATTTATGATGTATGATGTATAAATATATATATACAGTATATACATGCAAATATTTCTTAAACATATACATGCATATGTGTGTATTTATATATACAAAATAAGTATACACATGCACACACATGTATTATGTAAACACAAACTTTTATTTCGGATGCGATTAATCATGATTAGTTTGCACTATGCACTATTATTTAGCCATTTTCTCAAACTCATTCAGTCTGGAATCTGTAAATCTCCTGTCCAGTCTCATGCAATGCGGCAATGAGTTCATTTGAATAGTTGAACAGGGGTGCGTTTCCCGAAAGCATCGTCGGCCAACTATGATCGCAATTTCCATTGAACTCTATTGGTAATGACGGAACTTGCGACCATAGTTGGCTTTGGGAAACGCACCCCAGGTCGACAGTGTGACACTAGTGTGACGTCACACTAAACACTTCTCATGTAACTGTACTGCTGTGAAAGTATGGCTACTAATAGACAGAAAAATACTGTAAACATCATGCTAGATTTTAGCCTGAGGCATTTTTCCCCCATTGTGTGTGTTGTGTTTTCTATGTTAAAAAGTCCACGCTGGGTTGATTTTCATCAAATTCCTTTGTGAAGCATTAAGAAGGCACATTTATTCACACGCAGGGACCTTTTTCTTCCGTATGTCGGCTCTGTTTAGTTTTTGAAGGCATGTATTCTTTCAAGTATCTTTATCTCTGCTGCAAATGAAACAGCTTGCGTGTTCGTCATCTGAGTTTCCTCCCTGGAGTTCAAGCCAGGTGTGTCCAAACCATTACACTGAGGCGACGGCTCCCTCCTGGGCCATTAGCATAGAGAGAGAAGACGCTTCCAGACCTGTGAAGAGGTGACAGACATACGGATGAATGATGAGCACATCAGAAGCAGTGGACATGGAAGAAAAGTGAAACGAGATGAAGAACAAGAAGAAGAGGACATATGCTGATTGAGAGCAGAAAATAATGAGACGACAGAGAGAAACACAGACGTGGAATCGTTATTGTGAAGGACTTTTTTGCGAAATAAAAATCCCCGTTGGCATGTCATTGGAATAGTTAAATTCATAAGGAACATCAGCATAATACATGGTTTAAAGGATGGTTTGACCCTCAGACTGATGTAAACACACCACAGAAGAAAACATGGTGACACTTTCAATGAAGCCCATGCTTATAATGAGTTATAGCACTTATTTATAAGTATTGATATTCTATAAATATATTAAGGCTCATTAAGACCTATCCTGCATTATAAGAACGGTTGTTGTTACAATTATAAAATTTTTTAGAAGTCCTTATGTCATGCATTTGCTTTTTCAATATGCATGCTCATAATCCATCACAAAACATAACATGGCATAACTCAAGACTGAAAAGAGCAACAACACCAATGCAACTAACACAGTAAAACAGTAAGCCATAATTTGCATGAATTATTAATGCTGTAAAGCATGCTGGGAACCAGCCCTGTCTTCAGCACTACAGACAATACAAAATAACAGATTTGTGCAGTGATTGTTCTAGTACAGCTAATTGAGCAGCTGCACATTGCATTATTTCAGTTCCACTCAGAGAACTGTGTCTCCCATTACATCAGGGTTTGTCTGGCTAGTTTTGACCAATATTCCCTTCTGCAATCACTGTAACACTTAGTGAGCAAGAAATCAGCTTCTTCAGATACATTCAAATTTGCTGTTATTTTATTTTATTTTATTAGTTAGTTAGTTAGTTAGTTAGTTAGTTAGTTAGTTAGTTAGTTAGTTAGTTAGTTAGTTAGTTAGTTAGTTAGTTAGTTAGTTAGTTAGTTAGTTAGTTAGTTAGTTAGTTAGTTAGTTAGTTAGTTAGTTAGTTAGTTAGTTTAGTTCGTTCGTTCGTTCGTTCGTTCGTTCGTTCGTTTATTTATTTATTTATTTTCATTTTCTTTTCTTTTTTTGGGGGGTTGCCATTTGAACTACAGGCAAAAAATGAATTCAATAATTATTAATAATATTATGAAAACGATCATTTAATCTAGAAAAAAAATACATTGGGTAGGGGGTGGTGGTTTGTTGGTGGGATTATAGGGCCCTAAAATTGTTCTATTTGTTTAACTTTGAATAAATAGATGTTAAATTGTATACATTTCATAATTTATTTAATTTATTTAGACCTGCCTTTTGATTACTTTGATTATTTTTAACCATTAAAAATCCATTCTGGAATGGATCCCTTCCAATAAAAAAAGAAATAAAACAAACAAATAAAATGGATTCCACAGGGCCAAAAGTGTTATTCAATTAAAGCACACACTCAATTGTTTGTGTCTGTAGGAGCCATTTCAATGTTTATGTCCAGGGTTGGCCAATAGGTGGCACTAGGGTCATGGCATAGCGATTGGGGCTCATCTACTTAGGAGGGTAGCTGTAATCAGGGACAGGTGTTGCCAGAGGGGAAAGGGCCAACTAGTTTTTGACCGCCACCGAGGCTGTGGTTGGATGCTTGACACTGTGACTGTGTTGGTGAAGATGGAATATTGTTCCGTTATGGAAAATGAAACCCTTGTGTAAATCCAATAAATCATATCTCTCACGACAGAGAAGAAAACAGAACTTTAACTCTTGTTGCATTACTGAATCATAACTAAGCGACCACGGTAAGCGCGTCAACTAGCCTACTCTAACCCTCTCCATAACCCTCAGCTGTTTTAAGCTTAGGCTTAGCGGTTACAGTGTCCTTAAAGGGATGCTTCACCTCTGGAAAGATGAATGTGTATTTAAAATGGGTCATTTATGTAGAAGAAATGTGAAATTATTTTTGTATTTGGAGCTTTCTAGACTGAGAAAAGCCAGAAAATGTATTTTTGGCTTATGTGGATGAAAGACAACAACTCCCAGAATGCACTTGCTTCGCTGCCCTAGGAGGCCACGCCTACCGGTAACAGAGCGCAGTAGTTAAACAACAAGTCTAGGCTACTAGTGAGTCTCCGTGATGAGTCTGCCCGAAAATGTGCTTCGAGATTTCGAATCCTCCGATGACGCAAGATGGCGATTTTTGCGTCATCTGAGGATTTTTTCCAGACAAAAAAATACATAAATCTCTCGTCTCGGGGATATGAATGTAGAAAACACGGTAATTTGTTAATACTACAGGTTTTTTTACTAATACAAAGCTTAATGCTAAATCCTGAAGTATCCCTTTAATGATATCCTGCAGTCATTCTCTATATCATAAATTCCTCCTTTTTTGTCCCGTTTTCCTGTTTTGGCACCATCTGATAAGGTCAAGTTGAGATCTGAATGCCAGGAACAAAGAAATTGGCATGCCATCCGCACATTAAACCGATGAAAAGAGGTCTAAACTCACACAGCAGCGTTCACAATCGGCAGCACAATATGAGATCTTCCACAAAAGGCTGCCATTTCAATTTCCGCTCCTTTAATAGTTTAATGAATGCGAGAGCCACAGTGTTATATGCTCAGTTATCATCTCCAATCTGAGGCGAGGAGCCAATGGGGACAAAATAACAAAACGGCTTTTAGAGTCGTTTTCCTCCCCACAATCTTTTGTGTCACTTCTGTCCACAAGTCTCTCTCGTCGTCAGGTTTTCGCTTTAATTGCCTTTAATGTTTGCTTTAAACGTGACGGTTTGAGTTTCTATTTTTGATTGGCATGTAAAGACATGAAGGTGGTTAAATGGCAATTTTTTACTCATTCTTTATGTAATTTAAGAAGCTTCTTTTGGGAGCAATAGTGCAGAAGCATATTATAAAACAGATTTTTTAGCCACTGATACTGTGTGTAAGTGTGTCTCTTGAAAAGCTCCTGTCTGCATCGAACCGCAGGTCAAACGTCACTCCAGAACAGCTTTATGAGGTCACGCGTGTAATTCCAAAGATTAATAATGAGGGACACGCATTCATTAAGATGAAGGCAGCCGCTTAAATTGCACAGTGTCTGATTAAAAACCTGGAGGTGATTAGATTGACTAATGAGAGTAAACACAGACTGAGCCACAGAGGCTTCTGTACTCCTTCATTTCTCTCATCTCTGCCTTCTGTTCTGATGGAGATCACGACCGCTCGTCTTTTATAGGCGACCATTGAGCGTTTTACATCAGCGCTTTAGGAATGTGCTGTAAGACATGTTTTATTTTGTTTTCTTAATCTCTGTATTAATGGTGCTCCACGATTAACTCAATAACGCTTACACTGATATAGTTCAGTGACATACTTTTTTTACTAGTGGCAAATTGGAATGAATGAATGAATGAATGAATGAATGAAAAGGTATTTTCAAGGGTTATTATTAATATATAAGCTATTTTATGACTTGCATAGCTATTGCAGTCAATGGAAATAATTTTACCATAATAATATGAAAAGAGATTGCAATGTATTATCAGATTTAAGACTGAACTGCTAATTTAATTTCTAAGCTAATTTTCTCCAATGTCAGCTGCATATAAACACGAACACTGATCAGAATAATGGTGCGCTATTTGTTGATTTATTTTGCTGTTGCTTTTTTTTCTTCTAAAATGCTTTGTTGATTAATTATCATTCTTATGTTCTAAAATGTTGCTAATTTATTTGAAAAAAATCCCATTATAAAGATAGCAACCACTGCGCTTTTCATCAGGGTGTTATGAGTGATGTGAATAATATGCAATTCAGTGTATATAGAATGCAATGTCAAACATTGGTCATTGTCTCCATGTAAAACTATTGCATTGACTGGGGGGGAAAAAGTATGAAAGTTTCCAGCCATTGCCATTCAGCAGTGCAATATGGTTTGTTTTCAACATTCTTGCAATATTTTACAGTAAAAGCAACGCTAAATGTGGCAAATTACTTATAGTGTACTGTAAAATAAATGTACTTTCAGGAAAGCCTCGAATTCAGCAGAATATACAGTACAGTATACAGCTGGTTGCATTAAATGTTTACCATATTATTAGTTTTTAAAGCAGGGATGTTAAAATAACTAAAATGAGAGAATATTCTGGTGTTTTGGTGAAAGAAAACATGTATAACCCGAATGACAGTCAGTTTTGAGCTGTGCTGTGTTATGAAATGTTATGATTTTGGTGCTACGGACTCAGTGTTTGAAAAATGTAGCACCCATGTGCTTCTGGGAGAATGGTAGAGGTGCCCGCATATGACCCAATCATCCATAAACAACACTGTGATGAATATTATATTACAGACGCAGTACTGATGTTGTCCTATGATCCTATCCAATATGAAGAGTATCTCATATCTTATCATATGCTGTGTTGTATGATCCAGTGTGCTGTAAAAATAACTAATACATGATATCACTGCACAAATCTCCCCACCCCCACTCTTTTATAAAATAAATAAATACATGTTCCACTTGTTTTGCTGATGTGCTTTGAAGCGCTGCTCTTTTATTTCTCACTTGATTTTGTTGTGGCTTTCTTTGAATTCATGCAATCTAAAGCCTTTGGTCTTGCGGTTCACTGTCTCTGCTGGCTCTCTGTGTGCAGAATGAAAGATCTGACCTGAGAGTGTCTTTGCCATCTTATTTTATAAATATGAGACACATATTTGTGATTTGATGATCACATACAGCATGCCTGGATTCATTTTCAGTGCAGACGAGCAAATAAACTGGTCAAGAACTGCATGAAAGAAAGTCTGCGACGCTTCTGTTCAGAGCTGATGCTCTGTTGTCCTACATTTGAAAGCTTTAAGATGTTTGTGCTTGTGTAAATCAATGCAAGTGTCACAGTTATGTTCAGTTTGTTTTAGTATTCATGGACTTTTAGTTTGTATTCAGTAGTTTTCTGTCTTCCTTTGTTCATTTTCCCGCTCCTCCTTTGTTTCCATGTTCATCGTCATTATGGTTCAGCTGTTTAATTAATTATCCTTGTTTCGATTCAATATCGAAACCTATTTAATTAAATACATAAATAATATAAAAAATGACTAACATAGTTGTTAAATATAATAATCATTCATATTACTGTTATTAATTGTTAGTATTAAAGTAAGCAACTTTAATGTATTGGATTAATACTTATTAATATTAATAATCATATTTTTTGCAATAATCATTTATTTATTTATGATTATTTGTTCTTGTGATTTGGGGGTGTAATTTTATTAATGAGATTCATGGCTGCACTACAGATCATTCCTTTCACAGCTTTTCATCCACTCATGTTGGTCTGCAGACCTTATAGAAAATAAGTTGTGATGGAAACACTGCCAGACTACAATTGCCACTTCAGTGGATCATATTTGTGCTTGCTTCATATGTAAGTAAATTCATATAAAACGTGAGTCATTAAAGTCCAAAGCAGCACGCCTGTATAATGTCATCGTCCACAGATGGACTCCATCATATGTTATCTTCGAGGACATTCCCATCTCCCGCAGGACCGATACGAGATACATATGTAATGAACATGAAGTGTGTTGAGTGCCTCTGGATGATGTTGACTGTCATCTTATTCAAATTTCTCTTTCATTGACAATCTATCTGTGCATCAGTACCGAAAACACTCTCCCGATGAAGATTCTTCCGGTTGGGATCCCTCAAGCAAAGATTTAAAACATCAAGATTTACATAAAACAGAAACTGATAAAAAAATTATAATAGTGCAACCTTACCTGTGACAGCCTTAGAGGACACACTCACAGTTATCTACGACTTACCGTGCTTTAAGGCCATGATATACTAAACTATGACATCATTTTGAACAAAATCAGACCTCAGGTTTAAGAACTTCGTTTTACCCCTAAGTGAAAAAAGGAAAAAATAACTTTAGCAAATTCCAACCAGACGAATTATACAGTACACGAAAACATTAAAGGAGGGACCCAAGCCACATCAAAGAGACTTAGGGTACTTTTACACGACAACGATATGCTTAAAACGGAGAAGTTTTTCCTTTGAGTTATCCGCGTAAAGACGACACCATTGTCAAAACGATTCCCATTCGCACTGATCCGCGAAAACGGCTAAAAACGCTGTATTCTGCTGCCAGGCCAGTTGAAACACTATAGACTGAACACGTAATTTGCATGTGCATGACGTCATCGTTTTCAGAGATTCGCGTTTTTGCTGTTTACACGGAGACCGTTTTCAAAAACTTGCACTTTGAAACCTGTTTTTTTTTAAATGTAGCTTTTTCAGGCCCCCAAAACGCCGTCGTAAAAAAGGTTTTAGTTGAAAACGGTGTCGTGTAAACAGCCAGTTTAGCATGTAAGGATACTCTAGCAGCGATATACTGTTATCGAACATCTGACTCCGCCCACACTGCTGAGAGCGACGGTTAGATGAATATGCAAATATTTGCTGCGTGCTTTCCTCCAATAACAAAACAAACACACGGCATAAGAAAAGCATCTGTTCATCATAGCAACGTGGATATGTTTGCACAGGCTCTGCAATTCGGCACTCTAGTAGTCACGTCATATTTGTTTATTTATATAGCACTTAAAATCAAGCAGCTTTACCGCATTAAACATTTAAAACAGTGTCCATGTCTCGTTTCATCAGAAGTACAACTTCATGTTCTACTATAAACAGCTATGTGCTCATGTGTGCTCAACCCACATCTACCTATTACGTAATCGCCGCGGACAAGTGGAAAGTTCGCTCTGGCAAGCTGTTTTGAACTCCCAAAACAAACTCCAAACGAAGTTCGTTTTGGCCTGATTTTGTTCGAAATGACATCGCATCAGTTCTTCTATTTCGCTTCAATCAGGGCATTAAGTCCCACTTTTTTTATGCCCTTCCCTCTCTAACGTCCCTCCGTCTCGTTCACTCAGATGCACGTCATTGCTAATGTCGTAAGAGTGTCCACTACTGGAACGCTCTAAGCCCTTGACCACTTGTGCGTCAATTAAGAGAGAGCGCTGCAACTTGTTGTTTTGACGTCACAATCATGTTGCATTGTGGTCTATGGATCTGCCTAAAGTGTACATATGAGTAGACTCACTCTGTCAAAGCCGAGGGGTCGAGGGTCTGTCCAAATAAACTTCCCTCATCCACGTGACGAAGTTGAACGCGTTTCAAAATGGTGGCGGGCATTCCCAGAGGGGAAGTGCTTAGGGAAGATTGCGAGTGTATGGCAGTCTGAAATTGAGTAGGTATTTTGAATGAGTCCTTACTTTTTTGATTAGCGCTAAAATGGATGTTCTATATAGTGTGAATGTGTGTAGTATGAATGTAATCCAGACGTACTACGTACGCCATATTGTTATGTGACCTTCCAGCGTCAGTTGCGTCACTTCACTTCATAAATCCTCTCCCGTGGCCCCATGAGATAAAGTGAATGCACACTTTTTGCCTACTCTTTAATGAGTACTGTGAATTCGGACATACTTATTTTGTCACATACTGTTTTCACCTACTAAATAGTGGGGAAGTATGTGATTTCGGATGCAGCCTAAGCCAAAACATTGATTTAAACGCATCCCAGACAGCAACATAGTGTCAGCCCACATCTCGTACGTTGTGTATCCACGTGTACCGGATCTGGGCCGACACTATGTTGCTGTCTGGGATGCTTAGTTTATATGTTATCTTTATTTCCTGTCTTTAATTACCTTGGTCTCCTATGCTAGTTTGTTTCAATAGTAATTATTATCATCACCTGTGTCTTGTTGAGTTCCTCGTTTACCTTTGTATTTAATGTCGTTTTCTCACCTTCTGGTTGAGTGTTATTATTACACTTGTTCGTAAAGCTGTTGCATTTGCCTTCTTCTCTGTATCCGTTCTAGTTATATTATTTGTTATTTTTGTTAATAACAGTAAAGCTGCACATTAGATCCTTGTCTCCTCTTCCTTTCCTGCCCCGCCGTGACACAAGCATCCTCTACTTTTGCACATGCACATTTTCTTATAAATACTATAACGATCTAACTGGTCTCTCTCTTGCCTCTGAACACGTGGGCTGGTCAGTTTGGCATGTATGTTTTAATGGGTGTCTTACTGAGGCTGTGGTTCTTTTCCTGAATTCTATGGCGCTGCCTTGGCAACCCTCATTAACACACTTTCCTTTCTGAGAAACTGCTTTGTTCATCACATAATAACACCCCACTGGGAATACACACTGTCTCAGGAGTTATCAGACCGGTACGCTGATTTTGATCTCTGTGTCCATCTCTCTCATCTCAAATCATTCGTAGTGCCCAGAAGGATTGAGGCCCATGAAGGATGGTTCGGGTTGCTATGACTACTCCCTGGGAACAGACTGTACGGACGGGTTCAACGGAGGCTGTGAGCAGTTGTGTCTTCAGCAACTGGTTCCTCTTCCCGATGACCCGACTTCCAGCAATGTGCTCATGTTCTGCGGGTGAGTGCACGCATTTTAATCCAAGCACATAAATAGCTATATAAAAAGCACACATTCAATTCAATTCACATTTATTTGTATAGCGCTTTTCACAATACACATCGTTTCAAAGCAGCTTTACAGAAAATGCATGAGTCCACATTACAATTTAGAGTGATCTGTTATCAGAGGTGACTGTCTAAGTTATGGATTTCAGAAATGCACATATACAAATCAGAGTTGGCTAAAAATTTGTTATTTTAAACAATGTAATAATTTAAAACTGTCCATCCATCCATCCAGAGAATGGATTAATTAATACTTTTAATCACCAAAGATGCATTAAATTGATCAAAAGGGACAGTAAAACATTATCATATATTTAGTTTACTACAGTTTTATTGGCTGAATGACCTCTCAACGCTGTCACTGTGTGTGTGTGTGTGTGTGTGTGTGTCACTCAGGTGTGTGCAGGAATACAAGCTCGCAGCTGACGGCCGCTCCTGTCTTCTTCTGGCCGATCACTGTGATGGACCCAAGTGTGTGAGACAAGACTCACGCTTCAACGACACACTCTTCAGTGAGATGCTCCGTGGGTACAATAATAAAAGCCAACAGGTGATCCTGGGACAAGTCTTTCAGATGACATTCAGGTGAGTTTGTGTCTTTGTGGGGTAAGCTTTTGTACAGCATTAGTTTAGGGTCCAGTTTTCACCAAAGCACATATTAATGTCTTATTCTGCATCAAGTTTCAGTTAGCATAAAAATGGAAATCATGGTAAAGCATCCATCTTGTATTCCCATGAAGCATTGTGAATGACATAATCGAGTCGGTCTCCCTTCTGCAACTGCAAAAATATGTAACAAGAATTTAATTAAATGTACTCAATTGAATAATTTACCACTTTGTTTACAATACATTAATCTCCAACGCGCATTCACGCAACAACATCTGCTCTCGCGTCAACACAACACACGTGCGCCGTGCAGCTCTAGTGAATGCGCATTGGAGATTAATATTTTGTATAATAAAGTGGTAAATTATGTTTTTTTTGCGCAAACAAATCACTCGCGACGCTTCATAAAATGGAGGTTAAACCATTGGAGTCGCATGAATTACTTTAATGATGTTTTTACTACCTTTCTAGTCCTTGAAAGTGGTAGTTGCGCAGCTGTCAATGGAGGGACAGAAATCGCTCATATTTCATCAAAAAGATCTTCTGAAGATGAACGAAAGTCTTACGGGTTTGGAACGGCATCAGTGTGAGTAATTAATGACAATTTTCATTTTAGGGTGAACTATCCCTTTAAACACTACATTTAAATTTCACGTAGTCATCTAGCTTTCTAGTTGTCATCCATTCATGACGACAAAGGTGATTACTTAATTTCCTTAAGGCAGTGAATTTACCTTTAATTCTCTCTATATGAACATTGTTAGAGCATGCACACGTTCAAATTAAGTTGTATATTGTACCCTAACATCTGATTTGATTGTAAGTCGCAATGCTTCATGGGATGCTGTGTCCATTCGCTCATAAGAGCTGGTTGGTTTGGTGCTCTTTACGGAAGAGTTATTTTTAATCCCTATGGAGAAAATGAATGAAAATACAGCGGTTCTTGCACTCGGTATTCTGTGATAATTGCAAGACACATCAGTATGTTTTGTAGTACTTTTTTGGTCTAAAGTGATTTTGTTAAGCAAACCCATTTCTCAAAGAGCCTCACATTTAATGTATAGCCTACACAACACTACTGCTTTCATGACCATTTCCAGCTGTCACTCTCACTCACATTAGATGTGTGATGCGGCCCAGCAGTTCTTCTGATGAACATAACACACTCAATCTTTATTAACTTTATTATGTTGTGTGTCAGCGCGAATCCCAGCACTACACCACCACTGTCAAACCCCCGGAAAACCATTTCGCTGTCTGAAAATAAAGACAGATGCTTCGTGTGGAAATACACCGTGGCTGTTTCACACAACTGATCTCGCCCACTGGCCTTATACTAACAATTATAATATTGTACTATTATGTAAAGGCTCTTATAATTGTCACAGTGTGGTTGCAGCAAGGATGAGTTTGAGCAGGATCTAGTTGCAGCTGTAAAACTTTAAAAAACTATAACTCAAATTAACACTGAGAGAGATTAAGATGCACGAACAGAACAACCACTTAAAACATGCATAAGAATGCATAAAGAACTAAACTGAACAGAGTATAAAGAGACTAAATGAGTGAGTTAACAAAGGACAGGAGACACAATAGCTTTCTAGGGTAACAGACAACTAGGAAACTAGGGGCCGTTTCACACCATTTTCACCAAACCATTTTTATGAGTTTTGGCTGTTCATTTACACGACAACGGCATTTTGGGTGCCTGAAAACACACATTTTTGAAAACAATACTGTTATCGTTGTTTACGTTTTGAATACATTGTTATCGTGCAAACATACCGAACGTCGCACACTATGTCAACTAAGGAAGACAGGAAAAAAAAAAAAACACAGGAACTTGTAACAAACCAAACATAAACCTGACAATAATGACATCACACTGTAGAAGGCCATTTTTTTATATTGTAGTTTATTCATAATAATGGACGCTTGTTTTCGCTACTTTTTGCCTCACGGAATTGTGTTTACATCTCGCAATTCTTGCATTAAAAAAGTGGACATAATGCCACGATATACTTCAAGCGAAATAGAAGAACGAACTGATGTTCAAAATCAGGCCAAAATGAAATTTATTTGGAGTTTGTTTTGGCAGTTCAAAACAGCTTGCCAGAGCGAACTTCCCACTTTATATTGTGAGAAATAAACTTGCAATTGCGAGTTATAAAGTCAGAATGGTGAGTTCATATCTCATAATTCAAGAAAAAATTGGAATTGCAAGTCATTGCAATTTTTTCAGCTGTTCCCTGGTGTGTAAAAGCAGTTGCTACTGCCAAAACGAGCCCGTTCTCATCCTTTGGCGTCATATAGGTGACGCCATATGACATTTCGTCGAAATCCGACGCACATGGCATCCTTTAGCGTCAATATGAGACGCAGAACTCAAGGCGTCATACAGGTGACTGGCACTGAAATGTCATATGGCGTCACCTATATGACGCCAAAGGATGAGAATGTGTTGGCCAAAACACACACGGCACACTGCTGTGAGCAAGTAAGACATGCTACTGCTGCTGTACAAGCATACATGAGTTACCCATAGCAGATCTATACAGGTGGAGCTGGGGAAGGTGGAGGGTTTCTGGAAGCGACTGCTACAGCAAATGCTGACGAAGTATTTGAAGGTTGATCTGCGAGCTCATTGGCTACTGATACAGCAGGAACCAATCAGCTGTGCCCTATTGAGATGATGTGATTGCAAGCAGATTGAGTTAAGGACCGATCAGCCTGCGCCATCTTGAGTTTCATGGCAGAACTTTGTATCAACGGCATGACCATGTTCAGGAAACAATCGTGACTTGCTAGTTAGTTTGTGCAACGATGCATCGTACGGTGTTTAAGCAGCGAGTTAATATTAATCACAGTCTGATTAATTGTAAGTCTTGAACTGGAAACTCTCAAGGGTTTGCTTTCTAAATATACGTGTGTTATGTGTCTATTCAGAATGACTTATGAGCAGAAACCTTTTTATTCTGGGTATGTCATGAATGCATCACTTGCCAACATTGGGGCTGACTTGTAAGGGGTTAAGCAGCGAGTTATGTCGTTATCAGCAACACATCCCTGATTGTCATTTCTAGTTCTAGTTGTTTCATGTATCAACAATTAGCTTTATTAGTAGTTTAAACATATTTGAAACATTAAAAAAAAAAAAGTTATAATTGGGGTTTAAGTGTCATTTTGATATAGATGAGCTGAAAATGAGTTTAGTAAATGTTCCTTGTGACGTTACTGAAACCAGAAGCCTGCCGCATGTAAACATGTTCTATGTCTGTGCTTTTATGCTCTGAGTGGTTTAGTAAAGCTCAAAGAAAGAGGGAAATAGTGCACTTATTTTCAGCAAGAACGCAATCTTCTCCACAGGCGGAAGGACAGCCGTGGATTACATTTTTTCAGAAAGGCTCTGCCATGATTTACTGTGGTCTTCCTTTATTTTCTGCAGTGTTTTGAAGGCAACAAAAGGATGTTTGAGCTGAGCGTGGTTTATTTTAACATGCTCTTTTTAATCTCCTGCCCCTGTTTAAAAGGACAAACTAAATGATAGCACAGCATAGCTCACCTCGCCACATGCATCATAGCACAGTTTTTAATAGTAACAACGAATCTGCAAGAAAACGTTGTGCGTGTGATATTAAGCTTGCTCACTAGGTTTTCTATGACAGTAATCTCAGTAAATCTTTTTGAGTTTGTATTTATTTTGAAAAGTGTACAGATATATTTGATTTTTTTTATTATTATTTGGAATTATAAGTTAGTACTGTACATTTTGGCTTTAGTGCATAATCGCCACCTTTGTAATAAATAATGGCAATTTACTAAACAAATTCTTAAACATTGAACATAGAATCACAATTTGGGAGACGTTGGCATCAAACAGTTTGAAATCCCCTGACTTAAAGGGTTAGTTCACCCAAAAATGAAAATGATGTCATTAATGACTCTCCCTCATGTCGCCCCAAGCCCGTAAGACCTCCGTTCATCTTCGGGACACAGTTTAAGATATTTTAGATTTAGTCCGAGAGCTTTCTGTCCCTCCATTGTAAATGTATGTACGGTATACTGTCCTTGTCCAGAAAGGAAATAAAGACATCATCAAAGTAGTCCATGTGACATCAGTGGGTTAGTTAGAAAGCTTTGAAGCATCGAAAATACATTTTGGTCCAAAAATAACAAAAACTACGACTTTATTCAGCATTGTATTGTCTTCCGGTTCTGTTGTGGATCCGCGTTCAGTGACGCCGCTGACGTAAGACGCTGCTGACGTGTGTCTGGTGCGTCCGTGTATTCGGGTTCAAATAAATATGCCTGGGCAAAAAAAATGCAAGTCTTCCTCTGTGTGGAAATCCTTAGACATGTTTGTGAAGATTGTTTTGTTTCCAGCGTGCGTCTCCCTCAGACTGTAACCGAAGCTCGGGCGCCAGACACACGTCAGCAGCGTCTTACGTCAGCGGCGTCACTGAACGCGGATCCACAACAGAACCGGAAGACAATACAATGCTGAATAAAGTCGTAGTTTTTGTTATTTTTGGACCAAAATGTATTTTCGATGCTTCAAAGCTTTCTAACTAACCCACTGATGTCACATGGACTACTTTGATGATGTCTTTATTTCCTTTCTGGACAAGGACAGTATACCGTACACACATTTACAATGGAGGGACAGAAAGCTCTCGGACTAAATCTAAAATATCTTAAACTGTGTCCCGAAGATGAACGGAGGTCTTACGGGCTTGGAGCGACATGAAGGAGAGTCATTAATGACATCATTTTCATTTTTGGGTGAACTAACCCTTTAAAAACATCATGCACTTGTTTTTCACACCAACTTTTGGTCAAGAAATGTGAAAAATATGATATTCATACTGTATTCCAATTCTTAAGAGAATTTACACTGTTGACTATTAGCTTTGTGTGAGGAAAAGACCAAATTGAAGCCATTATGTGTTGATAATGTTCCCCTCTGATGATTCCCAGGCAAACTTGGATAAAAGTTCCCCAAGTTTGTATAACTTAAGTTCCCCATTAAGTTATAAAAACATTATTATTGATTAACTTTTTTCTCTATTTGTGGTTGTAGTATACTCGTCTGCCTCTAGCCTTTGTTTGACCCGCATCGCACTGTTTTCCTCGAGGGGTTCGCGTCCTCCACATCAGATGCTTTGATATGTAGATGCATCTCTTTACCAACTACAAATCCAGTGTCAGGAGACGTGACTCAGATCTGATGCGGCCTGAAGGGCTACAGATGCTTTCAATCACATTTTACTCGTGATGATAATGCTCATTAAACATTATGCCTCATATTAGTGATATTTATGTAGCTTTGGCCGTATGCATCCATGGAAACAGTTTGTGGAAATTAGTCATTAGCAGAGAGTGCCAGTAATGATACAACAAACAACATGCAGGCAAATTTTATTTGTGCAGAATGGAATATCATTACTAATGATGTTTGCTTTTGGCAAATTAGGGAAAGTGTTGTTTCCTTGGTAACATTTTCAATAACTTGTATATGTTATTGCAAATAATTTGTAATGTTTTGAACTGTAAGCCGTTTTATAAATTCAAATATGAATACATTTGAAAATATATTAAAGTTTAATGATATTTATGAATATTTTGTCTAGATATATTACCTAGAAATTATAATGGTAACACTTTACAATAAGGTTCATTAGTCAACATTAGTTAATGTATTAACTAACATGAACTAACAATAAGCAATACAATTGTTACAGTATTTATTAATCTTTGTTAATGGTTAATAAAAATACAGCTGTTCATAGTTTGTTCATGTTAGTTCACAGTATATTAACTAATGTTAACAAATACAACCTTTGATTTTGATAGCGTATTAGTAAATGTTGAAAATAATATTAACTAAGATCAATAAATGCTGAAGAAGTATTGTTCACTCTTAGTTCAAGTTAACTACGGTAGTTAACTAATGTTAACTAATGAACCTTATTGTAAAGTGTTACTATTTTAATATAATGAGCTCAGTGTATGTTATTATGAAGTTGCATCACTCCATATTAAAGAACTGTGTGTGATATTTGCTGCATTATAAGTCACATCATGAACCTGTATAGCGTTGCAATGCATATTATAACGCAAATTATTACAGACAGAACTATTGAACTATTACAGAACTAATACAGAATACAGAACTATTGTAAGACTTGTATTATAGCACATCTCTTATGAAAAAGAAGTGCACTTAAATGTACTGAACGTGCATTTGTCATATACTTTAAATCTTAAAAGGATATACAAAAGAGAGATACATTCTAAATAATTATGTTTTAATCTTTTGTGTTACTTTAAAGAAATACACTTGACGTGTTGACTAACATACTAAAACATAGTAAGGCATTTGCTTGTAATTTAACTGTGTGTTATATGTATAAATATGTATTTAAGTGGGTCAACAACACTCTAAAATTCAGCTAATTGCATTTAATAGAAATTTAAACTATAATACATGTTCATGTAAGGTCCCCGTTCAAATTAAAATTGAAGTTTTTTGGCTTTTATTATGAATATGTCAGTCTTACTGTTATCTAGCTCGTGTGCTCCAAAACAATGACAATTCACATTAAGAAGATATAAGCATTCAAAACGTACAGTCTCTCACTCATCCGCCAAAACGGATCAGTGACTTTGATGACATCACTCTGCACTTCAGCTTCTCATCAGATTTTCTGTCCAATCAAATGCTCTCTAGAATCTGAAGCTCCGCCCCCTACATTATAAATTGACGCTGAAGGCGCAGCTGAAATGGGTCAGTTGTTCACACATTTACTATTTTCTACACGGTGAATATCACATAGTGCACTATATAGGGGATAGGGAACGATTCAGAGAGTGTAAGTCTGGTTTGACATTAGTATCACACGAACCGCCGCAGCTTCGGTCCAGAGACACAACACACAGAGCGGATCATATGATCAATCGACTTAGACCAGAAAACACATCGGACCCATTTGAATTCCACACAGAATGCTGTATTTTAAAGCGATATGGTGGAGATTGGTGGAAGCTGCTGCTTTACTGAGCTCAACAGCTCTGGCCGAGCTGTGATGTAAACCAAAGTCCTTTTAGGCAAGTCATGCCGCTCGGCCGCCATCTTGGCAACGCCTCTGGGCAGCTATTTCGGACTAACAAGACCAGGCTCCTATCTAAATGAATGGGCAGAGAGTCAGGACTGCACTTTCACTGGTCACCGGGACATAAAAACTGCATGTATAGAAACAGCAGTAAAATATGATAAAAATCGCTGAAAAGTTTGATGACTTTGCCCCAAAATAAGGTTTAAAAGGTCTTTTTCCCCACAGGTTATACATTTACTACGCAAGGGTTAACCTCAACTGTGCGCATGCGTCGGTGGAACCAGACGATAGGCTTACATGTTTCCCGGCTTGACTGTTAAACGCAGACGATTGGCTTTCCAGCGGGAGGGGCGGGACATGTGCACACAACCGCCATCTTTGGCGTTACGGGTTTTCCCTATATAGTATTGAGGATTGAGGAAGTGGCATGTCTCTATATAAATTGTCTCTGTGTAAACTAAACGTCATTGGCTATTTTAGAAAAGGGGAGGAGCTGTGCGAAATGTCCCGCCCTGTCTTCCTGTTTCAGTGGGGTCGGCGTGACAATGACAGGATTTTTATTTTTGGGTGAACTACTCCTTGGTGGTGGTGTAGAAACAGAAAATCTTTTCGTCTGAGACTGGCCTTCATGGATAGATGGTCTTTCTGCGGACAGCCACTGCACGCCTTTCCCAGCATGCCTTTCTCCTCGGCTCCTCAGAGATCTGCATCAGGACGGCCTCAGCGACTAATAGATATTGACATGCCAATCTGAGAAAAGAGGCTCAGAGACTCCTTCTGACCTCAACGTTTCCTTTAAAAGGCATTCAGTGTGTGACAGGAAAGATGAAGACCATCCATCAGAGATGACATACTTTTTCTCTGAGAGAGACTGAGAGGGATGGCACCGATGTCGAAAAGACAGGCTGCATCTGAATAAACATACTTATACAAAAAGAGAGTAGTAGACAAAAACAAGAATAGTGTGTGATTTGCATATCACCCAATTTGCAGTATCTGATTTGCAACTTTATGTATTCAAAAGATTAGTTTAGTTTAAGATAATTCATAACAACTGAATACAAAATCAGACATCAGTGCAGGAATAGCTCAGAAACTGTAAGCAAACTAAAATCCTGCCTAAGAAACACTTCTTAATTAACGCTCAAGATACACGCCATTTTTTGATTGTTCTGATGTGCAAATATCTGGCATATTGGCTAAACATTTCTTTAGACATTCTGCCCAAAATTGTCATGCCGCCTAATGCTAAAGTTTTGACAAGTGCCAAGTCATCTTTATTTATACAGCGCTTAATACAATACAGATTGTTTCAAAGCAGCTTCACAGTGATGACAGGAAAATGATGCATTTCAGATGTTGTTCAGCTCAAGTCAGTTCAGTGTTGATTCAGTTCCATTGTAAAGATCATCAATTATTAAATGAGTTAATTGCATCTATCAAGCAGTTCTGCTAAAAAATATGTCACAGTCCAGCTCACATACAGCAGCGTCAGTACAGTAAGATCAATATAATAAGTGCCCAGGCTCAGTCGGGAGGACAGTTCTCCTCTTAATCACTGTTAAAAAAGGATAACGCTTAATATCTTTAGGGGTCAAAATGACCCCAAACATTTAAAGAGCGATTGCATAAGGAAATATAAAATTTTTATATGGAAAACTATATATAATTTTTTTTATTTACTTCTCAACTATACATTTATGCTGTGTTTTTTTTTGGAATTTTTTAATTTTTTTACTTGTTTACTGCACAAATACATAACTAGGCCATAAATTGGCACATGAAAAATGATTTTTTTAAAGAAAAAATCCCTTAAATGATCATTCTAATTAAATCTAAATAGTTTTTGGACATTGCTCTATGTGTTAGGGATACTGCCATCTGGAGGTTAGTCGAAAAACCCTTTTTCTTAGAGTTAAGGAATTAAAGTGCAATGACCACATGTATCCAATAGAGGTCCATAGAGACTGATTCATTTTCACTTTTCATTTTTCTTGATGCTCTGCAGTTTTTCTTTATGCTCACAACTTTGATATATATATTTTGTGAATATATATTTAAACATTTTGAAATAGCCTACATAAAAAATCTGTATGAATTGATGAATTTTAAAAAGTAAATGAACCAATATAATACAAAACAACAGCACCAATAAACTGCAATGAACAGGAGTGAAGGGTACACAGAACATTACAATTTTTTTTTATAAATCACATACTAAACTAATAAACAAGTGAAAGAACAAGCAAAACACTTATAATGGTACTTCATGCTTGTTCCATGTTGCATATGTGACATTTTTCAGATTTATGCCAGTTTAGTTGATTTTATTTGCCAGTTGCTATAAAATGCTCTGTTGCAGTCACATGCATGTGTGTGTTTGTGTGTGTGTCTGTGTTTGCGTGTGTGTATGAGATAGAAAGCTCGTTCCACTTTGTATTTATGCTCTAGGACCAGACCTTGATTTAAATGTATTTTTTTTTTTTGATTTATGCCAGTTTTGTTTATTTTATTTGCCAATTTCTGTAAAAAATGCTCTCTGTTGCAGTCACTACATCTGTGTGTTTGTGTGTGTGTGTGTGTGTGTGTGTGTATGAGATAGAAAGTTCGTTCCACTTTTTATTTATGCTCTAGAGTAATTCAATTAACTAAAGAGAAACCGTCACAGGATGAAAAAAGCAGCAGGAGGCAGTAATTGTCATGGCGGGTGTGGGTTGAAGAAGACGAAGAGTACAAACGCTCAATTGCAAAACGTTAACTATTAGAAATCCAACAGGTACAGACAGGCAGGCTGAAACTACTCACACACAAGCATGTAACTACAACTACAGACAAATCTCCACTCAAACCACTACTCCCTAACCCCTATGTAGGGGGCAGGGAGTAGAGCACTATATAGTGAGCTACCAGCATAATAGAAACACCACTTTCGGACACTACTCGATCGTCTCTCGGCGCCGTTGATTACGGCATTACTGTCGCACTATTTAAACGCGCCATCATCTGTCAGCTGGTGCCGAGCCAGCTCTGGGCTAAACAGATTTTTTTTTTTTATAAATACATTACATCATATTGAGCTTATTTCTCCAAAATTGTAAAATTAAAAGTAATTTCTGGCCGTTTCTGTTATAATGCGTTACTCCACACATGATTATAACTTATAAACATAAATAAAATTAATACACATATTTCATATATTTTCATTTTCGCGCCACACCGTTTTCACTTGCCTGTCGACATTAGAAGAAAAAAAAAGCAGATCTACGTTATCAAATATCTTGCTCATAATACTCTTAATAAAACAGCTTTTAGACTGTGGAGATGCCACTCAATATTTATCTTTTTTGTTTGTTTGTTCTCGTGATTCAGAAGATTTCGCGGATTAGCAAAAGAAACAGGATTTCTAGACAGAAAACGAACATAACTTACATTTGTATGACAAATTCGTATTGTTGTCGCGCTGCCCTCCTCGACGTCCATCCGCCTTTTTTACGATCAGCGCAATGCATGATGGTATGTAGGGCTTGGGTTAGTGACCATCGGTTGTACACTACTTTTCAAAATGCATTCTGGGATACATTGAGTGGACTATATAGGGTATAATAATCATCACTATACATTCGGACAGCACTACAAAATGGTGAGCTCATTATATAGTCCACTATATAGTGAGTAATGGGAGATTTCGGACACAGCCAAAGACTGACTGAACTGAACGAACTAAATACAGACACTGATGGACAAAATCAGGTGACACAGATGAAGGTAATTAACAATACACAGGTGATGATGATGGACTAATGACGGTTGGCATGGAGATAGATGAGTGGCGGGAAAACAAAGGACATGTGACACATACTGAAGACAAACAGAAGATCAAAACAGACACAAATGTGACAGTAATATTAAGAGAGACATTTACATATTTTACATACAGTATGTACGATAGTTCGACATTTACATTTCCTAGTTATTTAGTTCATTAAAAAATTTAATTTCTGTTTAGAGTGTTTGCTAGCACACAGGAAGGAGGAACATCTTCAGACAGGAAGTACTAGCATCAAGCGTGTTACATATGGAGAATAACAAATTTGGGTCAGAACTCAAGAAACGATACTCGGTTACTGACGTAACCTCGGTTCTCTCTAGAGAGGGAACGAGTATTGCGTAAGTTTAGCTTACGCTACGGGAAAGATTCATCTTCTCGAGATATTGAAGCCAAAAAATTATCCTTAATTTTGTATTCATTGTCAACGCAGTGCAGCAGCTAGCAGACCTAGAGCAGGCCATCTCGCGTGCTTATTGGCTGCCCTGCTGGCATCTGCTGCAGCCTACCAGTGAGCCCCGCGTGACGTCACGCCCAATGAAGGGCGCTCGCGCCTTCATAGCGTCACAGCCCGCCAGAATGGGCGTGGCTTAGCGTATAAAAGAAGGGGCTGTAGGCTGACTTCCCTGGTTTTTCGACAACTGAAGCGAAGTCGCTCGTGGCGCGAGCACGGCCGGTTACGCAATACTCGTTCCCTCTCTAGAGAGAACCGAGGTTACGTCAGTAACCGAGTATCGTTCTCTTACGAGAGGTTCTCTCGTATTGCGTAAGTTTAGCTTACGCTACGGGAACACTTTGTCAACGCCGTGCGCGCCAAGCATCCACCATGAGACCCCGAACTTTCAGGGGAACCCTGTAAGGTGGAGAATAAGGTGGCCAGCCACGCGGGCCATCACTTGTACATACGCACACATAGGGAATACAGAGCAGCGCGCCGGTCTGTATAGGCACATGGCACATACCCTACTTAGTGCAGCTCAACCAGGAGAGCTGAGTCATGTGAGAGTGATCTGAGCAGGATATCTGGGCAGAATACACCTCCCTTTTAACTGACAACAGTTTAGCCTGCAAGGCAGGAACTTCTAGGTTATAAAACCTGACAGAGGTAGACGGGGAGCTCCAGCCCGCCGCTACACAAATGTCATGGATAGAAAGTCCACTGGACCATGCCCACGAAGAGGCCACGCCTCTCGTGGAATGAGCCCTGATGCCCAGAGGGCATTGCAGACCTTTTGACGCGTAAGCGGCTGCTATAGCGTCCACTATCCATCTGGACAGGCTCTGTTTCGAGGAGGCGAGACCCTTGGTGCGCCCACCGAACGAAACAAGCAGCTGTTCCGAACGCCTGAATAAGGCGGAGCGCGTAATGTAAAACCTCAGTACTCTGACAGGGCAGAGGAGGTTCACATCACTTTCGCTGTCAGATGCTGGCAGAGCTGACAACGAGATAACTTGCGCTCTGAACGGAGTGCCCATCACTTTAGGAACGTAGCCATGTCTAGGTCTGAGGATGACTTTAGAGTCATACGGCCCGAACTCAAGACACGATGCGCTGACAGACAGCGCATGCAGGTCCCCCACACGTTTTACTGACGACAGTGCAGTCAGAAAGACGGTTTCAGTGATAGATATTTCAACCCCACGGAGTTTAGTGGTTCGAAGGGAAAAGCTTTCAGGGCCTCTAGGACCAGTGAAAGATCCCACATGGGAACCGACGGGGGGCGCGGCGGGTTCATCCTCCTAGCTCCTCTAAGGAAGCGGATGACCAACTCATGTCTTCCTAATGACTGGCCGTGCGTCGATTCTGCGAACGCTGCCACGGCCGCCACGTATACTTCGAGTGTGGATGGGGACCTTCCCTTATCCAACAGCTCTTGTAGGAAGGAGAACAGATGCGCCACCCCGCATGTCCGCGGGTCCAGACCTCTGTCCGTGCACCATCCAGAGAACACCGACCATTTAGACGCGTAGAGCCTTCTCGTGGAAGGGGCTCTAGACTGCGCGATCGTGTTCATTACTCCTTCTGGCAGGGCAACGAGTACCCGTTGATCAACCATGCGTGCAGAGACCAGCGCTCTGGATGGGGATGCCAGATCGTGCCGCGAGCCTGAGAGAGGAGATCTGTCCTCACCGGAATAGGCCACGGAGCTGTATGTGACAGCCGTGCTAGCTCCGGGAACCAAATCTGATTCTCCCAACGCGGGGCTATGAGGAGCACCGAGTGGCGCGTTTCCCTGATTCTCTTGATCACCTGTGGTAACAGAGAGACCGGAGGGAAAGCATATAGCCGGAGGCTGGGCCAAACATGGGCCAGCGCGTCCTCGTCCTTCGAGAAGAACGTCGGGCATTGAGCGTTGTCTTTTGACGCAAATAGGTCGACTTCCGCCCTGCCGAATAGGCGCCACAGCTTCTGGACCGCTTGGGGGCCCAGGGACCATTCCCCTGGGGGAACGTTGTCCCTGGACAGTTTGTCTGGGCCGTCGTTCAAATGGCTAGGCACATGCGCCGCCCTCAGCGAGGGCAGGTGCATCTGCGACCAAATAAGGAGGCGTTCCGTCAGATTGCAGAGATTTCTGGATCTGACACCGCCCTGACGGTTTACATAGGATACCACAGACATGTTGTCCGAGCGGACAATAACATGTTGGTCCTGTATGAACGGGAGGAAGCGTTTCAGCGCATTCTCGACCGCTATCATCTCCAGACAGTTTATGTGAAAACACCTCTCTTGGTCTGACCACTGGCCGAAGACCGGTCTGCCCTCGAACAGCGCGCCCCAACCCCAGTTGGACGCGTCTGTCGAAATGACTTTCCGATAAGAGATGGTTCCCATCCTCACTCCCAGCTGGTACCAGTCGGCCACTAACCAGGGCTGCAGAGCCGCTATGCAGGTCTGAGTCACTCCGATTTTCTGACCGCCAGAAACCCAAGCTCGGTGGGACGGGCGAGCATTCAACCAGCGTTGGAGCGGGCGCATGCGCAGTAGGCCCAGCTGGAGCACCGCTGCAGCTGATGCCATACAGCCCAGCATCCTTTAAAATGTTTCCAAAGGGAGAAAGCTGTCCTTCTGGAAAAACGCGGCTAGGTGGCGAACACGGAGCGCGCGCCGTGCCGATAGACGAGCCGACATAGGTCACCGAGTCCAGTTCTATTCCTAAAAAGGAAATTGACTGGCTGGGTTGCAATGAGCTCTTGGTCCAGTTGACCATGAGACCCAAGCTTTCCAGGTGACTGCGAAGCACTGTTCTGTGAGATAGCAGCTCTGTCTCTGACTGTGCCAAAATCAGCCAATTGTCCAGATAGTTCATTATTCACAGCCCCTGACTTCTCAGGGGGGCGAGCGCCGCGTCCATGCACTTCGTAAATGCACGGGGTGCTAGAGACAGGCCGAACGGTTTATTGATATACCTGACCGTCGAAGGCAAATCTCAAAAATTGCCTGTGACGGGGTATTATCTGAACCTGAAAATAGGCATCCTTCAGATCTAGAGAAATAAACCAGTCCCTCGGGCGAACGTGCGCGAGGTTTTTCCTGGTCGTAAGCATTTTGAACAGTCTTTTCACAAGCGCTTTGTTCAAATGTCTCAGATCTAGGATAGGTCTAAAGGCTCCGTTCTTCTTGGGTACGAGAAAATAACGGCTGTAAAAGCCTGACTCGCTCAGAGAAGGCGGCACCTTTTCTATAGCCCCTTTGCACAGCAGCTTTGCTATTTCTGCGTGAAGTAGGTGTGCTACTTCCGCATTCACTATCGTCGCGGTCCGGGCTCGAAAGCGCTGGGGACGGCAAATGAATTGAAGTGTATAGCCCTGCTTATTGTGCTCAGAACCCATTCTGAAATCCCTGGGATAGTTTCCCACGCAGCTATGTGAGCCGCTAGGGGGCGAATGGCCTCCGGGTTCAGATCGCCGCCATTTGCGGGCTTGTGAAACTGAGCCGGAGCCGAAAGCGCGGCGCGCGCGCTCTCGGTTCTGGGCAATGGCTTCTCGCTGAAAGCCGAGACCGTCTGATTTATGTGAGGTGTCCCAATCATAAGGGATGGGGAGCATTTTATTCTCACTTTTTGACGCGCCAGCAGCGCTTCGGGTGGAAAAGCTTTCTGTAAGCGTGAGCGCGTGTGCGCGGGCACGAGACTTACAAGTGTATTTGACGCCCCGATCATAACGGATGGGGAGCGTCTTATCAATGCCCTGCGTTTTGTGATAACATTTAAACGCGCGGGCGGCGCCCGGGGGGAGGTGTGTGTCAGTAAGCGTGAACGCTCTCCGGCGGGCACGAGACTTACATTCATAACCGGTTTTATTGACCGTGTAACAGAGCGGGCAGATAGTGGGCACAGACCTGTGGACACACTCCTTATATTCAACACTCGAGCAGCCTTTCTGCGCTTTCTGAGAGTGTGCTTTGTGAGTGACACGAGATTTGATGTGCTTGTGTGTAGGAGTGAACACTGGGGCGTGGGCACTTTCACTACACTTAAAACACCAACGGCGTGAGCCGGACCAGACATTATACTCTTTTGAGATTTTCTCTGAGTCGCCGTGAAGACGGCGTATATGTGTGCAGGCGAGAGGGCAAATGAGCCGGCTCGTTGGCTGCTAAATGGACCACTGCAGTAGCCTGATTGAAGGGGACTGACAGGGAAATAAACTTGAATACGGCGGCTCGCTGAGGAGAGCCGCGTAAATTTTATCTGCTGCGGGAGCCGGAATCGAACACGGGTCTCCGGGGCAAAAGCTTAAGGTTTAGCCCCTGAGCCACAGGGGAAACAACATAAGCTTTAGTTGGCGCGATCAGATAAAAGAGAGAGCATCATCACAGTTTTCGTGTGCGTGTCGGCATTGTCTGCAGGCGTGCGTGTTATAACAGGCTCTCTACTGCAGTATAGACATTACCAGCCGCTCGAAATAGGAGGAGCTGGAAAATGTTTGAGAAAAAAGAGGGGGTTTGTCAGGCCTCGGCGGGACAAAAAACCACACTCTCTCCTTCTTTCGCCGGTGACGCATGCGCTCGGGGGCGCGCGCTCGCTCTCTGTACGTAAGAAAGCTGGTCGCGAGCACAGAGAGGGGAGCTGCAAAAATTTTTTTTTTTTTTTTTTTTTTTTGCTGCGAGAGCCGGGAATCGAACACGGGTCTCTGGCGCGAAAGCTTAGGGTTTAACCAGTGAGCCACAGGGGAAACCTAGTAAGCTTTAGTTGGCGCGAGCAGATAAGAGAGAGAGCGTCATCACAGTTTTCGTGTGCGTGTCGGCATTGTCTGCAGGCGTGCGTGTTATAACAGGCTCTCTACTGCAGTATAGACATTACCAGCCGCTCGAACTAGGAGGAGCTGGAAAATGTTTGAGAAAAAGAGGGGGTTTGTCAGGCCTCGGCGGGACAAAAAACCACACTCTCTCCTTCCTTCGCCGGTGACGCATGCGCTCGGGGGCGCGCGCTCGCTCGCTTTCTGTTCGTAAGTAAGCTGGTCGCGAGCTCATAGAGGAGAGCTGCATAAATTTTTTCTGCTGCGAGAGCCGGGATCGAACACGGGTCTCTGGCGCGAATGCTTTGAGTTTAGCCACTGAGCCATGGGGGAAACTACGAAAGCTTAAGTAGCGCGAGCAGATAAGAGCGCGCGCGGCAGCTTCCTTGTAACGTAAAGGAAGCTAGCCGCGGTTAGAACAGCAGTCCATAGCGTGTCCCTCGACCTCATCCTCAGACGCGACGGCAGTGAGGCTCGTGAGCGGCAGCTGCGCGTCGGTGAAGGGAGGCGGGGAAGGTGAAAAGCGAGGCTCGAGGGAGGCTTTCCGGCGAGCGCGTCGCTGTGGCTACAGGCTCCGGCTGCCTTTGGGAATGGCGCTTATCACTGCGCGGTCCCACAAAGGGCGGAGTGACTGCTTCTATGGTGGGCGCGGTAGCTTCCTTGTAACGTAAAGGAAGCTAGCCGCAGTTAGAACAGCAGTCCCTTGTGGCGTGTCCCTCAACCTCATCCTCAGACGCGACGGCAGTGAGGCTCGTGAGCGGCAGCTGCGCGTCGGTGAAGAGAGGCGGGGAAGGCGAGAGCGAGGCTCGAGGGAGATTCTCCGGCGAGCGCGTCGCAGTGGCCACAGGTTCCGGCTGTCTCCGGGGCCCTACACGAGCCGCAGGAAATGCGAGGCATCTTTAAAAAGACACTTGCGCTCTTTTAGGAGTAAGCTAGAAGAGAATACAACAGTGTAAAAAGGATACGTCGCCGGATAGCGTAGCTCGCACGGATGGCTGAAGGTGGCGAAGGCGGCCGGCTTCCTCAGCGCTGTCCTAAGCTGGCTGTTCGCTGTTCGACGCGGCGGTGGCTTCTCTCTGATCCAGCGATGCGGAGAGCTCGCTGAAGAGTCGAAAAATCAGGGAAGTCAGCCTACAGCCCCTTCTTTTATACGCTAAGCCACGCCCATTCTGGCGGGGTGTGACGCTATGAAGGCGCGAGTGCCCTTCATTGGGCGTGACGTCACGCGGGGCTCACTGGTAGGCTGCAGCAGATGCCAGCAGGGCAGCCAATAAGCACGCGAGATGGCCTGCTCTAGGTCTGCTAGCTGCTGCACTGCGTTGACAATGAATACAAAATTAAGGATAATTTTTTGGCTTCAATATCTCGAGAAGATGAATCTTTCCCGTAGCGTAAGCTAAACTTACGCAATACGAGAGAACCTCTCGTAAGAGAACTATTGTTTCTATTATAGAAATACTTTTACAGACAGCTTAACTGGACAGATCACGTAAAAAAATGCAATTATTTACTCACCCTCATGTCATTCCAAACCACTGAATTTCTTTGTTCTGTGTATTTTGAAAAATGGATTTTGTTTTTCTTTTCTTTTTTTTTTCTTCTATTCTCCATACAATGAAAGTCAATGCGGTGCAATATTGTTTGGGCTCCATTGACTTTCAAAATATATTATTTTGTGTTCCAACAAAGTGTTACAGCTCTGGTCTTACATTGCAGCATTAATGACTTCACTTTAACACATCTCTTAAAGAGGACCTATTATGCAAAATTCACTTTTACATGGTGTTTCAACATAAATGTGTGTCAGCAGTGTGTGCGCACAACCAACCTGTATAACCACCAATGGGTGGTTTCCAGATTTAGCCACAGAATCGACCAGATTTATGGGCCAATAAATCCACGAATGAACACTTCCTTTGTTGATAGCAACCAGTACTTGTACACATATGGTATCCAACCTTAGCAACAGGGAGAACTAGTCTGAATTCCTCTGAAGGTACACAGTAAAACTAAATACCAGAAGAGTAGGGCAAAACAGTTGTTGAGATATATGCGTCTGTAACGTCAGAATTATGGCACAGTGTGAGTCATTATCTACAGATGGACTGGTAATGGACATTCACAGGAGTGGCCAACCGGCCAGAATGTCTCCAAGTGCACTGTGGCACCTCATCCATGAAGTCTCATAATATCCCAGAAAAACTTCCTAAGAACTGTGGGTTTCTATCATCAGCTGAAGTCCGTTTTCATGTCTCATAAAAGAACTGTGCAAAATTGGACGAGCTAGGTGAAATGCACGGCTTACCTAGAAGAAAAACAGTATTTCACGCTACCTAAAACACGCTATCTAAACAACAAGATCCCCCAAAATGTGGGACATTATTCTATAAAAATAAGCTGAACTTTTGGAGGGTGCAAGTATCCCAGTATCTGGTGAAGGGAATACTCTGCACTGTAAGATAACAGGCTGAAACATGGCAATGTAATGGCTAGGGATGGCATTTAACGACTCGAACGCTTAATGGTTTAATTAACAATTATTTTAGCACTTTTAATGAAGAAAGATTTGGGAAAAATGAAATGCAACTATTGCTGCAATACCTCCTTCAGGAATCTGCTTTCAAATGACAAATTCAAATTTCAACAGAACAGATCTAACAGATCAAAAATGAATTCATACAATTCTTGTGAAAGATGCGTTCATAGAGGCTTTTTTTTTTTTGTTAGAAGCAGCATAAATGCATTCCAATAATTGGTCTTAATTATATTAAATAAATATACTAACCAAACTAATTGAATATTTGATTGATTACAGGGAAAGTTCAATCCAAATTCTTTTATCATTTACTCCCACTCATGTAATTCACTCAAGATGTTTGTTCATCTACAGAACAAAAATTATATGTGTTTTGTCCATCCCTGGAAAGTCTACTTAACATTTCAGAGCTTCAAAAAGCACACTGGATTCTGGATTGTTCTTGTTCATCAAGGACGTCCAGTTCAGCTAACATTTTCCATATTTGATGTACTATTTACATGTACAGGGCCTAAAACTAACCTTTTTCCACACCTGCCAGTGGCCGGTGACAAAATGTACCGGCCATAAATATTTTTACAACGATTTGAAAATCTGGAATCTTTTCACAATATTCAAATTTTGAATTTGGGGTTTTCATAAGCTGTTAGCCATAATCATCAAAATCATAACAAATAAAGGCTTGAAATATCTCACTTTGCATGTAATGAGTCTATATAATATATTAGTTTCACCTTTTAAGTTGAATTACTGAAATAAATGAACTTTTGCACGATATTCTAATTTTTCGAGTTTCACCTGTAGTGCTTGTGATTGGTTTTGTTGATCCAAGGTCACATATGTGAACAAGAGCCTACATTAAACATGTACATCATATAAAGCAATCATGTCTCTTCAGGAGTACTTTAATGATGTCTTTATGAACTTTTTGATGCTGTTTTTAAAAATATTGATCACGGAAGAATGCATCAGTGGAAGACTTTTAACGTAACCAAAAGTAATAGTGATTCTTTGCTGTTGAGGGAAGCATGAATTTTGTTATATGCCAGTTAAAGCATGATCCAAAGCAAACTCTATAAGAAAAGTATAGTAAATATATCACGACACAATGTACTGTTAATATGAAATCATTTTCTGTACTGTTTTTTTCACAGGTGTTTTACTCGTATTTTGACTGAATGTAAACTTAAACTGAATGTACTGGCAGGATGCCTTTTTTTTTTCTTAAAGTGCAGAAAAGTCCTTTAGTGACCATATCTACCGTATGTGTCAGTATCCTCTGTGAGCAGCTCATTTCTGAAGACTTACCAATCAATGTCACTGGCGAAACAGTAATGCAAAGAAGAATAGGCTATGAATCCTCTACAGAGACATGCAAGTCTCATATCAAATTATATAAAGTGCCAGTCAGTGTCAGTTATTAGCATTAAGGACCAGATATTAGCTTTAACTCAATCTTCAAGAGCGCAGTAAACATTAGACTACAGCATTGCACATTGAACTTATCAGGTTCCCTTTGTGCAACACTACAGCACAAATCTGAATCCAGAGTGCTCAAACAAGGCAATGACAGAGAATCAAATGCATGATCAAGCCCCTGTGGTTAAAGCGCCATCATACATCACACCTCTAGTTGTGCAAATGAGCAATTGACCTTTTGACAAATTCAGCTGTTATGGATTCAATTACTTTTACACTATTTTTCACCTTTTGCTAACTAACCGTCCTTACCGATAGCAGGTCACATTGAGACTATGTCTGCAGGCTTTCAGTGTAATCACGGTCAACCACAAGATAGACCTTCTCAAAAACAGAAAGTTGATTCTACAGTGAGAGCCAATTATTTCCTGGAAGACCCATGATTGTTTCCAGAGCAAAGCCAGTTTGAGGACGGAGGCAGAATCCTGTCTGGAAACCACAAGCAATCGCATTTCAAGCCTGACGTAATGGCTCTAATTTTACCTGATGTAGGGGAGGTTTCACCCATGCCGGCCCGGAGGGAGACGCATCCCATGGATGGATAAGCACTGATTTAATGTCTCAGCATTGCTGAGCATGTTAACCTGTGGACTTATCCAGTTCTCTCATCCAGCCGTGGAAAGTGGAGTTTATTTTCTAGTGGTCTGAATGGCCTCAGCTTTTTTATGACCCCTCTGAAGTAATAAACTGTATGAGTAAAAAAGGAAAAATTGAACAGTACTAGGGGACAGTATATATAATTGCCAGAACACGAACAGACATGGACAGAAAAAACAATTTATATCTTCCATTAAGACTTAAGAAGTACAAGTACGATATAACATTCAGTTGAACCGATGATGTTCAAGCTCAAATGACCTTATGTTGGCCTGTTCATCTAAATATAATCCAGTGTTCTCCTCAACACCGGCACATGGATAATGTCTGTGAGATATGGATCAGTAATAGACCACTTCTGTTACACACTTGATTGATTTAATACCCCTCTAGACATGTTGACCACTCACAAGTGATATTTCAGCTTGTAAAACAAAGTAGGTGTGTTATTAGTGCATTATTATTGTTATGTATACTTCCATCCTTGTGCTGCCACAGATAATGAGTGAAAATTAATATTCCAATTCACAAATATATCTTCCTTCGATTCCTTCGTCTTTGTATCCTTCTCTTGCACCCTAACAAGCGAGGAAAGGAAACGTGGATGCACAAATAAGAAATGAGAAGCACTCAATGTCTTCAGAAAATGTCCTCCTCTGGCATTGCAAAAAAAATTAACACGAGTGGAGGAAATTCATATCCAGCTTATTCTTAACATTACAGCTCGGGCCGGACTGGCCATCGGGAGCATTCCCAGTGCATGGTCCGCCAACTGATTTTGCCCGCTGCCCTGTTTTATTTAATATCATTATTATCATTATATATTATTGCCTACCCAATATACTATAGTAATAATTTCCGAATTCGGTAATAAATCGATAATAATCATGAATCAGGCTTGACTGGCAACGCAACGCTCCACACCTCCGCCAAACGGTTTCGATCAGAGGGATATATATATATATATATATATATATATATATATATATATATATATATATATATATCAATACGAGGGAGTAGAGGATGAAGAGGAAGAGAAAGGAGCAAAGATGGAAAGGTCTCCAAGAAGAAGCAGCGAAATATAGCAAAATCACTGAACTGTTCAAGGCTTCGAGTGCAGGCCAGTTTCATCTAAATGAGCAGCTATAGTTTTTTTTTTTTTTTTTTTTGCTTTAAAAAAAGGATTTAAACCTCTTTTTTTTTTTGTGATGGTCATACAAAAACAGGGCGTGGTTCCAAAATGTGTTATGGGTGTATAGGATGGCCTGGAGGAATGACATTTTGTCCCAGTCCGGCCCTGTAAGAGGCTTCCGGTCTCGTCCGCTTCCAGTTATTTTAGCTGTACAAAAACAGTCTGTTATGCTGCTTGAACTTGCAAATTGTTATTTGTTATCATATTATTCTAATTAACTACAGTAATCATAAACACACTGGTTTATTTTACCGATTAGGGATTTGTTTTTAAGTCATTTACCTATAGCGGCTAATGAATAGAAGTTCACACACATTCACAGAAAATAACTTACCTTGTGTTGCAATAAAAGGTGGATAGCAGCTATCGCAGCTTTTCAAGTCCAAAATGGGTTAAGACATGCTTGTTTGGGTGGTAAATAATAGTGGAAATACCAGATGGGGAAACTCCTACAAATGCACATGCAATGACGCATGTGTTCATTTCACTGTGTGTCTTTAGTAAATCCCGACAGTAGTTTGGTTTTATAAGTGCTGGCCCAAGCTGTTAGTAAATCTGGCCCGTATAATGAAATGAGTAATGCTCGGGAATCGGGTAAACGGTGTGTATACTGTATATAGTGGGGTAGGTTGTTAGACATTAAAGGCATTAAAGCGAAAGGACTTACAAACCTCTTCTTTGTAAATTCTGAATTACACACAACTACAGCATTTGGGTTAATCTTGATATGTTTATTGCAACATGAAATGTGATAAATCTGGAATGAAGCCAGAGCAGAATGATTACAGAATACAGAAAGCTATGAGGAGAGTGAGGAATGTGCTATTGCTCTTCTCAGATAGATACTTTGGTCTAGTCTGACACAAGTGACATGCAAAGGACCTATTTCCATTGGCAAATATATCTGGCCAAATTTGGTCTGAAATATAAGTGATTTTTGCTTGTTAATTCTAATGTTCTAAAGCATATTTGTACATTTTCAAGCACAGGTCCAAGGCCGACTGTAATTAGACTGTTGGTCACAAGCAAAGGCTTTTGCAGTAGATGACAGTGAAAAGAATAGAAAATGACTGAGCCTCCAGGAAGCACTAAATCAATATGTGACTGAAAAGCAAATGAGAATGCTGTTTATAAATGAACTGTCATAGGGGGTTATGAATGCAGGGGAGTTTTACTGTTGGCTACCAATGAACATGCCTTGAAAACAGACTTAACCTGTAACTTGTTTGAAACATTTCAAAGAGAGAAAGGAAACTTTTTGGATGTTTCTTGATAAACTGCTGCTTTGTTCATGATAGAAGCATTGCATAGAACATGGCAAAAATGGCAACAAAATGAGCCAAATTCAACTGTATGTCACTCAGTTATGATATCATAAAAGAACACTTAGTGAAAAAGAAGTGCATTCAACTGTTTTGAACTTATTGTGCACTTATTGTGCTTCAAATCTTGAGGGTATATTTTAATATTCACATAAAAAGTGAAATAATTCAAATAAAAGGCCACTTAAGTGTGCTTATAGAGAGTTCACTTTTATGCCTATGTTTCCTTGCACACACTTTTAAATAAGTGCACTTTGTAATGAAGTCATTTTAAAACCAATAGGCTACTTTAAAATTTAAATCACAAAGTTTTAATAATCTATTGTCATGCTTTAGGCACATGTAAAGTACTTGATTGTAATATTATTTGATATTACTTTTAAAGTTAGGGTTAGTTATTTTAAATGTACTAAATTGCAATTTCATATACAATTAATAACCATAAATTTGTATCAGTACATTCCACAGTACACTTTAACAAAATTTTACAGACAAATAGAATTATTACAAATTTAGATCCTACTTAAATGGTCAAAAACACTCTAAAATTCAGATCATTTCATGTAATTGCAGTTAGCATGCAATTAAGTTGACATGCAGTTAACATGCATGAAGTGTCTGAAAAAATTACATGCAAGTATGTTATTTAAAATAATAATTTAATATTATTTTCATAAGCACTCTTTTTAAAAGCATACTGCTTTTCATAAGCTCAGTATGATTTACATCTTTAAAAATGGTGAATTTTGTCCAACAAATTAAACCATTGATCAAGATGCACTGCATAGTAGTGATGATCCAGCTGTTATATTACTCATTATAAATTGTCTGCCTGCTAATAATCACACACTCATTTTAATCGATAGGTTCATATCGTGGAATGACTTTGCATTAAAATGTCTCCATTAAAGCAGAGAGAGAACAATCTCACTGCTAAATAAATTTCACACTTTTCTGAATGAACCCTTAGGCATCCATACATCTCGTTCATCCTTACTGATCAAAACGCAGTGCAACTCTACTCTCAGACATACAAACACTTGAGCACTGTGTGCATCAGGCTGCTCGACCTGGCACAATGCAGCTTTTGATGTCTTGTCAACGCTGCATGACACGGGGTTAGTGTTCAGCTTCACATACACATTCATTTGAAGCTCCAGGTTGCGTAAGTTCTGAGACTCTTTTCATAACATCTAATTTATTACGATATACTTGTCCAAAAGCTTTCACTGTAAGTGGCTGTGTCTCCACAGAGGCCGTAGCAACGTCAGAATCAACTAAGCAGTGACCCCTTTTGGTGAGACGAAGTCAAACATGTTTCATGCACCTAAACGCCACGGCGACAATGACAGGAACATGTCAGGCTGTCAGTTCTTTATATCCTTGTTAACTCACTATTCATTATTTGATGACACGCGTTTACAAGCTAAAGAGCTGGAGTGCCGCACGCTGTACCGTGCTGTAATGTTTTATAGGCCAGCTGACTGCAGCTCAGAGCATAACAGATGCTGCTGGTGTAAAGAGAGATCTGTGAATGGATGGTCAGATGAAGAGAAGACCGAGTCGCTCAGAAGCAAAGAAAGAGAAACACGAGAAAGGGAGGAGAGGTGAAAGAAAGAAAGTAATAGTGTCAGGCATGTACTGTACACTTGTACTTACATGTATGTAATTATATTAAAGCTACACTGTGTAACTTTTTTAGTTTAGTCCTTAGCTAAAAACACTTAGTTATTTCAAAAATATATGTGCTCATTAATGTATATTTTAGGGCTGTCAAACGATTAAAATATTTAATCGCGATTAATCGCATTAATGTCATAGTTAACTCGTGATTAATCGCAATTATTTTTATCTATTCTAAATGTTTCTTGATTTTCTTTTTGTCCCATTATTTTTTCTCATTTTAATGCTCTTATCAACATGGAAAAGTGGATCGGCTTGCTTTGTGCAAATGTTTTTTTATTGAAAACAACATTGACATATACTGTGTTCAATTTCACACTAACATTCTCACTTGGAGCAAATAATCTCTCAATGTAACACTGTCCATTAATAAAAGGGTGAAAGAAAAACTGACGAGGTCCTGATATTGACAAGGGGCCGGATAATTCGCATCAGCTGTGTGTGTGTGTGTGTGTGTGTGCTTGGCCAGTGGTATTTCAGACTGGACGCGCTGCGATGATGATAGCTCAGTTCACAACGACAAAACACGCAGATCACTTTGGTCTTGTCAATGGAACCATTTGGCAACTTTTTAAAAGTAAACTTTCCATTCAGAATCTTATTGGCATCCATTTCGGCGTCTCGCGCTCGTCATCCACTCAAAGCGTAACGTTAACCAACTATTTGGCCGGCTCGCAAGCCCAAACAAGTGCGTGCGTCGTGCCTGTTGTTTTGTTTCCGGTCTAGCTAGATCCGCTTGCGCTTTGGTCGACGAAGCAACAAAACGTCCTTGCGCGGCGCAAGCCATTGAAATGAATGGGTTTCATAGCGCATCGCCGCGTCCTGTTGTAACAGCATGTGAAAAAAAACTACAAAGTTTGCTAGGCCAAAAAGACCGTTAATCGCGCAATAAAAAAATGTACGCCGTTAAAATGGGTTTGCGTTAACGCCGTTAATAACGCGTTTAACTGACAGCCCTAGTATATTTACTTCGTTTAAGTAATAAAGTATTCTCGTGAGTGTATAATATGCCATTGAAAATACATACGGGTGAGGGGTTCTAATGTCGGTCGCCATGTTGCCCCTCCATCTTGAAAGTACATTAGCCAAAGAGGGACATACCCATTAATTCAAGCTTCGCCTTTCGCGTTTTAACACTCGATGGCACCGTGTCGAATGTGAAGAGGGGGATTGCTTGAGACTGATATATAAAAACCTGAAAGCCTTTTTGAAAGTCTGTTGCTGATGGAGGATCACTCATATTCTCGAGGATACGTATCAGAGTCGCCAAGGAAGCGAAAAGGAGTTAAAAATAAAAGTTACTTTACTAAGATTAGCTTGCATTCGTCTGGGAACCTGATAACTGATGTTAGCAATGAAATGGTAAAAAAATTACGAAAACATAAAACTATTATTCATTTTACATAGATGTCATAACCTATATGTTACCTGACCAATTGAATTACTGCAAATTATAATCGTTTTCTAAAATAACCTCATCACTTGAAGGAACACTCATGGACGAGGTCGAACTGGAAGCCATGTTAATCTTGGACTCCATTGGCCTCCGTAGGAGTTAAAACGAAATCGGAATTGAGAGGAACAGAAACTAATATTCACTGGATGGTCATATACCTTTTCACCGCTAGATGGGGGCAAATAAAAGCAACACTGTGTGATTTTTACCCGCATCTAGCGGATGCATACGGCCAAAGCTACATAAATATCACTAATATGAGGCATAATGTTTAATGAGCATTATCATCACGAGTAAAATGTGATTGAAAGCATCTGTAGCCCTTCAGGCCGCATCAGATCTGAGTCACGTCTCCTGACACTGGATTTGTAGTTGGTAAAGAGATGCATCTACATATCAAAGCATCTGATGTGGAGGACGCGAACCCCTCGAGGAAAACAGTGCGATGCGGGTCAAACAAAGGCTAGAGGCAGACGAGTATACTACAACCACAAATAGAGAAAAAAGTTAAAGGTAGGGCATGTGATTTGCAAAACGGCCGGCAGATTTTGAAAATACACAACTCAAAAGGTCCTACCTTCTTTCCTCCAACGCTGGCCCTGACTGACCCATTCGAAGAGCATGGACGCGCAATCATGCATCTGCAAAACTCAGATGCGCGAGATTGCACTTACTCTCTCTCTCTCTCTCTCTCTGTACCGGGGCGATTTGCACTTACTGTGACTGGGTCACGAGCTTTGAGTATGCGCACGAAGGGGACACGCGCGGGAGGGGGGGTGGGGGGTATGGTACGACCGTTTGATTGACGCACTGACTGTCCAATGATTCTTGTGGTCTTGGAAATGATTGGCTGGAGTTTTTCGAGTCCTGCCCGTTCCACAGATGATTAAATTGCTTAATTTTCATTTCAGTGCTTCTAACTCAGTGGCTGTTAGTGGGTTAGGAATAGGATTTTAAGTGATTTAGAAAAAATGGCCAAAAAAGAAAATCACATACCCCACCTTTAATCAATAATAATGTTTTTATAACTTAATGGGGAACTTAAAGGGTTAGTTCACCCAAAAATGAAAATTAAGTCATTAATTACTCACCCCCATGCTGTACCAACCCCGTAAGACCTTCGTTCGTCTTCGGAACACAAATGAAGATATTTTTGATTAAATGTGACAGCTGGATCACTCCTCCATAGGCTCCCTAAGGGAATGAATCCTGACGGCCCAGAAAGTCAATGAAGAAAATGTTTAAATATTCCATGTCGCAACAGTGGCTCAACTATAAGTTTATCAAGCGATGAGAATACTTTTTGTGCGAAAAAACAAACAAAAATAACGACTTTATTCGACTATTCTTTTTCTTCCTTGTAGGCCTGAAACGAGACTTCAAGAGATTTCCACGACGCGCACGCGCGAGAACTGAACTGAAGTAGTTGAAGGAGATCGCAATTCTCGCGCATGCCTCGTGGAAATCTCTTGAAGTCTCGTTTCAGGCCTACCGCTAGATGGGGGTTAAAAAAATGACCATCCAGTGAATATTAGTTTCTGTTCCTCTCAATTCCGATTTCGTTTTAACTCCTACGGTGGCCAATGTAGTCCAAGATTAACATGGCTTCCTGTTCGACCTCGTCCATGAGTGTTCCTTCAAGTGATGAGGTTATTTTAGAAAACTATTATAATTTGCAGTAATTCAATTGGTCAGGTAACATATAGGTTATGACATCTATGTAAATTGAATAATAGTTTTATGTTTTCGTAATTTTTTTACCATTTCATTGCTAACATCAGTTATCAGGTTCCCAGACGAATGCAAGCTAATCTTAGTAAAGTAACTTTTATTTTTAACTTAACTTTTTCGCTTCCTTGGCGACTCTGATACGTATCCTCGAGAATAAGAGTGATCCTCCATCAGCAACAGACTTTCAAAAAGGCTTTCAGGTTTTTATATATCAGTCTCAAGCAATCCCCCTCTTCACATTCGACACGGTGCCATCGAGTGTTAAAACGCGAAAGGCGAAGCTTGAATTAACGGGTATGTCCCTCTTTGGCTAATGTACTTTCAAGATGGAGGGGCAACATGGCGACCGACATTAGAACCCCTTACCCGTATGTATTTTCAATGGCATATTATACACTCACGAGAATACTTTATTACTTGAACGAAGTAAATATACATTAATGAGCACATATATTTTTGAAAGAACTAAGTGTTTTTTAGCTAAGAATAAACTAAAAAAGTTACACAGTGTAGCTTTAACAAAAATTTTTTTTTTTTTTTTTGTCATTGTAAAAACAGTAGTTTTCCCATTCAGTCAGTTGCGTTTGACGTTATGTCGGAATGCCATATTTATAGAGGGTATGTGTTGACGTCACTCTCCCGCCGGAACACACTCCCTCAGCCAGACTGAGTGGCAGAAGAGCTGCTGAGTGACTGGATTTAATAGGAGAAACTGCGAAAACATGAATAAAACAAACGATTATCAGTTTAATCTAAAGGTTGGACTCGATATAGTGTTCCTTACAACTTACCAAAGATCCAGTGATCCTTGGATATTATTGACATGCAGCAGGAATCGTGTTTCCTGACATATGTACCTGATTTCGACGGATGGGAAATACATAATGCAAATTTGCCTGTGAACGCTTTATATAAATACAATATAGGAAGGTCTAAATCCATGTGACTAAAGGGTAGGTCTAAATTCATCACTTATATCAATGTTATATATATATATATATATATATATATATATATATATATATATATATATATATATATATATATATATTCGCTTTTTGTCAGTGTTTTTTATTTGAAAAACGTCCAATTATGCAGAATATACGATGGTAAATATTTAATTGATGAGTTGTCAATACAATATATAACAATACAATACTGTATGTATGATTTTACCCCTAAATTCAGCAAATTTACACAAATGATAACTGCAAATCCACCTTTCGCTGCCTGGATCCAGTTGTTTCTGTGAATTGCAGCGATCCATTTGCAGCGATCCAGGGAGGCGGGTGTTCGCATCCTCAAATATCTTGCTGACTGGCTCATTCTAGATCATTCTTGGGATCAGTTGTGCGAACACAGGCACCTGGTCCTCAGGCACCTCAGCCATCTGGGGCTTCGGGTAAACTGGGAAAAGAGCAAAAAATAAAACCTACGGGCCGGAGTGCCCCTAAAACAAGTGTACAGGCATGTTGTGGTTACAACAGATGCCTCCACCACTGGCTGGGGTGCCGTTTGCAACGGGCATGCTGCCTCTGGCTCCTGGACAAGACCTCGACTGCAGTGGCATTTGAATCGCCTCGAGTTGCTAGCAGTATTCCTTGCCCTGCACCGGTTCCGACCGTTGCTGCAAGGCAAGCATGTACTGGTCCGGAAGGACAACACATCGACCGTAGCAAACAAGCTGGTCTCCACTCCCATAGCATGTCGCAACTCGTCCTCCTCTGAAGTCAGCAGCGGTTCAGGTTCAGTCACACCCTAGGTGGTCCAGCTGATCTGGAGTCGACTCGGGGACGCACAGGTAGACCGGTTCTCCCACTGTCAGTTGTTCTATTCCCTGACCAAGGGGACCCTCGGCACGGATGCGCTGGCACATAGGCCCCGGGGCCTACGCAAGTATGCATTTCCCCCAGTGAGCCTGCTCGCACAGACACTGTAGGTCTTGTTAGTTGTGCCGTACTGGCCCAACCGGACTTGGTTCCCAGAACTGATGCTCCACTCGACAGCCCTCCCTGGGGAAGGACTTGCTTTTTCAGGGACGAGGCACCATATTGCACCCGCGTCCAGACCTCTGGAACCTCCACGTGTGTTCTCTCGATGGGACATAGAGGACTTAAGTGAACTACCTCCATCAGTAGTCGACACTATCACTTCAGCTAGAGCCCTCTCTACGAGGCACGCTTAAGCTTTGACGTGGAGTCTGTTCACTGGGGGGTGTTCTTCCCTACGGGAAGACCCCGGAAATGCCTGATCAGCTCTGTGCTTTCCTTCTTTCAAGAGGGCTTGAATGCGATGCCACCATCGCAGCAAATCACAATGCTGTTGATGGCAGGTCACTGGGAAAGCACGACCTGGTCATCAGGTTCCTGAAAGGCGCCAGGAGGTTAAATCCTTCCAGACTGTGCCTCATCCCCTCCTGGGACCTCGCTTACCCCTTTTCCACCAACAAGAACCAGGTGCTGGTTCAGAGCTAGAGCTATTGCTGGTTCGGAGTTGGTTCGACTGACGAGCTTTCAAAGAACTGGTTTGCCTTTCCACAGGCTAGAGAGCCATCACAGAGCCAGATCTTACGTCACTGTATACATCGCGTGTTGTCCAGCAATGCTAGCGCGGCACACACAAACACACCAGGCTTGTTCGAGATGGTTTGGCACTGCGAATCTCGAACTGCGAGAGCGATCCAAAAGCAGAAGGAGTCGTATGCTCTCCAAACACTCCCGCAGCTCCGATCAGTCCACGCCGCTCCGATGCATCTCGAACAAGCCTTCCATCAACAATGCCGGTCGTTGCGTTACTCATGGCTTTGCAAACCTACATCGGTATCCAAACACGGCGAATCCAGCACATTCGTGCAGCTCGCCGTAACTTGCTTTGACGGAGATAACAATCAAGCTGCTATTAGCATGATTAGCTGCTATTTAATAAATGGCGGTCACAAGTTTCTGTTCGTCTTGTTGGTCACGGTAACCCCGCCCCCAGCCGCTGACGTAAGCGGTTCTTACTTCTAGACCAGCAATGATTTGGTGCTACTTAAGAACCACTTGAACTGGTTCGGAGCTGGTGCTTTGGTGGTCGAAAAACAAAGAACCGATTTGAAACTAGGCTCTGGCTCCGAACCAGCACCAGCTCTGCCTTGGTGGAAAAGGGGTATCTGTGGTCCTTTCAGGTCTACAGAGAGCTCCCTTCGAGCGACAGAATATAAACATGTATTATAGGTATACCGTAGTGATTCAGGATAAGACAAAAACATGGTGCTTAAAACGGAAGCACAAACTACTGCCAACATGGCAGGAAAACAAAAGACCTGTGGTAGAGAAAAAACCAATAAACATGACCGACCGGCAATGAGGGACATGAGCAGAGACAAACAAACAAACAAACAAAATAATCGTTTGTTTTATTCATGTTTTCGCAGTTTCTCCTATTAAATCCAGTCACTCAGCAGCTCTTCTGCCACTCAGTCTGGCTGAGGGAGTGTGTTCCGGCGGGAGAGTGACGTCAACACATACCCTCTATAAATATGGCATTCCGACATAACGTCAAACGCAACTGACTGAATGGGAAAACTACTGTTTTTACAATGACAAAAAATATATATATTTTTTTTTTTGTTAAAGCTACACTGTGTAACTTTTTTAGTTTATTCTTAGCTAAAAAACACTTAGTTCTTTCAAAAATATATGTGCTCATTAATGTATATTTACTTCGTTCAAGTAATAAAGTATTCTCGTGAGTGTTTGTTTTGCATGTTCTGTCATGTTTGAACCCATGTGCTCTCACAAACACCCATAACATAAGACAAGAGAGTGCACGGCCTAGGGAACAACCCCAAAGCCGTATGCTCACACAAGGCCAAGACAAACAACAGTAGTGTACTGTAGTGTACTGATCCTCTTACCAAACTAAAAATAAGACCAACAAAGGTGACGGGACCCTGACATTCTGCCTACGGCCCTTGTGACAAAAAGCCCTGATCCCCTATATTATAACTTGCAAAATGCCATGCCCTTAAAATCAATCTAATGCTAATTATTTTTGTACATTTCCTATGCACACTTTTATGTCTATGAAGCTGAAAGGACACCAAGAAATGACAGCTCTTTACATGCAAACTTTTATTAAACAATCAACTCCATAGCATTTCAGAGAATAGCATATGCTACTTTTTGATAAAATAGTGTATACAATCTAGAATGCAAACAGGCAAAGTAGCTCAAACATTAGCCAGTAGACCTTATATAGGTGATACTTCAAGCATTTGGCATCATGCCTGGATACAGCACAATGCCCAGCTTGCTTTGGAAGTGGGTTGGGAAGCGAATAATGCATTATAAAACCTTACTGTTCTAAATATTCTAAGTTTACAGTATAAAGATAAGTTCCACAACAGGGTTTTGAGTGTATGACTTTCTGTAACGCAGCTTTGGAACGATGTGTATTGTGAAAAGCATGTGACTAGACTTGCTTGGTGAAAAACTTTTTTCAAAAGGTGAACATCTTGACTTAATCGGTATGTAAATCACAAACAAGCAGAAAGTCATGATGTGCTTCTCAGTGTGTTTTCAGCCGGAGGTTTTTATTTGAGAAGCCAATATAGAGATTTTAAAGCAAATCCCACCCATTAAAGCCCAGTGCATAATCAGCATATGATCTGTTTACGTTCTCATTCCATTATGCTTTGATAAACAACAGATTCAAATCCTTCCACGCTCTGTAAACACTGCTATTGTCTGAGTGGCATATAAATTACCGCTCGCTCCTCCAACGTGACTAATAACTCCCTGGTTTGCAATTCAATACTGTTTTTTTTTCTTTTCTTCCTTTCTTTTCTTTTCTATGAACATGATAAAGTGTTGAGTCTGCAGTGCTTTGCTGCTTAGTTGTGCTGCAGGGTGACATCGCTGCTTTATCAGTGTTGTAGCATCGTCAGCACTCTCTCTCATTACATATACATTCAAACAATAGATAATAAAACTATCAAGATTATAACGCGTATTCTCATCCTCATAAATCTCTGTTTTAAGGGCTTAATTTAAAGGCTCCCAAATTGTGTTTTTGAGGTCTCCTACAACGTTTATGCATCAAAATACAAAAAAATACTTTCATTTGCTTATAATATACATTGCACATCACCATTTCTCCAAGATTCTCAAACGACTTGTACGAAGATTCGGTCTCTCTAAAACCACTCCTTTCCGCGTGCCTGCTCTGCTCTGATTGGTCAGATGGCCCAGTCTGTTGTGATTGGTCTACCGCTTACGACGCGTGTCAGAAAGGAAAGGTTAAGGATGGTTAATAAATACACAGCGATTTTACACTCTGTAAAGACAGTAACGATGGCGTCGATTTTACCGTATCAATCCGAGCGCGAGTCCGATGATGAAACATTGGAAGAACAAGTTGTTCAACCCAAACCTCCATCGCAAGGATGACTTGACCAGGACATTTCTCAGTGGCAAGTTTTTACCCAGTTTGTTGTACATTATGATATGTAAGACAATAACTTAATTCATAATGCACTTCGATCTTTAAAACTTTACAGACCCTTTACATTCAAAAAACACATTGTTGTAGCTCCTCTATTCCCAGTCTGTCTGAAATGCTATGATTTCCACAAAGTGCTCTGATTGGCCAGCAGACCCAGTGTGTTGTGATTGGCCGAACACCTAAAGTGTGTCTGAAATGTAACGCCCCTTACCACAATCGTGAGATTCAGCCTCTAAGGTTTTAAGCAACTGTAAAGACAAAGTTAATAATAATGTTGTTGATTTTAACGAAAATGCGGATGACCAAGCCAGTCAATTGGAACCAACTTTGCAAGCACGACTTGAGCAGAACGATTCACAGTGGTAAATAGTCTTATATACATCGCCAGCATTGCACTTCAGAAAGCTGTCCTCTGTAAAATGTAAAATGTTAATAATAAACAATGCCTTGTTTTTGAGTGCAGAAATCTTACCCATTTCATTTCTGCATGACTGACAAATGCATCACATTATGTTTATCAGTTGTTTACGTTAAAACTGTATAATCCAAATGGATGGAAATTGTATGCAATTCATCAATGCATACATATTAAATATTTTTGGAGTGTAGTCCCATTAAGCAATAGTGAAAAAACCCAATAAAATCTCCAGACTGTTTTTTTTTTAAACTGTACACGCCCTGAGGGGGAAGCCCATCTGTTCTGTACAGCAGCCTGAGGCTCTCAGATGAGCTCAACGATTTCATTCGCAACTTGTCTCTGACAATACGGCAGACCAACCGGATATGTCCCTGCCAATAATTAGCTGTCAAAGCGATAAAAGGACAAGCTGTATCTTTAGCACCAGTCAAACTGTGAGTGGTGCACGCATGCGACTATTTGAGCTCTGCGTGTGAGGAACGTTCACACATGGACTCGTGGTGAGATAATGTTATAAAACAGAAGTGTTGTGACAGCTGCTAATGGAAGGGACTCAACTCAACTGTTAGCATGATTTCCCATTTTCTATCCCACAATAAAGAGACAAGAATTGCGTGGTCTATAAATGATGGCAGCTTGTATAACTGACTATTGGCAGGCTCTATTGAATGCAATATAGACCATTTTTTGTTCAAGCATTGTAGATGCTTTTCACAATCAAAGTACTGGTCGTTCTACCTTCCCCAGGCTCACTGGAAAAACATGCATGTGGCGGCATTTCTGCAAAATGATATTACATTGCTTCTCACATGTGTCACGACATTTTCAAAGTGAAATGAGTGGCACTAAAATCATGTTCAGTTTTCTCTGAATCTGGCAATGTTTCATTATGTTGTGTGTTGTACACACCGTGGCAGTTCAGAATTGAATTGCCTGGTGAGTGCCGCTAAAGGTTAATGCTCAGTCGCATTGAAAAGAACATTGCGCCTACATTAAACCCTAATCCTGATAGTGAAAACAAAAGCAAACGCAAGATAAAAAAAAAGTGCTGAAGCAAACATGTAATTTTATCTTGCTTTATGAGTCTTTGAGCTCTTTTATCGGGACTCGTGTTTCACAGACTCGTACCCGAGCGCTTCACATCAGGAGTGCAGTGCTGTATCAGGTGAGCTTCAGAGCAAGTTTACTACAGCAGAAAATACACACATACGGAGCTGGTTATGTTACGTCAAAATGTAATAGTTTTAGTGCAATAGTATTAAGCAAGAAACATCTTTATTAATCAATAATCTGACCATGTGATCATAATTTGCATGGAAAGGAATAAAACACTTACTGCCTTTAGTGTTTATTTCAGCCGGAATATGCAGTGCATAGTTTGTATATACAGTAGGTATGTATATATTTGTTTTTGGAGTTGTGCTAAAATGTAGGTAGAGGCACATTTTTCCAATGAGCTTAGGTTGTCATTCACCCCTCTGTGTAATGAGCAGTCATTTTTGACCCTTTGTAAGGGACAAGTGTGCATATTTCAGGAATAATCCCTCTTGCCACACCACCATCCATCACTGTTACACAAACAAACTTACAGTAGAGGAACAATCCCACTGGAGCAACCCGAGGTTAAACATTGAGCGCATGATTCCCCAAACTACAGAAAACAAAAAGTTTGAAGAGATTTCCATGCACACTCCCCTGTCCAGACGAATGGGTAGTCCTGTCACCAAACACACGACACTGATTGAACCAACATCATTGTTAAGACAAGCGACATAATCACATTCATTTCTGGCGACTTCCATCAGTAATCACATACATGCATATAATAAAAAGTTGCATGAAAATGAAACTGTCAGCTGTCTTAGTGAGTTTGATTCATTGATAGTTTGTGTTGTTAATTAAATGATGCAGTGAACAGTCATTTTACAGTTTCCCCTGCATTATGTTGATTATTAGGGACAAGAAGAAATGTATTATTTGTCCAATTCAAATGACTTTTTAGTCATTTTGAACAGTATGAGTGAGTTTAATTAGTTGATTGATCGATCATTAATCTGGTTAATGATTTACAGTAATGCACTGTAGTTGATCACAACACTCTCCAACAGCAGAATGCTGTTTTTAATTCTTTAAAGTCTAATTCGTAGTCAAATTAGAATTATATCTTAGTTGTATACATCATTTGTGATTACATGCAGTCTACCAATAACATTAGAGCGACAGCACTGGGAACGCCCAAGCGTCTAGCGACACACAGCAACAAAGTCGCTGGCGGTGTGAAAGGGGCTTAACATTGCAATGACAGCTCCAGCACAAAACACATTCTGAAATGCACATTATAGAATATATTAATGCATTTAAATGTGTGCATTTGGCAGACGCTACATGTTTTCTTTTTTTCAGTTCATGCATTCTCTGGGAATCAAACCCATGTCATTGGAGTTGCTGGCATCACTATAACTATTAGTGATACATTAGTACCTCACATTGCAGCTGTGCAACCCAGTGAACAGGACACCAATTTCCAGGCACAAGAAGTGTTTAGGCATCTGTACACAACTGCTCATTTTGTATTATCTTCTTTGGCATCTGAGTTACATCAATGTTTTGAAATAAATAGTTTTTTCATGGTTAGTTTCAATAAGTGGGATGCACAGTTTTATAGTTTGACAGAACGAATGCTTCATTTTCCACACACACATATTGACTTAAGGGTTTATTTATTGCTTTTTGTATCACTTGGGTAATTTGTGTAACTCCCACTGAAACTCAAGAAACAAGAGCGAGATCAATGTGTCCTGTCGCATTAGGCATAGTTCAGTATTAGCACATGCACTTGCACAGCCAGAGAAATATTTCAGGAGCAGCGATGAGTCATTTGTCTCATTTATTCTCATATTTTGTCATGATTTTTGTCATCATGTGTGAGCAGGCGAGGTGGGCTGTTTCTGAAATATGTCATTATTTAGTGGGGCAGTGAGTTTGAATGGCACATTGATTGCATGCAAACGAACAAGGAATATCAGCTCTACGCATTTGTTTGTCACTTTACAGGTCGGTTGAACAGGCGGCTCAAAACAAATGATGGGTTCTGAAATTCTCTGAATATGAAATGTCATGTTAATAACAATCACTTCACATCATTGCCTTTCATTTTGCACAATGCAATATGCCGGTTTGAAGGACGCATGTCTGCCATCAGGTTTTTAAGATCGGGTTGTCATAAAACCTAATGTCGTCTAATATTGAACAGACATGCGTTTGTTTGGCATTTCATTTGCTATTTACCTTGATTGAAAACAGTCGTGTTCTTTGAGAACCGGGTAGATGCGGGAACCTTTCTGAATGAATTGTAGAACAGGCTATAAACCCAAATGGTGTTCTGTTGATTTTAACAGAGGAAGTTGTCCCTCTAGTGGTAGAAATGAGCACGGCATTTCAGCACGACAGCATCAGCTCACTTGTGTTGAGAATGGCAAAAAATGTACAAAATTCTGTGTTTCAAAGAGTATACACGCTGAAAGTAAAATTGGTGTACTAACCGTTTAAACTCATAAATTGCAAGTAATTTTGATGGTTGTTGTGTTAGATGCAGTCACTTTAATAGATCTCTGCTAACAGAAGATAGCCTGTCTGTTTTATCAAATAACCAAAGCCATCCGGCATTATGTTATGATAGATCCTTTAGCACTAACACTAATGTGACTTAACATTGGTTTGCAACAAAGCTGATTAACTGCACGAGAGAGTGTGGATTAGTTCTTTACATCCTTCAGCAAGCATTTTTGATTGCAACCTTCTATTCTACTGAAATTCACAACATTCATATACTATTTTTACATTCATACACAGGAACTCTGGCCTTATTCTTGTGTGTAATTAGACATCTGAGCTGTTGCACAACGTTACTACAGTCCATTCTGGTCATGAACATGCAAAATCAACCGAATACAGTTTGTTGTCATGCCATGTGTGATTTGTTCAGTGTGGAAAAATAATATAATCTATCTAATCTATCTAATGCCGCCATCTTGTAGCAGAACTTCACTTGCGTTAGCATTTCCATTGACTCCCATTCATTTTGGCGTCAGTTTGACAGCGAATAACTTTACATCTGAGGCGTTTAAAGACTCCATTTGTCCATTATTTATTTCTAAAGAAACACGACAATGTATAAATCTATCGAATCTGACAACCCCATTTTGGGAATGTCCTCATTTGTAAAAACTGTATAAAGCTAAAGTAAAAACAACAATTGTAATGGTAAATGCAGAAATGTTTGGGTAGAGTTTCAGGTTAATCTATAGAATGAATAACTAGCTGTATATAAAAACAATAAGTCTATGGAATGTCTCCATTTAGATGAGTATGGAATATACACTGAACAAAATTATAAACGCAGCCCCTATTTTTCATGAGCTGAACTCAAAGATCTAAGACTTTTTCAATGGACACAAAAGGCATATTTTTCTCAAATGTTGTTCACAAATCTGTCTAAATCTGTGTTAGTGAGCACTTCTCCTTTGCCGAGATAATCCATCCACCTCACAGGTGTGGCATATCAAGATGCTGATTAGACAGCATGATTAATGCACAGGTGTGCCTTAGGCTGTCCACAATAAAAGGCCACTCTAAAATGTGCATTATTATCACACAGCACAATGCCACAGATGTCACAAGCTTTGAGGGAGCGTGCAATTGGCAAAGGCTCCCTTTGTTCAGTGTAAATTGCTGTGCATATGTAAATATACATGTTTGTAAGTTGCAGGACGCAGTTGGTTTGTTGATTAGAGTAGAATTGACAGGTTCCTGTTTAGTCCAAACCTGCATGTTTACACTGTTGCAGACTGTTGTTTTTCATATGATTTCCACTGGACAGCTCACAATTAGAGCAGAAAATCCACTGTGGGCTAAACGCGCTGTGGAACTGCCCAGGGTATTACAAACCAGGAGCTGGATGTCCTAATGAAGACTCTCGAGTCCTGAATATATTCAAGACTCAAGAGTCATTCCCTACCAGACACTCATGTTTTGTTTTGTCTCTTTTGAGCAGTGACCTGCATCAACAACTATACTACATGCCCTCAAACACACACTGTTGGACTTGTTTGAGAGAATTATACACTCCAGAGCCTCGCACGACTGACACTTTAGATGACTCCCATGTAGGAACAAAATAATGATATATTGTAGGATGTTTACATCATAGTATTTATTGCACTGCCGCCATGGGGATTTTTAAATAATAATCATTGTATTAAATAATTGATTTAATGTTACAGTAAATTCTAATAATAATAATGTTTTACAGTAATAAGACTCATGCCTGAGAGTAATGAGAATTACACAAAATCACATGGCAAGAAAATATTTTGCAATGCAAAACAAATCCTAATTGTCCAAAACATAAGCTTTCTTTTTTTCTTCTTCTGCTCTTTCTTTTTTATTTTGGGGTGTAAATGACATAGACATGTTTTCATGAGATTGTATTTTATTTCCATGACTGTTAATACGACATTTCCCCCTCTCTCTACCTTTATATATCCACATTTCCATGTCCTTGTGCCATGTTCATTTACCATATAAAATCACCATCAATTTTCCAATCTGTTGAGAAATTAAAATGTTTTAAATCATAGATTGCATTCACAAAGCATTCTTGACTGACAAAAATATTCATAAAATTTATATAATAACTGAAGGAGTGGAATTCGTATAAAGTCTAAATTTGAGTCTGGTATTCTCTCCGTTGAGAGTAAGCAAACAACGGAAAGATAAGAGAGTCTTCCAGTAAGAGCGTCAGAAAGTGTTTTATCACCTGTGAGTTTATGATGAGATGTACCTCGAGACCATGCTGTGAGTCTTCAGTTTCAAGTAAATAGAAGATGAAAGACACTCTAGTGTGTGATTGTTATGTTTTAGAGCCCATTTGTCAGAATGGAGAATTCAAGGAAATCACTACATTATGTTCCCATCATTAAGTTCCAGTTCAGCTGAAATGCCAGTCATTGGTAGCTTTCATATTAATTTCCTTTAATCCTGGAAAATGATTTACTGAAGTTACAGTATTTAAGCTTGGGTGAATTTAGTGCATTTGACTCCAGATGAATACGCTGTATGATAAATAAATAGATGCAATTGAAGGGATTTACAAGCTTTTGAGTTTATTGTGGTTCATGGAAAATGTTACAAATCTTGCTGGTTGTAGTTACAGTACCATAATGTTGCCATATGGCACTTCTGATTAATTTTCAGTTATTGCAGCAACAGATTTCCACATAATTTGATCACCTTTGCACTTGGACAATATTGTGAATGTTGTTGCTATTTATATCATTGTTTGCATTATTTGTACCTAGAGATCGGCATGGGGTACTTTCCATAAAATCATCTCTCAAAGCAAATCAAACCAGCTATTATGCTAACTGAAATAAAACCATGCCAATCTAGGTGTGGTGAAGGGTATGTGATGATGTGGGCTATTTTAATTCCAATTTAATTCCATCCTTTATCAGGATGCATGGTGTCCTGGATCCATGAAATAACTGGCCTTTAAAAATAAAAATCTGCCTGCCTCTATGGGAATTTAACATAGGCGTGTCCTGACTTATGCACCCTGTATTTTAAGGAAGAACATTTATTTATTTACAATACATTATTCATTCACAAAGGAAATTGGTGTCCTTAAAGGTTGGATTTTTCCTCATTTTTTTAATTGAGGCATTAAGATCAATTCCTAAAAGATGATTTTTTACTCCTCTTTTTAGTCAACTTTAGCATGGGTGTATTCACTTGTGCAAAGCACTGTATGTTTGCAGTTAGTATGTTTTCAGCTGTCTTAATAATAAAGCAGCCGATTTAATTGCACAGACGTTTGGAGGTCAGTCTATCGCCGCTTGAGTTTATCACCTCCACAGAAACACAAGAACACCAGTTAGACTTAATAAAGTCGGCACATTTGACACTTTGCCTGCTCAGTGAAACTTGTGGCAGAATTAGAAACATTTGGCTCCGCTTAGTGTGGATAAAATAATTAATAACAAGGCTTACTCTGGTGACAAGGACAGAGTGTTATTTAGGAGAAAAATCCATACTCTCCGACTTTTATTTGTGAACATCAGTTAGCCCGACTGGCTCTCTGCGGGTCAGACTCAGGGTGATTTAATTTGGTAATCAATAGATTTGTGTGAGAGCGAGTAAGTAATCTTTATATTGTGGCCTCCCTCTCTGATCTGCCCTTGAGTTTCCTCTCCGCTCGTCCAGTAAAGCGTGTCCTGATTGACTCCATCTGACTCTTGTGGTTCAGACTCTATTCTAATGAAAAGCACTTTGAAAGGCAGAACAAATAGAAAGACAGGCAGACAGAATGAGAGAAAGAGAAAAAAATAATTTATAGTTAGGTCAGCTTAACAATGGTGTGACATCTACTGGTCAGTTAAATATAATTCAGTCATGACAACTGTCGGGATAACAGTAAAACATTTTATTAATGTGAATGTAATTTGATCTAGATCTGCTAGAAAGAGCAAGTGTGACTTGCTTCTGCTAATTGACCATATATACGGTTAATTCCTGGTTTTCGATAAGCCAGCTTAGGCATTTCCAGTGAACTGTTAGCTGTACATCGACACAAAACCATGATCAATGGTTGACTTTTTAATGTTGCATTTGTATTTTAATGCAGTTATCACACTTAACTCATTTGCCAATAAACCAGTTTTCTGTTGTTTCGACTAACGACTGTTGCGAATTACTCCAGAGTCGCAGGAAAATGAGCAGAAATGTCAAAGGCTTAAAAATATGTCAATTTCATGCTTATAAGGACCCTCCAAAATGGTAAAACATCTACTATAATTTGAGATATGCTATGATATTTGAATGTTATACTTGCAATAATATTTTATCAGAATTTGGAGGTTGGATTTTTGAATGGCCGTCAATGGAGAGCGATGTTTAGGCAGTCAGATGGTGTAGTTTTGATGGTGTCTCTTCCAGCAGGTGGAAACCTTGACCTCCTGCATTGAGGCCGTGCTTCACTGTGTCTCTGGAAGATTCATGGGTAACACTTTACTTGAAGGGGTGTGCATAAGACTGACATGACACCTTCATAATCATGACATGACACATCTCATGAATATGAAGTAGGTTTTATGCATGTTTAGCGTTAGGGTCATTAAGTGTAATTCGCTAAATTATGACATTTTTAATGCAAATATGACATTGTTTGAGATGTCTTTGTTATGACAACTTGACATAAACCGATACATCATAACCTGTCAGTGTCTTGGTAATGACAACTTGACATTACTAAGACAACACAACCTGTCATAAATATGTCATAAACATGACATAGCAGATTAATTATCAAACTTAAGAAACCACTTAGCTTTATGGGTTAACATTAAATTAAACTGTCTTGTGTTTTGACATTGGCTGTCATGAGGCCATTATAACTGTCCTGAATTTTTTTCTTGACCTCAACTACAGTGGTACAAATTGAATTTGTCATTAAAATGTTATAATGGCCTCATGGCAGCCAATGTCAAAACCAACCACCTGACAGTTTAATGTAATGTTAACCCATACAGCTAGTGGTTTCTTAAGTTTGATAATTAATCTGCTATGTCATGTTTATGAAATATTTATGACAGGTTGTGCTGTCTTGTAATGTCAAGTTGTCATGACAAAGACACTGACAAGTTATGATGTTGGTTTATGTCAAGGTGTCATAACAAAGACATCTCAAACAATGTCATATTTGCATTAAAAATGTCATAATTGAAAAAATGACACTTGTCATAAACATGCATAAAACCTCCTTCATATTCATGACATGTGTCATGTCATGATTATGAAGGTGTCATGTCAGTCTTATGCACACTCCTTCAAGTAAAGTGTTACCGATTCATGTACTATTGATTGCAATAGATAAGACATGAAAGACAGACAGAAGGAACAGCAGGTTCTGCCTTTCCTTTCAAACGCTACGGTTATGATTGAAACAAACAACTTCAAATGCGTCTCATATACACTACTAGGTGTCTCATATAGTCCAAGAACTCTGTGCGTCACTAGAGATGCTCAATTTGGACAGTCAAGAAAAATAATGAAAAACTGACTTATTTGAACTCTGGAGTTGGTCGAGGGTTTGCATTTCCCCTCGACTGTCAGTTGAACAAATCAGTCAGTTGTAGACCAAATAATGCCAGAACGTTTGCTGGAATAATTTATGATCAAACTTGAAGTTTAACCAGGAGACTCTTCTAACCATCAAAGAGGATCATGGATCACTTCATCTATGGGTTCACTGACACTGAGATTCAATAAAACATTAACAAAAGAAGCACAGTGGAATGGAACAAAACACAGGTGCGTTTCGAAAAGCTGAGCTTCTTTTAACCTCAGAGTGTCTTGAAAATGTGGAACTCATGGCATGTGTTCACATGGAGCAACGCTTAAAAACATGACCATCCTAATTCCTCATAGGAATAAAAGTGCCTGCCTGGCTCTCTCCTCATCACGCCACCTGCTGGTCGGCAGTGAGCGCAACAGAAAGCCCATGATTTCAAGTAGGTCTCGATGTGTCGCTTTTGCATTCAAATATGTGAGGTGTGTGTTTATCATGGGGGCACACAAAACGTTTGTAAGAGAACGCAAATGTTATGAGAGCGAACACAAAAGCACTGAAATACAACTTTTTCCTCCAAGCTCATTTCTTTTTCATTACCATGTCCACTTCAATTCAAATCAATTTAATTAAGTTAAATTCACATGTATTTTGTAGGCTGTAGCGCTTTTCACAATACAAAGCAGCTTTACAGAAAATGCATGAGTCCACATTACAATTTGAGTGATCTGTTATCAGAGGTGACTGTATAAGTTATGTATTTCAGAAATGTACATATATAAATCACAGTTAGCTAAAAAAAAGTATTAAACAATTTAATACTTTATGCAAAAAAAAATGCATTTAAACAATTTAATAATTTAAGGCAGAAACAATGAACTCATTGAAGTCATGAATACTTGTTTGATGACAAATGATTATGACAGAAAAGTGTAGCATTGGTGCACGTTGCTTCAGAGTTTGCGTCGTCTGAAGTCCTGGCAGGAGTTGGTGTCGTCTCTTCACACGTATTGGGGCATCTGAAGTCTTCTTAATAATGTTTATGAATCAATTCTGATGATTCTGGTTGCTGTTAAATGTCTGTCAAACTCGTCCATATTTAATCATTTTGCCCATCCTGACTCAATACTCATCTGATGGGTCGCTGCTCTCGAGCACCACCTCCAATTTTAGGCTGTTTCCCATTTGAATAATTGACTTTTTTGAACACAAGCTTTCTAACCTCAGTCTGAACTTTTGTTTTGTCTTTGCATGCATATCATTTTTGTGTGTGTGTGTTATTGTTTTGTCTGTGTTTTGACCATAGTTCCCTTTTGGACCTGATCTCTCCTGTTTGGGGTTTTTGTCTTGGACTGGTTTTGTTTTTGTGCTCTGACCCCTGCCTGGATTTCTCAGTGGATTTGTCTGTGTTTTGGTCTGAGCCTCCATGCTCTGAACTCTGCCTGTTTGAGTCTGTTTACAGCTTGGATTGATTCTTCATATTGTGGCCATTTCTTGTCTATTGTTTTATTTGATGATTTTCCCAGGTCATATTTCCCTGTGCTCTCTATGCTTCATTTCTCTATCCTCACATCATGGATCCTAAACAAAACCCTTTCAGCCTTAAGTTACAAATCAAGACTCTTCAATTGCTCATCTCCCATTGTTGTTCTCAGATGGATTTTGATCAGCTTAAGTGCTGAAAATCACACGCAGTCCTTCGTACAGGTGTCACAACGGAAAGGCTTACACAGCCTGAAAACTCACAACGCCTTAAGTTGTTCCAGAAATAGTACAAATTCAATGAAAGAAGTCTCTTTTTCCCTCGTTCATTTCCTCTGGTCTGATAAAACACATGTTTTTAAAATCTGTAATATTTGACTTCAATTGTCAGCAAATGAGAAAAAGATTCTCCATGCAAGAAAGTGCTGCTTTTAGGAAAAAGTGCTTGAATTCTGTGCAATTTTACCAATTCTGTATTTTTTCTGTATCTGTATACTTTACCCATGAATGAGTCAATCACTGGATATAAGAAATGCTTTCCTAGAGGCTTCCTTGTCACCCAAGATTTCTCTATGTAGTTAAGAAAGTAATTACAGATTCACGTAACCTTCTGCCTCTTTTCTACTTTTTCCGAACTAACTTGGCATTTTACAGACAGTTCCTCTACCTTTTTCTTTTCCTCTACCTTTTCCTTTTTCTTATGTTTCTAAATGAAACTTGGGTAGAAGACAGCTGCAGTGCAACAGTCCTAAATGAAACATCCCCTCCTAACTTTACTTTTATGAGTGTCTGCAGAGCTGCTAGGAGAGGAGGGGGAGTCGCTGCTCTTTTTAAAGATGTCTATCAATGTAAGCAAACATCATTTGGTAACTACCCCTCTTTTGAATATCTGGGTATTGTGTTAAAAGGTGCCGCACGTATTTTACTTACCATTATTTACAGGCCTCCAAAATACTCCCCAGCCTTTGCTGAGGACTTTACAGAACTGTTATCAACAATTTCCTCAGAGTTTGACTGTTTTGCTATTACTGGAGATTTTAACATTCACATAGATAATGCAGAAACCAATATGGCAAAAGAAATCAAAACTGTTTTAAAAACTTTTGATCTGACTCAGCATGTACATGGTCCCACACATAATCGTGGACACACTCTAGATTTACTTATCAGTAATGGTTTAAACATCTCATCGATTGTTATTAAGGATGTAGCACTGTCTGATCATTTCTGTATTTTCTTTGATATATTGATCTCTCCTGCCATTGAAGCTAGATCTGTGTCTGTCAAGAAGAGATGCTTAAATGAGAACACTAGTGTGCTATTTATGAAGGCTATATCTTTAAAACCAAGCATATCTGCTGACTCTGTTGATTTTCTCCTTGATTCTTTTAACTCAAAAGTCAAAAGTGTAATTGATGATATTGCTCCTGTGAAAGTCAGGAAGAGTGTTAGACAAAAAGCACCTTGGAGAAACACAACAGCTGTGCAAAATATGAAAAGAACATGCAGAAAAGCAGAGCGCATGTGGCGGAAGACAAAACTTGTAGTCCATTATAACATCTACAAAGACAGCATCCATGCATGCATCAGTATGGAACTAGGCAAAGCTAGACAGACTTTCTTCTCAAATATTATAAACAGCAACTTAAACAACACACGCACTCTTTTTGCTACTGTAGAGAGACTGACAAACCCCCCAAGCCAGATTCCCAGTGAAATGCTCTCAGACGGCAAGTGCAGTGAGTTTGCTTCTTTCTTCTCTGAGAAAATTAATAATATCAGAAAGGTGATCAGCACATCATTGAGCCGCACTGGGGTCAGACAGATCAGACCACAACCTGAGAATGTAGTTACTATGTCTAATTTCAAAGAAATTGATGGCAAAATTTTGGAAGAAACGGTACAGCACCTTAAAACATCAACCTGCGCCCTTGACGCACTCCCCACATCTTTCTTCAAAAGTGTGTTAAACAGCTTAGAAGCAGATCTCCTAGAAGTGGTTAATGCCTCACTTCTCTCTGGTAGTTTTCCAAACTCCCGGAAAACTGCAGTTGTCAAGCCCCTCCTGAAAAAGAGCAATCTGGATAAGACTATATTAAGCAATTATAGACCGATCTCAAATCTTCCTTTCATAGGCAAGATCATTGAAAAAGTTGTCCTCAATCAGCTGAACAAATTCCTAAGCTTGAATGGATACTTTGACAATTTTCAATCTGGATTCCGATCGCATCACAGCACAGAGACAGCGCTCATAAAGATAATAAACGATATTCGCTTAAATACTGATACAGGCAAATTATCAGTGCTGGTACTACTCGACCTCAGTGCTGCATTTGACACTGTCGATCACGACATACTTCTTGACAGGGTGGAAAACTGGCTGGGGCTTTCTGGGATAGTCCTAAAATGGTTCAGATCATACTTAGAAGGGAGAGGTTATTATGTGAGTATAGGAGACCATAAGTCTGAGTAGACGTCCATGACATGCGGAGTCCCTCAAGGCTCAATTCTTGCGCCACTCCTGTTCAACCTGTATATGCTCCCATTGAGCCAAATAATGAGAAAGAACCGAATCTCTTACCACAGCTATGCAGACGACACACAGCTCTACTTAGCCCTATCGCCTAACGACTACAGCCCCATTGACTCCTTGTGCCAATGCATTGATGAAGTAAACAGTTGGATGTGCCAAAACTTTCTTCAGTTAAACAAAGACAAAACTGAAGTCATTGCATTTGGAAACAAAGAGGAAGTTCTCAAGGTGAATGCATACCTTGACGCTAGGGGTCTAACAACTAAAAATCAAGTCAGGAATCTTGGTGTGTCTCTAGAGTCAGACCTTAGTTTCAGTAGTCATGTCAAAGCAATAACTAAATCAGCATACTATCATCTGAAAAACATTGCAAGAATTAGATGCTTTGTTTCAAGTCAAGACTTAGAGAAACTTGTGCATGCTTTCATCACCAGCAGGGTGGATTATTGTAATGGACTCCTCACTGGCCTTCCTAAAAAGACCATAAGACAGTGTCAGCTCACACAGAACGCTGAGCAGAACCAGAAAATATGAACATATCACACCAGTCCTCAAGTCTTTACACTGGCTCCCAGTTACATTTAGGATTGATTTTAAAGTATTATTACTGGTATATAAATCATTCAATGGGTTAGGACCTCAATATATTGCAGATATGCTCACTGAATATAAACCCAACAGATCACTCAGATCATTAGGATCACATCAGCTAGAAATACCAAGGGTTCACTCTAAGCACGGAGAGTCTGCTTTAGCTATTATGCTGGACCAGCTTCCAGAGGAGATCAGATGTGCTCCTACAGTCACATTCAAATCCAGACTCAAAACACTTCTGTTTAGCTGTGCATTTACTGAATGAGCACTGTGCCACTGTTCGTCCGACTGTTTTTACTGTACTTTATTTTATTTTTTAATCTAAACTGTTTTAATTATTCTTATTTGTTTTGATGATTTTAATTTCTTTATTCTAAACTGTTTTAATTATTGTTATTTATTTTTCTTTTTTCTTTTTTCTTTTTATTTCTTCTATGTAAAGCACTTTGAATTACCATTGTGTATGAAATGTGCTATATAAATAAACTTGCCTTGCCTTGCCTTTTCCACATGTCCTCAAAAGGGTCTTATGCTTGTACTACTACAGCATGTCAAGCATATGTTTCAACAAGATTCACAGCTCTCGCTAAGTCGCTAAAGCATGGATTTAGAAGTATCCTGTTGAAGGTTACCACACTTAAAAATAAAGGTTAGCCTATTTATTGGTATTGATGGTTCCATGAAGAACCTTTAACATCCATGGAACCTTTCCATTCCACAAAAGGTTCTTTATAATGGAAGAGGGTTCTTAAGAATTTTAGGAATGTTCTTCACACAAAAAAATGGTTCCTTTAAGTCTGGAACACACCAAGCCTACGGCCGTCGTCCAGTTTTTGTGCTTCGGCCAACTAAGTCTTCTCAGTGTGTTCCGCACCGGCGGCTGAAAATGGTCCTCGTCTGTTTTTTTCCGGCCGATTGGACATGTTGAATCGGCGTCGGGCCGTCGGTGAAAGAGGGAACTCTGATTGGCTGTTCAGCTTAGTGAACGAGTCAGTGCATGATAATAAAACAGCGAGCAAAGACGTCAAAACGGTACAGATAGAAGGCTGTTCTTATGTTACGTCATCTTACCTGACTGTTCCTTGGCAAATATGTAAGGGTTAATGCCCGCCGACGAGGTGTCCATTGTCAGGTATTAATGGACGACGGCGAGGCGTGAACCGTCCGACACGCAGCGAAGTCCATTAATACCTAGACAATGGACACCTCGAAGGGCATTAACCCGCTTAACCATGGTCACTTGCCAAATAACACATTTTAAAAATATTAGTTTATGTTTTAATTAGTTTGACAATCGAAATCTATAGTTTTTACAAACAATAACTTGGTTTCCCTGATTACGCCTGACAGTTTATTTAGCAACCGGAGATATTTATAGTCCGCTCAGCTCATAGACGGATAAACGGATGCGTTGACTGCCTGTTGCTATGGTTACTCACAGCTGATGTAGCCAGCGCATTTATTTTTTAATTTCGAACGGTAAACAGTCAGTTTCACCAGAACTCCTTCACTAGGTGTCCTCTATCACTTTTTAATGGACACCCTGCAGCCGATCAGAATCGAGTATTCACCCAGACCATGGTATAATTCAATATTAACATGAGCGGAGTGGAATAAAGAAAGTGTTTAGGATTGATATTCATAACGGTAAGCACGCACTGCTTTGTTTACGGTGTGTATCTGCAGCGTTGGTTTCCCTTTTTGAATGACGACGAATATAGACGAATATATCTGCAGAAATAGACAGTTGCCTCATTTACACGCCGGCGCAGAACGCGCATTCTAGCTGACAGTCGGCAGTACTCTCTGTATGTTCAAGTGCAGCTTTTCCCCCGACGCGATGCGACAACACAGTCGGCTTTCATCAGCGCTAGTTCGTCAGCGTCGGCTTGGTGTGTTCCAGGCTTTAAGAACTGTTCACTAAAAGGTTCTTTGAGGAACCAAAAATGCTTCTTCGGTAACACTTTATTTGAAGGGGTGTGCATAAGACTGACATGACACTGTCATAAACATGACATAACACCTGTCATGAACATGAAGGAGTCTTTATGGATGTTTATGACTGTTGTCATCAAGTGTCATTCGGTAAATTTGACATTGTAAATTTGACAAGTTGACATTGTTTAAAATGTCTTTGTTATGACAACTTGACATTAACAAAGACAAAAATGTCTTTGTTATGACAACTTGACATTAACCAAAACAAAAATGTCTTGATTATGACAACTTGACAATAACAAAGACAGAAATGTCATTGTTATGACAACTTGACATTTACCAAGAAATCATAACCTGTCACAAATATGTCATAACAGGTCTAATTATCAAACTTAAATAAGTTATTTAGCTTTGCGTTAGCATTACATTACTCTGTCATATGTTAAAGCATTTGTCATATGTCATATGTTAAAGCATTTGACAGTGTAATAACCCTTAATGCCATCTTTATAACTAGTACAATGTGTTCCACTTTACTTGAGGAAAAGTAAAATATTCATGACACAGTTATAATGGTGTCATGACGGCCAAAGTCAAAACCAACCACATATGACAGGGTAATGTAATGTTAACGCAAAGCTAAATAACTTATTTAAGTTTGATAATTAGACCTGTTATGACATATTTGTGACAGGTTGACAGGTTATGATTTCTTGGTTAATGTCAAGTTGTCATAACAAAGACATTTCTGTCTTTGTTAATGTCAAGTTGTCATAATCAAGACATTTTAAACAATGTCAACTTTGCATTAAAAGTGTCATAATTTACCGAATGACACTTCAGTCATAAACATTCATAAAGACTCCTTCATGTTCATGACAGGTGTCATGTCATGTTTATGACAGTGTCATGTCAGTCTTATGCACACCCCTTCAAATAAAGTGTTACTGCTTCTTCTATGACATCGATGCCAAAACACCCATTTGGAACCTTTATTTTTAAGAGAGTCTTTTGTGTCAAATAATTAAATTTAACATTACTTCAACCACTCAGAAAACTATACACTGTCACCGATAAGCTTTTGTCAACATCTACAAAAAACATCTTTACACTTTAAATGTTGAAATGGCATTTATGTTTATTTACACAAAGTGTTTAATGCTGCTCAGAGGTGGCAAACATGCATTTACACAGCAATTTCATAATGTAAATTGGCTTTCTTCCGATCTGGAAAAGCCAGTTGTGGATGTGAAAACTGATTCTGAGCCAACTGAAAAATAGAAATGTCTCCAAGCGTAACAAAAAGCAGACTCTTTCCTTACTGAGTACTCTAGCATATTGTACTTATACCAAGAATCATTGTCTTCCCGTTGCCTGTTTGTGTCTTGAGGAAAGCCTTGATATGAGGCTGGACTGGTCCATCAGATCTAGTTTGAGAAATGTCTGGGAAGAAGCATATAGAACTGAAATCAGTTGCACATTCAGATGCACTTTGTTTCAAAGGGCCCACAGTATAATAAGGCAGACACTCAGTGAAATTAGCAGTATTTTCTTTTCACTAAGTGTAAATATAGTAGTTATATGCTATTTATACTTAGTGCAAATATGGTAGATACCATTTGAACCGTAAATATTGGAGTTAGTGTAAATAGCCTTTGCCAACTAGGTGGGCTATTTGCACTTAGTAATTATAATGACACTCAGCAGCAGGTTTCTGAAGACATCTGTGATTATTGACTATTGTACATGAATAATGAAAACAGGCTCAGATCGTGAAGGTTAAGTATTCACTCTTCCAGATCACTTTCACAGTCGCCTCTTGACACGGATATGAATTAACCACAGATCATGATTGATTTGGATTAGATGTTCCTCCACAAGAAGATGGAAGAGTTTTTAGATTATTAAAATGTTCTTTACACTAAGAAAAATAAATTGCTTTGAGCGAAAAAATAATAATAATTAGCGACGTCACTGGTGTTTATTTGCATTTTACTACAGCTATGGAACATTTCTGCTTATAATGATCTATGCATTCAGGACATATATTTTGCATACTGATATTAATCAAAGTGTTGTTTGCTATTGATGTTTCTTGTAGAAATCTCAATTAAATAGATGAAGTGTTTGGAGAGGGAATTCAATAGGTGGCTAATTACACTTCATTGTCAAGAAGATGAAAATCCCATAACTATCACTGCATGCTTTTCAAAATGTCTCTCAGTATCACGAGGGTGATAGAATATAACTATAATAAGACACGCAGGTGGATAACAATAAGCTGGCATTCAGCTGCCATTTCAATTTGAATCAAAGATGATCAGCTGTTTACACACACACACACACACACACACAGGTACACCCATATTTTCTATCCCCTGTCTCTAACCCTAACCATAATAACCCACGCTAAAATCTTTCTGCATTTTTACATTATAGTAAAAGTTTGTTTAGTATGTTTATTTAGCGATTTGAATTATGAGGACATATGCATGTCAGAGCAAACGCATCATTGTTACATTATACTGTTTTGAATTGTCCTTGAATGCGATGACAATGTTTACACCGTTGGGGTCCGTTTTCATGATCTCTTCATGACCCTGTTTGTTAGCTTTCTGGACTTTTAGTCCATATGAAGTTTTTCTATTCTGGAAAATGGATTAAAATATTTAGGAATCATCTTGGACTGCATGGGCAAATTCATCAGGCCAATAAAATGCTGTCAGGAATGAGAAACCTGCATGACTAGGAATAGCTATAAATCATATTTCATGGTTGTGTCTTAATAAAGACTAATAAAGGGTAACACTTTACTTGAAGGGGTGTGCATAAGACTAACATGGCACATAATCATGACATGACACATTTTTTATGCGTGTTTATGACAATTTTAATGCATGTTTATGACAGTGGTACAAATTGAATTTGTCATCAAAATGTTATAAAGGCCTCATGGCAGCCAATGTCAAAACCAACCACCTGACAGTTTAATGTAATGTTAACCCATAAAGCTAAGTGCTTTCTTAAGTTTGATAATTAATCTGCTATGTCATGTTTATGACATATTTATGACAATGTTGTCTTGGTAATGTCAAGTTGTCATGAAAAGACACTGACAGGTTATGATGTATCGGTTTATGTCAAGGTGTCATAACAAAGACATCTCAAACAATGTCATATTTGCTTTAAAAATGTCATAATTGTGCGAATGACACTTAATGACAGTTGTCATAAACATGGATAAAACCTCCTTCATATTCATGATATGTGTCATGTTATGGTTATGAAGGTGTCATGTCAGTCTTATGCACACCCCTTCAAGTAAACCCCTTCCAGATTCGAACTCACCAGCAACACACCTGTCTAGTATCTGTCTGATGCTTTACGCCGATTTATGCTTGTGTTTCAGGGATAAAAACTTCATCAAGGATTTCCCGCAGCTGGCCGACGGGTTGATGGTGATTCCTCTGCCGGTGGAAGAACAGTGTCGGGGAGTTTTGTCAGAGCCTCTGCCTAACCTGCAGCTGCTCTCAGGTGAATCTTCATCGTCGACTCATTCATCACGTCCTCTGAGGGATCAGTGCTTTAAAGGCAATCTATTTACACTTTCACAGACTTTCCTCTGAGGTCCACTTATAATGTCACAAGCTAGTTATATCAACAACGTGTGAGATACAATTGTTAAGAGAAGATGTCCGTGTCTCCTTTTAATTGAATTAGGCCTATTAATTCATACAGGCTTGGCATCTCTAGTTTTTAATAAGATGGATGGTGAAAACAAACAAGACTGTATGTGATTAATTATATAGGTCTAAAACAGATGGCTTCTGTATTGCTGTCATTTTTACAACTCTGATTTATGGGAAAAAAGGTTAAATCAGGATGAGTTGCGATCGTCTTTTCTTCCTTATTGTGATGTATATCCGAATGAAACGGCTTCTGGAACAAGAACAAATGCAGGGCGGGGCTTGATTTTGTCCGTGGGAATTGATTGGATGGTTGTGGTTTGCTATTGGCTGATCTCGTGTGAGTGACAGGTTATAGCCCCGCCCTCGTCCTCTGAGAAGAGAAGAGATGCTGCAAGAGGGAGGAGAAGTTACTTTGATTCAAGATTACGAGGAAAATGAGTTTAAAACAATAATGATGTGCACAGACAAGTTATAATAAATACTGCAATATTCCATAAAACAATAAGAATTGTCAATTTTGATTTCATGGTGACTTTAAAGCTGCCGTCCGCATTTTTTCCTCTTTGTCGCCATCTCAGTTCGAAATCTGCAATTGCAGTCATTCGCGGGATTATCAACTTTACGTGAGTTGTATTCGACACCACACAGCGCGTATAAACACATTGAGGAGAGTGTGCAGCTGTCAATCACCGCTCCGGTGTCGATACTGGCATTCAGAATCAAAGATTATTCTTTTTGGAAGTATGACTAACATAATAATTTTCAACGGAAAATGTAATCTGAACAAGTAAGTAACATCCACTTTTGTTCTGGTTCTGACATTGCCGTAAATTGCGCTGATTAAATCTAAAAATCGCTTATCATCACGCAAAACCGTCCAAATTATACTTTTTTCTCAACTTGTTAATGTTAACAACGTCAGCATTGCGTGACTACATGTAATGTCCTTCCGATATGTATCCTTGTTTTCGCATGGGTCCGGTTGCAGTCTCTTTTTTTCTGTAAGTTAGCCACTCCGAAGTCCGAACGAAGTCTTTTGCATTTTACAACGGGTGAATCAGTTGCCACTGGTGATCGTCGTTTGAACCTTTCTGGATCCGCCATCAAATTGATAAGTTTAATTTTATCAAGTGCTGTGAGAAAAGGCTATAAATCTCCACCTCCAGCATCCTCACACAAAATAGCCTACTAGCCGAGACTCCTTCTTTGTGTGTACAGATGTGTGTGGACAGATGTGTGTGTACAGAGATGTGTGTGTACAGATGTGACGTAATGACGGAAAGACATGCTCGAATCTCCCGTGGAAATCCACCAGTACCACTGGAATTAAAAACATTATTACCAGCTAACCGTTTTGAATCGAGCTACGGCAAGCAGATAGCGTTGAACACTGGCTGTTTATGTATTTTCTCAAATATGTATTTTGGATAATTTTTAACCCCAAAAAAGCTACGGACTGCAGTTTATTTTTGTCCTTTTCTCACACTCTTTTTCTCACTTGGTCAATTATTTAGTAAATTCCTGTTTTTCGTGATAAAGCCCCTTTAAAATGGAAGATGGCGTGAGCAACTGACAGTAATCGTAGCATCAGCTCAGTGGACGGCTGCTCTCTGTCTCAATGACTAGAGAGAGGAAAACCAGCAGTGCAGAAAGCTTTCATTTCCCCCCTCATATCACTTTTGATCACAACTCCCAATTCAGAGCTGTCTTTTCATTTATTTGTTTTCACTCCAGTTCTTTCTAATGTGGACTCCACATAAATGTGGGCTCTGATGACAAGTGGCTAATTTAATAACAGCTTGTGTTTTCCAGGACTGAGAGTGGAGAGTTGTTAATGCTGATTACGGCTCTCATTTTTTTGCTGCATCTGTTCCTAATGAGATTTAAACTATTATTGCGTCTGTCAGCGTGTGAAGATAGAAGTGTGAGATGGCTGATGCAATGTTTTGAGGGTCCTGCTGTCATCTCACACCATACAAATATAGGATAAGCTGCATGACCAGCCCGTTCTCATCCCAAGGCGTCATATACTGACGCTTTTGCCAATGCATATACAGTACATCCAACGCACATGGCACCCTTAAGCGTCAATATGAAACGCAGATATATATGGGCCAGAAGGCGCCTCCTAGTGGTCTAACCCTAACCCTACCCCAGACCTAAATCTACCCATAACCGAAGCGTGTTATATTGACACTAAAGGGTGCCATGTGTGTTGGATGTAAACGCTTTGGCAAAAACATCAGTATATGACGCCTTGGGATGAGAATGCGTTGGCATGACAGTTCACTTGAAAGTGTTTTTGAAACCTTCCCACACATCTATCTACCTAATCTACCTCATCTTTATGGTCAGGAATCGGATACTTGTTATAAAATTAAAATGTCTTTCCCACTCAACGATCCCTGTGTGCACATTTGAATGTGTTTTTTAACCATTCAAGCATTCATTTCGGCAGTTGCGTGCTGTTTTCTGTGCTGAGCACATCCAGAGCGTGTGCACAAAAGCCACCTCTCATGTAGTGCACGGATACTGAATTGAGTTCTCTTTTGCATCTTTTTGTGCTTGAACAACACATATAAACAAAAGTATGTCAAAATATCCTAGTAAACACAGTCTGTTATGTCTTAAGTGAACATAAACAGTTGAGAAAGTAAACGCATGTGTAACAGTATATTAGATCCATGCATTAGGTCTTAAAGTGACAGTAGCCTAATAAATATGATGCCGTCTGTGTCATTGCTAAAAAGAAAATCACTCATTAATCTTGACTGAATAACTTTTGTAACTTTAATAAGGATTAATCTATATTTTATTTATAGAAAGAAAAAATGCAGTGTTATTTTATATTTGATTTCAATTTCTGAACTTTGTTCACTGTATGTATTTGTGCTTTTGCTAATTTGCTTATTTGTTGTTATTGTATTACTGACTGTATACTTGTCTTTAATAATGTTTGGAATAAAAATGAGTTAGTCTAGTTTATTAGTTAGTTGTTCTTTAGGGTGCTGGTTTTTGTTTATGGTATTCAGCTGCAACAGAATGTTTTGACAGAGTAATGAATATAACAAAGAATATGTTTTATATCTAAATGTTTGACTTTTTTACCATATTGGAGTCGAAAAAAATCGGAATCGATAATCAGAATCAGAATTGCTAAAAATTCAACCCATCTATTGCATGGTTTTTAAAAGTTTACTTAAGTGTAAGAAACAGACTCTCTTAAAGTTCACTTTAGTGGCTTTTTATTTAATCTATATTATTAAATTCAATTCACATTTATTTGTATAGCGCTTTACATTATACACATCGTTTCAAAGCAGCTTTACAGAAAATGCATGAGTCCACATTACAATTTAGAGTGATCTGTATCATAGGTGACTGTCTTGGTTATATATTTCAGAAATGTACATATACAAATCATAGTTAGCTAAAAATTTATTAATTTAAACAATGTTATAATTTAAGGCAGAAACAATTAGCTCATTGAAGTAATGAATACGTGTTTATTAATAAATTAGTCTGACATATAGAGAATAATCTGCATGTACAGTGTAAAGATTTGAAGTACACTTTGTCAAGTGCAATTAAGCATACTACTTTTTCAATAGGGGCTTAATGAAGGATTCAGATTTTCAGTAAATACCTCCTTGAGGAAGACCTCTCTGATCTCATGGAAACAGTTTATGTCTGAAATGTAGCTTTTTAAGTTGCAGAATCGGGACATTAATCAACATCATATATGTTTGTGTTACAGGAGATGCCCAGTTCAGTGAAGCCATGGGATATCCCATGATGCAACAGTGGAGAGTGCGGAGTAACCTGTATAGAGTGAAGCTTAGTGCCATCACCTTGTCCACAGGTACCATAAACAGACAAACAACAACTTGTGTGTGTGTGTGCGTTCAGTGCATTTATACTTAAAAGTAAAAATGACATCAAGGGGTTAATTCTTATTCCGAATGCATGTGACTTTTCATAGATATTTTGAGACATGTTCACGTGTTTTGTTTTGTTATACATATTTTACACATGTCATATGCATGGCAATAACTCATGGGGTCCAGCTTTAAAGAGGTTATGAAATGTATTTTCAGATCTCCACATTACGTTTCTGGAGTTTAGCTTATGGAGTTTTTTGCATCAAAAAAATTATTTTTAACAATAAAAGATTGACGACAAGCAAGCAATATTTGACAATCAATAATCAAAGATGTTCTCAACATGGACATTCATTGTTTCTCTGTGTGTGGTGGTGCTTTGGTCAGATTTCTCCAAGGTGCTGAAATCCCTAACGGCAGACAGCACACGGGATGAGTTGCTTGCCTTTATTCAGCAGTACGGCAGTCATTACATCTCTGAGGCGCTGTATGGTTCTGAACTCACCTGCAACATCTACTTCCCCAGCAAGAAGTCCCAGCAACAGCTCTGGCTCCAGTACCAGAAAGGTAAGAGAAGGGAAAGATGGGTATCCTCACAGACAAATAAAACTAAATAAATAAACCATTTCATTCCGTAGGGTGTGTGCAATTACACTCCTGGGTAGGGTTGCAGCAGCCATTCGCTTAAGTTCTTACTTAAAGGGATAGTTCACCCAAAAATGTAAACTCTGTCAGTAACTACTCTCCCTCATGTTGTTCAACCCCGTAAGACTTCTAAGGGATTGAAACTTGCCGGCCCAGAAGTTATTTAAAGACATCGTTAAAATAGTCAGAGTGACTAGCGGCTCACCCTTAAGTTTATCAAGCGACGAGAATACTTTTTATGCGCAAAAAAACAAACAAAAATAACGACTTTATTCAACTATTCATTTCCTTCTCTGTACGGCCGTGATATTTCACGTAGTGATATTGCGCAAAGCTTCTAGGTTGCACGACTATTTTAACGATGTCTGTCGTTATTTTTGTTTGTTTTTTTGCGCACAAAAAGTATTCTCGTCGCTTGATAAACTTAAGGTTGAGCCGCTGTAGTCACTCGGACTATTTTAACGATGTCTTTCATAACTTTTGGGCCGGCCAGTTTCTATCCCTTAAGAAGCCTATGGAGGAGTGATCCAGCTCTCAGATTTAATCATAAATATCTTAATTTGTGTCCCGAAGATGAACAAAAGTCTTACGGGGTTGGAAAAACATGAGGGCGAGTAATTACTGACAGCATTTTAATTTTTGGGTGAACTATCCCTTTAACCTAGAATGTAAAGTCCACACTAGGGCTTAGTAACTACTATAATTTGTAACTATCACTTTACTTGATTCAGTTGCACCATTTGTATTTACCACAGAACACAGATCATTTGGTAAGCTCACTGTTAAGTAATCTCTTTTAAAATGTAAATGATTGTAAATGTCAGCATTATCATATATATCTAAAGGATTGAATTCTGTCGTGTTAAACAAGAGCTTATTGATGCAATTCAGTCAGTCTGCTATTTTATTACAACTGTTACTCCTATTCGGAGGCTTCCCTAAATATTTAGGTTAGAGTTGCGTTTAATGGTGCAATTCAAAAATATTTAGCAGTGCATAAGTTGTAACTTCGTGCTTAAACTTGGCTTATGCAACCGGCCCGTGCTGTGTTGACCGTCAGATATTACACTAGTGGATTCTGGACATGTGCAAAAATAGTTCATGTTCATTCAGCATATCTGACCTCTGAGTCAACACCCACCTCTGAGACAGCAAATACACATTCAGACAGCCTACAGGTCGATACAGAGGCAATAAACCAGAGCTGGCCAACACTATTGGTACACAGTAGTGAAGATTGCTTGGTTAAAAATAGTACGTCTCCTTGCTTTACCCCGATTTGCTTATATAATAATTACTTCAATGGATAGGCATCTGACAAATAACCCATCTAGTGGCTAAAAAAACAAAACTGCATGCATTTTGCAGAAGAACATTGTTTTGGTTGTGCTTCGGTCTGCGTGAATTTTGCAGATGAATATTACCCTTCACAATTAATGCTTTACAATGAACTCGGTTAAAGATCTAAATGTGGCAATTCATTTGTTCAATAAAAAAACGTACCTGTCGAGTCAAGGCCGTATTAAGACAGCGTGGTGCCCCTGGGCACTATACCTAAAAATTATTAGGGATGTTCCGATACCATTTTTTCTGAACCAATACCGATCCGATACCAGCGCAGTTTTTTTTTTAAATCAAGTGGAGTTTCTATAACTCTGTGTTTAACTGATAATCACTCTTTTGTGTGTTAAACACAATCTACTTAATACAGACAACTTCATTATAAAGAAAAATAACAAATAAAAAAGATATGATCATAACCTATGGAAAAAATTATATTATAAACTAGATTAGTAGGTAAATCAGCAGTAAAATGTAGTCTAGAAAAATCACAAGTGCACAATAATTGTATAAAATCTGAACATTATTTAGTGGGGAGCAAATAAGAGACAATAAGTGTAGCACTAAATCTGGTAAAACGTTTTCATGTATTAAGTTTAGCAGAACTGCTTCTTCCTTGATTTTGCGCAAAGCTAAGGTGTCAACTACATCCCCAAAGTCCATTTCTTTGTTACCGTCTCCACAGTTGGCTCCGGCTTCGTCCGACTCAGCGCTGATAGTGATCGCAATTCCCGTAATGTTCTCACAAAAAAAAAACTTTCGATCCCTGGAACATTTTGAATTGTAGCTAATCATCTAGCTTCCTTGTCTTTCTTTAACTTTCTTTTTGCAAAACCACTCAATTGACGTCTGTCCATTTTGGATTTAGATTCATTTTCTGTAGCCATAAAAATGACACATATGCGCGTACTTGTTGTGGACCAACTCAACTCTGACAGATTGGGGAGGGCGGAGTGATAGTGGTCATGTAATCTTTATTTATTTATAATTTATTATTATTATTTATTATTAAGTTAGTGTTCATAAACAAGTTATGTATGGTCTTTCAAGAATTTCAAATTAATAATATAACAATTTACGAAAAATATTTTTAAAGCTTGTGTCATGTGGTGCCCCCCTAGTGGCTGTGAATGGTTGGTGCCCCTGGGCTCTGGCCCAAGTGCCCTTATGGATAATCCGGCTCTGTGTCGAGTAATAAAAACGTCATCTCTGCGTCGCTTTTACAACATTTCAAATCCCTCAGTTCTCACAATCTCTAACAAAGCCAAGGCGATGTTGATTCTTGTTTTATTACAAGCTCTGTCGCGGTCTCTTTTACCAGCTCTCTCCTCTGTTCGGATTTAGTTTAAAACAGGTTATTTTGTGGCTCCATGTCAACGTTTCTTGCTTGTTGTGACAACTAACCTCTGCCGCTCCCACACCAGATACACGGCAGAGCAAACTAACTCTTCTCTATTTACGGATATGACGAGACACGTAAATAAACCATCCCGCCTGGTCTAAAATATAAACACTTACCATGATTACCATAGTGAATCATGGTAAGACAAAAATGGTTTTGGAAGAAGGGTTGATGATCTATGGCTCATTATTTAGATTTAGCTAATTTTGCACGGCAACGACAAAACAAAGTTACATATAGTGTACTTAAAAAATAATAATAATTTGCAGACAAGAGTTTCAACATCGGACCGGCTTTTCAGAGATCATGACAACTCAAGAGACTACATAGGATTTAAAACCAACCCCGAAAAACTAGAAATCATTATTTTGAACTTTTCAATGAGTCAAACCAACAACAGTGGAATACAGTCAGTCCCTCCAGAAAAACGTGATTATGCGATCGCATGATTTAGTGCATAATCAGCCAAAGTCCGCATATTAATGTGGGGGCCGCATTTTTTCAAATACGCCGCACTTTCATTGCAAAAAAGTCACATATATCTTAGCAGAAAGTTGAAAAATGTTGCGTTTGCTTCACACAAAAGCAGCCATTTCCCCGTTGCCATGGGAACGCTATGAAGTGACGTAATTACGCGACATGAACATCATCGAAAATCTGTAAAACAGGAGCACACTTTATTTTTTTATATATTATTTATTCATTTCTAAAGAAGTTGTAGCATATTCCTTTTTTTTGTAAAGCTACAGGACTTGTTTGACTCATCAATGTTTTGTAAGTTTGATGTGTTTATTAAGGTCTGAAATAAAACAAGATGAGAACTTAAATATTCCCAGCACTTTCTGTGATGTAGTTATGCTTGCTTATCATAGGAAGTAATAAGAAATGACTCTATACATTAAGGTAGTAGCCTAGTGAGAACAGGGTGTTGGGGGAATCACTTTTTCATCAAACCACAATTTTTGCAAGTTCCCGCAATTTCATCGCATAAATATCCCGCATATTCCATCGCATTTTTTAAGAAAACTGGTCCGCAACAATCACAAAAAAACTCAGCGTTTTTCTGGAAGGACTGTAACATCAACTGCGCGAGACATTATTTACGGATATCTTTTTATTTATTTTTTGCTGTCTTTGCTTTTCTCAGCCACTAGAGGCCAAATCCTTCATACTGCAGCTTTAATAGTTTTCGGATGCATCTTTTGAACACCTCGTCTGTGATTAGTTGTGCAGTGAGTCTTTGAGTGTGCAACGCCTTAAATCTAGTGGTATGAACTAGTCCAGGGGTTTTCAAGCAGGGACACCATTCCTGTGAAATCTTCTTCATGTCTGCTTACCCAAACCTACTGTTTTGATGATACACATAAAAGCTATACACATAAAAGCAGTTTTTCTCTTCATTACATGCATCTAATGCTTTGCTGCCAGATGTACAGATCATCTTCAGATGGTGTAATTGTGGACATGTGACAGCTGGAACCTTTTAAATAACTTCAGAAATATTGTATATTAACCTATTTTCCCAACACTGTATTACACAGAATCGTTTAAAATGCATTAATTTGCTTTTAAACATGATTAAAAGTGTCCAACAGTTGACCTGGTAATGGCTTATTTTTCAGTATAATGAAGGCATGATCTTTAATACAATAGAAAAAAAAGGGGAAAAAACCCAGACAATCTCACATGTTTGTTTTATTGCACACAATTGGTCATGAACATTACAAACACAAATTATGGACTCATTTCACTGACACCAACATCAATGCTTGAACATGATTATGTTTGGATGAATTGTGAAAGCAATACGTCCATTCAGAATCTCCTGCCATAAAATCTGACAAATGCGCAACAGTTTGAGAAAATACTCATTGTTTAGGCCTTACTATAAGTGGTATTACCTTAATCATGATGGGTAATGTTAAATACCCAGAAAAGGGCAACTTTGCAGGCGATTTACATATGACTATACCTGTCATATGTCACTGGTTCATGATTTATTGCACATTATGCTTTGACAACCAACAAAAAACACTCACTCATGATGGTCTTCTATTGTACATTTACAGAATGACAAAAAAACAAAAATGTATTGCATTGTGGATTTAGGTTTGTGCGTTTACTAAAAATAAAAATAAGTAACAAAATCCCTGGGACCCATCCTCCATATATTGCTTTATACATCTAAGATAGCGATGCTTAACAGATCTTTTAATAGTGATAATTGCTATTTAGATCTTTTTTTTTTTACTCTGCAAATGATTACCGTATCTTGTTAATTGTTAAATATCGCGTACTCCAGTTTACTGGAAAAGCTCCATGTATTAATACTTGATACCAATTAGAAATAAATCAATTGGTCAATGACTACTGACTAGAGTAAGGAAATGGCAATAAATACTATTGAAAATGATTACTAATTGACATTTTATCAAATATATGACATATTATATTAAGTGAGAGCCATTAAAAGGATGAGCACAATTCCTAACACAAGACGATATTTTAGAAGGCCATAGAAGAACATCTGGATTTTATAAGAGCAGGGAAAGCAGTCAAAACAAGAACATACTGCAGAAAGAGGTGCATACAAGGTGTTTGTTACATTATTTCCATTTCCATTGTGTCTTTACTCTTGCGTTTCAAAAGAATTTGTGATTTATTCTCGTTTTAGGATTAAAGCTAGATGAATTTAACAGTTTAATTCTACCTGAATCACAGTTGCATGAAGGCAAAAATAAAAGTGGTCTTTAAAAACCTGTATTCTACTTCTAACATGGCAGGCAATGTTTCATTTCTAAAGGGTCACATACACTTTTCTAATGACACGGCAGACAGTGCATTTTATGTCTGGATCACCTGTGCATTTATTATAAGGCCAATGCAAGCTTTCTGCGTTTGTTGGTAATGCACGTTTATTAAAACTTAAGCGTTACAGTTAATAAGGCCAGAAACACTTTACGCAAATGCATGGCCAACACACTGTGGTCCGGTTCAATATACTTGCGTTGTTTGGCAATAAGCAACCTCAAGAAGGTGATATTAGTTACCTTTAAATGTCTGTGCCATTTAACTGGATATGCCATGACTTTAACTTAGCAAACTGTTTATGACAGTAGTTGACTACAGTAAAGAGAAAATGGACATAAAACCAGACGTTAGCATTAATGTCTAAACAGCATAGAGAATGCAACGCATACTTGCATTGTGTTATGGATTGTGATAATGGGTTTCCATTCCATTCTAGTCTATTTGTGATTGTTTCATGTAGCCTTAATCTGCTCCAGCACACGTTTGAACCAACAGACCCGAATAAAAACTAAACGTTACTGATAGCATAACCAAGATTTTAAGACAACAAGCTCAGTGCTGTCTAAAGCTTTTAAGAAGGACAGTTTTAAGATCCACCCTTTCAGATACAAGGACACTTTGATGCAAATTATCATTTCAAATATGGTGTAAAATGCTGAGTCATTTCCCTACTTCAGTTGAACTATTGCAGTTACTCTCATGATAGGCTTATAAATATCTCCTGAATTTGACAGGCCTTTGGTTCCTGCAACATAGCAATGCTCGTACAAACTGGGTTACACTACAGACCAGTTCACAATAAATTAATAACTATAATATACAACCTTTGTAGTAACAATAACTTAACATTTATTTCAAACGTACTGTTCTTTAGTTTTACTGTATTTTAATAAGTAGAAAATTCATACCGTCACAGAAATCAGAAAGTCCTTCAGTTATAAGGGGGCACTTTAATAGAGAGAGCATTATGGGAACTCATTACAACGATTACACACGAACATGACACTCACAGCAGCGTTTTGAGTCACGTTTTCCAAATCAAATGAAGCACCTTCCCATAGTAATATTCTGGGTACAGTTACAGTACAAGTTAAGATCAATCATAGCACTTGTGGCATATTGTTGATTCCCTCAAAAATGGTGCACTATATATATATATATATATATATATATATATATATATATATATATATATATATATATATAAAAATGTACATCTACAATTAAAAAATAAATGCAGAGAACAACTTTACAACTGAAATAATCTACAAATTAAATAGTGTTATTATTATTAAATAGTGTTCTGTGAGTGAATTTATAAATTCTTAAGTTTCACACTTCTGCTTTTAAATCCTCCAAACATGACTCCATTTACATAGTAATTGAAACCATTACCTTTATTTTTTAAAGAAAATGAGGACTTTTTTCTATAATTATCAACATTATGCCACAAATGCTGTTGATTGAGTCTAACTTCTAATGAACCTGGAATATTCCTATAATATCACTTATTGTTACTTTGTCATTAACTCACCATCTCAATGCCTGTACAGCAGCACACACACAGAAAACCAAACATTTGAGAGCTGAAATGCACGCATAAAGAACAACATTTTCAGTTATTGCCATCAGTTGTGCTATAATTCAAAATCCATTTGCCTAAAGCATCCCTAATAATACCCATAAGCCATAATCCAATTGCTCCATGGCAGTGGTTAATGGTTGCGGCTGCTTGATCCCAGCCGCTGCAAGTCACAGGTCAGAAAGCAAACGCATTTGTAAAAAGCCATTGAATTAAAGTGACTAATCTTATAAAGTGTCCACAGCAGTCTTAACACGTAGAGGAACGTCTCCTTTGCAAGTACGTGTAAACCTTCACACAGTGGTCCCAGCAATCCAAGACGAGGAGTTGTCCCTTCTGGGTAACAGCTACACCTACAGGGCACGTAAGGCCCTCCTGAATGAGAACGTTATAACCACCCTCTTTAGGGAACTGCAGTATCTCCTTACGCCCACTATCCGTCACGATCAAGTCCCCGTTGGAGTCCACACACATCCCGGTGATGCAACGGAAGTCCTCATTCTCTGAGAAGAAGTGGCTGAGTTGCTTTCCCAGCTGCCCATCCATTCCCACCGAGCCGATGGAAAACCCCCCTTCGAGGTGGTGTTCATTGTGTCTATTCTCAATGTTTAGACCCAAGCCCTGCGTAAAGTAGACTGTACCTGAGGAGTCGCAAGTTACAAATTTGGGTCTGACGGCCGAGCATAATCGGTTATAGTTCACTACCCCTACATTGCGATCCACAGCCAGGCACCACAGCTTCCCGCCCTCGACATCGGACACGACAAACTGCCCTGAAGGCATAGCCGCGATTCCCCATGGCTTAATGAGTTGGTTCTTGTGGCAGGCGACGCAGTGGCCATCGGTGGTGTAAACCTTCACAGAGTTGTCATAATTATCAGTGACACCGATGAGTCCTTGAGCATTGATTGCAATTGAGAGAGGGATGAGGTTGGGAAGGTCAGCACCGATGAAGCTCAAGACGAAGTTGTCGATGCTGCTCGGGTTGCGCCGTATCTCCTTTTGGAAGCCCTTGCGATTGAAGATCTGGATGCGGTAATTCCCTCGGTCGGCCACGAGAACCTCACCCTGCGGTGTAACACAAATGCTTACCGGCAAGTTGAACATGCCTGGCAGATTGCCCTTACATCCCATCTTTTTCACGAACTGACAAAGCTGCCCACCAGAAGCCCCTGGAGATGGTCCTCCACCATCTACAGACTTGGACTTGAAGCTACCGGGAGAAGCGCAAACAGCATCTTCAACTGTTGTTACCATGTCAATATCACGATACATGTCCAAAGGGCCGAAAGCGGCGAAATCGAGTCCATCTTCCTCTTCGGCATTGACAGTGCAGGGTTTTGTGGTCAGTTGCCCCACGTCTAAGGGTTTCGCAAACTCCATTTTAACCAGTTCAGGCTCTTGTAGTTTCAGAACGACAGCAGGATTGGTTTTTATGTCCAACTCCTCTTCTTCATTGTTACTCCCTTCCTCCAGTAGAGCAATATCAGTCTGCTTGATCCTCATGGTTAGGTAGTCACACCTTGACACCACCTGCACTTCAGCGATATTGAGCAGGTATGTCTGCTCTTCCAGAATCTGGGCATTCAGCTTCTCTATTTCGGCTAAGGACGTGGCAAAGGCACGACGGGACCGGCCAAGTTCCTCTTGGATCCGCAACTCAGCCTTGGCATACTCTTGCTGTACAGCCTTGTACTTCAGTCGGAGTGATTTTGTCACGTTGTCGATAGCTGCCTTCTTCTTCTGAATATTGCCCATTGCCTCCCGCAAGTTAGAAAGCTTCCCGGTGATGTCTTTCCGGCACTGTTCGGCAGCCACGCGAATGACCTGTACGACATGGCCCTGACGCTGATGCCCCTCGCTTTTACAAATATCGCACAACGCAACGCTGCAGTCACGGCAGTACTGACGGGGAAGGCGGTTTTTACAAGACTTGCACATGAGGCCCATGGTGGAGACACAAGAACTCGCACAGTCAATGATCTTCAACACGGTGAGATTGTCAGCCAGCTGGGAAATACTACTCATTCGAGACACCTTGCTGCAAAATGGGCAGCGCACACCGTTTATCGTGCTGGCGAGGAGTTTCTCAAGGCACTGGCGACACACTGAGTGACCGCACTGCAGGAGCTTGGGTCGAAGCTGATCCTGGTTGTAGGTTTCCAGGCAAATGGGGCATTCCAGCACCTCCCGGACCAAATCTGGATCTAGGGACGTTGGTGTGGCCATGATGGCTTCTAGTGCCTACAGGGTGTCTACAGGGGAGGAAAAAAGTAATGTCTATGTATCTGATGTGCATTATGTTCAGTTATAATAAAAATTTGCAAAAAGGAGAATTGTAATTTTACTTAAGTTAACGGTCGAAATTGTCAGATGGCCTGGTGCGACTATTAATCCTTATAAGGCTGTGATTACATTTGTATTCTGCATGAAATTGCTTTAAAGTGAATGTGCAACAACACTGTATTTTTACAGGGGGGGGGGGGGTCGGGGGGGGTGGACAGAAGATAACTCTTTCCCCGCCATTGACAGAAATTTTCGGCTTTCCGTGTGTTTTCACTGTTATACATTAGGTGGCGCTATTACGAGTAAGAGTACTGAATCTCCTGGTCAAAAGACATGTAAAGGAGAATTAGAAACAAGCGATATCATATGTACGCAGATGCATATGTAAAATAACGCGATCATCAACAAACAGCGTATACATCGAAAATGCCTAATATTACATAATTTTTATGAAACTTACCAACATTCAAGTATTGAAAACAAAGGAATGCTTGAAGCTCAAGCCAAGACAACAAGCCAAATTTGTTTCATTTTTTAAGCAAGTCTGTTCTTTCTTTTGAAATATTTCATATTTAAATATTCATAGAACAAAATATGCAGGTCGCTATGAAACTTTTGTGAAAATGATCAAAATTGCTGGCGGTGGATGATAACTTTTTATAAAAATGCCGGTAGGGAAAGAGTTAAAAGCATGACCTGGTGCATAATGAGATGCATATTTAAATAGAGATGCCAAGTGAAAGAGAGGAGAGTTAGACATATTACATTTGTAATGAAAATATAAGTATAGTAATAATAATGAAATAAAATGAGCCTTATACAACATTTCGTTTTTTTTTAAGTGCATTACCATATGGACGCTTGTTTCTGCCACAGAATAAAAAATAAAAAAGGTAACTGTGCTGGTTAATCTCACAATTCTGACTTTATAACTCGCAGTTGCGACTTTATATCTCGCAAATCTGACTTTATATCACGCAGTTTTTACTTTATAACATGCAATTGCAACTTTATATCCCAAAATGCTATCTTTAAATCTCACAATTCTGACTTTGTCTCGCAATTACAACTTTATATCACGCAATTCTGACTTTATATCTCACAATTTTTACTTTATAACATGCAATTGCAACTTTATATACCAAAAATCTATCTTTAAATATCGCAATTATGACTTTATATCTCGCAATTGCAACTTTATATCACGCAATTCTGACTTTATATCTCACAATTTTTACTTTATAACATGCAATTGCAACTTTATATCCCAAAATTCTATCGTTAAATCTCGCAATTGCGAGTTTCTATCTTGCACTTTATACGATGTAAACTCGCAGTTGTGAGATAAAAAGTCGCAATTATGTTTTCTGTGGCGGAAACAAGCTTCCATTATTATTCATTAACAATAACAATAGTAGAGTCCAGAGAAATGGATGGGATGGGAAGGAAACCATGAGAACATGTCACGTCATTACAAAAACAGTCTGATGATGACATGCATTGATGTTGTTTCTGTATTTACTGGCTGTCCTACCACACCTACTGATGCATTTGCACCTCATCATGATCATATGATTCCAGAAAAAATAATAATAATACAATCCATTTTCAAATGCTAGGGCATATATTAGCTTAATGCAATTGTACTTTTTTTTTTAACAACTCAGCAGCAACAGCCTGTCTTGTTTATTTTGGTAGCCAAATGGCTAGCTGTAAAATGTTTCTGGACCACGCACTGTCATTTCTTGTACTAGTGTAATGCATGCATCATTTATAGTCACACTTATGCAGGTTATGTAGTTATATGTCTAATCATCTGACTGACAGGCCCAAAGCTTCAAAACACTGCGATCTGAGTATCGTCATTCCTGTCTTCTGAATGCATGCACACCAAAATGAAAGCGCAGTCATAAAAACATGCGAAAAACATTCATGCGTGTTTAATTGTTGATTGTTACATGATCTCCTACCTTTAGTTCAACAGTAGCGTTTGCTTGATGTGACGACGCGCGCGTCTCTCATGTCAGCGGGTGCGCGCGACACTGCGGAGGTGACGTCATAACGGAGGTTGATTCTTTGTGTAAGTCCCGCCCCCAATGAGATTTCGTTGGCTGCCGTGGAAGCGTGATGTGCGCTGGAGCCAATCAGATGAGAGGCTGCTGTTGACATGCGTGATGCGCATTTTTATTTCAGTGGCACATGAAAAGTAAGGACTGATGCTGCAAACACATGGGTGGATCCGAAATAAAAAAAAAAAAAAATTAAAAAAAGAGAGGAAGAATAATAAGAAAACCAGCGAATAATAATTGTATTATTGAGAATACTACACTACATTAAATTAAATTAAAAACAATCATAAAAATGCTTCAAAAATATTCAGAGTGCTGCTATAAAGTAAAGCTGAATTAATTTAAATATAATATTAAACGAAGATATCATTGTATTGTATTGTATTATATTATATTCAATGATATTATATTATATTATATTACATTACAATAATTGATCAGAGAATGACATCTGTTATTGTTAAAGATTACACAGACTTAGACTTTGTAGAATATACTAATATATATTCAGATGTGTCATAAAATATTTGAATTGTTTAATTGCAATTTTCGATAGATGCATGAGAAAAAGAACTTCGTGTATTATCATTTCCCCCACTATTTTAATATAAAATGTAACTGCAGTGTAATAACCGCTAGATGGCAGCACATCTCTGTCTGAAAGTATCATTCTGTTAAACGTGCATAATACTAAATCGTATTACCTCAATAGAAAAGAGTAATTAATAGTGGTTATTATAATTTATATTAAATTATTAGTATTTGAATGGTAGAAGATTATATGCAGCATATTGCAAAATGGAAGAAAATATTGAGAAGAAACCTCAATGATTAAACAATGACGTTTACACAATTGTGTGAATTTTAATACTTTTAAGTAGACACTCTTCAAAATATCTTATTTTGTGTTCAGCAGAAGAAAGAAACTCTTACAGGTTTGGAACAACATGAGGGTGAGTAAGAGATGACAGATTTCTTTATTGTTTTGGTGAACTATCCCTTTAAGTGATGGTGTAGCTAAGCATCTGCGGCTAATTTCATAAAGACCAAACAAGAATGCATAAACACATAAGTAAATGCATAGGCTAAGTAGTTTGATAAATTAAATAGTTTATATTTTATAATAAAAGTCAACAAAATGTCAGTCAACATTTGATTACATCGTTCACAATGCATGATGGGATATGCAGTTCATTCGGTCAGTGAAGAATGCAGTGTTGTCTCGCTGTCTCTCGGTTGTCTGTTGAAACTCAAGTCAGATGGCATAGTTTAAAAAAATGGTTAAGGTCACGCCAGCAAAGAGGAGAACACACACGTGTGTACAGCCACGTGTGTACAGCCAGATGTTTTCTTTTTGGTGGAGAGACACTTCGAAATGCGGTGGAGTTTCTCTGTGTGCTCAAACACTGACTGAGGCTCTGGATCGACTCTTCTCTGTGTTGTTGCAGACACAACCGCCTCTGACAGCTTTCTGTCCCACTACACCTCTTCATCCTCCTCCTCCTGTTCCTCACCTTCCTCTTCCTCCTCTTCTCCTCCTCCTCTTCCTCCTCTTCTCCTCCTCCTCCTCCTCTTCATCCTCTCCCTTCTCTTCCTCCTCCTCTTCATACTCCTCTCCCCCCTCTTCCTCCTCATCCTCATACTCCACCTCCTATTCCTCTTCTTCACCTCCACTTCTCCTTCTCGTCCTCCTCCTCCTCTTCGTTATCTTCTTCCTCTTCCACCTATTCATACTCCTCTTCCTCCTCTTATTCCTTCTCATCTTCCTCCTCCTCCTCATACTCCACCTCCTATTCCTCCTTCTTCACCTTCACTTCTACTTCTCATCCTTTTCCTCTCTACCTCCTCATCCTCTTCATCCTCCTCCTCTTCTCCTCCTCCTATTTCTCCCTTTCATCCTCCTCTTCTCCTCCTCCTATTTCACCCTTTCATCCTCCTCTTATCCTCCTCCTATTTCTCCTTTTCATCCTCCTCTTCCTCAGCCCCCTCCTCCTCATCTTCATCCTTCTCTTCATCCTGCTCCTACTCCCCCTCCTCCACTTCCTCCTACTCCATCTCCTATTCCTCCTTCTTCACCTCCACTTCTACTTCTCGTCCTCCTCCTCTCTACCTCCTCATCCTCTTCATCCTCCTCCTCCTATTTCTCCTTTTCATCCTCCTCTTCCTCATCCTCCTCCTCCTCATCCTTCTCTTCATCCTGCTCCTACTCCCCCTCCTCCACTTCCTCCTACTCCATCTCCTATTCCTCCTTCACCTCCACTTCCTCCTCCTCCTCTTCCCCCTCATCATCTTCCTCCTCTTCCTCCTACTCCACCTCATATTCCTCCTTATCGTCCTCCTCCTCTCTACCTCCTCCTCTTCATCCTCCTCCTCTTCCCCCTCATCATCCTCTTCTTCCTCCTCCTCCTCCTCTTCTCCTCTTCTCATCATCCTCCTCTCTTCCTCCACTCTTCCTCCTCATTTCTACCTCCTCCTTTCTACCTCCTCCTTCTCTTCTTCCTCCTCCTCTTCCCCCTCATCATCCTATTCTCCTCTCCTCCTCCTCCTCTCCTCACCTCCACCTCTTCTCATTATCCTCCTCTTCCTCCTCCATGCTTCCTCTTCCTCTACATCCTCCTCCTCTTCCCCCTCATCATTCTCTTCTTGTTCCTCCTCCTCCTCCTCTTCACCTCTCCTCCTCTCCTCCTCCTCTTCTCCTCTTCTCATCATCCCCCTCTCTTCCTCCTCCTTTCTACCTCCTCCTTCTCTTCTTCTTCCTCCTCTTCCCCTCATCATTGTCTTCTTCCTCCTCCTCCTCCTCCTCCTTTCTACCTCCTCCTTCTCTTCTTCTTCCTCCTCTTCCCCTCATCATTGTCTTCTTCCTCCTCCTCCCCTCCTCCTCCCCTCCTCCTCTTCTCCTGTTCTTCTCCTCTCCTCCTCCTCTTCTTATCCTCCTCCTCTTCTTCCTCCTCCTTTCTACTTCCTCCTCCTCCTCCCCCTCCTCTTCTCCTCTCCTCCTCTTCTCCTCTCCTCCTCTTCTCATCATCCTCCTCTTCCTCCTCCTCTCTTCCTCCTCCTTTCTACCTCCTCCTCTTCTTCCTCCTCCTCTTCCCCTCATCATCGTCTTCTTCCACATCCTCCTCCTCCTCCTCCTCCTCTTCTCATCATCCTCCTCTTCCTCCTCCTCCTTTCTACCTCCTCCTCTTCACCCTCCTCTTCTTCCTCCTCCTCCTCCTCTTCCCCTCATCATCGTCTTCTTCCACCTCCTCCTCCTCTTCTCCTCCTCTTCTCCTCTCATCCTCCTCTTCTCATCATCCTCCTCTTCCTCCTCCTCTCGTCCTCCTCCTTTCTACCTCCTCCTCTTCATCCTCCTCTTCCTCCTCCTCCTCTTCTCATCATCCTCCTCTTCCTCCTCCTCTTCCTCCTCCTCCTTTCTACCTCGTCCTCTTCATCCTCCTCTTGCTCCTCCTCCTCTTCCCCTCCTCCTCTTCTCCTCTCCTCCTCCTCGTGTTTGCCTGTCATGCTAAAATCCAGCATAATGACTCATTCCACTGCCAGGCACAGTGTGGACGGGAATGTTTAGGGGACTGGTCTGTGGAGCGCAGAGAACAGATGCTATTATTCAGAACTGCACATCTGTTCAGCCATCTCAAGGACGTATCAGCACTCAATTAAGATCTTCCCCCACATAATCGCATTGTTTTGCGTCTGCCAAGGGTTCTGTGCACGAACACTGCAAACTAACATGAAAATCAACCTGTGTATTTCTACTAGCAGAGATAGTTCATCACAGTTTCCTTCATTATAGATTTCTGATGCAAGCCCATGTATGGTAACCAACTATAAAAATATCAGCTAATTTGAAAGATGTGTTACAAAGTGCGAGGGAAGGATGAGGGTCAAACACACACACACACACACTCGTGAAGCAAATAGGACTCTGACGACTATGGATATGATTCATTTGATATGAACCAAATTCTCAGATTCTGTCAATTTTATTCTGATCTTCCAACAGTAAATAGCGTTATGCGCTTGTAAATGTGACAGATCGCTGTATGCCTCAGTTCAATCATAATAGGCTCTTTCATATTGACATCACAGTGCAGATCCAGCGCTGGCCTCGATCCGAGTCTCAAATCTCCATGAATACGTCCGGTGCACCAGTGACCTCCTCCTGTCTCTCTCCTCCAGAAGTCACGGATCAGGGTGGCCGGCGGGACCTGAAAGCTGTCCCGTTCATCATCTACCTGTCTGGTCTCCTGAAGACTCAGCTTCTGTCTGATGACCTGGTGTCCGGCGTGGAGATCCGCTGTCAGGAGAAGGGGAGCTGCCCGGACGCCTGTCACCTGTGCAGACAATCGGCCCGCGAGACGCCCGGTCCCACGCCGGTCCTGCTGGAGGTCAGCCGCGTCGTGCCCCTCTACAGCCTGGTCCAGGACAACATCACTAAAGAGGTAATCATATTAGGGCTGGGAAAAAAATTGATTTGATTTCAAAATCGAGTTGGTAGGTCAAATCGATTAATATTTTCAAAAAAATCGATTTAAAAAAAAAAATTTTCACCCCATTATAAATAATTTGGATGTTTAACAATCTTTGTTGCACACTACACAGTGACTTTTCAGTTAGAGAAAGGGTTTGCCTTTGCAATTTTGTTTATGTTGATGCACTTTAATTAAATACAATAAATATATATTTTTAAAATATATTTACAGTTCACAGTTATTTTGTTTTAAATGGAAGGGGGGGGGGGGGGTCGAATCGAATCGTAAATCGTGTTTTTTATAAAAAAATCACAAATCATATACATATATCTGATCAAGGCTTTAACTTTCAGGACAGCATCACTACAGAGGGATATACTGTATATCTGTATATCTGATGAAGGCTTTCACTCTTATACATAAAGGCTCATATTAGAACCAAATTGGGTTTTCCAGATTGTTTCCACACAAAAGTGTATTTTTGAATTCTTTAGACTAGCATTCAAAAGTTTGGATGTCTTTAATGTTTTTTAAAGGGGTCTCTTATGCTCACCAAGCTGCCAAAAATACAATAAAAACAGCAATATTGTGAAATATTATTACAATTTAAAATAGCTGTTTTCTATTTGGATATATAGTCAGATGTAATTTATTAATGTGATCAAATTTGAATTTTCAGCATCATTAAGTCTTAAGTGTCACATGATCCTTCAGAAATCACTCTAATATGAGGATTCGCTTCATAAAGGAAAACTGTGAACATCAGGGAATTTGAAGAAGAAAAATTAAATCTTTTACATGAAATTTTAAGTCTTGGGAATCCTCAAATTCTTAATTCAGAACGAACCTTATATCTCAGGAAGCTCTTAAAGTGGAAAGAAGATGGTGCCACTTGTATTGATGAGGTTTATGTGCCTTAAATAAAATAAAATAACTTGTTATAACAAGTACATCATGCTGACATCATAGCAGACAAAAGGGAAGGAGGAATAAGCGAATAAAAACAAAAAAGCACAATGTTTGTTCATGAATATCATTGTCAACTCAATTCAAATGTATTTATATACTGCTTTTCACAATTTTTTTAAAACCAGCTTTACCGAAAAGCATAATGTTAAAGTTTATAATATATTAATATCTTCATGCCTTATAGACAGTTGCATTTAGAAGATTAGAGCAGGAGAAAATATAGTTTACATTTCGTGATGAAACGAGCAATCACACAGTTGAGAGATATATAAATATATATATATATTTAGTATATATACTCGAGTATGCGAATACTTATAAATTCAACTTTATATAAAGAGCTAGGTGATAATATATTGTGTATATGACCTTGTATCAACATGAAAATCGGTCCCTAAATAACTATGAATCCGAGCTGAAGGTTTAATGTTCTGCATGTGGAAGATATACACATGAATTCCTCAGATATTGTTTTCTTGCTTGATGCTGGCAGTGTAAATAAGTGACGTATTCTGTTGCTCCTGATGTACCAGTAGATGGCAGGAGTGATTTTCATTTCCATCGAGAAGGCTTAGTCTTTCTGGAGAACTGAGAAGACGGTGCTAGACGGTGACAAGGCATTGAAATTTCACACATGCATATCGTAATAAAAGACTAATAAAAAAGGTTAACCCGTTTCTTGGGCGGATATATATATATATCTCCTTTGTCCGTATATAAGGAGATTGCATTGCATTAGTGAGTCACAGACGTAATGAGGATATTAAATTGACTTTTGGAGCAGATTTGCAAAGGCTTTCTTTTCCGCATCATCATCCCTCGTACCGATGACGTCTTGAAAGGCAAGATGCCATTAACCAGAGTCTGTTGTCTAGAGAGTGACTCACGTAATAAATGTCCCGCTTTGGCCCGGTGTGTACCTGACGGGATCGGACCCGCTCCATAACACACATTCCCTCAGCTAATTGCTTCTCACACTGAAGCCGGTGTGTGTACGTGTGTGTGTGTGTGGACCTTGCTAATAACAGGAGCGTCAACAATGACGAAAGGCTCTCAATCGATAGCAGACGGTCTCTAGCGGGTATCTGTCGATTGGTAAACAAACATGAGAGAAAAGCGCTGCCGAGTCGACTGGGAACATGCTCTGAAAACACTGCGAGATTATGAGGATGATATTGATGTCATCGACCCCGGGGACGAGCCAGGACTCCTTGTGGTCGCAGCCTCCTCTCGAGAGTAACAGACACAAAGACATCTTCAGACACAATGCATGTTCTTCTGAACCTAAAATGACGCCTCTATTGGCATGTTTCCGATGGATATGATGGAAGAGGTGGCGATTCGGTCTGCGTTTACATTGACTTGAGAACCAAACATTGGCATTCCTGCATAATCTGCCCACAATTAAAACACGGCGCATTGTGGCCTCTGTTTAGGAGTCTCACTGCTAAAGCACATTTTAACATATAGCTTTAAGGTCTTACAACCTGTTTTTGGCTCTACTAGAAGAGGTTTTCCTGCTTGAATGTTGATTATTTCCCTCATATTCTCCATTGTTGCGGCTCCTCTCTTCCCAGTCTGTCAGTAACGCTCTGTTTACTTCCTGTCTCTATGAAGCCCCTCCTTCTGAAAGCACACTGTGCTCTGATTGGTCGGCTGAAGCAGTGTGTTGTGATTGGCCAAGCGCCTCGAGTGTGTTTGGGAAATGTCCCGCCCCATAACCGCCAGTTTAACACACTACTAACTAACTCAACCAGGCTCCGCCCCTTTATTCTGCATATTAATTATTTAAATGAGGAATATTGTGACGTGTTCGTTCCCGGGAGAAACTGAAGAACACAATGGAGGCGTTTCAGGAGTTCAGAAACACTGATATAGAGAAGAACTGGAGCTTTGCAGAGCTTTTTCGTGCAACATTACACATTAAAGAAAGATGAACATTGTAAAAAAAAAAAAAGAAAAGAAAACATAATAGGTCCTGTTTTAAAAGTTTTGAAAGCATATTTTAACATTAATCTTATTCAGGTTTCTTCTATGCCACCCTGAGCTGCTTTTGTTGCAATCGTCAGAAGTTATGAACGTTTTTCAATTTGTCACAGATAGATGAGGAAAATGAAGTGGCTGTATGGAGCAAGGCCGGATATGATGCATATGTTTTTATCATTCTTTGCCTGATTGAGTCTCTTTCTAACGGAGGGATATTGGGCTTCAGTTATGTTCTGAAATTATTAGTCCATTTCCTTAAAAACACTCTACCGGAAAACAGGTCTGAAAAGGATAAAAAGCGAACTTGCAGAGCTTCTCATATGACAGTTTTGATCCTGTTTTCATCACGGTCCCCCTCCTTTGCAATCCAGCTACACACACTCACACACACACACACACACACACACACACACTCATACATTGTTCTCTATATTTTTGTGCAAGTAGGAAACTCATCAATCATTTTAAGATTAAGGGGGAACACAGATAAGAGAAGAAGAAAATATATATTCCCAGCCGTTTTCTCATACATCTGGCAACACGTTTCTAATGCATCTCTAATCTAAAGTCTGCATGAATCAGAAACTCAGCCTATATATTTTCTATACATGTTATCTATATTGCATATTTGTGAATGATTCATACCTGCATATGTTTTTTTGACCTTGTACTTTTTAATCAAAATGTCATGCCTGGATCTTCCAGTAAAAACAACAGACTTCTCTCTGTGACATACTCGCAAGTATGCATAAGTATGACTTTATATCACGCAATTCTGACTTTTTTCCCCCGATAACTTCTGAGATAAAAAGTCAATTATGAGAAAAAATTTCGCACTTCATTTTTTTTTTTTTTACTCTGTTGCGGAAACAAGCATCCATATATAAATACCTTATCCAAGTTTAGTGATTTGATCTTAACCCATATTTATAATATTTTCCTTGTATTTAAACCCACATTAAATTTAAACCCACAAACCCATTTAAACCCACATTAAAGGGATAGTTCGGCCAAAAATGATATTTAACCCATGCATTACTCACCCTCAAGCCGTTCGAGATGCATATGTCAATCTTGTTTCAGACGAACACATTTTCAGTTATTTTAGAAAATGTATTAGACCCTTCAGTGGATATAATGTGAAGCAATGGGGTCCACCTCTTTCAAGTCCCAAAATGTGAATACATCCTTCACAAAAGTAATCCATCCGGCTCCAGGGGGATAAACGAAGGCCTTCTGAGGGTAATCCGTGCGGTTTTGTCCTAAAAATATACATATTTAAAACTTTATAAATGAAAATATCTGACTTCCGGCAACGATCGAAGCGCGTTCACGGGTGATGGAAGTCGGCGTACGAGGTAAGACGTAGCGTAGGAACTGTTGTGACGTAGAACGAACGCGCCAGCGCAGCCAGAGAGCAGAGCAAAACAAAACACGAAAGCGCGTGAACGCACGCGCGTCGATCGTTGCCGGAAGTCAGATATTTTCATTTATAAAGTTTTAAATATGTATATTTTTACGACAAAACCGCACGGATTACCATCAGAAGGCCTTCGTTTATCCCCCTGGAGCCGGATGGATTACTTTTGTGAAGGATGTATTCACATTTTGGGACTTGAAGGAGGTGGACCCCATTGCTTCACATTATATCCACTGAAGGGTCTAAGACATTTTCTAAAATAACTGAAAATGTGTTCGTCTGAAACAAGATTGACATATGCATCTCGAACGGCTTGAGGGTGAGTAATGCATGGGTTAAATATCATTTTTGGCCGAACTATCCCTTTAAAAGCGTAGTAAAAGCTATGCAATTAATTTTGAAAGCCACGCCCACATCTCAAAATCCAGTTAACAACAACCAACTCATTGAACCCCAAGTCTCTCTCTTTTCTGCACTAAGATGTATGTCACAATATGTAATGTCTGTCACTACTTCTGTTTCATCATGACTTTAATCCTGAACCATACTTTTATGCAAGAATCCTAATGCAGGCACTCAGACACATCTGAATTATGTTCTGACACAAGCATGCGCTGCATTCTCAGCATTGCCACTGGGGGCGCTACAGTAAAGAGTGCAAAAGTGTAAAGCAGGGGTGTCCAATCGCTCCTGAGGGCCACTGTCCTGAAGAGTTTGGCTACAACTTGCCACAACACTGTGATACGCCTATAAGACCTTGCTTGGCTGGTTCAGGTGTGTTTACCTGGTGTTGGGGATGAAGTCTACAGGACAGTGGCCCTCCAGGAGCAGGATTGGACACCCCTGGTGTAACGTGTGTTTTTTCTGTCGGGTCAAGCACTCAGGACCACACGTTTCTGGTCTTAGTTATGCATGTTTAATTCATCTTGCATACAGTGGCCAAAAGTGATGTCCGGCCTCTTCACCCTTTATCCAAATGTTATTAAAAATGTGTTGAAGATTTTGTAAGCATATTACGTATAGTTGCACTTGCAATCAATGACATGATGCCATTTTTGGCCAGACTGTCATACAAAGAAATTATGAAAACATGCAGAAACAAGAGAGAACCAAGAGAGAACAGATTTTTTTTTTCATAGCAAAATAAAACCTGTACCTGTAGTTTGTGCTTGTTTTTTTTTTTTTTAGATAGAAAACTTGCAATTCTGACTTTATATCACGCAATTCTGACTTTTTTCCCCCGCAATTGCGACTCAATTCTGAGATAAAAAGTCAATCATGAGAAAAAATTTCTTAATTTTTTTTTTTTTTTTTTTTACTCTGTTGCGGAAACAAGCATCCATAGATAAATACCTTATTCAAGTTTAGTGATTTGATCTTAACCCATATTTATAATATTTTCCTCATATTTAAATGGCTTAATTGAACTTGTAGAGTAATTAAAAAACAAATATCTGGAATGCAAGACATTTTTGAATCATCTGAAACATCCTGAAACTAATATTACAAAGCAACTTCTGTAATGAAATTACCATCAAGCACACAAACACACACACACACACACACACACGCACGTGTAAAGCGCACACATTTAGATTCATGCTGAATAAGAGAGGAACGAGAGCACACGTTTACGAGTGTTGCACGTTTCTCACACACCGTTTCAGTTTAACTTTAAATGAATTCGTTAGGCTTCGCTTTAATATTAAATAATTGTTTTTATTTGTATAGTTAAACAAAAAAAACTATTTTTGTTTTACACTCTGAATACTGTTCAATTTTAATTTTGTTGCAGACTTGCAAACAAATACATGTTTATAGTATGTATAATGCTTGTGCAGTTTGATTTATTTTCCGGTATTTAACGTTATTTATGAATGTAATAAATACACCGATTTTTTTTTTTTCTCTCAGCAATGCAATTTGGTCCCTCTGTGACTTATAGTTTGGTGCGACTCGTTTATCTGGAAAATGTGGTATTTAAAGTCGGCTTAAAAAGATCATTCTCCCTATGTAATTTACAAATGCATGTAGAACGATCTTTACTGTTTCACTCAAATATACATCACAATGAAGACTGTCACTACTGACGTTATGCATTGCGAACTAGAAACAATTTTTGCAGATCGATTTTTATAAATCGCTTTAACTCTGGTTAAAGTTGAATTGGATGCTACAGTATAACAGCACTGACCGATATAAATGAGGTTGAGATTAACCATCAGTCTGCATCAACGGAGGCTTGTCACACAAAGTCATCTGTCAGCAAAACAGCCAGAGCGTTTTCTTCCCAAACTGTATGCCATCATGCTAACCCACACTGCCAAGCATCTTCTATTTGCCCTCCAAAATTGTGCTTACACTTTTTCTTTTTCAGCTCTGCAATACTTTCAAAAAAAGCAATTCCCCGAAAGCGAAGGACTCGACCGGCGAGGTGTTCTGTGTTGTGTGTGTTGAAGATAGTCTTCACTGTAATTGAGTATATGGCTGCTTATTGGAGTAAAAGTGCTCGGCTAGGGAATTGCCGTCTGCACATTCAAAGCTGTGCAACCAATCCGATCACGGTGCAATCTTCGTTCACCCAAGAAGAAAACGACGGATGCTATCCTCATAGTCGGTATTAAACCCTATAGGCAAGATGCTGACTAAAATCAATTTTCCAGGGAACGCTATACCCATGGATTCTGCTGGCCATTTAGGTTGATAGAGAGAGCAAATCGAATCAGCTTATAGGCACCCTTGAGGCGGTTTGCTGCTTTCCAACGATGTGCACTTTTATTTGCATTCTTCGTGTCCCCTTCTGAACCCCGGATTCAATCGAAGCCACAGCTCCTTTCCTGGAAGATGGTTATAGGCGTTCCTAGAAACAGGGACATTTCCTTCACTGCATTAGGCCGAATGATCGGAATGACCTGTTTGCTGAGGTTTTGGGTCATCGGATGAATCAATTCCTCGGGCCAGCTGGCTAATGTTTGCACATATCAGACGCTGATTGGGGACAGTAATAGGGTGAGCTCAGATGAGCTACAACAGATAATGGCATTTAGACGTCATGATTGTCTTGTCATTGAGAATGAGGTTTCGTGGAACTCAGGGGTCATCGACAGTTTCAGAAAAGATAGCAGTTTCTGGCCTTGAAAGGGTTTTTGTTTACACACTTTTGTCTTATCTGGAAAGTCTTCGGAAACCTTGGTATTGAACTTTACATGACTGATCCAGGGCAGGTTCTGATTAAGGCGCTGATGTACTTCAAGCTAAATCGAAGAACGGACTGCGGTTGGACGTCATTTCGAAACTAAATCAGCCCGAAACGAAGTTCATTTGGAGTTTGTTTCAGAAATTCGAAACAGTTCCGGCTACAACTGGTAAACGCCTCTGTACTACCATTGGTCCTGGTACATACGTCTCTGATTGGTAGAACTCGCGGTTACCATGGCGATGTTTTCGGCTTAAGCGATCTGAAGTATAATATCGGTAGTTTATGTATTTATACCTTTGCCTTTTTTGCCGTTAGGTTAAAATGTTATTTTGAGCAGAAAAAGAATTTTAAGAGGACATTAAATGTGCATATGCGATATGCCAGAAAAACGAAAGATATCGGACAACAAAAGAAAAGCTTTCTTCAGTCTACCAAAAGTGAAGTTTCTATAATTGTATAGTTTTAATCAAATAAGGTTGGATTATTTCTATGTTGAGCTGCCTGTTCATGAAGCTGAAAGTGCACATAATAAAATAATATGCAAACCAACAGGAATCCTTGCTTTTATGCTCTATTGTGTTTATGTTTTATGTGGGTAGGGTTACGGGGGTTATAACCCAATATGACCCAATATCACCCCATCATTCAGATTAAAATAAATATGAAATATTCCGAATGAATACCGTTGTTCGTTTTCTTTAGTAAATTAGTTTGCCAGCAAGAAAGATAGTATCATATTTTGAATAATCTGTAATGTACCCCCCATATCCCCCCCGCCCACCGCACCGACTACTTGGTATTACCCAGCCCGCTTTCTCTACCTACCAAGTTTGTCTATTTTGTGCAGTCGCTGGGGTGAATGGTTGGAGAAAGCTGACAGTGCATGCCAAAGATGAAAAGGACATTGAAAGGCAGCCAGACAACGATTTTTCATTGTTGGTCGACACACCAGCCAAAAAGAGGGAAAATCCTGACCAAACGGAGGTATTGCTAAGTTAGCTGTCAAGTTAGCTCAGCGTTTCTCAAAGTATGGTGCACGGGCGCGGGCGCGGCCCACTGGTGGGGAATAGAGACTTGACAAGTGCGCTACAAAAAGGTTTTAATTCAGGCCCGGCTCCACGGGGGGGCCAGGGTGGGTCTGGCCCACCCAATCAGAAGCTTGGCCCACCCTGGCCCCACACCACATGACAGCCAATCACAAAATTGGTGCTATATTCAATTCAGCTCGAGATACGTTATTTTCTATTTTCTACCCAACCCCGTCCTTTTTCCCCTCCGAGACAGACTCAGTGTTGCCAACTTAGCACCTTTGTCGCTATTTTTAGCGACTTTTCAGACCCCTTTAGCATCATTTTTCAAAAAAGCGACTAGCGACAAATTTAGCGACTTTTTGGACAAACCTCAGTAACCTCCAAATGTTGCCAGTACTGTCCTGCGAGCGCGAGCTCTTGCTTTCTCCCTGTCGTCACTCTCTCTCGCTGCGTCTGCCCTGTTCAGTGAGTGTCTGAGAGGAGCGCACGGCTGCTGACAGACGCGAATGAGCTGTGTTTTTCCACGGACTTATCACTTATCTGCTTTTCTTTTGTTTTATTTAAAGTTTAGAATTTAGTTTGAACATTTTAATTTATTTTATTTTCTTGTGCTTCACAGAGCTTTAGTTCATCCGGTTCCCGAACTCTCTCAATTCAGATAATTTCCACATAAAAAAATGTAGTCATTCACTATATCATAGTGTTTAACATGTTAAACATGTTTATATAATTTAAAGTTACTAAATAGTTCCAAAAATTAAAAATGAAGAACATGTTAACATTTTAACAAGTTTGTTTTAGTTGATGTAGTTATTTTAAAATACATGCCCTTTTTTTTATCAAATGTATAGTTACATAATTGATACAAGATCTATTAAGGGGTCAAAAAAATATTACAAATGCAAAAAGAGCGACTGTAAAAATAAACATGTTAAACATGTTTATCTATATATATATATATATATATATATATATATATATATATATATATATATATATATATAAAGTTACTAAATATATAGTTCCAAAATATATACAAAAAATCTTAAAAAAGAAGAACATGTTAACATTTTTAGTTAGTAGCAAGTTTGTTTTAGTTGATGTAAATAGTTATTTTAAAAGATCTGCTCCTTTTTATCAAATCTATAGTTACTTAATTGATACAAGATCTGTTAAGAGGTCAAAAAAATATTACAAATGCAACAAGAGAGAATGTAAAAATAAACATGTTAGACATGTATAAAGTTATATAAATAAAGTTATATATATAAAGTCACTAAATAGTTCCAAAATATGTACAAAACATTTTAAAAATGAAGAAAACACAAACACAACAATAACAAACAAACACCCTAACAATTGCCTTAAATGCATGATATTAAAATTATATCAACAGACATCAACAGATATGTGAGACTAAAGTATATTAATTAGGAATTTGAGATTCTTCTTATTCTTCTTATTTTAATTAAATTTTTTGTTCTTTTTGCAAGGAGTTTGCAAAGTGACTAAATGAATCAAAGCACAACTAAGGTTAGTCCACACTTGTATTTTCTCAGTATCTGAATTTGATGTTTTCAGAGGCTAAATGCAAACACAATTTTTTGAGTCTTATTTCATGCAAAGTGATATAATTGCTCTTTCATTTTCTCTATTTGAAAGTTTTTAATGCTGTTATTTGATGTTACGTTTTTAAAATGTGATGTTAATAAAAATACATATTAACAGTTATTATGTCTAGTTTATTAACATAACGTTCTTGTTTTTTTGTTGTTGTTTTTTTTTTCATAAGATATTGAACACAAAAAATAAATTACGTGTAAGCTACCACTGTTGGCTAGTGTTTAAACACTTAATTTAACTACTGTGTCATTCATTATGGCATAAATAGTCAGGTGAACAGCTGCGTTTACGTTAAGTAGCCTAAATCAGTAAAAGTATCACAATGTATTTCTAATACATGCAAATTAGCATGTTACCTTTACACAAGAAAATTATTGAATTAATAAATAAATGAATAAATATGTCGCGATTTTAACCCCCCAATGGTAGACCCAAAGTTACGCCCTTGGTAGAAACTGACATTTTAATTCTAATTGAAAATGACACTGACACTGTTTTCGTCATTTTTAATACTGTAAAGCTATTGTATAAATATGTGAACCAGTTTGCAGAGCCGGTGCAAACACATCCACATCACTATGATCAGATGCTTCTTAACTGCTGTTTTCTCACCGCTGTCATTTTTTGTTGTGTGTTCGTTTTTGTTATTGATGGGAAAACACGCAGCACATTTTTACATATTCATCTAATGTAAATCTCAGCAGTGGTTCACTAACAGTAAACCACAGCTCAGGTATTCTGGACTTTATTTTTAACTTTGCCGTGAGGTCTTTAGGGTTCCCCGTCACACACACACTCTCTGTCTGACCTCCATAGGATCCCCACTCATTACACACACACACACACGTGCCTAATTACCCTCCCTGTTTACTCAGTTGAAACTGGCTTAGGTTACTCTGCATACATAAACATAGCCATAATCGTTTTGTCTATTTTTCACATGTGCAGTTGAGCAGTCAAGCGTGCTTTTTCTAGGAAACCGCTGGTGGTAAATGTGTGTGCACGTCTGCGGCTCTCCGTTTGTCCACGAGCGGGGCTGCGCTCATCAGCATTGATATTTCATGTTGCACTTTTCTGGTCATCTGTTTCCCATTTGCAGGAACTTTTTTAACCCTTTTCGCAATTTGCCGAATGCCACTCTAATGGGCATATTTGTTAAACCTTTTAGCGGCACTTTCATAGTGTTGGCTGGGAATGCATGATTTGACATGAAGGGCAGATCCTTCACGTAAACTATCAAGATCTGCCCTTCCTGCACCTCCAAATACATGTTTAACTAGTTGCATAGGCTGTGGGTTTGTCAAACTGTTGTTTTCATGGGAAAGTTTTCTCATTTGACCGCTGGTTTCTCTCAAGGATTACTTCCAGTTTAATGTCTTGTGCATCATTACAAGAAAAGGTGTGTGTGCAGTATACAGCAGTGGCAAAAAGTGATCTTTACCCTTTATTCAAATATAATTAAAAATGTGTTCGTGTTAGTTCACAGTCCATCAACAAAAGTAAACAAATGCAAAATAATTCTATATAAAAAAAAAAAAAAAAATAATAGTAGTAAATGTTGAAACTTACCATTGACTCAGATTAATAAATGCTGTAAAACTAGTTTTTGTTGTTGTTGTTAGTTCATGTTAACTAATATCGTTAACTAATGTAAATTAATAAAACCTTAAAGAGAGCCTAAGCCCCTCCCCCTTCCGGTCGACCACCATGGGACCTTATTTCGGAAAAATATTGTATGGTAGTCAATGGCGAGAGACAACTAATATTTTGATCTAGTTTGAATTGTGCCCTGAATTACACATATGATGTTTGTCAATTTAAAAGATACATTTTAATGTCAAGAAAGTCGCAGTTTGATGTAAAACTGTTGAGGTATAAGACTGTGAAAATACGTAATTACAAATACTACAAACCCCAAAGGCGCACATTTCCTCTCAACGAAGCTAACGTCTGTCATTGTTTCCATAGTCCTACGTTATAATCGTAACGTTACGCCGTCATGCCTGAGTGTTTTGTACCAGACTGCACACACACGAGCAGCGGATCTCGCTCGTTGTTTCGCTTCCCGGGAGATGCAGTTCATTGAGCGATTTTCACATAAAACTAAATGTTACTCTTCTGTTTCATGACAAACTGCGACTTTCTTGACTTTCATAATTATCTTTTAAATGGACAAACATCTTATGTGTAGTTCAGGTCAGACGGAATAAAAAGATAAGTTGTCTCTCGCCATTGACTACCATTAGGGCTGGGCGATATGGCCGAAAAAAATTATCACGATAATTTTTTTGATATCAGTCGATATCGATAATTATCACGATAAATATCAAATCTTTATTTCTTTTAAGTTTAAAGGCAGATTTTTGCTCCTATAAGTGAAAGTTGTAGAAACCAGAGCGTTAATTGTGGTTTTAAACTACTCTTGCCAAACAGGTGAACATTTCACAAATCTGAGGTAGAACATTCAAACATTTGTCATTTTTCCTTAACAAAATAAACATCTGAATAGAAAAATATTTCTTCAGCACAGTTTGCAATATTCAAATTACATGTTTTGTCTCGAAACGCTTATTTGACAGCGAGTTGACAGTAAATCTGCATCCTAACTCAAGCTAATACTACTATGTTAAATTTATGTTCATTAACAAAAACAGTAACATCTGTTTAAAAAAAGAAATGTAACGACCACATTTTTATTTTGGTAAAATGTAATATTCTGACTGTTTGAGTTTTATTCAAATTAACCATTGGTCATCCAGTATCATGCATTTAGATCATGATAACCACAGATAAAACCAGGCATAGCCTATAACTTAGCACCTCACTATCATGGCAAAATGTAACTTTATGGTTTCTATGGTATTTGTATGAAAAACAGTAGCCTAACAGTTAAATACATTATTAAATACTGTAATTAAATTCCATTAGTCATTTAATACATTGTCTACATTAATAATATAATACAATTCATTATGTATATCTCACATTTCATATTACTAGGCTAACGTTACAGTAAATCCATGGTAGGCTAAATGAATTCAGTATCAATTCAGATTCTGACTGTATCGTTCCGCACAGTGTTTCTCCTGTTTGTCAGCGCTGTTTCATCTACCTTTAAACTGGTTTGAACTTGACATTTGTGTTCTTCGCTGAATTCAAGCGCTTCTCACTGGATCGAGTCGTGAGCGAGACAATCAGATTAAACGCGCATGTGCTCTAGTGAGCTCCCGTTTGGACTTTGAGCCGAGCGGATAAATGGTCCGTGTGGCGCGCGGTTCAAATGAGTTTCGTTCCGCTTTTGACGCATAACGTAGACTCACTGTATTCCGGACATCACGGTATTCCGGACACTTGACCTTTTCTCGCAAATTCTATAAATAAAAACTTTCAGGTCACGGCATATATATATATCCGTGTCATCTTTGCCTCCTCCTCTTTCAAATCCGACCAATCCTATGTTTCCAGAGCCAGTCGTTTCAAAGAAATCAACGTGAGTTTCTAACGTACACCAATGACTGTTCAGAAAATGGTGGGGGGAAGGTTTTCCGGCAAGACAAAAGGAAGAGGGGAGAATACCTCCGTAGAAAACGGCTCTTAAAACATGTTCACCCACCAGAAAATGACAAAAAAAAACATTCTTATGGTCTTATAAAATAATTATGAGTTACAATTTGCAAATATTTGTACTTTTTTAAGGTATTTAAATTTTTTTAACATTTAAAATTCTTAAATATAACGTTAACGTTAGAATATAATGCTCACATGAGCAATCGTCGATTAAAATAGTGTATAGACGCTTATACAACAAAGTTATGAAGATTAATATGATTATTTTACCAACTTATAGTTGGTAAAATGTATATGTGTTTTATATTATAAATGACGACTCCTTAACTGTCCGAAACACAGTGAGTAGAAATTTTCAGCCGTCCGGAACACCGTGAGTCCTCACGGTAATCCGGACACTGCGTCTCCCGGCAGTTTTTTCAAGATTTCTCCAAAATGATTAGTCCAAAATGTGTCAATCAAACTTTGGAACATGTGGAAGGCATGTCCCCAGAGACAGACGAGCCAATCAGGCTTATCTTTCTGCGGATTGATATCTTACGGGACGTTTTAGTGTGCAAAGTGTCCGGAATACAGTGAGTCTACGTTACACATTATCGAACATTTATCGACCTCTTGATATCGTTTTATCGAGGAAAATTATATCGCGATAATTATCGTTATCGTTTTATCGCCCAGCCCTAACTACCATACATATTTTTTCCCGAAATAACGTCCCATGATCCGGAAGCGGAGGGGAGGGGCTTAGGCTCTCTATTGGGTTACACTTAATTTTGATAGTCCACTTTAGACAATTTTACTAACTATAAGTAACTACATGTCAACTTATTCCACTAACCAAACAGTTTAATACTCTAATGAGAGTTAGTTTAGTTGCAAATTATGATTTACTTATCGTGTGTAAAGTGGACTATCAAAATAAAGTGTAACCCCTTATCATAAAGTTGTACCATTATGTTAGTGTTTTTTGTCCATAAAATTCCAAATAAAAATCATAAACAGTAGATTATCCCAAAATAGTGACATAGTTTCCAGTAAAAACAGCTGTATGGTGATATATACAGTTTCCGTGATGTTGCTCACTCCGCCACACTCTCACACTTCTCCATTCACTCTCTGTTGGACTTCCACGACTCGGTGTCTCTGCCAGGCATCTTTCATTAAAGTCATTACAGCGCAATGGATTGCAGTCTCGTCTCTCTGCCGCTGTAATAACGTCTCATTCATCAAGGCCGTTTAAAGAGAGTTGCCTGTGCGTAAATAAGGGGTGAAACTGCTGATGCTGTCAGACAGATGTGTGTCTTCCTCATCACTGTCTACTGGAGCTAGACATATGAAAAATACCTGTACGGTGACATGCAACTTATAACCGAGTTACATAATGTTAATATACCAAGCTTGAACTACCAAAATATGCTGTTTTTACCTCAAAATATACCGATATCCCCTAATAATATTGTTTAAATTAATAATTTTGTAGCTAACTGTGTGATTTTTATGTGTACATATTTGAAATCCATAACTTAGACAGTCACCTCTGATAACAGATCACTGTATATTGTAATGTGGACTGTAATGTAGACGGTGCAAAATGAATGCACTAAATTGATGTGATTAACATTAAATAACAGAAAATGTAACACAAAAATCTTAATGCACATAATAATAAAAATTTTTTTTAAATAAACTATACATATATTATGTGTTTACCATTCTGGTAAATGGTGATTACCATTCTACTACCTATAAGTAACTATGTCAACTTATTCTACTAACCTTAACTCTAACATAACAGTCTACTAATATAATACTCTAATGAGAGTTAGTGTACATGTATTTACAAATTTATGAGAGTTAGTTGTTACTTATAGTTCATAGAATGCCTAGTGCTATCAAAATAAAGCGCAACCCCTTGTTGTAAAGTGTTTCCATTGTTTTAACTTGTTTTAGTGTTTGTTTGTTTGTTTGTTTTTGTCCATAAAATTCCAAATTCTACTCGATTCTACTTAGTTATTTTTCATGCTGTAAAAAAACCCATTATATATATATATATATATATATGAAGAGTTCAGATGCAAAAGCCTCTAAGTGCCATTTGAAATTTTCTTCTAGAATGATAATTTTTATGAAGCTTGTATATTTAAGTTCAGTAATTTCACTTAAATGGCAATGAAGATTACCTATTAATTGTCATTTAAGTGAAATTACTGAACTTAAATATACAAGCTTGATAAATATTACCATTCTAGAAAAAAAAATTCAAATGGCACTTAGAGGCTTTTGCATCTGAACTCTTCATATATATATATATATATACCGGGAGGTTCCTTCTCTGCCCCTTGCTTGTCTTTATTGCCCCTGACATGGAGTCTCTTGACATTCACACGTGGGCTGACCTTTTTTGGTGCAGTTTCCAATTAAATCTTGACAGGTTCGTGTCTGTACAAAGCGCCCCGAGATGCCCTCGGCCTGCCGAACTTCACAGAGATACACCACTTCTCAAGTGGAGGTGGCAGAGTGTGTTGTTGGCGACTGGTCTGACTCATCGACTGCGCCGGAAGGACGTCTGCTCCCCGAGATAATTGCATTTCTCTCACCTGTGCCATTTATTTTGCAGGCCTTCAAAAGTGCCACGATGAGCTCATACTGGTGTGCGGGGAAGGGTGATGTCATCGAGAACTGGTGCCGCTGTGACCTGACTGCGCTTGGCAAAGACGGGCTGCCCAACTGCAGTCCCCTGCGCCGGCCCGTGTGAGTAACCCTGACCCGGCGCTCTGTGAGCCTCTTCATGCAGTTCTTCATTCATGGATTCATCCTCGACCGAATCTGCCAAATATGCCTCATCTTCACTGCCAAAGTCAAAGGCAATCATGTCATGACATGCTGAGTCACATCATGAAATATACAGTACTGGTCAAATCTTGTTGTTGTTGTTTTTGTGACACTTTACAATAAGGTTCACTTTGTTAAGGTTAGTTACATGCACTAAAATTTTAAAATAATTCCAAAGCATGTATTAATAGTTAATGTCAATTTCAACATTTACTTATACATTATTAAAATCAGCAGTTGTGTAATTTAATGCACAATGAACAGTTTATATATATATATATATTTTTTTTAACTAACGTTAACAAATATTAATAAAATGCATCTCATTGTTAGTTTATTCATGCATTTTAATAATGTTAATGGTATATTTAATGGTAAAGTGTTTGAAAATATTTTAAAACATTTTTGGAAGAAGTCTCAACAAGGCTGCATTTATTTGATGGGAAAATACAGTAAAAACAAAAATGTGAAATATTGTTAAAATAACTGTTTTCAATGTGGATATATCTTAAAATGTAATTTATTCCTGTGATAAAAGCTGAATTCTCAGCATCATTACTCCAGTCTTCAGTGTCACATGATCCTTCAGAAATCACTCTAATATGAGGATCTGCTGCTCGAGAAACATTTATGATTATTATCAGTGTTGGAAACAGTTGTGCTGCTTTATTTATTTATGTTTTAATGTTTTGTGGAAACCATGAAAGTTTTTTTCACGATTCTTTGGTGAGAACAGCACTTATTTCAAATAGAAATATTTTGTAACATTATACATGTATTTTATGTCTCCTTTGATCAATTTAATGCAAAATACAAAAAATGTCTTAATTTCTTTAAAAAAAAAAAAAGATTTTTTTTTTAAAGGTTTTATACAAAAAAAAAAAAAAAAGCTAACTAAATGCATTTTGTGATCCAGACAATCCGCATTCGTGAATGAAATAACATTTTTATTATTGTTTTTACCAACCGGCCCACAAGATCCAAAAAGCTCCATACTAGTTACTCTCAGCACAGATGTAGTTGTCTGAAACGAGGGCAGAAAGGTTGTGCAAGGTCACAGTTCATTCTTAGTGAATTCCCTGAGGTGTCTTAAGTGTCCTGCCTTCCTTTAAAAATAGCCTTTCTTCAGAGGCACGTCGATGATGCCTTAAAACGCTGCGTACTTAACCCAGATTCACACTGTACGAATTTGGAGACAAAACTTTGTGATTCCTAAAAGATTTCTCTGATCTTAGGCCAATATCTAAAGTCTTTGATCGCTGATTAACGATCTTTGCGATCAAATTTGATCAAATTTCCGGCGGTGTCAGACCGTTTTTAACACGTCTTGACTGCCGAACAGTATGACATTAATTACAGCTGAGACCTTACATAATCATGATATCATGCAGGGTTCATGTTCGTACAGTCTGACAAGCAACTGTCATAAAGGACTATTGTAAATCGTACAGTGTGAAGCCGGCTTTAGAAAGCTCGATGGATCTTGGAACTGAGCCAGTTCACCAAATCCTACGGTAACACCATATTTGCGATGGTCCCTTTTGCACATTGTGTTGACTATAAGTAACTTTGCATCTAAATGTCAACTAACTCTCATTAGAGTATTAGTAGACTGTATGATTATTATCTGCTAACATTTTATTGTGCTGGTCCTTCAACAGACTATAAGTAACTTTGCAAGTACATGTCAACTAACTCTATCCCAACACTACAAGTATACTAATACTCTACTAACACTCTAATGCGAGTTAGTAGACACAGGTGAAACTCGGAAAATTAGAATATCGTACCAAAGTTCATTTATTTCAGTTATTCAACTTAAAAGGTGAAACTAATATATTATATAGACTCATTACATGAAAAGTGAGATATTTCAAGCCTTTATTTGTTATAATTTTGATGATTATGGCTTACAGATATGAAAACCTTTTCACAATATTCTATTTTTGTGAGTTTTCATAAGCTCATAATCATCAAAATTATAACAAATAAAGGCTTGAAATATCTCACTTTGCATGTAATGAGTCTATATAATATATTAGTTTCACCTTTTAAGTTGAATAACTGAAATAAATGAACTTTTGCACGATATTCTAAACCTGTAGGTGCAACTTTGTTAAAGTGATTATCAAAATAAAGTGAAAGCAATGCTACTAATGTTGTATTTTGTTAATTTCCTCAGACTGAGACTGGCTCCACACCTGGAACCCTCCAGTACGATGGTGGCGCTGGAATGGATCGATGTGGAGCCCCTGATTGGCTACAAGGTTTCCGATTACATCATTCAACACAAGCGAGTAGAGGACCCGTCAGAGGCGGAAATATACACAGGTAAACTCGCAGGTTTATGAACAATATTACACAGAAGGACACCTGATTCTTATTTTTATTCTGAATTTTGAATTTATTCTGAATCACAATTTTTATTCTGCAAAACACATTAAATACAAGGGGAACTACACTGCCAGTCAAAATTTAATTTATATTTTTTTAATGTTTTTGAAAGAAGTCTTTTCTGTTCAACAAGGCCTGTATATTTGGTCACAAATACAGTAAAAACTGTAATATTGTGAAATATTTGTACAATTTAAAATACCCGTTTTCGATTGTAATATATTACAAAATGTAATTTATTCTTGTGATAAAAGCTGAATTTTCAGCATCATTACTCCAGTCTTCAGTGTCACATGATCCTTCAGAAATCACTCTAATATGATGACTTGATGCTCAAGAAACATTTATGATTATTATCAATGTTGAAAACAGTTTTGTGGAACAAATACATTATACATCTTTTTCAGGATTCTTTGATGAATATAAAGTTCAATGAACAGAAGTTATTAGAAACAGAAACATTTTGTAACATTATAAATGTCGTTATACAGTCACTTCTGATCAATTTAATGCTAATTTAATGATATAAGTATTAATAAATTTAATAAGTAATTAATATTAAATTATTTTACTTTTTTTTTTTCAATTGAAACTTTTGAACCGTATCGCGGTTTTCGGAAAAATTTTGACTGGTAGTGTATCAGTGTATTGATGTGAACAATACATTTATTTTCCTGGCATCATGTGTTCCCTTTCGTTGTCACTCCGAGTTCCGTCGAATGACGACGAATGGGGTTTCGCTTAGAAAGCCAATCGACTTCGAGTACTACAAAACGAGCCAATGGCAAAGAAATGCCATGGGTCTGCGGAATTTGCATAGCGTAACTCCGCCTCACCTCGTGTGTATTTAAGGAGCACGCTCATAGCAAATAGGCATGTTTTCGCTTCGGAGCCAAGGTGATCCTTCGCTCCACAAGCCATTCCTGTACTGTCAGTTCTTCAAGACGAGCGAGATTCTCTGGTGTTGGTGTGACGGCGATCTCCGGCGAGCGCGCGCTTCCTGCTTATCTGTCTGTGGTTTGACAGCGAGTGTGTTTCTCCCCGGGCGCTTCAACACAATCAGAGTTTCTTTTCCTCTCACAAAAGAGCTTGCACGCGGCACGTCTTTTTAAAGATGCCTCGCCCGTGCACTTCTGGTTGCGGTGGACTCGTTGCCGACTCTGATGGGCACGAGCGTTGCATAGTGTGTTTGGGCATTGATCACGCTAGAGCAGCGCTCGTGGATGACTCATGTTCTCTCTGCGGGAACATGACCATCGCAACATTACGATCAAGACTCAATGATCTCGCAAGAGTGAGGGTCCCCTCATCCACACCCCGATCTACTGACTCTAGAAATAGAGCTAGTACTTCGGCTGGTGGCCAGGGTGATCTGAGGGTGACGGTTTGGAACAAAGCGCCGACTATCAGTCCGTGCCCAGCCGCACCCTCTCCAGTGTTGCAACCCGTGAGTGCTCAGGGGATTCCCGCGGGATCATCTTCGGGTGTCCCGCGGGTTTCCTTTGGCGCTCCAGAGGAGGACGCGATGTCCATCGCAGCATCACAAGGTGGGTCTGAGTCTCTTGGAAGTGAAGACTCATCACAGCTGCCACCTTCGGGTGTGAGTACAGTTGTGCCAGAGTCTGATCCAGAGATGACGGCCATGCTGTCTCAAGCCGCCGCGAGCATCGGGTTAGAGTGGACCCCTCCGCCCTGCCCCGAGCGCTCGCGGCTGGATGATTGGTATCTGGGTCGGGCTGCGGATCCCCGTCCCCGTCAGGCCCCGATACCTTTCTTCCCGGACGTGCATGATGAGATCTCGAAGTCCTGGAAGACTCCCATGTCTTCCCGCGACCGCTCGATGATTTCATCCGCCTTTCCTTCCCTCGATGAGGCCGCTGCCCGTGGGTACACTGGGCTCCCCCCGGTTGAACGCTCTGTTGCGATGCAACTGTGTCCTCAGAGCGCTTCTTCTCGTGGTGAGCCTAAGCACCCATCCAAGGCCTGTAGGTACTCGTCTACATTAGTGGCGAAGTCCTACAGAGCTGCGGGACAGGCAGCCACCTCTTTGCATGCCATGGCCATTCTGCAGGTCTACCAGGCCCAGATGCTCAGGGACATGCACGAGGGCAGGACAGACCCAGGGCTCTTCAATGAGCTGCGCGCCGCCACCGACCTTGCTCTCCGAGCGACGAAGGTGACCGCACGCTCCCTGGGTTTGGTGATGTCCACAGCTGTGGTCCAGGAGAGACATCTCTGGCTGAACCTTGCTGATATGAAGGAGGCCGAGCGGTCCCGGCTGCTCGACTCCCCCATATCGCAAGACGGCCTTTTCGGCGGTGCAGTCGAGGACTTCGCCCAACAGTTCTCGACTGCTCAGAAACAGACTGAGGCTATTAAGCATATTCTGCCCCGACGGCCCGCTGCTGCCTCCACCCAGCCGACCGGGCAGAATACTCAGCCTGTTCGCCGCCGAGGGCGCCCTCCTGCGGCTCCCGCCCCTCCCGCCCGGCCCAAGCAGCAGCCTTCACCCGGGCCCGGTCGCGGAGGAAGCCGTAAGAAGGCGCCCCAGCCCTCTCCAGCCCCGCCCCCCGCTAAACGCCGGGCCAAGCGGCGCTCCTGAGACGGGCTGCTCAGGAATGATGGTTACTTCTCAGGAGATGGTGGCAGGACCACTCCTTCCCCCGGTGGAGGGCCGGGGGAGAATCTTTTGTTCTCCACTCCCCGCTGCTCACCCTCGGGTGGGCAGCACCCTAATGTGGTTAAAGAAAGAAGTGACACATTCATTCCTGAGCACACAGAGTTTTCGGACGACACGGTGCGCCGCCCCCGGGCCGTGCACCCCTCGTCCTCCTCTGTCCCAGAGCGGGATGACAGTGCGCGCCGTCCCCGGACCGTACCACTCTCATCCCCCTCTGACGCCAGACCCCTGGCAGAGCAGACCCCCGTGGAACGTTCGTCCTTCCCTGGTCTGCTCTGTCAGGACGCGGTCTATGGCTGCACCCCCACACCGGGCCGCTATGCCGTCCACGTCTGGGTCAGCCATACCGCCTCGCTGCCCCACTGACGGGAAGTCTGTAGTTCGCATGACCCCGCTGGTTCAGTCGTTGGGAGCCTGGCTAGAGCTTCCCAACCTGTCCCGCTGGGTCGCACGAACGATCAGGCTCGGCTACGCGATTCAGTTCGCGCGGTCTCCTCCCCGCTTCAGGGGAGTCCGCTCCACTATGGTCGGTGGCAATGCCCCTATCATGAGAGCGGAGGTTGCAACCTTGCTGGCGAAGGGTGCGATCGAGACTGTCCCTCCAGCCGAAATGAAGGCCGGCTTCTACAGCCCGTATTTCATTGTCCCGAAGAAAACCGGTGGGTTACGGCCAATCCTGGACCTGCGCGTTCTGAACCGCTCCCTTCACAGGCTGCCGTTCAAGATGCTCACCGCCAAACGCGTTTTCGAATGTGTGCGGCACCAGGATTGGTTTGCAGCGATCGACCTGAAGGACGCCTACTTTCATGTCTCCATCCTTCCTCGACACAGACCGTTCCTACGGTTTGCTTTCGAGGGGCAGGCATATCAGTACGCAGTTCTCCCATTCGGGCTAGCCCTGTCTCCTCGCGTCTTCACGAAGGTCGTCGAGGCAGCCCTTGTTCCCCTCCGGGAACACGGGGTTCGCATTCTGAACTACCTCGACGACTGGCTAATCCTAGCTCACTCTCGAGATCAGCTTTGCGAACACAGGGATTTGGTGCTCCGCCATGTAGCCCGTCTGGGCCTTCGGGTCAACTGGGAGAAGAGCAAACTTTGCCCCGTGCAGAGGATCTCTTTTCTCGGTATGGAGATCGACTCGGTCGCCATGTCCGCGCAGCTTACGAGCGAGCGCGCGCAGTCACTGCTGACTTGCCTGACACAGTTCGAGGGCAAGAGTGCGGTTCCACTGAAACTTTTTCAGAGGCTCCTGGGGCATATGGCATCCGCAGCCGTGGCAACGCCGCTCGGATTACTCCATATGAGACCGCTTCAGCTTTGGCTTCGCGACCGAGTCCCGAGGTGGGCATGGCAACACGGCACTCTCCGAGTACCAGTTACTCCGACCTGCCGTCAGACCTTCACCCCGTGGTCGAACCTCAGTTTTCTACGGGCCGGAGTGCCCCTGGAACGAGCTTCGCGGCATGTTGTTGTAACGACAGATGCCTCTACCATGGGCTGGGGTGCCATGTGCAATGGACGTGCTGCCGCGGGCTCCTGGACAGGACCCCACCGCTTATGGCACATCAATTGCCTCGAGTTGCTGGCTGTACAGCTCGCCTTGCGCCACTTCCGAGCCGTGCTCAGGGGTCAGCATATACTAGTCCGTTCAGACAATACCGCGACCGTAGCGTACATCAACCGTCAATGTGGTCTGCGCTCCCGCCGTATGTCGCAACTCGCCCGCCACCTCCTCTTATGGAGTCAGAAGCATCTGAGGTCGCTTCGTGCCATTTATATCCCCGGAGCCCTGAACTGTGCAGCCGACGAGCTCTCACGGTTTCAGCCCCTCCCTGGAGAATGGCGACTCCATCCCCAGTCGGTCCAGCTGATTTGGGACCAGTTCGGGGACGCACAGATAGATCTGTTTGCCTCTCACGACTCGACCCATTGCGCCCAGTATTATTCCCTGACCGAGGGCACGCTCGGCACGGATGCTCTGGCGCACAGCTGGCCGCAGGGCCGCAAATATGCGTTTCCCCCAGTGAGCCTTCTCGCGCAGACCCTGCGCAAGGTCAGGGAGGACGAGGAGCAGGTCATTTTGGTCGCGCCGTACTGGCCCGCCAGGACCTGGTTCCCCGAACTTGTACTCCTCGCGACAGCACCTCCTTGGCCGATTCCTCTGAGGAAGGACCTCCTTTCTCAGGGACGGGGCACCCTATGGCACCCTCGTCCCGATCTTTGGAACCTCCACGTGTGGCTCCTGGACGGGACGAGGCAGGTTTGAGTACCCTACCACCAGCGGTGGTGGCTACCATCACTTCCGCTAGAGCGTCGTCCACGAGACACGTCTATGCGTTGAAGTGGAACCTCTTCGTCAACTGGTGCTCTTCTCATCGAGAAGACCCCCGGAGATGTCCGGTCAGTGTCCTGCTTTCCTTTCTTCAAGAGGCGTTGGAGCGAAGGCTGTCTCCCTCCACCCTCAAGGTCTATGTCGCCGCTATTGCCGCACATCATGACCCGATAGAAGGTAAGTCCGTGGGGAAGCATGACCTGATCATCAGGTTCCTGAGGGGAGCGAGGAGACTGAATCCTCCTCGTTCTCCTCTCGTACCCTCTTGGGACCTCGCAGTGGTCTTAACTGCCCTGCGCAGCGCTCCCTTTGAGCCTTTGCAGTCAGTCGAGCTTAACTTCCTGTCAATGAAGACAGCGCTCCTGACTGCGTTGGCCTCCATCAAGAGGGTAGGGGACCTGCACGCATTCTCCGTTGACGAAGCGTGCTTGGAATTCGGGCCGGGTGACTCTCACGTGATCCTGAGACCCCGGCCCAAGGTTCCTACCACTCCCTTTCGGGACCAGGTGGTGAACCTGCAAGCGCTGCCCCCGGAGGAGGCAGACCCAGCCTTGGCACTGCTCTGTCCAGTACGTGCTCTCCGCACCTATGTAGACAGAACGCAGTGTTTCAGGACCTCAGACCAGCTCTTTGTCTGTTATGGTGGGAAGCTGAAGGGAAAGGCTCTCTCCAAACAAAGGTTGTCTCACTGGATAGTGGACGCCATTGCTTTGGCATACCAGCAGCAAGGTCGACCGTGCCCCCTTGGTGTGACCGCCCACTCCACCCGGAGTGTGGCATCCTCTTGGGCTCTAGCGCATGGCGCCTCGCTAACAGACATCTGCAGAGCTGCAGGCTGGGCAACACCTAACACATTCGCCAGATTTTACAATCTCCGAGTGGAGCCAGTCTCCTCCCATGTACTGTCTTTTTCAAGCTAACATGGGACCCGTTAGGTGTCTTCGCTTGCTCGCCATTCCACTCCACGGACTGGATGCGTGCGATATTCTCCTCAGGTGAGCTTCCCCGAAAGCCCTGAGTTCCTCCAGCACTCCTGATGCTGGCGCCAGTGTCTTTTGCCTGCGCGTCGGCTAGGTGCCTCCCGTGTGCATGGTACCTCCTCTGAGCTACCCCCACATGTGTATTTCCACTGTAAGCCTCTTTAAACATGTGTCTTTCCCTTGGCAAGCCACCTTGCCACCCCTGGGGTTGAAATATTCCACCTGCGGCTGGACACCCCAGTGATTCCCCATATGCATCCCTCGGGTCATATGTGTATTCTCTAAGTCCCCCCCTCTGGGTTGGCAGTAATTGCATACTTCCCTTAAAGACCTTGGGATATGCTCCCCAGTGTACCTTGGTATTCCTGTGCTAATAGGAGTCCTTCGTCCGTGCTATCTCACGACAGGGATCTCAGATTACGCAGGGCACTGGAAGACAGCTGAAAAGGTGGCGTGATTAGACTGGTATCCCCATTCGTCGTCATCCGACGGAACTCGGAGTGACAACGAAAGGGAACGTCTCGGTTACGGATGTAACCCTCGTTCCCTGAGTAGGGAACGGAGACGTTCCGTCTTCCTGCCACTTTCCGCTGTACCGCGGGGATCGCCTGAGCTCAGTCTTGGCTCCTCAGCGAGAAAAACATGCCTATTTGCTATGAGCGTGCTCCTTAAATACACACGAGGTGAGGCGGAGTTACGCTATGCAAATTCCGCAGACCCATGGCATTTCTTTGCCATTGGCTCGTTTTGTAGTACTCGAAGTCGATTGGCTTTCTAAGCGAAACCCCATTCGTCGTCATCCGACGGAACGTCTCCGTTCCCTACTCAGGGAACGAGGGTTACATCCGTAACCGAGACGTTTTTCTACTCAACCTGACAACCTTTTCCCCCTTCATTTCACTACTACTTTTGGCCTAATGGACTTTGTCCAATCTTATGAGATGCTTCCAATAATTTAAACGTGAATGAACCGTTCCTATGTCTGTGATCAATTTAGAAATCTAATTTCCCAGTGCTGGGAAATTGCAGTTCAGTCAGGGCTTTACAATGATGTTGTTCTCCTCGTATAGCCTGGGGTCGAGTCTGAATACATAACCGATTGTCTTGTTGATCTGGTTCAAATCTTGTTAAGCTTCAATGACACTACGACTTCAGGGTTACATGACCGGGTTACTAACAGCATGTGTGACAGTCAGAGCTCAGGTAACAGGAATCTAGTAAAAGAGGTTTAGTCATTCACCAATCAATCGTGTTGATGAGTGAAAGCAGGAGATGAAGGAAGACCTGCAGATTGTGTGACGTCTTTCACTCTGATCAACAGACTGTAATCGGTTATATCCGTCCAGGAGACTGACAGCAGGATTACACCCTCCATGGGTCCGAAACACTGACCTACACTCGCAGAAACCCAAGCATGGTCAATCGTCAATCGACACCTAAAGCTGTTGCTCTGTCGACCAACTAGGAACTCGATTGCGTCATATCAAGACATTTACATGTGTTTGCAAAAGTATACCTGATTTTTTAAATATATTTTTGCTTTCATATTAGGTAACACTTTACTTGAAGGGGTGTGCATAAGACTGACACGACACCTTCATGATCATGACATGATGCATGATTTTATGCATGTTTATGACAACTGTCATTAAGTGTCATTCGCTCAATTATGACATTTTTAATGCAAATACGACATTGTTTGAGATGGCTTTGTTATGACACCTTGACATAAACCGATACATCATAACCTGTCAGTGTCTTGGTAATGACAACTTGACATTATCAAGACAACATAAATTGTCATAAATATGTCATAAACATGACATAGCAGATTAATTATTATATATAGATTAATTCGGTTCGATACGATACACTTGTGTCACGGTTCGGTACATTTTCGATACAGCAAAAAGAAAGAAATGCCAGAGAAATTTCCTTGATATCCTTTTTTTTTTTTTTTTTTTTTTTATTAAAACTAACATCATTAAGTATGACATTTTTTTTACTTTGAGCAATGATGGAGCTATACTTGACTTTTCTTAGGAGCATATAAAACAAAACAGCTCCTTGGACAAAATGAAATGTAATACTGTAGTAGTTATAAACAAAGGTTTATTTTAGTTCAGATTAACATTTGAGGGCAGCAATTGTATTCATAATGTCAGAATAAAACCGACGCAATGTTACTTGAAAGCATTATAGCCTACTATTCCTGCCAGACTTGCATGGTTACAGTGAGTAGTGTTACTACAGTAAATCCATGGTGAATGTTGCTGATCTGTGGACACTGAATAGTTCATTCATGGCACAAAGTTTCTTCCTGGTTTATCCGTTAATAACGGAGAAATGTGAATGTTTCTCTCTTGATCTCGCAGCGATGTTATTACTTCAGTGGCGAATTCAAGTTTTTTCTTTACTGGATTTCGCTGTGTAGTAACTGCTTGTTTAAGATCGGCGCGCGCTGCATTGGTCCAAACGGTCCGTCAACCACACAATAACGAGTAGATCAGTTTCGTTCCGCTTACATTACATTTGCCATTTGATGTTGGGCAATGTTGTGGTCACGCCAGCGTCTCTTATATCATTATGAGCGCGCTTGCCATGCGCGACGCGTCTACATTTGAACTAAAGAAATTTTGGTCGGCAGGAAAAATGGTCCAATGGTCCATTTAAAAATGCGTACCGAAAACCGAACCGAAAGCCTCGTACCGAACGGTTCAATACGAATACGTGTATCGTTACACCCCTATAATTTACCTAAAAGAGCCTTTGCAATACATAAGTACATAAGTATGTAATGCAACTTTAAGTGTTTGTAACTTTCTCCTTTGATGTAAAGATAATCAATCTAAAGATTCATATAAAATGCAATGATGCAATGAAATAAAAAAAGTAATCGGATTATAACTTCCGTTACTGTAATGAGTTATACCCCGACTTAACCCAGCTGGCATTTTAACGTCGAGTCACTGTTGAATCAACGTCAGGTGCCAGTGTTGGATAACCGTTGAATTTTGTTTAGATTTTGCAAATCAGATTGCAAATTGGATTTTGGAACGTTATTTTTCTACTGATATATTTCAACAAAATGTTTAAAAGTCATGGTTGTAAAAATAATGTTGATTTGACGTACAACTCAATTTTTTTTTGATATTTCTATGTTGAATCCGTAGTGAGTCAACAACACAACTTCAACTATTTGGTGTTCAACATTGTTTTAACGTTGAATTAATGTTTTTTCATAAACTGACATTATTTCAACCACATTTAAACGTTTAATGTCAGTCGAATGCCAGCTGGGAATAGTGACACTAAAGGCACTTAAACATGCTTCAGTTTGTGATGCCTTGGGAGTGAGAATGGGTTCTAAGTGATGTGCAATCAATACAAATCAATACAAACAAAAAAAGTTAAATAAGATAAACCTCCTTTGGCATCTCAAGAAAATTAAGAAAAATGTGTCTTCAGCCTAGATTTAAATATTTATTTGTCCCTTTCCATTGAGCGCCAATGCATTATATGCACAGGACGACACTGTAATATAGACAGAGGCAAGCATTGCATTATCCTGTAATAAATGTAAACCGTAAGCATACACTTATGCAAACTATACGTCATCAGCAGTTTCACTTTAACATTTTTTTTGCTTCCACACACCCAGACCACTTGTGGATTTGGAGAACCACTTTCACACTAAATTAACCAAGCTATGAAAGCACCACTCGCAAAAGCTCAAGTAGAAAAGCCTCTACGAAAACCTGATGACAACATGGTTATTTTCTATCCTGTGATTATCAGATGGGGACGATAATCGAAGGTGAAAGACACGCTAACAAGGGCTCCTTTTGGTCCTGAGATTCAGGCATCTTTTGGATCATGTATCACAGTCTGTAATATGTGAGACAAAAATACACTCTTTGTTTCACAACAAAGGGATCATCTGTGGTGAAATGAAATTAGAGGATTTGTAGAATAATGAAGATATTTAGAAATTTGGAATTCTTCAAGAAGGAAATTTTGCAGTTTAAGATGCTTGGGAAAAGAAATTGGGATCAGTGTTGACAGAATATTTGAAAGCCAAGCAAATATTAAAGTCAACTTTTTTAATACACATGTGTGGAGTTGTGCATTGCTTTCCTCTGAAATGACTTTCCCTTTAGGAGGATGTCAAAAGGAAACCCTCTTATTTTCCATCCTCTCATTGAATGATAAATAATGTCATAACGCAAAGAATTAATGTTCCTAAATAAGGCTGCAATTTTTTTATGAAAAATATAATTATTTGTTTGCTTTGATTGCTGAACGCACTTGGAAGTAAATGCTGCTTACTCGGCTACATGCAAACAAATGATGTCACCTCTTTTTTATGCTATCCTTGCACAGACGTCATGAGAAAGTTGCCAGGTTTGCAGGCTTTACCAGTGTTATGTCGACACACTAGTCTCAAAATAACCCCTACATTCATTTTAAGTTCATAAATGAAGGTTCAGGAGAATCTCATCCTTTGTGGAAAGAAAGTCAAATATGTTTACCTCTTTGTGCAGATTATATGGGCATCTGAAGAGGGAATGCTTTTTGTCGGGCTTTTTTGCTTCCTTTTCCATATATATCCAAATTTTCATTTATATATACAGTACAGTACATGCGTTTAAATTTGTTTAAATGTCCTCCTGCCAACCGTATTTGACATGCTTTTTTTTTTTTTTAAATGATGCCAGACTAAACTCCTCAAAGTTTCCCAAAGAGTTAAACGGAAATTATCAGCGTAAACATTTCACTTGAGTTTCATGACTTTGGCCTAGTTCCGATCTGCAGTGAACAATCAGTACAGGTCCGACCGCTAGACGCATGCTTTCTCAAAACTGATGCTTAGACTGTAATATTTACAGTATGTTTTGACCACAAGGACTGTACAGTTCACTTAAAAAGTGAAGACAACAATAATATTTCAGCCAAACACCCCCCTTCTTTTTTTCGGCTCCATAGACGAACACATGTCGTGATATAATAAAAAAAAAAATCACAACCAACCACTGTGATCACCTGAGGCAATTGACTTACTGCCCACGAATATGTTTTGCATTTACTAATTAAACTAAATAAAATGTTTAGCTTTGCTGACCAATGCTGGGAAGCCAGAATGTTCTTGTCTTGCCATCTATAAACAACTTTATTACATGCTGTTTGCCTCACAATTTTGTACACATAAAATCAGATTCTCGGCAACAATGTGTCACCATGCGTTACCATTAGTTTAAGATCCTGAGCCTGTCTGACACATATTCACACAGCAGGACGAGGAAGGTTTACGCGTTCGACACCGCAAGCCAATTATAAAGGGTTCAGACAAGACCAGACTCGCTTTTTGTACTTTTGCTGTCTCTACTTTAATTCGCTTCTTTGAAAAACGGAGGCTATAGAGGAGAAGGAGGGACGGGGTGTTACCTTGAAATTAAAGTCATATTGATCCGTGACTTAGAATACACAGCATGATCATTGCTCATTTTGTCTGGTAAATGTCTCCTCATTTTCGGGCAGCAAAGTTGTCTGGTAAATAGTTTTTTATGGTTCTTTTCGTTTGGCTGTTGCAGGGAAACTGTCAGTTTCTTGTGTTTATTTTTGTACTCAAAGCTTGCTGGTAACATCGCTTTTGGAGTTGCAAGTAATGCAAGTAAAACTAGCTGTCCTGAAAGTCAGAATGAATCCATCATGGGCACAGTTAAAACATTAGACAAGCCAAAATCAACTATTTAGTACACCATTAAAACACCACACATTCCCTGCGCACAATTGTGCAGTGCAATGGCAACAGATTGACATAATAATATAAATAATAATAATAATAATTGAATAAGGACACTCTCTAGGATGTAGGAGATATAAATCTCACATACAAGGACACAGTCCTCAAACAGAAAAACCAAAAAAAATCGTACTTGAGAATTTTGTCCTGTAATAAATCACTTCTCAGGTCATAATTATAATTAAAGAACTGGCAAAGCATGTGTCGAACATCTTCATATGGAAAATTTGAGCTTCAAAATGCCGATCATGAAACTTTTCTCATGGTTTAAGCAGCATGAAAAGGGTGTTCTATGTCATAGATCAAAACGTGAAAATATTTAGAGGCTTTGTTCACCACAGACCTTATTTCAGGCGATTTAGCAAAAACCCATTCAAAAATCCCATAGACTTTAGAGCGAGGGAACCGGGAGTGCTAAAATGCTAACTCACTTCCGCGTTTTGGCCTACAGAGTGACGTCGTAACTTCGGCACTCTATAACGATGGTTAATTTGGGACTTTCATATTACATAACATGAGAACACTATTTTATTAAATGGTTGTGAATTCATTGGGTTTAGTTGCCGTTTTCAGTGCGTTGTTCTAGCACTTCCACAACAGTCACACATTCTGACAAGCACGCATATGAGGCGGCGTTGGTGACACATTGTATTTGTCGTTATATTTATATATTAAATAGTTAATTTAATTTATCAATCACATCAAAACATTTTACAATCCTACTAAGCCTTTATTTAGATTAAAAAACATTTTTATTAATTTGGTGAGTAACATAGCTTTTTGAGCAGCATTTGCAGACCCTGTGCTGTTTGCCATTAATGCTAACGATTAATCGATTAATTGATCGTTAATTTAAACGACGATCGATCATGGGAATTTGTGAAAATTGACATCCCTAGTCAGAGCTACTAGAGACATCTCACTTGGTTCCTCCAAAACAACCAAAAAACCCTTTACCGTGCTTCAGCAAACGGATGCCATCTAGAGGTTTTAAACACATCTTTCAATGCGAGAAGTTGAAGCCTTTTCCTTGTTGAAAAGTTAACATTTGGTCCTACAAGACGACGATATCCCAATCGCAGTGTTCACCGAGGAAAGTCATTCATCTGGGTTTTTTCTTCGTTGGAGTTTCAGATGAGTGATCTATTCAACAAGGCAGGGTTTCAACACATTTACACTTTATTCACATTTCTAAACAATAGAAACGTTTTTGGCGATGGTGGAATGTTGTCAAAATTGAAAACACACAGTTATAACCTGCTTGTGGTTTTTTAAACTTTATTGTGTCTGCTTGTGTTTTTTAAAAACTGTATATACATAGGCTTCAAAATGTATAAATTTTGGATTAACTTGTAAAGATGATCTTGATAGACAAAACGTGTAAGGGTCACAACTCTTTGTTAAACACAGATCTTATTTTTTGCGATTTTCCAAAAGTCTATGGGGAAAATGCATAGCTTTTCGGTCGAGGGAACCCATGCGCCGCTAGCTTCCGAGTTGCCCTGCAAGGTGACGTCATCACTCCGGCACTCTATTATTAGTCGTGCATTCTGCTTGAGCGGCGCGCGCTGAATGAATAACCCTTGAGCACTTTGTTAGCGTTTATTTAACTCAAAGAAACGCATCCTATTTGATATTAATCAGATATATACAAAATAAGCAGAATATTACAAAATTATATCTGCACAAAATGACGTGAATGCACAAGTGAACTTAAACTGAGTTACGTGCCATTCAGAATGACTCATATGTTGTGGTGGACGCGCTCAAAGTCTCTGACGAGCTCTTCCTGGAACAACGCGACATGGCATCTAAACCCAAATAATTCACAATGTTTTATTACAATAGTGTTCTCTTTATAATCTTGTGTAATATGACAGTCCCAATAGTCATTATTAGTCGTGCATTGTCGTTTGAGCTGAGCGCGCTAAAGATCACGTCGATTCTTAACCAAATGCATCCAATATGAGACCAATCAGATATAGATAAGCGTACACAAAATAAACTATTACAACTTACATTTGCACAAAACAAAAGGCTGCGAATGCACACGCAAACTTATAGTCATGATGAAGGTGTAAAATAGTCCCAAACAACTCCGGGGTTGTTCACTTCACCACACCGGCGCGCTCGCTTACATGTTTCGCGGTTGAGCAGCACGCACGCGCATGATCCTGCTTAATCGATGATCGATAAGTTTTATCGATTAAATGTATTATCGACAGTTAATCGATCGTCGATTAATCGTTGACATCCCTAGCTCTGACCTTGTCAAATTTAATGATATCTCAAAGCCACGCCATATTCCCTGTTTTGCAAAGCGGATGCGACCCGCTCTGCAGCGGAGATTCGTCTCTCGCATCTAAATCCTTCACTTTCTGCAAGATTTGCTCGTTTGAAATAGGGCCAACAATTTCCAGAAGCATTCATACATGATGGGTGATAACCGAACACAGCGTATACGAACATATGATGTAATGCATTTGCTTTTCTTTTCTAAAGTTTCATTGCTCCACGGTTGCTTTTTTTGCAGAAATGTTTGAGTTTATATTGAGATCTCTTGCAGACGTTGGTAATATCTGTGCACAGTTTGAGACGTTGTTAAGACCTCTAATGAAACAATAAGGGAGACGCGTATGGAGATCGCTTCATCAAAAGTCTCCATTTGCTATTGTTTTAATCTCACTGCTGTCGACTGAGATATCAGAGGAATCTCAATCCTGAATTGTGTGTGTTAATAATTTTTAGACAGTCGGTCGCTGTAATGAAATCAGGTCAAGTGAAACTCACATTTTAAGGCAGGATACATTCTACTATATAAGTATCTTTGTAACAACATTGTCATTGGAGTATTAGTAGACTGTCTGTTTAATATCTGCTAACACTTTATTTTGATGCTCCTCAACAGACATTATACTGTCTATAAGTAACTTTGCAACTACAACGTATTATACAAACCCCAAGCCTAATCTAACGGTCTACTAATACTAATGTTGTTGCAAAGTTACTTACAGAATGTCTAATTGAAATCAAGTGTAACTCAGGAAACTACAATATCTTGCATTATTTTTTAGTGGCTGTTCTTGTGACTGTTATTTTGGTTATCGTTGCTATATTTGCTTTTTGATTTTGTGTTTCTGCCCACCAGTTCCAATGATTTACAACAGCTGCTTTTGAAAGCATTGATTCATGAAGGACACTAAAGCACATATAGCATTTGCATAATGTATACTGACATGATGATGTCACTCTTTTGCTTTTCTCTTAGAAAATGTCACTCACTCTTTCGTCCGGAGACTTATTGAAGATCTCAGTTCTTTCATTGATATTTTTCTTTCTTTCTTAATGTTCCTTAGGAGAAATACAAATAGACGCTCTTTGAAATACAGTAAAAGTGAAGCACTATAATATGATTTATGTTTGGCATATCTTCGTGGAAGAAATGGTTAGGTTCATATTGAGATGTTGAGCTTTTTTTTGCAGACTTTGTTGTCTTGGCAAATCTTAGCATATAGACATTGTTGAGATCGCTTCTGAACTTTATTTTACAGTGTCATTGTTACATATGTTACAACTATAATAACTATAAATGATGAATAATTACATGCAACTAACCACAAACCAAACCCTAATACCCTAAATAGTAAGTACATGCAGTTACTTAATATTACTCGGTAATTACGTGTATAATTACAGTGTGACAATGACACCTTAAAATCAAGTGTAAACAAAGATCGCTTCATCAAATGTCTCCTTTTGTTCTCTATTTAATCTCATTGCTGTCGACATCAGACATCAGGGAGATCTCGTTCCTGAATTGTTTGTGTTAATGATTGCTGAGACAATTGATGAATGTAATGAAATCAAATCAAGTGTCAGGATACTAATATCTTGCATTATGTTTTTAGCGGCTGCTCTTTTGGTCATCATTGCTATATTTGCAATTCCAGTATTGTACAAAAGCTGCTGAAAGCATTGAAATATGAAGGACAATATTGAAATAAGCATGACATGCGTGATGAATTCAGACACATGACGTAACGCACTAGTCTCATATATATATATAGGCTGACAGTCTCAGTCGCAGGACCACACATGTGTTGGTCTGAGTTTCATCATTGGGGCGAGCTAGCGTTCCTCTTCGACTGGCTGCACGCTTCTTCCAAATCCGCTAATTAACGACGAGAAGGGTGTCAGAGTGTGAGTATCTCTCACTGTTTCTCACCATGGACTCGGGAGGGGGGGGGGGGGGGGGGGGGGGGGGGGGGGGGGAAGGAACGAATGAGAGAGAGCGAGAGAGAGAGAGAGAGAGGGAACCAGTCGCCACACGCCAATGATGTCATCTCACATCTCCGCTGGAAGACATTCAATCTTTGATTCTCATCTCCATTTCAGCCTCCCGTCACAGCATGTTTGTTATCGGGAATCCGTCACTGTCCGACACCTCCCGTTTTCCCCGTCGAGGGTCGAGCCGATGCTCCGTCGAGGGCTATCCTTTTGTTTACGTGACGATTCCGGCATCGGCTTTGTGCCGATGCTCGTCGATAAGCCAGCTTGTCTGAAGCAAGATTCAATTAAAAGGAGATAAAAGGGTGTCCTTCAGGATGAGTGGAGATAACGAATTGGAGAGCCTCAGCTGACTTGCTTTGTTTGCTTAATTAAGGATGACCTCATCGCTAAAAATGGCTCCCGCTTCCCCTGGCGTCACGAGTGGGCCATCAGCAGATTGAGTACAGGCAGCAAGCCAAGTCTGGCTTCTTTATTCAGCACACACACACACACACACTCACAAAACACTCACACTAATATAAAGTTGAGACTGAATTCATTTGGACAAAGTATAAGCATTCGTGCAGATAGTGAACATGCCATGCACATGAACAGAAATGCACATGTATGAACTGCATGTAGTTATACAGTCATAACCAATCATTTCAGTGGGTGCAATGCAGGGATATTATAGTTCACTAAAACTATATGTATACAAACTTTGTCACTTGAAATAAAATACATTTTAACTGAAATACATTTTTAAAAATGTCATCTTAATTTAGTTTAAGTTGATTTACTAAAAGACCTGAGATAATAATTGATATAAAAAAAAAAAAACTATAGGCACATTAAAAACTAATGCAAATGACAAAACACACATTTTTACATTTTACATTTTAAATAAAAAAAAATGAAAATATAAAAGTAAAAACTTAATTCAAAATATTGATACAAATTATACTGTTATCTCAGTGATACTAAAATAACACTGGTGCATTGATGCAAAAATGCATTTGTATTGGCATTCCGTCTATAATGCAATCCAAGGTTGATGTCATCATTCAGTCTGATGTCAGATAAAGTCATTGTGATTGGTAGTTGAGTGCCGGAGACTAGAGCTGCTGCCACAACATTAGGACAGACCATGTGACGCCAATTAGCTCATCTGGCATTTAAGTCTAAAAGTGCAAGGTTTCCAAAGGGCAAAGACAGTCAGGCCAATTTAATCCACATAACAACATGGAATTTGCTCTCGTTATCTAGTTGTGTGACGTTTTTTTTTTTTTTGCAAGAGCAGATGTGGGTGTGGCCTTGGCTGAATCAGTCAAATTAAATATTATACGTTCTTATTTCAGTTTGAAATATATTAAAATTAACACATTTTTTCAGCCTGTCACTCACATGAGATCGACCAATAGCAAACCACAACCATTTAAACCTCCAATCATTTTTTGGACCAGTTCTTCACAATATCAAGATAATGCAAAATGATTCATAAATGTGTTTTGCGAGGTAATACCTGAATTAAGTTGTATTTATGATACGATATAGATGGCAGACCTTACGCACTTAGTAAGCAGTTTACATTTCAAATGCATCTGCCATTCAGCAATTACAAAATAAACCGGATAAACAGTACTTTACCTATTAAAGGGATAGTTAACTTTGAAATTAATTTTTGATATGTTTTAGCTTACCTCAAGGGCATCCAAGATGCAGGTGTCTTTGTTTCCACAGTGGTTTCAATTTTGATATTTTTAGGTCAAACCGTTCTTGTCTGTCAGTCATATAATGCAGGTCTATGGTCACCACCTCAAAGAGCATGCACAGAGAAGTCCAAATTAAAGGGTTAGTTCACCCAAAAATGAAAATTAAGCCATTAATTACTCACCCCCATGCTGTACCAACCCCGTAAGAACTTCGTTCATCTTCGGAACACAAATGAAGATATTTATGATTAAATCTGAGAGCTGGATCACTGCTACATAAGCCAAATACTAATACAAAGCTTAAAGGGAATCCTGACGGCCCAGAAAGTCAATGAAGAAAATGTTTAAATATTCCATGTCACAACAGTGGCTCAACTATAAGTTTATCAAGCGACGAGAATACTTTTTGTGCGGAAATAAAACAAAAATAACGACTTTATTCGACTATTCCTTTTCTTCCTTGTGGGCCTGAAACGAGACTTCAAGAGATTTCCACGACGCATGCGCGAGAACTGAGATGAGGACGTTCTTCTTCGACTCCTTCTTGTTACCGGCTGCTCACCGCTTAGAAGTATTACCGCCACCTACCGTATAAGATGACGTGTTGGAAGCGCAATACTTTCTGTTTACAAGCAGAGGAAGACGCGCGCTGTACATACGCTTTTCAATTCGACACTTAATGTGCTGTAGGTCTCGCTATATTATATGCCATGGTTAAAAAGTGTGCATTTCCAGGATGTCCGAATCGTGAGAAACCAACCAGAGTACGTAAAAGTGCTTCAATGTTGCAAAATGAACGGCTTACCTTTTTCAATCTCCCATTTAATGATCTTGAGCGACTGAAGCTATATATATACGTGTAAACAAACTTAACATAACTAATATAAAGTTAAGTTCGCTCAAGATCATTAAATGGGAGATTAAAAAGGTAAGCCCTTCATTTTGCAACATTGAAGCACTTTTACGTACTCTGGTTGGTTTCTCACGATTCGGACATCCTGGAAATGCACACTTTTTAACCATGGCATATAATATAGCGAGACCTACAGCACATTAAGTGTCGAATTGAAAAGCGTATGTACAGCGCGCGTCTTCCTCTGCTTGTAAACAGAAAGTATTGCGCTTCCAACACGTCATCTTATACGGTAGGTGGCGGTAATACTTCTAAGCGGTGAGCAGCCGGTAACAAGAAGGAGTCGAAGAAGAACGTCCTCATCTCAGTTCTCGCGCATGCGTCGTGGAAATCTCTTGAAGTCTCGTTTCAGGCCCACAAGGAAGAAAAGGAATAGTCGGATAAAGTCGTTATTTTTGTTTGTTTTTCCGCACAAAAAATATTCTCGTCGCTTGATAAACTTATAATTGAGCCACTGTTGCGACATGGAATATTTAAACATTTTCTTTAATGACTTTCTGGACCGTCAGGATTCATTCCCTTAGGGAGCCTATGTAGCAGTCATGCACCTCTCAGATTTAATCAAAAATATCTTCATTTGTGTTCCGAAGACGAACGAAGGTCTTACGGGGTTGGTACAGCATGGGGGTGAGTAATTAATGACTTAATTTTCATTTTTGGGTGAACTAACCCTTTAAACATGATTTAATGACTCGTAAATGTAAGTACACCTTGATGGCCTAAGACACGAAACGAGCGGTTTGTGTGAGAAAACGAACAGTATTATATCGTGTTTACCTCTTGTAACCACAGTCATGTCCAAGTGATCTGAGGGCGCAGACTGACAGACAAGAACGGTTTGACCTAAAAATATCAAAATTGAAACCACTGCGGAAACAAAGACACCTGCATCTTGGATGCCCTTGAGGTAAGCTAAAACATACCGAAAATTAATTTCAATGTGAACTATCCCTTTAATTCATACAGTTGAGAAATTACAGATCTTATTACTGGCAAATGCATCAAGTTACAGTATTTGTACTCTGTTATTACCCTGCTGCCACATTTCTTATAGTGTTGCTTTCCTCTATGTCTTCCTTCTGTTCTCAAGGATGAAGTAGGCCATCGCGTTTATTTTCCAGGTTTCCTCTCCTTCTTCTCCAGGGAGTGTTTAATCAATGCTTCTGTATCAAGCACACTGGCTCAGATTCTGTGGTCAGGCCCATTACAGGGACTGTGTCTCTGCTAATAAATTGAATGGACACAGTGATGTCAGATTAGCAAATGGCCTTTTAAAATGCAGAGCTGTGATCAGTCTCTCTCCATCTCTCTTTATACATCACAGTCTCTTGGACATAAAAAGGCCATCATGTACTTTTTTGACTTTGTCTGACTCGTCTCTAATTATGCAGGATGACTAATGGCAGAAACTCCAGCTCTGTATTACCTTTTCAGATATGCAGTTTATCAGACTGATATCACGGTAATGCCAGAGGTAATAGTAATGATGCAAAAAAATTATAATTCATTGCATTCGGAAACACGGTTCCTAAATTATGAAAAATTAACCTGGTATTTTGTTACACTCGTTCAATTCCTTTAAAAATCATCTTACATTTATTTATATTTATATTTTATTTATTAGTCAATTGTCATCAAATGTAAGACATGTTCCTTAATAATTTAAACAGTGCATATATTTAATGTGTTAAAATATGTTAAAATTGCATTATGCATACGGGTAATACATATATGGATATGCATATGCATTATTTATGAATTGCATTATGCATACAGTAAATACATATTTGTATATGCATATGAGTTATTTATTAATTGCATTATGCATGCATACAGTGCATGTTCATACAAATTATTCTAATCTAGAAGGAAAATAAATAAGTTTACTAATTTGCCCATTCTCCATTGTTTTTGTTTTGGTGCTTGTTGTAAACTTTGCATGCAATAGTGGATCCACTTCTTCTTCTATCCTTCCGAACGAATGTCCTGTAAACGACACGACTCAGTCCTGCCATCTGACGCCTTGTAGAGTAAAGAAAAGCAATTCCACCACAAAAAAAAGTAGTATACCCGTTCCCATGGAGGGATACTGACACGCACATATCCGGTCACGTGAACGTGTCAGATCTGTGCACTAGCGCAGGTTAAAATCTCCCACTTTAATAGTATTTTATAGCAGCTAACTTAATAAAACACTGAAACATGATTACCTCAAAATGTACTTCTCTATGCAAGTTTGACGGACTTTATTTAAATTAAATACACACACCTCTTTACTGTCACGTGTCAGTGATTGTGCCATATTGCTGATCCCTTAGTTAATGTATAACATAGCCTATAATGTGGAATAACATGATTTTCAAAATTATTTGAATGATAATATAAGAAATATGTGTCGTTTCCATTGCACTGTGAACTCTTCTGAACTTGCACTGATCTCAAGTGAGCGTAAAACCAGCGAATGTGTGCTGACATTAATGAGACCGAGAGCATCGTTGAGAACGAACGACCGGTGCTTTTCACTCCCAGCTATCGTTTCAGTTCTTACAGAAACATATGAGGGACTCGGATCCACTTTGATGCAAGTGCCCTCGCTAGTGTTTCATCCGGAATTGTGTTTGCACTATAGCGATTCAACCGAATAGAAATGTGAATTTTAGCTCGTCCGCAATAATTATTCAGTTCTTTTTTGGCATTAAACCATATGATTACGATTGCAGTTTGTTTTTTACTTTTATTAGATTGGAGGCACATGTCATGGCCAACACATTTGGAAATTTGAGTTACACTATATTTGAAGGTGTCATTGTTACAGTGCAATTATACATTTAAGTACTGAATATTAATTAACAACGTGTACTTACTATAGGGTTATGTAAATATGTAATTATACTATAGTAAGAACATGTAACATATGTAACAAGGACACTGTAAAATAAAGTGCTACCGAAATTTGTGTCTATATTGTTTGGGCAAATTGGTGGCTAATTTAAATGAATTTGTAAAATCCTATTAATTCATTTTCATACGATCTGCCTAAGCCCTGCTGATGGTTAGGTTTAGGGGTGGAGCTTCATGTTTCGTTTTGTTTTCTGAAAAATGTACATTTCCATATGCATTTCCTTTTTAAAATAGTTGCATTTTACCATGAGATCGGGCTGACATGGCAGAATAATTATGTATTATGTTGGCACAGATAACACTGCAAAGCTTTTGCAACAGGAGGAAGATGCATGAGTCCAGATGCTTTAAATGACTTGAATAACTCCCAACATGGGATGGAGCGGATAAATGAGAAAATAAATTTTTTCCAGCCTCTCTCCTTCAATTCAGCATGATTTGCTTCATCCCTGCTTACTCGAGCAAGAGGTCACCTAACATCTGCGACAAGGTTTTAATCGCTGTGTTAACTCAACATCACGCAATATGTTTCTCCACTAGAATGTCTCTGCTAATCTCAACCGGCTGTTCGCGGTTCCTGTTTATATCGACAGACCCGTCTGATAGGTACCAGGCACTTAACAGAATCCTGGGAAGATCGCAGGTACTCCCGCCCAAACTCGGATGCCTCGGAAAGACCTCACATGCTGTAATAGAGCAGGTCATGCATTTCTGTACAAAGCGCTCCATCTTTTTTAAATCCAAACTGACTGAGGTTGGCACTGCCATTGCACTTTTTTACACAAAGCGCGTGCAACTATGTTGCAATCATTGTTTTGTTAGGATACACCCAAAAAACTGTCAAACTGTAATTCCTCAACTGAAAGAGTCAAATGTAAATCACATTTCTTACTCTCAAGACTTTCAATTCTTTTGGCACAGAGTAAGAATAAGTAACACTGAAAATGCAATGCTTTGAGTAAGTTCACGCACCCTTGCTTCATAGTATGATGTGTTGAGCATCAATCACTGCTTGTCACACACGTACGAGTCCCTCGGTTGGGTGGAACCATTGTGGTTGTGATCTCAAATGTCTAGTGAATGCAAAACAACCAAATAATTTTTTTTTCCGGAGACTTATTTTCCGGCAAACTATGACCAAAGACTACACACTGTCATTTTCAAGAGGCAACTCGTGGTTAGATTGGATACCAAGACTGTTAACCTTGAACAGGATGATTTGTGCGAATACAGTTCTATCATGATTTTTACCATGGTAATGGATATGTCAATGTTAATGTATTTGGTCTCAGCGGAATAGATCTGCTGTTTATTATTGCTGTTGTTTTAGATTATTGCACGGGTACGGGAACTTGCTACTGCCAATACATATATCTGTGAGTATGTAAAACATAGGCTAATGCTGCACAAAAAGCATATATCAATTGCCTATAGCAGATCTATGCAGGTGGAGCTGGGGAAGGTGGAGGGTTTAAGACGAACTCTGAAGGCGCGCTGCAATGTTAACTATGCATTTAAATGTTGAGCAGCAAAGCTCATGGGTGCAGATGCAACATTAATCAGCTTCTGACAAGGATTAACGGTGTAAATATCATCAGCTCGTGTTAATGACCCTGCGCCATGTAGTTTCATGACAGAACTATGCATTTATTATTTTGTCTTGTGCAAATATCATCCCTATTATAAACACGTTAAGCACTAATAAAGTATAGTCGCAGTTCAACATTTAAACATGCAAGCTGTAATATGATTAGTTGGGTTTATGCAACGTCAGAATTATAGAACTTTCTGTTCTGAGCTATATCTGTTGTTATTTACGACGCATGCGCGAGAACTGAACTGAAGTAGTTGAAGGAGATCGCAATTCTCGCGCATGCGTCGTGGAAATCTCTTGAAGTCTCGTTTCAGGCCTACAAGGAAGAAAAGGAATAGTCGAATAAAGTCGTTATTTTTGTTTTATTTCCGCACAAAAAGTATTCTCGTCGCTTGATAAACTTATAGTTGAGCCACTGTTGTGACATGGAATATTTAAACATTTTCTTCATTGACTTTCTGGGCCGTCAGGATTCCCTTTAAGCTTTGTATTAGTAGAAAACCTGTAGTATTTTCAAATTTCCGTGCTTTCCACCCTCATATCCCCCTGAGACGAGAGATTTATGTATTTTTTTGTCTGGAAAAAATCCTCCGATGACGCAAAAATCGTCATTTTGCGACATCAGAGGATTTTTTGGCCAGAGGCTAAAGACTACAGCCAGTAGTAGGAGCTGTCCCGCATGTCCTCAACCCGCCCATAGAGGCTGGGATCTCACTCACAGAAGGCACACATAGTGTCTGACATCTTTTTTTGGAAGCTAAGCTAGCAGGCTCTTGTTATGTGGAGAAAGCTGAGTAGTAGGGGTTACCATCCTCTTTTTCCCGGACATGTCCGGCCGTCGATGTCTGGGATTCAGCGTTTGCTTTCTGCAGTCGCCATTCATTGTTTACATGCACACCTTTTGTTTCAATCTAACTGAATTCATTCCGATTGGTGAATCTGAATGTAGTGTTTACATGAACGCTAAAAAAGTGATCGGTTGATGTGCGCTAAGAAAATCCCCGCTCCTCCGTGAGAGATACGAGACCGGTGCGTCTCACAGGTGTCGCTCATCGGTAATCACGCCACCGGCCTCGTGCCGTTCTCCCGCGGCCCTCACTCGTCCTGCTCGCCACTGTAAACATGATGAATGGCGACTGTAGAACGCAAAAGCCGAATCCCGGACATTTTGGGCGATCTCAAATCCCGGGCAGACTCATCACGGAGACTCACTAGTAGCCTAGACTTGTTGTTTAACTACTGCGCTCTGTTACCGGTAGGCGTGGCCTCCTAGGGCAGCGAAGCAAGTGCATTCTGGGAGTTGTTGTCTTTCATCCACATAAGCCAAAAATACATTTTCTGGCTTTTCTCAGTCTAGAAAGCTCCAAATTCAAAAATAATTTCACATTTCTTCTACATAAATGACCCATTTTAAATACACATTCATCTTTCCAGAGGTGAAGTATCCCTTTAAGCTGCATTAACCTCTGACCTGATTTGCTTGATTCCTTCACTAGCTTATCTCCCACTCTGTTTTCTCCTTGTGATTTTCAGTGTTAACACACTGGAAGCAGCTGTTGCTGACACAGCACTGATTCATACAGACACCTCAGATATAGCATGTGTAGCAGTGTACTCGCAGTTCTCGCACCCTGGTGATAAAGTTATGCCTCCTCTGCTGTAATGAATGAAAGCAGACGCTCGCATGGACATGGTGTTCCTGCCTGCCGAACCCCTGGCAAGGGGAGCGTGTTCACCAACAGGGGTTAGCTGAGGTAATGTCTGTCCTGCCAGGCTGTACTCGAGCACAGCTGGGGTATCGGTTTGGCTATGAATACAGAGAGAAAGATGCACATGCTCAGTGCTCATATGTGGAGCACACAAAGACCTGGAAAAGGTCAAACGTGACCCTGGACCACGTCACTTGGGTCAATTATTTGAAATTGAGATCATATGAAAGCTGGATGAATAAGCTTTCAATTGATGCATGGTTAGGATATGACAATATATGGCCGAGATGCAACTATTTGAAAATCTGGAATCTGAGGGGGTGCAAAAAAATCTATTTATTGAGAAAATCGCCTTTAAAGTTCTGCATTTATGTTCGTGATTGTGTGGCATTCACTCACAAAATTAAATGTTTTATATATTTACGGTAAGAAAATTTACAAAATATCTTCGTGGAACATGATCTTTACTTAATATCCTAATGATTTTTGGCATAAAGTAAAAATCTATAATTTTGACCCATATTATTGTTGGCTATTGCCACGCATATACCCGACTTATGACAGGGTCACAAATGTGTCTTTGCTGGCTTGCAGGGCCGGAATTGTTCAATACTGTACCACAAAATCCTTATGTGGAGTGTGTCGGCCATCAGTCTCAAACATGTGTATGTAAATATGTAAATATACTGTGACGGAAAATATGTAGTGTAACACAACACTTTTTTTGAGGAGAGTGGTGACAATGCTGATAGTGTCAATCCTGACCAACGGCTATTCTGTTTCGATTTCTCTTAGATTTACATGGTTTTCTAAAACCAAGTTGATAATTGCAGTTTCTTGCTCTTTGAATTATCACTTGGACTGCGAAAATGTTCCTATGCAAATATTTCCCTGCAGATTCCAGGAGAAATGAACACTAGAGGCAGTAAAACACCAACAACTTTTGCTCCTTTTCATACAAATCATGAATACATGGGCAGATTATCGGTTAATAAAGACTTATAAATAAAGACGTTTGCTTTTGAACGTGATACATTTTTAATCGGTTTATTATAAGGACATCCAAGCAACAACCCAGAGCACCCTAGCAACACCTTAGCAACCACATAGCAACACTCTACAACATAGCAACACTCTAGCATCATGACGGAGAGTTTTGGATGGGTTATCGTCATTAACTCTTTCCCCGCCACTGTTATAGGGGGCGCTATTACACATCTTCTGAAAGCGTACTGAATCATCAGGATCAAAACACAGGTAAAAAAAAGGAAGCAAAAACAAGCGATAAAAGCATTTCTTATGCATGTTGTAGGCTTTGGGGGAAAAACGCGATTTTCTTGAATTTCTTGTTAATATATTTATATATATATATATATATATATATATTAACAAAACCTATAATCGTATATTAATGACATTAAAAAACAATGGGAAGTTCTACAAATCTAGTATTTTTGTATTGTCTGAGCAGCCTCAAGCATAACCTTATAAACATAGGCTACATTTTAATAAAATGTATTTGATTTTATTTAATGGTTATTTATATATATATATATATATATATATATATATATATATATATATATATATATATATATATATATATATATATATATATATATACATATATATATAATTTAAAAGTGGATTTTACAATGTTTAATTGCAATTTGATTCCATGACATAATTTTTAAGAATATAAAATGAACACATTTTAAAACTGCATGTTAAAAATGTAAAAGTGCTTGAGCAAGCACAAACAAGGCTTTAATGTGCATGCATCGAGGGAAATAAAATTAGTTCATTTTACAAATGAAAACACAAATCACATGATAATACTACAGTACACTCACTACAACTGCAATCTTGGCAGGAATTGTTCTATAAATCTAGCAGAACTACACCGGACATGTACTCATATTTGGTTTAGAAAAGAAAAAAGAACAACAACACAAAACCGTGGTCTTTGTTCAAGAGCAGCCGGCTCTTCAGTCTCTTAAAGTGTATAAACACGAGCTGTTATGATTTTACCGTATGTGTGGCCCTGGCCTGAATTATATGGAGTCTTGGGAAGAATTTATGGAACGTATCTGCAGTTATGTCCCGTTTGTTTGAACCCGTGCACCCAGAAGAGGCCACCTGTTTTGCGTTAAACGTTAATTGTACCGAAAGCGTTGCGTTGCGATGCCATTCACACAAGCCGGAGCTTCTCCCCAGCATGGGCCGAGATTAGCTAAGTCTAAAAAAAAAAATCTAATTCAAAATATTAACAAAAACTATAATAGTATATAAGTGATACTAAAATAACGGTAACACTTTACAATAAGGTTCATTAGTTCAAATTATTTAACTTCCTTAGTTTACATGAACTAAGAATGAACAATACTTTACAGCATTTATTAATCTTAGTTAATATTAATTTCAATGTTTACTAATATGTTATTTAAATCAAAGGTATTTGTTTACATTAGTTAATGAACCGTGAACTAACATGAACAAACAATGAACAGCTGGATTTTTATTAACTAACATTAATAAAGATGAATAAATACTGTAACAAATGTATTGCTCATTGATAGTTCATGTTAGTAAATACATTAACTAATGTTAAAGCTGCAGTCCGTAACTTTTTTGGGTTAAAAATTATCCAAAATAAATGTTTGAGCAAGTACATAACCAGCCAGTGTTCAACGCTATCTGCTTGCCGTAGCTCGATTCACAACGGTAAGCTTGTAATAATGTTTTTAATTCCAGTGGTACTGGTGGATTTCCACGGGAGATTCGAGCATGTCTTTCCGTCATTACATCACATCTGTACACACACATCTGTACACACACATCTGTCCACACACACCTGTACACACACATCTGTACACACACATCTGTACACACACATCTGTACACACACATCTGTACACACACATCTGTACACACACATCTGTACACACACATCTGTACACACACACCTGTACACACACACACACACACACACCTGTACACACACATCTGTACACACACACCTGTACACACACACCTGTACACACACATCTGTACACACACATCTGTACACACACATCTGTACACACACACCTGTACACACACATCTGTACACACACACCTGTACACACACATCTGTACACACACATCTACACACACATCTGTACACACACATCTGTACACACACATCTGTACACACACATCTGTACACACACATCTGTACACACACACCTGTACACACACACACACACACACACCTGTACACACACATCTGTACACACACATCTGTACACACACACCTGTACACACACACCTGTACACACACATCTGTACACACACATCTGTACACACACACCTGTACACACACACCTGTACACACACACCTGTACACACACATCTGTACACACACATCTGTACACACACACCTGTACACACACACCTGTACACACACATCTGTACACACACATCTGTACACACACACCTGTACACACACACCTGTACACACACATCTGTACACACACACCTGTACACACACATCTGTACACACACATCTGTACACACACATCTGTACACACACATCTACACACACATCTGTACACACACATCTGTACACACACATCTACACACACATCTGTACACACACATCTGTACACACACATCTGTACACACACACCTGTACACACACACCTGTACACACACATCTGTACACACACACCTGTACACACACACCTGTACACACACATCTGTACACACACACCTGTACACACACATCTGTACACACACATCTGTACACACACATCTGTACACACACATCTACACACACATCTGTACACACACATCTGTACACACACATCTACACACACATCTGTACACACACATCTGTACACACACATCTGTACACACACACCTGTACACACACATCTGTACACACACACACCTGTACACACACATCTGTTCACATAAAGAAAAGTGAGAAGAGATGTTGGAGGTGGAGATTTATAGCCTTTTCTCACACTTGATATAATTAAACTTATTAATTTGATGGCGGATCCAGAAAGGTTTCAACGACAATCACCAGTGACAACAGATTCACCCGCTGTAACATGCGAAAGACCTCGGACTGAGAGTTTGGAAAAAGAGACTGCAACCGGCCCCATGCGAAAACAAGGATGAATATCTGAAGGACTTTAAATGTACTCAAGCAATGCTGATGTTGAACATTAACAATTTGAGAACAAAGCATAATTTGCACGGTTTGACGTGATATGATAAGCGATCGTTAGATTTAATCAGCGTGATTTACTGCAATGCTTTTTTCCCCTTAGTTGGTCAGAACAAAAGTGGATGTTACTTACTTGTTCAGACATTTTCTGGTGAAAATTCTTGGTCATACTTCCAAAAAGTAGAATCTGTGATTCTGAATGCCAGTATGCACACATGCACATTCTCCTCAAAACATTGTGTTCATCCGCGCTGTGCCGCGCCGAGGCACAACTCACATAAAGTTGATAATTCCGCGAATAACTGCAATTGCAGATTTCGAACAGAGAACAAAGAGGAAAAACTACAGACTGCAGCTTTAACTAATGAACCTTATTGTAAAGTGTTACCAACAAAACACTACAAATCACTTCCATTTAAAATCACCGCCTTGCATGCATTTTAAAATCACGTTAAACATGATATCAAGCCAGTCGGGGACACCATGTGAGACCTGTTCAGTTTGTTTCCTCGCACTATTAGCAGTGACAAGAGGTCAAGAAGTGCTTAAGATTGACTATCTATATTACGCCGCCTGGCCCTCGGTCCATTTCCCTCACATTGACACAAATATGCAAGGAATGCACGAGCGGAGCCAGATTTCGCAGGCCCCCTGACAGCTTCGAGTCGAGAGAATGTGCAAAAGAGAAGGGAAAGTGGAGGCTTTGATAGGTACGACAGAAGGCCGGGGGAAAGAAAACTCAGTTTGATGTTTGATGTTTCTGCATGAGGTTTGGCTGGAAACGCTATCTTTGTATGTTTTGATAATCAGAATAAATCAATGGGCCAGTCCGTGACTGGGAAGCAGGAAAGCGGCCACCCGTGGGCTGTTTCAAGGGTTTGCTAGTAATTATCACATACTCCAACAATCCTAAAGGGGAAAAACAGTAAAAAGAAGTCAACAAGACTCAGAAAGGGAATCTATGCCCACGTCCCAAATGATCAGCCACATCTGCTTTCATACTCAAGACCCGGACAAATTACCGTAGAACTGAAACGCTCGTGCTATATCTGACACGACTTGTATTTATACAGTGGAGCGATTACCGTTCCGACTGAGAATCTGCTAGATCTGACATTGAGTTTTTTCTGAACCGTGGAACCTCAATGTAAATCTCAGGTCTTCGATGCACGTGTTCGGCATATAAACCTCTCCGCCGCCACTCTTCCGGTCACTGCACACAGCTCTCACGGATCCCACGGGCTTGTGTGCGTGGACATCAAACTTGCATGGCTTGCATGTTGTTGGATGTGATGTGAGCAGGCATCAGGAGGTTTGACACAAGCCGTCCTCCATATGGTGCCACCTGAAAATACCTGGCATTTTAAAATACTTATGTTACCTGATTTGACATTCTTGTGACTTCATGCATGGCAATGTCATTTGGCTAGTAAAATGGCCAAAACGAAATGGTTTTAAAGGAATATTTCACCCTTAAATGAAAATAAAGTCATAATTTACTCACCCTGGTGTTGTCCTAATGCCATACGGCCTTCTTTCTTTTTCATACCACTAAAGAAAATGATTTATGATCTTAAAAAATGATGCAAAAGTATCACAGAATGATTCGATGTGACGGGTCTCGTATATCGCTATAAGTGTTCTAGAGGTATATGATTGGGTTTGGTAAAAAAAAAAAAAAATTATTGAAGGAAAATCCTAACTTTGGCCGTTGATCTTCTGTCTCACGAGACTTTATTAGCGCTGCAGTTCACTCCGACTCGGCCAGAAAATCACACAAGTTGTGAGAAATCAAGATTAATAAAAACACAACATGAAATATAATCCATGTGCCTTCTTCTCTGAGGTGAATATATCCGTTGTGTCCGTCGCAACAAGAAGTTATCGCGTTCACATCTCGGGATCTGACAACCGGAGTTCCGGTCCGGGGATATCCAACTTTTTGAGGATTTCAAGGCGCTGTATTCCATGTCACAAGTACATGTTATCAGTTCATATTACTCAGTACTTCAATGTTTAATTACACTGTAACAAGGACACCTTAAAATAAAGTGTTACCCTCTTTTGCATGTAATGTTTATCATAGCCTATACAGTACATAGGACAGCATTAAGGATTATATGGAATAAATGAATAAGTTAATCAATTATCAAAATAATCTTTGCTTCCAGAGAACATTTTGAAATGTGTTTATGTACGAGTGCTCCAGATTATATCTCGCTTAACTGATCTCAACTAGCTTTGTTTTCAAGGCATGTAGTCTAAAATGTATGTTTTTTGCGTTATTTGTGTTTAGTTTTTTCCCTTATGATGTTAGATAAGTGCAGAGGCGGACAGAGTACACAGCTTCATTACTTGAGTAAAAGTACAGATACCCCTTGCTAAATTTCACTCAAGTACAAGTAAAAGTACTACAGTCAGATGTCTACTCAAGTAAAAGTACTGAAGTACTTGTTTTTAAAAGTACTTGAGTATCAAGAGTACATTTTCTAAATATTGCATTACTACTGCCACAGTGCTTACATTTATGTACAGAAACGTCCTCCATGGAGTTATGAATAATGTTAATGTTAATACCTTGGAGAATGTAAAAGGAATTGAAAGTAAAATCATTTTCATCTTTTTACCATGTTGCTTTATTTAACATTTTAAGAAAATTTCAGAAAATTCAGAAAATTGAAACAGTCTGGCGAGGTGGGGCCACGGGTTGGCACATTCACGGGATGGACCTTCATCCATTGTTTCGTCCATGGTTTCGTCTCTTATCTAAATCTGACCAATGACCATGGAGTTGACTTTGCTGAAGGTGATTGCTGATAGGCTGTCCCAATCAGTGGCGCCTGCACAATCCAATCACGTTTGAGAGGGACACAACAAATTGAGGGTTTCCGAGATTTTTCTTTTTTCCATTTTTTTTTTTTTTTTAGAAGTAGTAACGGTTATGGATAGAAATGTTTGCCTCTCAAATGTACTTGAGTAAAGTCATGAGTACTCCCCAAAAATGATACTCGAGTAAAGAACAGATCCCTCAAAATTGTACTTAAGTGCTGTACTCAAGTAAATGTACTCCGTTACTGTCCGGCTCTGGATAAGTGTAGTGTTTTTAGTTGCAGCCCTACAGCAGTCGATATTTCCCTGTCATTACGACATCCCTCGACCTTTTGGCATTTGCAACACTGGAATATTTCCCATGCTTTGTTTTGATGGTCGGCTTCAAGCGAAGCGTAGGAGAAACATTGTATCATGTTGAACTTAAGCAGCGTTGGCCTCCTGGACGAGAGGAAACTATGCATGAATTTCAGGGCATTCCATCACTGGGATTATTCAACACGGATCTTTTGTGGTCATGTGTGGAGTTGCCATGCCATTGTTTTCCATTTCATGAATGTCAAGTTTGCAAATTATACAGAACATGGGGGCCACAAAGTGAAAGCAATGGGTTTTGAGACCTTATAAAAAGACGTCTTGGCTTGGGCACTCTTGAGGTGTTGGAATGTGAGCGGGAAGCTTCCCTTATATACAATGTGCTTTCTGGGAAAATGGCTAAATCATTCGTTCGTTCAGTCCCCCTTTTCTAGACCTTCCCTCTGCTGCCCATTTTTTACGGTTCCCATGGGACGCACAACCCAGACACGTTTTGCCGTTTTGATATGTATTTTGGAACGTGTTAAAAACTGATGTGAGCCTACGACGCATGTTCGTCTAGCTCCAGAGTTGCTAAAATTGGAGGTGTCAAATGTTGTTTTTACTGCTTGCTTTTTTCTTGTCAGCTTTGCCTCTTAGGTCGTGCTAGGAACTGGGTTTAGAAACTGCCTGTGTATTATTTTCCTAAAAGCTGACTTCTGGAAACTAGTATTTGCAGAAAAAAAAGTCATGCACTACACATGCATGTCTTTTCCTTTCAGGTCTAATGTATGCAATGCTTAGATTTCCTCTAGGATTATAGGGACAGTTAATCAAAAAATGTACATACATCATGATTTTTTATTTACTGATTTTCAAAAACGTAGGCAAATGTTTGGGGAGAATATTCACACTTCTTGTTTCCTAAAATTAAAACAGAAAATATGACCTAATTCAAATATTAATAAAAAACGATAATAGTATATCAATGATACTACAATGAGACTGGTCACAGTTCACGGCAGGCCTAAACTTGCCATGCTAACAGCACACTAAGATAAATATTGTCTTATTATCATTATCAACAGAATAAAAATAAAAATCCTAGAAAATATCGAGATCTGATTTTTCACCCATACACACCCCTATTTTGTAGCTGTGGTGGTCACTATTAACTCTTTCCCAGCCAGTGTTTTTTTTTTTTTTAAGAAGCCAGCATATTTGATCATTTTCACAAAAATGCCATGGCTTAAGTGTGAATATTTTATTGTATGAATATCTGAACATGCATTATTCTAAACGAAAGAACAGACACTGTGCTTTAAAAAATATATATATTCTAGCTACATACATTATTTTTTTATCAATACTTCAATGTTAGTTTTTGAATGTGAAGCAACATTTTTAACAGAAAGCTGTATAAAATTGTGTTTTTGTCAAAGACTTAATCCGGATCAAATTCAGAACGATGATCAAAACACAGATGGAGAAGATCGAGTCCATCAACACCTCTAAAGCTTCACAGTCCCGTAGCTCGTCCTGGGTCGACATTTCATTCAGTAACATTAGGCAGTTTTGATGTTTAATGTTTAATGATTGTGTTATTTCACATGTGCATAAGCAATGATTCTAACGCTTGTTTCTGCGGCTTCTTCACATTAAGTTGTGGTAACAGGTTCCCTGAATTACTTTAAAGTGAATTGTATTACTGAATTACTGAATTGTAATTTTTTGATAAACTCGTCCTATATTAACGTGAATGTCCCTCTGTGTTTTTCAGGAGAGGTTCTAAGCCTCATGGACGATCTTTTCTCGGGTCTGGGCTCCTCGTGTGTGGTAGCGGGACGGCGAAGCGGAGAACATCCTCACAGTATCATCTACTCTCTCGTCTTCAAGTGCCTGGAGCCCGACAGCCTTTATAGGTAAGAGCCACAGCAAGCCACTGAGATTCAAAAAGTCCTCTAGCTCTTCATTTCAATTACCTCGTTTCCACCAAAAAAGAACTGGTTTGGAACTGGTGCTGGTTCAAAGTTGGTTCAACTTGCGAACCTTCTCAGAACCTGTTTGTTTTTCCACTGACTAGAGAGCCCAGCGAACAACGTCGTTACGTCACTGTGTATTTCACCCATACACACCCCTATTTTGTAGCTGTGGTGGTCACTATTAACTCTTTCCCAGCCAGTGTTCCCAGACGTCGCCATACGTCTTAGGCCTCGTTTACACTGTCAGTGAAATGTGACCCAATTCCGATTTTTTACTCATATGCGACACAGATCGGATGTGTTCTATGACAGTGTAAACTGAAAAAAAAGGGGCATGCATTCGGATATTTCGAGATCGGTTTCAGGCCTCGTTTATATGTGGAAATAAATCAGATGTAAATCAGATATGTACCAATGCGACTGTCATGTAAACAGGCAGATCGGATTTTCCGAGGCATTAGGCTGCGTCTCCGCGGTTTAATGACGAGAGAAACCCGGACGCGCATCTGCAAAGGGACGGATGGCCCGACGAAACATTGTGTCGTCGTAGGAGAGGAATGTGGACACACGTTGACACAACATATCAAAAGTTGGCTTGCTCATCCTAAAATTTCAGACCCACTGCGCCTCGTTAAAGCCCGCCACGATCTCATGAAAGTGCGTATATTGCACAATTTTTTTTCACGTGCCATTTACGCCAAAAATATTTTTTTTCGTGCATGATACGCACGTTTACAGTGCGTATTATATGCAAGCAAAAACTATTTTTGTCGTAGCCTATAAATGGCACGAGAAATAAAATTCGTGCTATAGATACTCACTTTCATGAGATCGTGTTGTATGTTCCCACCAGTCCTGAGATCTCGCTGAGCGTTCGTCCATCTGTGCAAGAAGACCCCTTTAAACATGCGCGATGTTTCAGTCAAGTGTAAACAAATGACTCGGATATGGGTCACAATTTAAAGAACGTGTAAACGGACGGTCCAAAAAATCGGATATAGGCAACAAATCAGAATTGGCCATCAAGACCTGCAGTGTAAACGAGGCCTTAGCTTTCCCATTCCCGTCGTGTTGTTGGTCACAATAAACCCGCCCCCAGTGTCGTAATGATGACGCTGACGCCGGGATCGTTCGCTAGCGTTAATGATTGAATCAGAGAAAAAAATGCACAAGCGTGGTTTATCGAGAGAGAAATCGCAGCTCATGAGCAAACTGAAGGCGCATTACATGTCACATCGATGCCACGTGTCTACGGGATTTTTACGGGTTGTGTGTGAACGCAAAATCACTGGCAGTGTGAATGAACCAAAATCAAACAAACCCCGGTCAAATCCAGGGTCACTTTATCCATGTATTTTCCAGAATCTCTGTGTGAAAGGGGCTTATATTGTCTTGGCGGTGTAAAACTGTGCTTTTAAGGACAACATGATGCAAAGTAACATTCTTTTGCCATGATCATATTTGAGGGTTACACTTTATTTTGATGGTCCACTTAGACATTAGCTATTCTACTGACTATAAACCTGATCTCGTCTCAAACCCTGACCCCAAAACAGAGGTACGTACCAAACCGTGACTTCTGTGTTCGGTTACACCCCTACTTTATTTTGATGCTCCGCAACAGATATTCTACTGACTATAAGTAACTTTGCAATACATGCCAATTAACTCTCATTTGACTATTAGTGGACTAGTAGACTAGGGTTCAGGGTTAGCAGAATAAGTTGACATGTAGTTGCAAAGTTACTTATGGCTTTTGTTCATTAAAATGATTTCATAAAGAAAAGTGATATTGAGGACAACTGATTACAGATTAATACAATATTACAAAGAAAACCTGTTTGGTTTTAAAGAGTTTGATTAGTAAAATAAAAATTATTAATCATGTAAATTATAACATTGAAATGTGGACATGTCAATGAATGCAGCTGTAATGCATGTTAGGAATCAGCACAAATGTGATATATTCAGTCTGGTTTCTTTGGAAGGACACATCCTACCAACACCGACTTAATGGTCCATAGACCTCCGGCAAGTAAATTGGTGTGGTTTGGATTTTGTAATTTAAGTTTGCTAAGTGTGGTATTTCTGTAAGTTGTGTTTATAGAGCTTTTTTCGGAGAGGATCCAGACAGCTAATAAAATGGCCTTTTCTTTGTTGGTTGTTTAGGTCTCTCGTGACAAGACGTGTCAGAACATGGTTTATTTATGATTCATCAATGTCAAAATTAATTGTGTCGCCTTCTTATAGACTTTATATTAAGGGGGTTAAAGAACGGTTTGTACCTTTTAGTTATTTCATAATGTTGTGTGATATTCCATCTTTTTGCCACCTTGGTTCCTAACCAATCTTTCCCAGGCCTTTGGTTTTCATTTCAAGGAATCGTTTACTCAGAAATGAGCATTTTGTCATCATTTACTCTCCCTCAACAATAGACATACATTTGTTTTCATCATGTCAGCTCTTTTCCATACTCCAAAATGGATGGTGACTTAAAACCAAGCTTCAAAAATCATTAAAAAAAATCGAAAGTCTCATAAAAATGTAACTTAGCCATACTTGTACGTTACATTTATTAATTTAGCAGATGCTTTTATCCATAGACTACTTTTGCTGCACAGAGATGGCATAAATGCATTTACAAAAAATGGCTATTGCGCGATTAAAGTTAAAATTTTGAATGAAAGAATCAATACCTGAAGTGCAGTAAAAAAATATATAATTTAATTTATAATGAGAAATTATGCCTTCCGTCTTGACATGTCTTTGGCTGCACTGAACCAACCAACTAGATTAAATTGCACAAATTTGTGGCTTGCAATTTTGTCAGCATTCTGTTTGATACTAAGGAGAATTTGGGATTTAGTCGTCACTAATCAGACCAAGATCTCAAAACAGGTTAAGTTTGAAAAATTGCTTAACAATCAACCTAAATGAGCAGCGTAGCATAGTTGACTCATGGGAGGAGGTTAGTGGTGAAACTCTGAGAACAGACCCTGAAAGCACGATTCTTCAAAGGTCAGAATAAATCATGGCCACTGACGCAGCGAAGCATGATAAACCTGGTATGACCCATACCATGGCGTGAATTATGAGATGCCTGAATTATGCATATGCTCTCCAAGGTTCAGGGTCCAAATCTCTGTTTAGCTGTAGACTTGCTCGTTGTAAGGCCAAACCCATTCATAAACTATATCTTAAGTACATCTATCTTCTGTCCTCATCTCCTCAACCACGTTTGATTGGTGTTCTGGTATATTTCACAGGAAGAGTTGAAAACAAACCCTTCAAACTGAAGGAAATATCTGTTGTTTTAGCTACTAATGTTTTTGATGCCTGGAAGGCAACCCATTACGAGAACACTGGCTACAAGATCTTTAAATGCTTCCATTAAACCGGATTTCTGTTTCCTGAATAGCTGATATTAAGATTAGCATACAAATGAGCATTTTACTTCCAAAAGTATTTTCTTAAATGTGTCTGTGCTTCAGAATAGCCACGTTTGACCAACGAGATCAGCCCAGATGCATATGTTCAACCCCAAAACAAGCCGCATGTCCCCTAGCAATGATTTAGCAGAGCTTCACTGTGAATATATCATCTCTGAGTTCATTATTTTTGGTGGAAAACACATAAGAAAAGCTTTAAGGTGTCACTGAAAAGCTTCCACAGTGATATTCAGCCAAATTTCAAAATTGACACTATAGGATGAGAACAATATTTAAAATGAATTGAGCTCATAAATGACATTAACCATCGACACTGTTATTGAACTGAACTGAATCAACATTGAAGTTAATTGAGCTGAATAATCACTGTGAGCTGCTTTACAAACTGCTTGAAATTCCTGCCTATTGCTGTTAAGCTGCTTTGAAACCATCTGAATTGTATAAAGCGCTATAGAAATTAATGTGAGCTGACTTGGCACGCCAGCGTCTGTAATTGCCGTGACATCTTGTTTGTTCTCGAGATTAAATAGTGAGCAAATGGCGAGTTTTGCTGAAGTCTACGGGAAACCGCTATCCATCTATCTTACGTGCCTTTGAAAATATCTCAACAGTGTCTCAATCTGTGCTCAGATTTGCCAAAAGCAACTCATTTAGCGGCTGAACTATAGGTGCCAGAAATCAAAACAGCCATGAGCTGAGAAAAGCCAAACATACAGGAGTAACCAGAGAATGGTGAAACTGAAGTGAGAAAAAGACAGATGTAGAGTGTGTCAGCCGGGCAGAAGAAGAGAGGGAGAGAAAGCGAGCGAGGGATCGTTCCTGAGGGGCGAAGGGGAATGTGTTTTGACATTCCCAGCGATGAGCCAGACCACTTCGCCTTTGTTCTCCTGGGTGATCTTTATCACTGCCAATTGTTCGCAGAGTTCCTCAGACTTGGATTTAAATGGCATGTGACATCCAGAGGGAGAAGCAAAGATAAGAAACATGAATAAAACTAAAGCATCAAAAAATGGCGTTTAAAAAAAGTCGATAGAGCTGCACACCATTTAGATACACTCTTACAGATAACAGTTCTTTATTCGCATCGAAGGATCCCAAAATAACCTTTTACATCAATTTCCATTGAAAAAACGTGTCTTTATAATGGAGAATGGTTCTTTAAGGCCCGTTCACAGCTATAACGATAACTATATTATACCGTCCACACCAGTGCACGCTTACACTCTGTTTATTATAAGTTTGTGCTGCAGTTTTGTCACCGGCTGCTTTAATGATGATTGGTGGATGCATTCTAAAGGATAAAGGATGTATTCTGATTGGCTCGTTTATCGTTTTGAAAGCGGTTCCAATTATATCGTTCCTTTGTGACGTTATCGTTATAGTGTGGGCTTCCCTATTCTCATAAAATAAGGACGATCATTAAAACTGTATATTTATCGTTATGTATACAGGCCTTTAGACTATTTACTCTTTCCCCGGCATTGACGGAAATTTCCGGGTTTCTGTGTTTTCACTGTTATACGGTAGGGGGCGCTATTACGCATCTTCTGACAGAGCACAGAATCTCCTGATCAAAACACAGGCGAAAAAGAAGCAGAAACGAGCAATATCATATATGTAATCATATGCATATGTAAAATAACGCGATCATCAACATTAAACAGCATATAAATCGAAACTGCCTAATGTTACTGAATGAAATGTCGACCCAGGACGAGCTACGGGACTGTGAAGCAACTCGATCTACTCCATCTGTGTTTTGATCATCGTTCTGAATCCGATCTGGTTGTAGTCTCTGACAAAACACGATTTTCTCAGCTTTTTGCGCAAAATGTTGCTTTTTTTAATGAAACGTACCCACGTTCAAGTGTTTATAAAAAAGAATGCATGAAGCTATAAACAGTTTTTGTTTAAAAGAAGAGGGTCTGTTCTTTCTCTTGATATAGTGCATGTTCAGATATTCATATAACAAAATATTCTGGGGGCCATGAACATTTTGTGAAAATGACCAAAAATGCAACAACAAAAACGCTGGCGGTGAAAGAGTTAATATATTCTTTACACTAAGGGTGGGGGGGGGAATGGTTCTTTTGGTTCTTTGGGAAAGCAAAAATGTCATTGCTTCAACCGTCTTTTGGAGCCTTTATTGTCAAGAGCGTACGGTAAAGTGAGAGCTGATAGCCTACGTAAGCACAAAAAGTACCTTTGGCAGTTTTGCAACACCTTAAACAACCCAAAACAGCAACTAGTCTAGAGTTCCAACTCTGAAGTCCTTAAACCAATCTACAAATTGTCTGATCATTTTTTTTAATAAAAATAAAAACACTCCAATGGGCCACCACATAATTCAAACAATGTGATTGTTGAGCCAGTGTTGTTCTGATGAGATTGGCAGCGGATGGTGGCTGGCCTGCATTTGGAGTGATGTCTTTTGGTGAGGTTTAGGAAAGGAATGCCACACTCATTCGATGAATAACAAGATCAGGCAAACTATGCAAGCCATGTATAAACAGACCGTATTACAAACAAAACAATCAGCTAGTGGTTATTGAAATATGGATTTCCAAACAAAGGAAGAGTCAAAGTGTCGAAACCTTTCCGTGTAAAGAAAATGCTCCTTGGAAGCAGGGAAAAGACATCTCTGGCATCCTCCCATTGTCTTATGCATAGTCAGAAAGCGTATCCATTTCATCGGATTCATCAGTGATGAATGTTATACAACAAACCTGGAATGAACAAATGTCTGCAACCGGCGTCTCGGGTTGGATACGTGTGATGTTGGTTTATGGTATGACTGCATTTCTGGTAATGAAGGAATTTTCATAAAAAATGTGTTTTGCAATTTAATCTGATGCTGGCAGATTGCATATAAACGTGGAGAGTTTACTTAATCTACTTAATGTATGTTTACAGTGCACTTGACGCACTGTACAGTACCACGATTTGGAGCCATGCTGAGGTTATGAGTCAGCAACATTTAACAGCCTTTATTATTTAAGAATAAAGGCAATGCTAAAGGGTGTTGTTGCAACTGTAGCTGGGACTATATTCACAATACAGAATGATATGAGACAATATAAAATGATGATACAAGCAGTCCTCCGAATATTTGGTCCAGATCTATATAGTGTTGTCGAGCACATATATTAGAGCTGCAATGACTCAAGCACATATGTGAGCATTCAAAGGCAATTAAAGAGGCCATATTATGCCCTTTCACAAAGTATTGGTTTTGGCTCTACTAGAACAGGTTTTCCTGCTTGAATGTTGATTATTTCCCTCATATTCTCCATTGTTGCGGCTCCTCTCTTCCCAGTCTGTCAGTAACGCTCTGTTTAGTTCCTGTCTCTATGAAGCCCCTCCTTCTGAAAGCACACTGTGCTCTGATTGGTCGGCTGGAGCAGTGTGTTGTGATTGGTCGAGCGCTTCGAGTGTGTTTGGGAAATGTTCCGCCCCTTCCCATAACCACCAGTTTAACACACTACTAACTAACTCAACCAGGCTCCGCCCCTTTATTCTGCATATTAATTATTTAAATGAGGAATATTGTGACGTGTTCGTTCCCAGAAGAAACTGAAGAACACAATGGAGGCGTTTCAGGAGTTCAGAAACACTGACACTGATATAGAGAAGAACTCCTGCTGGAGGCACTTCATGCTCAAACAGCAACATTACACACTAAAGAAAGATGAACATGGAAAAAAGCATAATAGGTCTTAATATCTTTAAGATATTTAAATATTGGTTGGTTTTGTTCACAACAAGAGTAAGCGATTGTCAAACAAAAAACATTTTTTTTTTTTTTACTTTCTCAGGTGAAAAGTCTGACAAACACGCCAAACAGCATAAGTGTTATTCACACTTGTGGTGCAAAAAAAATCACACTTTTTGGTCTTGCACAATAAATATTGCTTACAAATAATAACTAGTCAGCATCAGTGACCTCAGTGACCGGCGTGTCATTACCAGCAGAGTCAGGGCTGTTAGTGCAGGTTGTGCTGGGTGGTCTGGGAAAGCGCTGAGCTGCAGCTTTAATGTGTTTTTTATTTGCCAAACGGAACTCCGTCATTAGAGGAAGTGGGAGTCCCATTTAAGCTGCTATTAGCCGTAATGACTGTTTTTTTTCTTTCTTTCGTTTTTTTTGCTCGTCATGCACGCAATTTCCATACGTAACGGAATCCACTGGAATCCCTGCCTGCGTGCTTTTAGTGGTCTGTGGCTCATAAACAAGCACTCCAGAAAACACTCGTTCAGGGACACCTTTCGGTTTTAATGAGTTTGTCGTAAGATTGTCCGTGTTTATGTTGCCGAAGCCCAAAGTTATTTGGCTTACTTTGCTCTATTTGTTTATTGGTGTAAATGTTCCATGTCTCAGTTCCATGGAGCTTAAAAACAGAGATAAGGAAACACACTGAAACAGTCTTTTCCTCACGTCCTCTCTTCTAGGTTCACTCTTCATGCGGTGGACAGTCGTGGAAGTCGTTCGGACGCGAGTTTTGTGACCGTCCGCACGTCTTGTCCGATGGTGGATGACAGCAAAGCTGAAGGTACAGAGCCGTTCTCCTTCACTCCATCCACACGTGTGAATGAAGGGATTGAGCCGCGTGACATGTCATCATCGCACCCATCCGAGGTGGCAGCTCTTCGTGTTTCTGTTTAGCATTACGTCATCCATAGAGGGTTTTACTCCAACAGAATTCACAGGTCTTGTCACAGGGAGGAAGAGCACTCAAAATCGATATCACAGTCAAAATAGGATTATGGAAAGTTCACTCAAAAAAAAGGAAAAGTAGGACTTACCATGAAAGTCATAAAGGGTTATTTGGTTTTACAGTGTCCTTGTTACATATGTAACATTAGCATAACAGTAAATTATGCATAATTACATGCAACTAACCCTCAACCAAACCCTAACCCTATAGTAAGTACGTGACGTTATTTAATATTACTCTGTTCTTAGATATTTAGTGTAACACTTTATTTTAAGGTATCTGTGTTACAGTGTAATTACACATTTAAGTACTGAGTAATAATAACATGTACTTACTATAGGGTTAGGACCAGGGTTTGGCTAAGTCAAGTCAAAGTTTATTTATATAGCACAGTTTATACAGCCGAAGCTGACCAACGTGATTTACAAAACATCATGAAACATGAACATGACAGACATGGGGAAGAAAAATGTAAAAAAAAATAGAAAATGAAATTCATAAAATAAATACCTAAAAAAAAAACAAGCAAGCAAGTGAATAAAAGCAGGTTTTAAGCCGTGACTTGAAAATTGACGAGGTGCAGATCTAATTCTATTATCTAGACAAACTATTCCATAATGTAGGGCCCGCAATGGCAAAAGCAACTAAGGGTTAGTAATTATTAGTTGCATGTAATTATGCATAATTATAGTTCTTACTCCAGGAACTACATGTAACAATGACACTGTAAAATAAACTGTTACCTCATAAAGTGATGATGCAAAGCATGTTAGGAAATCTCATATTTAGTTCTGATTCTCTTGTGAAAACAAAGTGTGTTTAATTGCATTGAATGTGCACTTCAATACACACACAATGAACACACTTCAGTACACTTTTAAAAAGTGCCCTTTGTAATAATGTCAAAGTTCAGTCATCGTGTTTCAGTAATCCTTTGTAGTGCTTTAAACATTTACACTTAAACACTGAAGCAAGTACTTGATTATAAATTTAACTGCAGATAATGCATTGGAAGTTCATTTAAAAGACGACAAAAGTAATTATGATTTTACCAAGTCCTATTTACATTACATTTACATTTATGCATTTGGCAGACGCTTTTATCCAACGCGACTTACACGGCATTTCAAGGAACACATTTTTACATTCTCATCAGTTATTGCTTCTGCGAATCGAACCCTTGACCTTGGCGTTGCGAGCGCCAACGCTCTACTGTTTGAGCTACAGGAAAGCGTTTTCACAGGAAAAACTTTAACTTACAGTAAGTGGGTCAAAAACACTAAAGTTCAACTGCATGTAATAAAAGAACTAATTGAAATTAAAAACATTGCATTCAGTTTTCACTTAAACTTATATTCTCTCAAAATATATTACTAATAAGTACTTTTACACAAGATTTCACAAAACACTGGCAGAATTTAATTTGTCACCAAAGATGAAAGAACAGAAGATTTTCTTAGACTATTTCTCTGAATGCTATGGAAGTGTGTTTCTGCAACGGAATAAAAAACTACAAAAGGTAATTACGACATTTTTTTCTCTCACAATTATATAAACTCGCAAATTTTCAGAAAAAAAGTCTTGAGTTTTTTTTGTCACAGTTCTGACTTTATAACTCACAACTGCGCTTTTAAATCTTGCAATTCGGACTTTTTTCCAGTCAGAATTGCAAGATAAAAAATGGGAAAATTACCTTTATTTACCATTACCATTATTATTTGTATTCAGTGGCGGAAACAAGCTTTCACAGAATAGAGACGATTCAGTTTTTGGATGTCAGACCTTCTTTCTCCTCAAACAGAGATCGCAGATAAAGTGTACAACCTGTATAACGGCTACACCAGTGGAAAGGAGCAGCAGACGGCCTACAACACCCTGATGGAGATCGCCCCACCACTGCTGTATCGCGTACAGCACCACTACAACTCACACTACGAGAAGTTTGGAGACTTTGTGTGGAGAAGTGAGGATGAACTTGGACCCAGGTGAGGAAGAGCGTGACCGATCAATGCTGTAGTCATTCTCTGCATCGATAAATACAATCTAACCTGTTTTAATCAGATCTTTATGACAAGAGACAATAGCACACTTTTCAATTTCACAAAAAAAAAAAAAGATATGGCATATGTATCCGACAGGTTCGGTGTACTTCGGGCTGTTCTCGCTGTGATCTGAGTGACGAAACCAGAGCGCATTCAGCGACAGTGTGAACGCAGGCTTTATGGCTTTTAACCATTAGTGGATCATATTGATATTGATGACCCTTGTAAAAACGAAGTGCACTATTATACTTTAAAAGAATATATGGTAAGACTTTATTTGAAAGTGTCCTTGTTACATACGTTACATGTACTTACCACAGTATTAACAGTAAATTATGCATAATTACATGCAACTAACCCTCAACCAAATCCTAATCCTACCCTAACTCCTATAGTAATACATGTAGTTAATTAATATTACTCAGTACTTAAATATATAATTACACTGTAACAAGGACACCTTAAAAAAAGTGTAACCCTTTATTTTAAGGTGTCCATGTTACAGTGTAATTATGCATTTAAGTATTGTGTAGTAATAATTATCATGTACTTACTGTACGGTTAGGAATAGGATCAGGGTTTGGTTGAGGGTTAGTTGCAATTACGCACACTTTATAGTTATTACTACAGTAAGGTCTACAACAAGGACACTGTAATATAAAGTATTACACATACAAATGTATTATATTTTCATTTATATTACATGCATTTAGCTGAAAATAGAGTTCCCTTTCGTAGTCACTCCGAGTTACGTCGGATGACGGAGAATGGGGGTTTCGCCAGAAAGCCAATCCTCTTCGAGTATTTAAAAACGAGCCTATGGCAATGAAATGCCAAGGGTCTGCGGAATTTGCATAATGTATCTCCGCCTCACCGCGTGAGTATTTAAGGAGAGACAGCTGCAACAGCAGATCATGTTTTCGCTTCGGAGCCAAGAGAATCTCTTCACTCCACAAGCCAAATCCTGAGTATTCTCAGTGACTACATCTCTTCGAGACGAGCGAACTCTCTGATGTTGGTGTGACGGCGGTATCCAGCGAGTTTCATATTGCCTGCGATCTGAGCAGTGGTCTGCCGGTCTGTGTGTCTCTCCCTGGTAGCTTCAGCATCCGCAGAGTTTTTTTCCTCTCACTAAAAGAGCGTGCACGCGGCACGTCTTTTTAAAGACGCGTCTTTCTAAAGACGATCTGCCCGTGTATTTCTGAGTGCGGTATTCTGATAGATTCAGCTGTTGGGCGCGAGCGCTGTTTGGCGTGTTTGGGCTTTGATCACGCTCGGACAGCGCTCGTGGGTGTGTCACGTTCTCTCTGTGGGAACGTGACCATCGCAATGTATACGGTCGAGACTCTGTGAGCTCATTTGAGTGAGAGTCCCCTCATCCATCACCCGATCTATTTTTCTCCACGTGAGATAATACTTCGGCTGGTGGCCAGGGTGACTAAGACGTCAGGTCTGGAACTAACCGACGAAAATTCCTCGGTCCACACCCCGTCTTTCACGTTGCAACCCACGTGGTCCCGAGTGGATTCGCCGGCCCGCCCGCGGGCCCGCGTTCTCATTCGGTCCACCAGCTGATGAAATCATGTTTATCGCCGCATCACAAGGTGAGCTGGAGTCCTCTGGAGATGGCTCGTCTGTGCTGCTGTCCTCGGATGTGCTAGCATAGCGAGCTTGATTCAGAATTCACAGCTATGCTTTCCCGGGCTGCCACGAGTATCGGGTTTGTGTGGAAAATTCTGCCATATCCCGAGCACTTGAGGCTGATGATTGGTTTTTGGGGGTGGCGAACCCAAATCCTTTCTACCCGGATGTGCATGAAGAGGCCATGAGATCGTGGAAGTCTCCTTTGACTTTTCGCGACTGCTCTGCGGCCTCTTCCGCCTTCTCTGCCCTCGTAGAGGCCGCAGTCTACGGTACACTGGGGTTCCCCCCTGTGGAGTGTTCTGTGGCAACACTTAGGTGTCCCCACATCGCCTCCACCTGGCGTGGCAACCCTAAGCACCCCCCCAATGCCTGTAGGTTCTTGTCTACTCCGGTGGCGGGGACCTATAGAGCTGCGGGGCAGGCTGCCACCTCACTGTGTGTTATTGCCATCCTTCTGGGTGTTCAGTGACATGCACGAGGGTAGGGCTGATTCAGGGCTCATCCTTGAGCTGCCTGCCGTCACCGACCTTGCTCTACGAGCGACGAAGGTGACCGCACGCTCCCTGAGTCAGGTGATGTCCACATGTGTGGTCAGACATTTCTGGCTTAACCTGGTTGATGTGCGCGAGGCTGAGTGAACCAGTTTCCTTAACTTCCCCATATCCCAGGCTGGCCTCTTCGGCGGCGCGGTCGAGAACTCTGCCCAACAGTTCTCGGCCGCCCAGAAGTGGACTGTGGCTTTTTTCTGACCCTGCGGCTTCTGCTGCCAATCAGCCGGCGGCTCAGACGCTTCAGTCCGCTTGCCGTCGAATGCGCCCTCCTGCGACTTCCGCCCCCTCCCGCCCGGCCCCAGCAGCACCGGGCCGGGCCGTGGAGGTGGTCGCAGGGAGGTGCCCCTGCCCGTACCAGCCCCGCAGCCCCGCTGTACGCCAGGCTATGCGGCGCTCCCGTTACAGGCAGCTCAGTTATGGCTTGCAGTTCTCATGGAGTGGTTGCAGGCCCACTCCTTCCCCCGGTGGAGGGCTGGGGGAGAATCTTTTAAAAAGAGCTGCATCCCATCTCTGAGCACGCAGAGCTGGACGGCAGTGCGCGACGCCCCCGAGCCTCGCCACTCTCGTTCCCCTCTGTCTCTGAGGGTGCGGATGACAGTGCGTGCCGTCTCCAGACCACACCACTCTCGTCCCCCTCTATCGCCAGACCCCTGGCAGAGCAGACCCCCGCGGAACGCTGGTCCTTCCCTGGTCTCCTCTGTCAGGACGCGGAGCATGACTGTGCACGCGTGCTGGGCCGCTATGCCACCCTCACCTGTGCCGGTCACTCCGCTCCGCTGCCCCTCCGGGGGGACGCCTGTGGCTCGGATGATTCCACTGGATCAGTGTTTGGTGGCTTGGTTAGAGCTCCCCAATCTGTCCTGTTGGGTCGCCCGAATGATCAGGCTCGGCTATGCGACTCAATTCGCACGGTCTCCTCCCCGCTTCAGGGGAGTCCGCTTACTGTGGTCGGTGGCTATGCCCCGATCATGAGAGCGGAGGTTGCCACCCTGCTGGCGAAGGGTGCAATCGAGGCTGTCCCTCCAGCCGAGGTGGAGTTACGGGTTTACACCCCGTACTTCATTGTCCCCAAGAAAACCGGTGGGTTACGGCCAATCCTGGACTTGCGCGTCTTGAACCGCTCCCTTCACAGGCTGCCGTTCAAGATGCTCACGGCCAAACGCATTTTCGAATGCGTGCGGCCACAGGATTGGTTTGCAGCGATAGACCTGAAGGACGCCTACTTTCATGTCTCCATTTTACCTCGACACAGACCGTTTCTTCGGTTTGCTTTCGAGGGGCAGGCATACCAGTACGCGGTTCTCCCATTCGGGTTGGCTCTGTCTCCTCGCGTCTTTACGAAGGTCGTCGAGGCAGCCCTTGTTCCCCTACGCGAACACGGGGTTCGCATCCTGAATTATCTCGACGACTGGCTAATATTAGCTCACTCTCGAGATCAGGTTTGCGAACACAGAGATTTAGTGCTCCGGCACCTTCGGGTCAACTGGGAGAAGAGCAAACTTTGCCCCGTGCAGAGGATCTCTTTTCTCGGTATGGAGATAGACTCGGTCGCCATGTCCGCGCAGCTTACGAGCGAGCGCGCACACTCACTGCTGACTTGTCTTCGACAGTTCGAGGGCAAGAGTGCGGTCCCACTGAAACTTTTTCAGAGGCTCCTGGGGCATATGGCATCCGCAGCCGCAGCAACGCCACTCGGATTGCTTCATATGAGACCGCTTCAGCTGTGGCTTCGCGATCGAGTCCCGAGGTGGGCATGGCATCGCGGTACGCTCAGAGTTTTAATAACTCCGACCTGCCGTCAGACCTTCACCCCGTGGCGGAACCTCAGCTTTCTACGGGCCGGGGTTCCCCTAGAACGAGTTTCCAGGCATGTTGTCGTCTCCACAGATGCCTCTGCCACGGGCTGGGGCGCCATGTGCAATGGACATGCAGCCGCGGGCTCCTGGACAGGACCCCAGCGCCTCATGCATGTCAATTGCCTCGAGTTGCTGGCAGTACGCCTTGCCCTGCACCGCTTCCGTGCGTTGCTCCTGGGTCAACACGTACTTGTCCGCTCGGACAATACCGCGACTGTAGCGTACATCAACCGTCAGGGTGGTCTACGCTCTCGCCGTATGTCGCAACTCGCACGCCACCTCCTCTTATGGAGTCAGAAGCACCTGAGGTCCCTTCGTGCTATTTATATTCCTGGAGTGCGGAACCGTGCAGCCGACGAGCTGTCACGGCTCCGGCCAACCTCTGGCGAATGGAGACTCCATCCCCAGTCGGTCCAGCTGATATGGGACCAGTTCGGCGACGCACAGATAGATCTGTTTGCCTCCCACGACTCATCCCATTGCGCCCTGTATTACTCCCTGACCGAGGGCACGCTCGGCACAGATGCACTGGCGCACAGCTGGCCGCAGGGCCTACGCAAGTATACGTTTCCCCCAGTGAGCCTTCTCGCACGGACTCTGTGCAAGATCAAGGAGGACGAGGAGCAGGTCATATTGGTCGCCCCATACTGGCCCACCAAGACCTGGTTCTCCGAACTGATACTCCTCGCGACAGCACCTCCTTGGCCAATTCCTCTGAGGAAGGACCTCCTTTCTCAGAGACGGGGCACCCTATGGCACCCTCGTCCCGATCTCTGGAGACTCCACGTGTGGCTCCTGGACGGGACGAGGCAGGTTTGAGTACCCTGCCACCAGCGGTGGCGGCTACCATCACTTCCGCTAGAGCATCGTCCATGAGACATGTCTATGCGTTGAAGTGGAACCTCTTCGTCAACTGGTGCTCTTCTCGCCGAGAAGACCCCAGGAGATGCTCGATCAGCGTTGTGCTTTCCTTCCTGCAAGACGGGTTGGAGCGAAGGCTGTCTCCCTCCACCCTGAAGGTGTATGTGGCCGCTATCGCCGCATATCACGAAGCAGTTGAAGGTAAGTCTCTTGGAAAGCACGACCTGATCCTCAGGTTCCTGAGAGGAGCGAGGAGACTGAATCCTCCTCGCCCTCCTCTCGTTCCCTCTTGGGACCTCTCAGTGGTTTTAAGTGCCCTGCAGAGGGCTCCCTTTGAGCCTCTGCAATCAGCTGAGCTTAAGATCCTGTCAATGAAGACAGCGCTCCTGGTTGCGTTGGCCTCCATCAAGAGGGTAGGGGACCTGCACGCATTCTCCGTTGACGAAGCGTGCCTGGAGTTCGGGCCCGGCCACTCTCACGTGATCCTGAGACCCCGGCCTGGATATGTGCCCAAGGTTCCCACCACTCCCTTCCGGGACCAGGTGGTGAACCTGCAAGCGCTGCCCCGGGAGGAGGCAGACCCAGCCTTGGCACTGCTCTGTCCAGTACGCGCACTCCGTGCTTACGTAGACAGGACGCAGTGTTTCAGGACCTCAGACCAGCTCTTTGTCTGTTATGGTGGGAAGCTGAAGGGAAAGGCTCTCTCCAAACAAAGGTTGTCTCACTGGATAGTGGACGCCATTGCTTTGGCATACCAGCAGCAAGGTCGACCATGCCCCCTTGGTGTGACTGCCCACTCCACCCGGAGTGTGGCGTCCTCTTGGGCTTTAGCGCGTGGCGCCTCGCTAACAGACATCTGCAGAGCTGCAGGCTGGGCGACACCTAACACATTCGCCAGATTCTACAATCTCCGAGTGGAGCCAGTCTCCGCCCATGTACTGTCTTTTTCAAGCTAACATGGGAGCTGTGAAGTGTCTCGCTTGCTCGCCATTCCACTCCACGGACTGGATACGTGCGATATTTCCTCAGGTGAGCCTTCCTCTCTGAAGCCCTGAGTTCCTCCAGCACTGTTGACGCTGGCGCCAGTGTCTATTGGCTGTGCGTCGGCTAGGTGCCTCCGTGTGCATGGTTCCTCCTCTGAGTAACCCCCACATGTGTATTTTCCACTGTAAGCCTCTTTGAGCATGTGTCTTTCCCTCGGCAAGTCACCTGCCACTCCTGGAGTTGAAAGTAGATGCCACCCTACGGGCTGGTCACTCCAGTGTTCCTCCATATGTAGCCCCCTTGGGCCATATGTGTATTCTTAAGTCCTCCCTATGGGTAGGCATGCTGCGGCATATCTCCCATGAGATATGCTTCCCAGTGTACCTTGGTATTCCTGTGTTAAGTAGGACTCCTTCGTCCGTGCCTATATCACGACAGGGAGGTCAGACTTCGCAGGGCACTGGAAGACAGCTGTGAAGGTGGCGTGATTACACGGGGACCCCCATTCTCCGTCATCCGACGTAACTCGGAGTGACTACGAAAGGGAACGTCTCGGTTACGGATGTAACCCTCGTTCCCTGAGTAGGGAACGGAGACGTTACGTCTCCCTGCCACTTCCGCTGTACCGCTGGGTAGACGCCTGAGTTCAGTCTCGGCTCCTCAGCGAAGACATGATCTGCTGTTGCAGCTGTCTCTCCTTAAATACTCACGCGGTGAGGCGGAGATACATTATGCAAATTCCGCAGACCCTTGGCATTTCATTGCCATAGGCTCGTTTTTAAATACTCGAAGAGAATTGGCTTTCTGGCGAAACCCCCATTCTCCGTCATCCGACGTAACGTCTCCGTTCCCTACTCAGGGAACGAGGGTTACATCCGTAACCGAGACGTTCTTGTTTCATCCACTTAAGTACTTTATATATTTGAAATATATAATGCATTGCCGAAAGTACCAGCTTTTATGGTAAACTAAAATAAACTTCGAATTAAACTTACAGTATATGTCATATATTCATATATAGTCGTAATTGCACATTTGTAATGAAGTTGCAATTTAGTGAATATATGAACTTTAAGTGTCATATCAAACAACACACTACAGTTAAAAATATAACCAAGTGCTTGTTTATTTATTAACTTTAATTTTGACTAAATTACCGAGTGCACTTTTTTAAAAGTATACTTAAGTGTCATGAAAGTGTACTCTCAGTACACTTAAGTGGCCTTTTATTTAATTATTGTTATATTGTATGCATGTAATGTACTTTTAAGATTTGAAGTAGACTACAAGTGCACGTTCAATACACTTAAGTGCACTTAAGTGCACTTATTCACAAGGGTAACTGATTTCATACTGTACATACACTTAAATTACTTTTGGGTCTCGTTTTTGATTGAAGAAATTCCCAAATGACGTTGAACAATGAAGTTAGTTCTGATTGAAGAGGCTGTTGTTTGAGAATTTGTAGGTTTTTATGGAACAGCCTGTATATTTTTAAGCAAAACACGAAGAGGAAGTGTGCACAGTCCCTTACACGGGCCCCTGGTTTGAGGCCGTCAGAAGGTTGCCATCCTTAACTCTCTGTGAATGTTTGTGTAATCTGTTCGCTGGCAGAACTAGCAGGAGGAATGAAACAGAGACCACCAATTACAGTTCGTTTTCCCTTTGTGTAAGGATACAATAATCTTTATGAATATCAACACTGGCTTTGCATTAGGATAACATATTTGTGGAGCAGTAAGTAATGATTGTCCTAAAACAGGGCACGTGTTTCATAAAAATCCCTTCAAAACACATTTTCATCATATTTTGAGTTAAAAGATAAAAAATATAATTGCTCAATTTTATAATGGACTGTGTAGTTTTACCACATTCAAATCTTTGTTTCTTTTTTTTCCCCACCAAGCCCATTGGATCCATTAATAAAATTGTGTTAAAGGTGCATTGCGCAACTTTTCATGTTAAAAATACCTGTTTTTCTTCCTATACATGCTTAAAGAACTGCCTGATGGGCTGATTGAGCCCTTCTCTGCTCACTGAGATTGCCTCTATAATCCTGTACAGTAAAATATATAAGAGGGATTCGGGCTCGAATTTGAGACTGGGGGTGACGTCATGCGCGTTCACGCTCTTCAGGCTGTCTCGCAAGTTTGTGTATTCGCCGGCGCCGCCATTCTCCGCATCAGCGGACAACTCATGCGTCAAAAATAGAAGATGGATTCAAAGAGACCGGCTTGTTGTCCATTCCAAACCCCAACGCAAACTCCACGTAAAGTTAAAAAAAGAAAAATTTTGTCTAGTGCCACCAAAAGGGCCAAATTGGAGTCAGACAAGCGTCGGAGTAAGACGAGAGTCAACCTCGGGAAGGCATTCAACAAATGGAGAGATCTCCGGTCTGCTCTTGGTCTCAAACGGGATCCTCAGTTGGCTTTTTTCTTGATAAAACGGTAAGATATAGCCCAGTCTCTAATGTTTGATACGGCCAATCTATGTATGACAACAAATGATGATGCGTAAAATGTGTAATGCTTTAGCGTAAGCTAGATACATGTACAATCAGAATTGATTTTACTACCATTGTTAGTGAACAGTTTCATAAACTAGGAATTGTGTTCGGAAGAATAGTACAACATGAAACATAAAACATATCCAATAAAAGATGCTAACGCATTACAATTCTGAGACGGTAATATTTATGAATTACTTTTAAATAACAGTAACAAGTAATATATAATGTATTACAGTTTGGAAGTAACTTGCACAACACTGATTGTTATTGGAATATTCTACTTAGCAGATCAATACAACAGGCTGAACCCCGCAAGTCTTCGGCGGATTAGCCTGTTTGGCTTTTATGAAAACGTCATGGTGACATTTGATTGTTTATTACCTTGAGACATTTGAGTGAACGTTGTTGACCAACCGTGTACGGTATGATTATTATTTTGAACTATTGCGAAGTAATCAATTATATTGTTCATGAACGTGTTTTCATAACAATCATAGGTGGATACAGTAAACACATAAACAAAGTTTTCTACTACCCCCGTTTTCCCCTCACACATAAGAGTAATTTACTCAAATGTCTTTCCTTCCATATATTTGAAATGACTTGCAGATTTATAACTTTATTACCTCTGAAGACATTTTGGCTGTACACCAAAGATCTGTGCGGCAGATGCTCCTTTAGTTATGAACAGCTCATGCTCGTGCATGCGTGCGTGTGCGTGTGGTCTATGAGCGTGCACAAGTCGCGTTGCAGTTTCGCTTGTCGCCAGAGGGGGCGTAGTTCTGCAAAAACTCAGAAACCTGCGTTTTGCACCTTTAATAATGGCATTTTATTATATACGTAAAGTATAATTGAAAAGATTAATATATTCTAATGATGTCAAGATAACACTTTTTACAGAAAAGCAATTGATATTGTTATTTTTCCGTGTTCACGTCATTATCAATTATTAAGTTCTCAAACATTTTTAAGGTTAAAATCATTTAAATTGTGGATGTTATTTTCTTGGGCCTTTTTATTCTGTTTTGACATTTGAAAACCTAAACTAAACGTGTAAATTCATACAAAGGTTGAACTATCGGAAAATAATTTGGCCTTAATCTGCGTCAATTTCCCCTTTTTGATTGTTCTCTTGTTGCATCCCAAACCAATAGTTTTCTGCATGTTGGATACCATACTGACAACGATTATAAAGTCTTTCAGTCTTAAGTCAATTACACTAAAAATTGAACTGATCATAAGAGGTTGCAGCAATGCATGAAAATGGCCATCAAGGCTCATTGGAAATACAGTACTTGACTGCGTTGAGCAAAGCTTCTCAGGTTCTGTCATGTATTATTTCCAATGATCCTGGCTTGAACTCGACACACACACACACTCTCTCTCTCTGTCCCCCACAGGAAGGCTCACCTGATCCTGAGACGAACGGATCGGATCAGTCTGTTCTGTCGCTCGCTCCTCCGCAGTGGCTTCATCCAGAGCCGAACCGAGAGCGTCCCGTACATGCTGTGTCGCAGCGATGACACGAGACCTGGCGGCACTCTATGGCACACTTCACTTCACGAAACCCGGCTAGCCTGTCTGGAGAAAGTCATATCAGTGCAACGCAACATATACGGAAAGTCAAAATTACGATGAGACTTGACCTTCTCTCTTATGGTCTCACGCTTGGCTTTTCGTTTTTCTAAATCCAAATGACTTTGAGACTGTGAGAGGAGGCTTTGTTGTTTCTTTTCTTTTCTTGTTGGAGTTTTCCAAATGCAGAGCCTCGGAATGATTTATTATCATTTGTTTTTATTTTATTTTTTTGTGTGTGTGTGTGTGTGTGTGTGTGAGTGTGTGTCTCTTGCAAGGACATCCCTACTGACGGACTATTTATGAATGTAAGAATTCAACTGCATGGTGCTGCAGAACTCAAACCAGGTTCCCTGATAGTCATTTTGCAAACATATCTCTTGGAATACTTAGCCAAGCAAGACGAGAACATGATCTCTCGGTGGTTTTCCTTCTTTTCTATTCAAGTCTATTAATCTTTTTATAGTTTTGCCACAATTAATTGAGAGAACTGACTAAGAATATTGTCAGGGTCACAAAAAAAAATGCTTTTGAGAACAAGTATAGTCCTGTCGTTTAACACATATTATATTTAGCCGAAAGAATGTTCCTTTAGAGTGTCCAAAGAAATGAAAGGCAAATCAGACCAACAGATTTCATCAAAGTGAATCATCTAATGTATTTGGCAAAGGGTTGTGGTACGAAAGAAAGCAGAATTGTGCATAACTATTTTGTAAATGATTGTCTGGGAACAATGCGTGTTTGTTGAAAACACAGATGAAGAAATGGTACTTCGCCTTGCCTCAACACATTTTCAGTAAGTAAGTTGCTATATTCCATGCTATATTCATTGTGATAGTTAATTATGCTATTGTACATACAATTGTAAATGCAGTATGTAATAAGTGAATATGATTTTTTGTGTGTGGGGGGGTTGGGGTGAAGGGTCTATTAAATATGTATATAGAATCTCAAGAAGTTTTATCTAAAATATGTGAAGGGTCAATTAAATATTGAAAAATAAAAACCTGTTACACTACCTCACGGCAATCTATATTGTAGAACACAACGCCTGCTGCCGAATCTGTAAGATGAAGGGGAAAACTCAAATTCAACTGTTCAGAAGTTAAAATATCCATAACTTATGCTGTTGCCTCTTGAGCATCTTGTTTGCAGCATTTTGGATATGAGTTCCTTGGTTGCCTTAAAGGGACAGTTCACCCATGGCATCATTTACTCACCCTCATGCTGTTCCTGTACGAGTTTCTCTCTTCTGTCGTACACAAAATAAGATATTTTGAAGAATGTTGGTAACCAGACAGTTGACGGACCCCATTGACTTCCATAGTAGGAAATAAAATACTACGGAAGTCAATGCTGGGTGCCATCAACTTTCCCCTTTAAGTGGTAAAACTGTTTCTCAATGCCATTGGTCCACCGTCATTGAGAGAGAAGTCAAACGTGTAAAGCATGGCAAGACAACCAAAGGTTTTAAAGGACTTGAGGACTGACCAATGAGTCAGTGTCAAGAATAAAAGCGAGCAAAGAAGTCAAGACCGCTGTTACCTGAGCATCTTACATTTGCATAACAACATGAGCCGCCTGGAATGAAGAAAGCAATCAGCGTGATTGACAATATTCAAATGGTAAGCAAACCTTTTTTTTAAGGTTTGTATATCTGCAGTTCTAGCTTGGCTTCCTCCTTTCGAATGACAAATATAGACTATTGATTCCCGCTGATACAGACAGTCATTTTAATACATTCAGGTGCAGAACACATATGAGAGTCGGGAGTCGGATGTAGTTCTTTTGGCGTGTTCAAGCACAGGTTTTTCGGCTTTCGACGCCGCTAGTTCTTTGTGTTCGGCTTGGTGTGTCACGGCCTTACAGTACGTCTGGAATAAGCATAAACACAATACATATGCACAACTTAACATGCAAAACATAATGTACTTGGTCAAAACCAGTTATTTTCACATGCATGTGTTGAATCATTTGAAATCTCTCAATGCGACTGGTACATTTGTCTCATAGCCACAACAGCAGCATACATAATATACACTCACCTAAAGGATTATTAGGAACACCACACTAATACTGTGTTTGACCCCCTTTCACCTTCAGAACTGCCTTAATTCTACGTGGCATTGATTCAACGAGGTGCTAAAAGCATTCTTTAGAAATGTTGGCCCATATTGATAGGATAGCATCTTGCAGTTGATGGAGATTTGTGGGATGCACATCCAGGGCACGAAGCTCCCGTTCCACCACATCCCAAAGATGCTCTATTAGGTTGAGATCTGGTGACTGTGGGGGCCATTTTAGTACAGTGAACTCATTGTCATGTTCAAGTAACCAATTTGAAATGATTCGAGCTTTGTGACGTGGTGCATTAAGGTCCTTTCACACGCGATTTTGACGCACGAATAATTCGCGTGATAGTTTTATTTTTTGATAAGCTGTTTGTGTAATGAGTGCGACTTTTATTTTTTCCGCTTCGATGTCCATTTTTTTTTACTTTTGCGGTGACAGAAAAGGCTTCAGCCAATCACATACATGGAAACACAGGTGAAGTTTGTTGACGTTTTGGCTGCTCTGACGTGGCAGCATTATGTGCGAGAGAAGAGAAGTGTCACAACATGAAATGTAAACTAAAAACAAGCAATACATTGAAACTAGAAACCTTTTATAATGACAGCATTTTTATATTGCCTATTCCGCATCTCAATGCACGCATACCTTATCATTTATGACATGACGTTGTTTGCTTAGGGACCAAAAGAACGAGGCATGGGATAAAATAGCTGGGATAGTTGGTGTCTCCGGCGAGTTGATGAAGTGCTTGCTGATGATTTATAATATTTTTGACTATTCATTATTATTAATGTATCGTATCGTTGGCTATACATCGAGATGCGTATGGCATCGGCCTCAGCTATGGAGATGCACATCCCTAGCCCAATATATCGAAAACATTTCAAATGGGTCAGACATAATTTTGGCCACTTTAAGTTTTGTTTTGTAGAAAGCCTTTCTTTAAAGTGAATTTCGTTTTGTATAAATTGTATTTTAATTTTATTCAATGTTTCATCAACAAATTGCCTGGATTAATAGGAATAAGAAGCAAATATAGTAGACAATATAATTAGGACACGGAGGCGCCGGCGCGTGAACTGAAGCACGTCTCATACCGAAAACTGACAGAAAACACTAATAAACAATTCAAATGTTTAATCCATAATCCTTACTTTGGCCGGTTCTTTGTGGCAAAGTTTTAGCTACTTTACAAGATTAGCATACTCCCCTTTAGACTATCTGTTCTTTAAAGTCCCCGTGAACGAGAAGTTGCAAACGACTTTTCTCCAGGGTTGTGACGTATTTCCGAGAGAAACGGAATACTAAATGAGGCAAAATAGTGGGCGTGGCTTTTCTTCCAACTAGCACCTGATTGGATCTAGAAAAGTAGGTGTTTTCATTCCCCCTGTCTACTGTCAGTTGGATGGGCGTGGTTACGGATGTTAAGCGGACACCCAAACCGACAAACCTACGTCATCAGGGAAGGTCCTCCAATGCAGAGGGGAGGGGACATTTCAGATTTTGATTAAAGATTACGAAGCCAAAAATTTTTTTTGTGTGGATTGACTTGCATGGATGAATTGTTCACCACAAAACGATCAATTTAGGCAAACAAAGTAAGTATGGTCAATTTTGAATTCATGGGGACTTTAAGATTGGGTGCACACAAAACCCTCTTTTCTGTCTTTTAAAGAAAACGAAAAGCTCATCTTCACTGGATGATGATGATGAAGTGTCCGTGTTTTCTCAGCTGTCGGCGCGAAAGTTTTGGAATGTTGAAGCTCTGAACGTCGCAAATTCGCGTCGCGGCTGATGTGAATGGTTTTGACGCGAACTATTCGCACGCGAACTATTCGCTTTTCCGTTTCGCTTTTCCGTTACGCGTCCAGTGTGAAAGGGCCTTTATCCTGCTGTAAGTAGCCATCAGAGGATGGGTACATGGTGGCCATAAAGGGATGGACATGGTCAGAAACAATGCTCAGGTAGGCCGTGGCATTTAAACGATGCCCAATTGGCCCTAAGGGGCCTAAAGTGTGCCAAGAAAACAAGAAAGTGTGCCAAGAAAACATCCCCCACACCATACCGGACGCGAAACGAAAAATTCTGTGTCAAAATTTATAGGCAAGACAAGTAGTTTGTTTAGACATGGGTTGTATGGAATTACAAACCTGCGCACATATTTTCAAAAGTACATAACTATAGAATAATTTCTGAATGTGCATGTGAACGGCGTCAGCGTTAATCAAAGGTTCGCGTTTAAAGTCTGATCATTTCGACGGAGGTGAATAAAGCTATAAAGCCAAAACAATCTCTGTTACCTTAAATTATATGTTTATCTCTGTAAAGCTGCTTTGAAACAATCCATTGTTAAAAGCGCTATATAAATGAAGATGACTTGACTTGACTTGACCATTACACCACCACCACCAGCCTGCACAGTGGTAACAAGGCATGATGGATCCATGTTCTCATTCTGTTTACGCCAAATTCTGACTCTACCATCTGAATGTCTCAACAGAAATCGAGACACATCAGACCAGGCAACATTTTTCCAGTCTTCAACTGTCCAATTTTGGTGAGCTCTTGCAAATTGTAGCCTCTTTTTCCTATTTGTAGTGGAGATGAGTGGTACCCGGTGGGGTCTTCTGCTGTTGTAGCCCATCCGCCTCAAGGTTGTGCGTGTTGTGGCTTCACAAATGCTTTGCTGCATACCTCGGTTGTAACGAGTGGTTATTTCAGTCAAAGTTGCTCTTCTATCAGCTTGAATCAGTCGGCCCATTCTCCTCTGACCTCTAGCATCAACAAGGCATTTTCGCCCACAGGACTGCCGCATACTGGATGTTTTTCCCTTTTCACACCATTCTTTGTAAACCCTAGCAATGGTTGTGCGTGAAAATCCCAGTAACTGAGCAGATTGTGAAATACTCAGACTGGCCCGTCTGGCACCAACAACCATGCCACGCTCAAAATTGCTTAAATCACCTTTCTTTCCCATTCTGACATTCAGTCTGGAGTTCAGGAGATTGTCTTGACCAGGACCACACCCCTAAATGCATTGAAGCAACTGCCATGTGATTGGTTGATTAGATAATTGCATTAATGATAAATTGAACAGGTGTTCCTAATAATCCCTTAGGTGAGTGTATATCTGAGAATTCAGGGATATTTAGTTTACTGTAGATGGTGTCTTCCATGTAAAATGACCTCATGTACATTGTGTGAACCCCTAGGGTCCTGTTTATTTATAGCTTCCGATTATTAGTTCATGTCTTCATTTGAAGGATACAAATTTTGATCGGGGTACTTAAGGCAAGGCAAAAGGGTTGAAGGAATTTTGTAACCAACTGAACTCAACTTAGCATTGCTTCTTCTAAATTCCTCTACCTTCCTAAGCCATTTGACTTAAGTTGAACAAAAGTGACTTAACATGTAAATATCATGCTAAACAGTAGAGGTTTAATGGTAAACATAAGCGTACTGAAATGGCACAATATTGTTTATATCTATATACGTTGATGGTGTCGAACACATAATGAAGCACACAGAGCCGGATAAGTGCACGATCCAACATGAGATATGCTTTGTTCAGTAAACCAAACAAACACAAAACATGGTTTGCCTTTGTTTTCTCACTGAAGAAACATGACATCACAACCGAGGTACATCCCAATCTGTTTTTTTTTTTCTGTGTAGCGTTACACCCCTACTAAAAAGTAGTTCCCCATATGCATGTAGTGAATCCAGTAGAACTGCCCTTCAGTTATTAGCAAGCATGGGGCAGGAAAACTTTATGGTTTTAGTTAACATTGTACAAACCTCAGGGGATATGACTGGGAGATCCACATCCATCAAAGAGGCCAATGTGAGACTCTCTTAAATTCAGTAAGTAGATGTGATGAGGCGATCGGAAGAGTAGATTTGTCACAGGAGAGAGGTAAGGATAGCGTTGTGATCGATCAGATTACATGCGCATGTTCCTCTCAAACTTTAAAGAACTGCATTTGTTTCCTGGACGTAGTTCAATACGCCCCAGCATTATGTTGGTTTGATGATTGAGGAACCATACATAATGTGTTTGTTTTACTAATCTATACATGAGAGCAAATGCTAAAGTTAATTTAGCACAGTTTATGACCGCTCTTAGAGTACAAGCGCAAGAGTGGCTTTAACTCTTTCCCCGCCACAGACAGAATTTTCCGGAAATCCATGTTTTCACAGTTATATGGTAGCTATAACGAATATAACGCTATAACGAATCTTATGAAATATTAAAAAATCTCTGGATCAAAACACTGGGGGAAAAAAAGCAGAAACAAGCAATAAAAGCATGTTATCTTTGTTACAATTTCCGCTTCTTTTTTTTACAAACTTGCATTCAAGTGTTGATAAAAAAGGAATGCATGAGGCTAGATTAAAATGTTGTTTGTTTGTTTGTTTGTTTAAAAGCAGAGGGTCTGTTCTTTCTTTTGATATATTCCATGTACAGACGTTCATACAACACAATATTCTGGGGAACATGTAGGTTTTGTGAAAATTATCAAAAATGCTGGAGGTAACTGGGAATTTTTCTAAAAGACGCAGGCAGGGAAAGAGTTAATTTTGCGTCTTTTTCCGTTCTTTCTATTGAGAGATCCATCTTAAACTTGAGACTTCCCTGTCTACCATTATGAAACCTAGTGATCAAGCCCTCGTAAACTAAATTGCTCAAGATTAATTTAGAGGCTCAAATATATACCTCCTTTTTTCATGCACATTCTCATTCAGAGATTGATCTTTAAGGAGACACAGAAGGGTTATATGGCTGAAAACAGGTAAAAGTGATCAGTCATTTTCAGTTGTTCTTCTACAGCCATGCCAAGTCTGTGTGTTAAGAGAAGAACTATCTGTGGTCTGTTTCTCATTGTGAAGCATCTCAGGGACCAAAGCAGTGGGTCTTCCTTAATCAGACTTAAAATGTAAAAAAAAAAAAACCCATTATATATAGCTATATATATATAATCACATCTAAAGTAGCATGTCATTTCACCGGAAGTAGAAGGCCATCTGGGTAGTTTTTGCCTACTGGACATACTTTGGCGTACAGTTTTTCACATACTACGTATATAGTAGAGAAGTAATCAATTTTGTATGCATTGTTAGATTATTCTGCTCGCCCAAGTTACTAGCATGTGTAGCGCATTGCTAGCATGTTCAACAAAATTATAGCATGCTTTAGCACGTTCATAATGTTTTAACAAGCTGCTAGTGTGTTTTAGCACTTTGCTAATATTTCTGACCTGTTTTTAGCATGTTAGCATAGTTTAACATATTGCTAGCACGTTTTACCACATCACTAGCTTGATTTAACACATTGTTTTTAGCATTATGTTAACATATTTCTTATTATTCAGCATGTTAGCATGTGTTAACACATCAATAATGTTTTAATATATATTGCTAACGTGTTTATATTTTAGTATGTTAACGTAGCCTATTATAAAAAAAATAAACGTATGTATAAACATTATAAACAAACATTAACATTGATAATGTTTTTGCATGATACTAACATGTTTCTAACATGTTTTAGCATGTTAACACATTGATAATGTTTTGTTGATAGCATGTTTTTAAATATTTAGCATGTTAACACACTGATAGCGTTTTCACGTTTGTTAACATGTTTCTTACGTTTTAGCATGTTAATGTGTTAACACATTGATAATGTTTTAACATGTTGTCAACATGTTTTTTTACGGTTTAGCATGTTAACGTGTTAAGACATTGATAACCTTTTAACATGTTGCTAACATGTATCTTAAATGTTTTAGCATGTTAGCATGTGTCAGCACTGATAATGTTGTTGCATGTTGCTAACATTTTTCGCACATGTTTCTTACATGTTTAATCATGTTGCTAGCATGTTTCTGGCATTTTATAACATTTGCATGTTTTAACACATTGCTAACATGCTTTAGCTAAAGTAAAAGTTTTAACCTTTAATGAAACTGGATTGTTCATAGATTTGATCACTTTTAGGGAAACCGTAAGTCTGATAGATAGGACGAGTTACTGTTATAAATCTGGTCTCTAGAAATGCACCTTTAATAATAGATCATATATTGTCTTTGTCAAACCAATATAATAAATGTAAACATGCATGAGTGCATTGATAGTCACAAAACAGCAAACAACCATAATGTTTGCTAACATTAATTTCTTCAGGAAATGTTTCTTTAACATGTTCAGGTTCTTCCAAGTTGGATGAAACCCAAATATTTTATCATATTTACCTGATTGTTCTGTTTATTATTAATGCATGTCAACTGCATTTTCCAAATCCCACACACACCGAATCCAATCCCGAAACGCTGGAATGGTCAAAGAGTGGACGATACACCAGTAGTTACCAGTGCTTTATTTATACACAATACATGACGGAGAAATAGTCATTAATTTTTCAAATAGTGATACATCAGATATGTTAAGCACCAAAATATAACTGTACAATAAGATTACATTTGTTAACATTAGTGCATTAAACAACAGCTTATTAAAACAATTGCACATTTTCTTTGTTAATATATAAACAGACTATACTGTTCATTGTTAATGTTTTTTTTTTCATAATATATTAGCTAATGTTAATTTACGCCACTGTAAATGTATTATACATAGGAATGAATATAAACCTAGATTAATACATTCTGTAAAACTGTGTCATTGTTATTTCATGTTAGCTATTGCATTGCAAACTAATGTTAACATATAGAACCGTATTGTAAAGTGTTACCCCAAAAAACAAGCATGTCACAACATATATCATCTATGGAAATGTGTATGCACCCTAAAATGCATCTTGTTTCTTGAATCGAGATGTCAGATAGAGATTTGTGTGTGATTTCTGATGGATAGACATCAACTCTATCCACACTAGTGACGTAGTGGATTGGGAATCGCCTCAACTGGATAGAGTTATACATTATGTGCATGAATCAAGCAAAGGTCAAAATATTGACAGAATTTTGGTCATAATTTATTAGCAATGTGAGGTCAAAGAGCAGACATGGCCAGCATCACCATCACCAAACACAGATGGGTTTAACGGGCACAAACACGTCCGTTTCAAGAGAATTTAAAACACTGGCTGAAATTAAAGGACACTTGAAGTACAAGACAGATGATGTAAATATGGCGCATTTCAACTTTAAATAACTGTCATAAATGTATCATTGTGTCTAAGGAATCTCTTTAAATATACAAGGCAATTTAACTGGTACACTTTTTCACATCACTATTTACATCTTCATAATTGAGACATTCATATTAAACTGTTATAAAACTCTCGATCCGTTTCCATTCGTGTTTTTTTTTTTTCTTTTTTTCACACCATCCAACCCAACTTTTCAAAGAAATATATGTCAACTTTGACGACTCCCAATAGTGAGCGCTAGTCAGGGAAGAAACTCGGACTCATCGAACGCTGATGTTTTGCTGTGTTTGTCCATATTTTGACACCTGGACACACACACATTGGCAGGCCAAACACAGAAATATGTTTTCTTCACCTGTCCAGTGCTGATGCATGTGAGCTCTGGATGTTTCAGATTTAAAGAGACATTCGAAATGTATACAGAAGTTGATTTTCATTTTTAAAACCGCAAGATATGTCATGATCCCCTTCTCCTTCATGCCATAGAATAAATGTACTGTGTTAACAAACAATTACAAACATATATTACAACATAGAAGTTACAATCATGTCTCGACTGCATTAGTGGCAGTATTTCCAGAGTGACTGAATGACATTCTGTGACAAAAACACAAGGCGCAAAGCCTTTTTTCTCTTAAATGACATTTTGTTTTCTATTTGTTTGTTGCAACAAAAAAAAAAAAGAGAGATTATTGAATATATAATTCTGAACTAGTGTATTTGTTCTTCAACTTTAGCAATGGATAAAAGAATAAACAAAAGAAAAATAATACAAGAGCCCCTATAACTAAATTTTACATTTATAAGACCATTGTACAAATAACTTACATAATAAAAAATATAACTTACAAAAGTATAACACTCTTAATAAATAGTTCAACTATGTACACTACTATATGTTGCTAATAGACGCAAATCACTAAAATATGGAAGCAGCAAACATTACAGGCATGAGGTACAGCAAGAAATCCTATGCATACAGTAGTGTGTGTGCGTGTGTGTGTGTGTAACATCCCACTGAAAACTTCATTAAACAAGCCAACAGACAGTTTTAGACCTGCACGCTTTGAGGGATTGAGATGCATGAAAATGAGGATTTGGTGTATTTCCGCTCTGCTATTTGTGATCGCTGATTTGCACGCAGTGATGGAGAAACACATGACAAGTGTGAGAAGAGTGAGAATATGACTAAAAAAGTTGCATTTCTGCAGCATTAAAAACAACACAGAAAAAGCATTGGCTGTCAGGCCTGTCCGTCACGAGCGCGGTCAGTGAGTTGGCAAGTTACTGATGTTCGTGTTCATTTGGCAACGTGGATGCTGATCAGTTTTGCTGTCCATCTTGGCAATAAATGCTTACTATTGGTATCTTGAGTACAGGTACATATCATTTCAGGTATTTGTTCTCCCAAGAATATATAACAAACAAAATCTTCATACATTTTCACTATTATAATTGTTGTACTCTCGTGCATTGTATAGTATTTGCTTTTTTCTCTCTGTGAAATATTTCCTACACTTTAGTTCCTTAATAACATCAATAATAAGTCCGTCAACCCAATTCATGAGATGGCTGAATAAACAAACAAACAAACAAGAAAAAAGAAAAAAAAAACATCAGACATAAAAACATACATACACACAATGACCCAATTAAAGACTTATTTTCCACACACACACATATTAAACCCAGTTTTCCATGATCCCAAACGCTTGTTCTGACGAGGCATTTAAATCCAATAAAATTGCGTCCATGTGTCACATTGCTCTGCTGTTTACAATAAAACCAGAGGTGAAGCAAGTGGAACCACAATAATCATCAGTAATCAGAGGCATATGATAATATCATACAGTAATAAGCAACATAAAACACCACAAACACATTCCCTCTCAATTTGTCCTGCCTTACAATAGCAGCGATTTTAGAAGATTTGCCTTTCGTTCAACGAGCTACCCAAAGTGCAGCCGCTGAGGTCAATGACACGAATACTGACTACTGGTACATACGATTATTACTTATTATTATTTATTTATTTTTGTCTTTTTCATTTGATCGTTTCTTTAGAAATATAAATGACTGCACCTGTGACACTACAAGCACAATAAAAAGAAACTATTGACTTCTCTATCTCATGAGGAAATCTTTAAGCCATACATACGAAGACTCGATAATAAACGCATAAAAAAATGATATGGTTGTTTGACTTTCTTCAATAAGTGTTGCTTCCATATTTTTTTTTTTTTTTAAATTAATTATAAATGTCATAAAGTTATTATACTTTAAGTACTATATCTACAATTGCACAAAGTGATGGCCATTATTAAAACATTAGGCAAAATAATCCTAAATGTTTTCCATGCCAATAAAACAGCCGTGAAAAGTTTTTTAAGGGCCCAATATTCAAGAAGCCATCGTATATACATTGAAATAGTTGTTCAGTAACACTTAACAATAAGTTTTAAAATGTTGTATCTGTTGTTGTTACTATGTAATGGACCTCGGCTAACATGAACTAACAATGAACAGTATTTTTGATCAACTTTAAAGATTAACAAATACTGTTTAGTGAGTTCATGTAGCTAACAGGACCTTATTGTAAAGTGTTATTAGTTGGTTCTGCATAAGCGTGACGTTTTGTGAACTTTCCGGAGTATACTACAATAACTTTACCATGTCTCAAGATTATGACTTGGGGCATTTTGAATGAACAGCCAATACAAGTGGACATCAGTATCGATCAGCGGTGTCAAATTCAGCTCCTGGAGGGCAACTGTAGTCTTCAGGAGCAGGTTTGACACACCAGTCAGACGTGGAGATTCACAAAAACTAGACAAAACATTGTAAGGCCATGAGGGGAAGAGGTCTGTTTGAAGGAACGTTCACATTTGGTAGCCAAAGAAACAATGTGTTTATATGTACACTGCCGGCAAAAAAAAGTTGCTGTTTGGAGTCTGTGATTGGATCATCATTGCAGTGGTTATAATGTTTTTAGCATGTCATATGTTTGGCAACAGTTTTTCTAACCCTAATTGATGGAGTGTGTAGCTTTTCAATTCATCAGGGTAGACTTTACAGAGACCTGGACTCTTGCATTGTCAATACAAGATATTGACCAAAAATGTATGCATCTCTTGATGGAAATAACATTTACTTCCATCAAGAGATGCATACATTTTTGGTCAAGATCTTGTATTGTCAATGCAAGAGTCCAGGTCTCTGTAAAGTCTCCTCCAGCAAATCCCAAACACTTTCAATGAATGTAAGATCTGGACTCAGAGGAGCAGATTCATGTGTGAAAATGATTCTTCATGTTCCTCACAATCTGAGCCTGAGGAATCGGACATTATCATTGGAATATGGCCATGATGTGTCTTCCTACACGGGCGTTTAAGAAATGAAAAGCTACACACTCCATCAATTAGGGTTAGAAGAACTGATGCCAAACATATAACATGCTAAAAACATAATAATCACTGCAATGATGATCCAATCATTGACTCTTAAGCACCTTTTTTGTTTTTGGCCGGGCAGCTGAAGTACATTTTTTTATACATTAAGTAATAATAAAGTTTTGTTTTATGGTGATTTTGCGTATATAAAGTGATTCTGATTATGAAGATAGAAGCTTTTTATTTTTTTTTATTGGCAGCACATCCATGGCACAAGCGCCCGTAGCATTTTACCTTGTTTCAAATGGGCTAAAAACACTTTCAAGTGTTTAAAAAGTTGGCACATGTGCGTTAGTTACCTTTTAAAAGTGTTTTCGACTGGCAACGTTCACTGACATTAGAAATAGTGTGAAAGGGTCTCCATTGCTTTTCTGTATTACACTATCAGGGTCAATTTCATAATGAAAAGTACTACCGCAATAGTAGTCCATTGTGGTCTTCTGAAGCTGATGGATTTGTGTGAGGAACTGACCAAAGGTTAGATTTAAGTATGGCACCTTTGGACGTCACACCACGGTTTAATGTCATTGGTTCCCATGGGTGTTGTAACCAAAGACTGACATTTGAGAGCGGCAGCAGATGGAAAGATTCTCTTTTAATAAAATCTTCAATTTCAGTCTCTTCATCACACAAAGCTGCAGCTTCGGAAGACTGCTTTCATGATGCCTTTAACTCATTCTATTGACATGCTCGTTTTCACACACAAAAATGCATAATTAAAAACTGAGGGTGAGTAAATGATGATGGAATTGTCCGTTTTTGGGTGAACTAACCATTTATATTAAACAAAAGGTTAATGACAATGGCCTCTACATTCATATATTGTGTCTATTATGCATTCTGACCAGATGAGTTACAATTCAGCACTGGCCTGGCGCTGTAATGGGAGGTGTTCGGTCACTGGCGGTTATATTGATCAGAGGTAAGTGTTAAGGCAGACTGACGACACACTGGATTCCTGTTGTCTGTTGTTTGACTAATTAGCAGCAATCGTAGCAGCAACAACAGCAGCAGCCATGCTAAAGAAACCGCTTCATTCTCACCTCATTCCTGCACGGATCTATCCGTGTGCATCTTAAATAAACCTCAAATCACAAGTATTTCATAAATAGTGTGCGACGGGACCTGTAGCCGCTCCCCGTTGCGCATTTCTATTTGATGGATTTCTGATGCTTTCACTGTAGGAACATCAAAAGAATCAGTGATTAGTCTTTAAAAATGGCCTGCGATCATGTGATTGCTTTCCAGCCAACCGTACTATCCTTGTTTTGGGACCAAGTCCGCTTCACAAGGGACGACTGAGGTCACGTCCTAAAACGAAATAAAACAAATCAAACTGTTCTTTCTTCTTTTGAGATGATGCTTTTTTCGGCCTTTGGTCAAATCACAATGTGGAAAGCTATCTCTCGTATTTTTCGTCCTGGTTCACTTGCTTTTGTTTTTTTTTTTGTTTTTTTTTTGTTTTGTTTTTATGGGGGTCATGAGTGATGTTGATGCTTCTACACAAACCAGCTTCAGTCCTTTTCTGGGGTCATGGCATTGGGATCCTTTTCCAAACGTGTTGTATTGTAAGAGATAGCAGGTAGACTTGGACTTGGAAAGGATGAACAGCTATAAGAGGAGAGAGGTACAACTGTGAAGCAGCAGCATTTCTGGGAGGGATATCTAATCCTTTCCCAGTCCGCGCACCGGCTTGGTGGAGCGTTTTAACCAAGCGAGTGCAAGTGCTCGCCCTTCCGGTTCTCCAAGGCGTTGGGGTCCCGGCAAGAGCACTCTCTTCGGGTGTCACAAGACATGGGGAACGGAATCACCTTGAAGGAGAAAAGAAAAACACATGTTGGTCAAGACATGCTCTGCACTTGGACTTGAAAAATTGATGAGCCCCTTGGAGGGATTGAAAATAGAATTTGAATGGCATTTGGCACTTGACGTCACAATTGAATGTTGGCAGTGCGTCAGTGACACCAGCTGCTGTGGTGCGTCTCCCTCGAGGCAGGCCTCGGATGCTTTTCGGGATAAACTGCATCTCCATTCGCTCAAAACTAGGACCATATGTGCAGTCGGCGTTTGCACATTCACTTAACCATTTGTCTTAGAGGCCGAGAAGACTGATTTGTTCATGACGTGAACTCGTATGCCAATGTATCTTGGTGTACAACAAAGTGCATTTTCGAACTCATAGCATCGATAACGGAGTAACATCATGTCTATTTGTACCAGTTGCGGATTTCATACTGACATGACTATGTAAACCATTGGTAGGTTGAAATGTAACTCATTGTGATTTAAAATGTAGCTCTTTGTGATTATGACAATGCGATTATTCACAAAGATATGTGGAGTAATGCAATTTTAATAACATTATACAGGTAAATTAGCTTAAAGCTTCCTGTAAGAAAAACATAGTCCATCACATTGTACAAAACAATCGACCTTGTTGAAAACTCCACCAATATTACAGTAATATTAAAAGGGTCCAAATATGCCCTTTTACGAAGTCTTGATTTTGTTTTTGGAGTGTACTAGAATATGTTTTCATGCTTGATTGTTCAAAAAACGCATTACTTTTCACATATTTTACTTTTCTTTTTAAACTCCTCTCTCTCCAGTCTGGTTGAAAGCGTAATTTTCGAAGAAGCCCCTCCTTGCGAAATACGAAATGTGCTGTGATTGGTTAGCTGGCCCCCGTGTGGTGTGATTGGCAGCGCTTAGCATGTGTTCAAGAAATGTCCCGCCCCTTCATAACCGCGAGCTCTAGTGAGATGTAAATTTTAACGATGGCATCAATTTCAAACCATTTCGAGCCCGATTCAGACCCTGACAATATTAAGAAACAACGGATTTCAAGCACAGACTTTGCAAGCACGGATTTCACAGGACGTTTCAGAGTGGTATGTTTTTTTGTTTTTTTTTGTAATGTTCTTAAAGATACATCATATTTGTCAGAAAACTATGCTAATCCAAACAGTAATCGATCACAAGACAGATCATTTCCCTATGGGGCGGTGAACAGTCTTACAAAAGCAAGAGCTTACAAAAGCTACAGTAAACTACATCAATACTGTAATGTAAGTTAGCAGGCTAGCGGAGGCACAGCTTTGCCCTTCCTTTACATAATAGCTATCATAGCAACTTTGCAAATGTTGTTTATGCTCAAAACAGCAACATTGCACACTAACTTAAGTATTAAATGGGTCCTTGATTATGATTTCACTTTTTAACTTAAGTTCCCAAAGGCCTCCGCTGCAATCAATAATGTTTGTATGGAACAAGCGAGTGTGAGTCTGCAGTTTGATTCAAGAGGCTGAAATATAATCTTGCTATGATTGACAATGAATATTGGAATGTTATAATAAAGTAATAAAAACTTAAAAGACTTAAATCTAAAAAAGCATCGGATACTTAATTCAAGATTTATTTAGTTAAATGATATTGATCAATTTCTTTTTGAATTTACAATTTTCTTCTTATATTTATAGTTTAAAATATGTGTAGCTTTATTTCGGTTACACAAAACAACTTTTAATGAGGATCTTAAGATACGTCTACTGGATAACAAGACACAAGTACTGATGAAGAAAACGATGTTTGTAGTGTGAGAGCGCAGTGATCCGGACGGAAATGGCATGTATGACTCAGTAATGAAAACAAAACATGTTTGTGTGAGCAGCACTTAGTCTTTCCTGCGAAGCTTTTACAAGCATGAACCGGACACATATCAAAACCAGCCGTCATTGCCCTGCGTGGCATTTCCTATCCAACCGTGTGCCTTCCCTCACGTTCCAACACATTCAGATTGGCTTTCGCTAACCTTGCTGAAAAAACACCCTACAGTCGTTTACTGGCCAGGATGGGAAACCAGCTGACAACCCGCATCAAACAGATCAACCATTTGTTATCAACGAGGATTGTTATCATCCCACCCTAATAAAGGTGTGCAGTTGTTTTCATGACTTCTTTTTCAATCTTCCCTTCTCACGACACACAACCTTCCCCAGTTCTCGTTTAGCACCCTCTCTTTATCTCACCATCCGAGTAAGATGTGGGTGGCAAATCTAACATGGTTTCCTCTGCCCTTGACCCTAGGGTGGCTGGACCAGCTGCCACATCTGGGGCTCATCGATGGTGGCTGGGAATGTCAGCATGGGGCAGAGGCCAGTGCAGAACACACACACACACACACACACACGTCACGGCGCACGACCCCCCCACCTCTGCAGGGCTCCTGGCAGAACGCACGTATGTGTCAGACAGCAGCTGAAGGGGGCTGGGGATCGGGGCGCAGACGGAGAGCTTCAAAACAGACCAGAATAATGTTGGTCTGCACTGAGGCTCAGCCGCGTACGTCACGACATTCGTAAGACCATGATTTATTACATTCAAAACTGAGAGAGAATTTGAATGGCATCTGTTTATTGTTTGAGAAACAACAATAGTTTGTTTTACTCCTGTCATCGTAAGATTAATCAATAATTTTTTTTTTATGAAATGAGAAATAATAGTTTCACTCTGCTTGCACTGTAAACTCAGAGAACGAGTATTATCGTTAACTAAAACTGAAACCATACAAAATAAATTCTTTATTTGACACAAAATAAACATTTCTTAAGCTTTTTAACTTATTTTATTATTTTATTGCAAATCTAACAATAAGTCTAATTTCTAACATTAGTTATGAACTGACTATGAGTAATATATCATTACAGCATACTGTATGTTACCCTTTGTTAATGTTAATTTATAAAAATAGAACAGTTCACTGTTAGTTCATGATAGTTCACAGTGCATTAACTAATGTAAACTGATCTTAAACGCACACGTCACAACATATTCTTTAGTAATGGTTTAAATTTCGACATGGCCTGTCAAACATAAATAGGCCACAATTAGGCTGATGAAGCGGGAAATTTGATTATTCAGATTATTAATATGAACTCTTTCCCCGCCATTGGCTGTCCATGTTTTTACTGGTAGGGGCCGCTGTTACGCATCTCCTGAAAGTGGAGAATCTCTGTCTCTGAAAGTTCAAAACACACGCGTAAAGCCGAGAGATAAAAGCATTGCTCGTGCGCGCTTGTAGTCTTTGAAAAATAAAAAAAAATTCCCAGCTTTTTGTTCAAAATGTTGTGGTTTTTTATAAAACTTGCCCACATTCAAGTGTTGATAAATGCATGACGCTAGAATAAAATGTTTTTGTTTTGTTTTTTACAGCAGAGGCTCTGTTCTATCTTTTAAAATATTGCATGTTTGGATATTCATACAACAAAATATTCTGGCGGCCATGAAAGTTTTGTGAAAATGCTGGCAGTGGCTGGCAACTTAAAAAAAAAAAAAAAAAAAAAAAAAAACACTGACGGGGAAAGAGTTAATAAAGTTACCTATGGATTGAACATTGGTTTGTTGGTACGTCCGTAACATTTACAACATGCTTTCCTTCAGTTCAAACTGTTACTCGTGTGTTCAGGCCATTAAACACGTGGAAAGTCACGGGAGGCACAGCCTTCAGTTTCAGCCTCGATAGGGGAAACCTTGTTGTGAGAGTCTCGGAAACTCTGCAGAAACAGCAATCTTGCTCCAATCTTGCACGGTTGGCACTTCATTGACACTTTTCCCTAAAACAGCTTAGATTAAAGGAAAGATTTTGGGAAAACTGAAAAGCTCATTTGGAAATGTGGTTTTATAGCCATAAACTTTGCAGGGCAAAAACCAACATGCGTTGATAATTATGTCTTATAAAAAGGTAAGAGACACACATTTGCTCCCGCCCGACTGCAGGCCGGCCCCTGGAGGAGTTCCCTGCTTACATTTATTACCTTGGCACAGTTTTGGGTGTTGGGAATGCAAACAAGAACCCACTGAATTCAGGCTGTCCCTCATACATCTTAAAAAGCCACTGAGAATCTGAATTTGGTTGTTTAGAATGGTTGGTTTTATTATTTTAATGACACTTTTTGTGTTATTTTAATGTACAACGGAATAGACTGTAAAAGGTTATTGGAGTATGTAATACAATTTTTTTTTTTTTTACTACTACTTTTTACTCTTTTGCTATTTTTTTACGGGTGAAACTCGAAAAATTTGAATATCGTGCAAAAGTTCATTTATTTCAGTAGTTCAACTTAAAAGGTGAAACTAATATATTATATAGACTCATTACATGCAAAGTGAGATATTTCAAGCCTTTATTTGTTATAATTTTGAAAAGGTTTTCATATATCTGTAAGCCACAATCATCAAAATTATAACAAAAATTGTATCTTTCTACTGCAAACTGTCACTGTCATTGTTTTCTTTGTAAAGTGTACTGGCAATTAATTTCAGATTGAATGGTTTCAAAGTAAATCCTACAACAAATGTTATTCAGTGTAGTAGGTGCAAAACAAGCTACGTGTCGAAACGCAATAGTTAGGGATTTGTTGACATTTCTAACCATCCATATGATCATAGTAAAAGTAAAAGGCAAAACTGATCCGCTGACAGCTAACATTACAAGGTCACGTCCTTCTACTTTACCAAACTTGAGAGCTTAAAATGAAAATCTAGCTTTTGACTTCCCATTCTCAGGCAGAAAGGAATCTCCTCTAAATAAAACCGAAGGCTTTCTCTCTCCAATCCCTGATATGCCCACTGGCCTCCTTCCTCATGCCAGCAGCTTGTAATGATTAGTAAAGCGTCCTGCAGTGACCTTAGATGCTGTTTGACTCGCACCTTCAAAGTCCCAGAGAGGAATAATATACAGCCAGCCACCCAGAACATGTTAATACGCAAACCTTTCAGAGAACACGACGAGAGCACGGCAGGGTGAGATAACGAAGAGAAACAAACACACAAGCAGCAGGGAAGAGCCTCGGCTTCCTTTGCTTTAAAGTCATCGTAGCAAAAGAGAGGGTCGCCCGAAGAGAGGCATACCTCATTGAAGAGTCAACATTAACATATGCATTTAACTATGCATTCATCTCTGCATTATGTAGCTGTTGGAGCTTGACGGGTTTTGTCACTATGAAATGTCACTGTATGAAAAGAACCAGGTGAAAAGACTTAGCATAGCATACATGTTTAGAACGACAAGACGGCGAGTAGATGGAGAAATTTCACGCGATTATTCCCGCACGCAAAAATAAACACAGCGTCAGTGTAGTTCGATTCATGAACAAATGACTCATTTTTTCTCACGTTGCTGCTTTGAATCAGTCTGACGATTCCTTCACTGAATAAACTCATCATATCGGTCAGAGCAGTTCCTGAATCTGACTCGCGTAACTGAATTTAACATTACTCTCAGGGATGTCAATCTCGAAATTTAGCACTTCTATAATGTTTACCTATCTGCGCTTGAACTGATGCTGTCGAACACAAACCAGAAATGATCACACTGGGTGAATTACCTCAAGCAATTATGTGTATATCCATGCATTAACCATGCATTTACATCGAGACATTTATATAGTCAGCAAACAGGCTATCCAAAGTGTGGAAGTTGGTGAATAGGTGACATTTTCTAATGAAATTTCCCCAATTCAATCAATTCTTCCAAACCTCATATTGTGTTGTGTACTGCAATGTCCTGTATAAATCCTAAACATTTTCTCACACACTGATCCCTGCATATTGGTCTTCCCGATTCCAGTCGCTCTTAAAAAATTCAACAGATTTTATTCCTCGCAACCCTCAAGAAATCCTTGTCTGTTCCTGAGAGAAATGAAAATCAGGTGGTGAGGTCACAAAAAGTCTTGGTTGGGATGACTAGGAGCAAATTTCAAGGGACAACAAACAGTCACATACTATCTCAAGTGATTATCATGTCAAAATACTCCAGGAATGGCGCAGAGAAGTTAAGTGCAATTTGAAATCAGAGGCTCAAAACAAAGCAGACCGCCGCTTATCTGTGCACTAATGCGTGAACTCCATTGATCTGCACTTGTGTTTGTGGGCCTGACCAGGAAATGTATGAATGAGTTTGGGAATTTAAACAGATAAAGATAAAGTGGTGCAAATATAGGACACATTGGGGGGGGGGAACTCCTGGAGCCAAACACTAGAACTCAGATTCCCCCTCATCACATCCAACTCTGGCAATCCATCCATCGCAATATGATTGCTTCTTTCAGAGTTATTTTATTCTGTTCTTCCCTAAACCCTGGCTATTTCCAGGGACAGGATGTTTTGCAAAACCCTGCTGATATAATTTGCTTCAAGGACTGCCAGGACGCTGATCTAGGCTCAGGATGCCAGGTGACTCTCCTATCAGTTGCCGCTTTTCCAAACATCAGACACAGACTCGATCTTTTGAGTACAGAATATTGTTTTTCAAGGGTTATAAGTGGGCATTTTGGCCTTTAAGAACTCACTGGATTAACTAAAATGAGAAATATTTCTCAACAAAGTTTCTCAAATAACTTTCAAACGAGATGTCCACGTGCATGAGTGAGCAAACTGATACTGTTACAATGCAATGCAACGCAACCAAAAAGCTCGAGCTCATCAACAGATTACTTTATCTCGTCCCATTCTGCTGACGTTCGCCTGCCAAGTGTGAGACATACTATCAGAAGGAAGGAGACACCAGCAGTCTGGCTTATAGCTGGAGAACAATCTAACCTTCTATCAACACTGGAGCATGGTCAACTCCCGCTAAGATGTCTCCCATGTCTGCTCAATGACGTAGGCTGAACATTGTGAAAGTCCCAAAAACATCCTCTTGTAGACTGGATTCAATAAATCATCGCTGTTCATGCTATTTCAATTCTCCTTTACAAAACCCAATGGTCCAGTTTCACAGAGAGGGCTTAGACTAAACCGGGATTAGGCCTTAGTTCAATTAGGGCATTTAAGCAGCTTTTATAAACATGCCTTAGAAAAAAAAAAACATTACTGGTGTGCATCTTGAGGCAAAACAATGGCACTGACTTATTTTAAGACGTATCAGTGCAAGTTACTTCCATTTAAAACAGCTCAAATATGCATTTTAGTCTAGCTTAAGCCTTGTCTGTGAAAGAGGGGGAATGTCTCTGATTAAAACTAGTTTAAAGCCCAATGAAACAAAAGTAGTACAAGGGTTAAGGAGAATAATTACAGGATTTATTTGTACGGAGTCCCTAAAGGGAGATGGTGGTGGGAAAAAAAATGGAAGATGGGAGGAAAAACAATAAGTGAATGATTTTGCGTTCCCCCCCAAATGTTTTACATTCCCCCCAAGAAACTTTGCGTTTGCTTGCAAAACCTTTTGAGCTCTTTGCGAGCGAACGCAAAGTTTCTCAGAGGAATGCAAAACATTTGCAAGAGAATACGAAAACATTGACAAATTATTTGTCCTCCATCTCATATTTTTTTCCCACCACCATGTCCTTTTAAGGCTACTGTACGCATATTTGTTTTTTAGCATTTGTATTTATACTAAATGTGTTGTAATTTCATAGTTTTGTAGAAGCCTATGTAACAATGTATGGATACTGTGGAAGAACAATGGTAAATTTCACGGAATATTTATTTATATTATAACATAGTCAGAATATTCAAATTTTTTGCTTTTAAAATAAGGTATTTATTCTTTTTACATACATCACTGTTGTTAATGAAAGTACATTTTCATCCGATCCCAAATGCAAGCTCGGTGCTTTACTGTCAAGTGTGCATTTCCAAGAGACAAAATGTCCAATGTTGTTATTTACCGCATTTATTGATTATTTTATTATCATAAAATCACTATTGCATTTAATCACCATATGGAGAACCTTGTGGCATTGGTGCCATTGCTCTGTTTAGTGTTTGAACTGAAAGTGAAAATGATTTGCCAATTCCAAAGATATCTGATATTTAATATATAGCTGTGTGAATGTGAAACCAGACACCAAACAGTTGTTAAAATGTGTTGTCAGTTATTCTGGGCGGCTTGTTAGGACGAAAAAATAAATGGATGAGATGGGAATTATCTCTTGTGCATTTTATGCCATTTCCATAATTTGAAATATTAATTGAATGTGTGTTGTCACGAGTACAGGAATTCCAGTGTGTGAAATCTTGGCATTCACACTTCATTTTAGCACTATGCTGAAAATGACACCGCCAAATCTCAGGCTGACAAAAGCCAGATGAAAACAAGACACAGGAATTCATGATACATGTTCTGTCCTTTTAAAATAATTAAAAATATATATTATTTCGGCTGTCACCTGCTAAGCTAAACATGAAGGATGACTTAAACTGACTGATCGCAGTTTGCTTTTACAAGTGGTTTAGGGGCAGTTTTATCTTAAATAGATGATACCATAATAATAGACAAGAAATCACTCAACTGCTATCCAGTTCATGTGCAAAGTAATTCTGGGAAGTGTGAAAAAGTGTATCAAACTAAACTCTGAATCGCTTTAAAAGATTGCATGCCACTAACCTGGCAGACATTGGTAAATCCAGGGATTAGATTCTCAGAAGCGGTCATCGTAACAACCTGATACTTTGTAAACACAACTTTGCTTTCAGGCGTACTGATAAATACCATTCCAAGAAAATATGTATAGGCAGCCAATCAGATTAGAGCTTGCCAGAACGCATTTGCCATTTTTTTGTGTGCAATAAGTGTCAGATGGTTAGTGGGTAACAACTAGCATCTCATACTTGTCAGTAGCTACTTTTACATCCAACGTTGCGAATTTACCTTATGCGCAAAATTGGAATATCACATAAAACATTTGTGGATGAAGCATCATTTCGATCCAGTGAGACAGAGAAAAACAAAACCTTAGAAAAATTTAACTTTTTATAATGTAATAAATGACTTATTGCGAATGAAACGCAATAAACGCGGTCATGTTATCTTGCTTGCAGAAACCTGATGTTTGGGAACGCAGTTGTGTAAGAACTTTCTGGAAGGTAATTAAACTGAAAAACTTTGATGACAGACTTTGGCTCAGGCATTTCAGAATGACCGAAACTGACCAAATCGAGTCAGTTTCAGTGAGGTTTTGATGTTAGACGTACATTTATAAACAAAAAACTGTTGAGAGAAATGTTGCAGACGTGTACTGCACCTTCTTAGTCTTGACAGTGGAATGACAGCAGTCGCCTCCGTCGTAGTTGCAGTAGGCTCTGTTGTTGATGGCATCACAGTAATTGTCACCCATAAAAGGCTAAAATATAAAAAGAAAGAGAGAGAAACTCAGAGGACCACTAGCATGAGAAATGGAGAGATGCTGATCTACTGTACATGATGAACACGGATGCTTTGCCATCCTAAATATATGCAATACTTCATTGTTTGCGTCTCATAAGTATGGCCATGGGTTCAAGTCATCTTCTCCAACACCCACCATTTTGAAGAAAAAATAATTTTTGTCCTTCTGATAAAACTCTTACATGAATTAATCATTACTAAGCATAATTATTCAATCTAAAAAGTTTATGTAAACTTATGTATGCACTTGTGTCATAGTTTTGACTCTCATAATCGACAGTATCACTTTTACTATGACATAAGTAAAAGTTATGAGACACAAAACGTTGACATAGTAGTCAAAATTATGACAACACATCAGAATTATGATAAATAAAAACGTATGAGATAAAAAGTGACAATTCTGTCATGAGTCATAAAGTATAAGTAATTAATAAGTAATACATTAGTAATTAAATCGTTGAAATTATGAGATACGAAGTCAGAATTAAGAGCTATAAAGTCAAATGATGAGATACTAAATCAAAATTATGAGATAAAAAGTAACAATTCTGCCATAAGTCATAATTATAACATAAAAAAGGCAAAATCGAGATACTAAGTCATGACGAAAAGTCCAAATTATACGATACAAGATTATGAGCTAGAAATTCTAAATGATGGGATCAAAATTCAAAATGATGTGATACCGAGTCAGAATTATGACAAGAATTCAAAATGATGAAATAGTAAGTCATAATTGAGATAAAAATGTCATAATTAGGGCTAAAATAAAAATGGGCTTCTTCAAAAGGAATCTTTTCATTGGCAGATCCTTTCTCATCAAGAAAGAGCACATATGGTGTAGGTGAGAATTACTTTTGTAGAGATCCGTACTACAAACAGATCGAACTAAGTGACAGGCATCGACAAGCACAGAGGGGAAACAAAGACAGAAAGAGCACTGTACATCACAGTCACTTGCACATATACTGACTTTAGTGTCGAGTTCCTCTACATCTTCATCTTCATGAATCTTCTTGGGCCTCTGCAAATGGAGGTCAAGGCAAGAGTGTCGCCAGTGAGGGAGGGAAGACTCAGGATAGAGAGCCATTTGAGAGGATTTGGACTTTCTTACCTCACAACCTTTAATGCAGTGCAGGACTTCTGGATGTGGGTACCACTTCAGGCCCATGGTGCAGACTATGTGCTGAAAAGAGACAAAAAACAAGGAGGTTTTCAGAAAGACAACAAGAACGAGGAATTTTGAAGTACCATCGCCACCACAAAGTGACCAACTACAACTCTTCCTTCCCATCTAATGCCCGTGTGACGTATCCCGGTTAATATGACATCGTGTTCGTTCATCAAGGCCAGAGGAGAACCGGTTTCTCCCAAGTTTTTATCCTCCATTTGATGGAGTTTGGGTTCTTTCTCAGTTGGGGAAACTTAGCAGTTATTGATTTGAATGTATTGACACTGCCGGATGAAGCTGAATAATAACACTATTGTCATCTGTAGGGATGCTTTGCACAATTATTACACTGAATTGAATTGAGCTGAATAATGGCACCATTATCTTGCCACAGCTGCGTCTCAGCCGAATTTGAATCGGTCTCATATTTGCACCAAAAAAAACAAGGATGTTTACCTTTACAAGCGTATCAAGTCTGGGCAAATTGAAGAAAAAAAAAAAACTAATTCAGGAACCCATCCAGATTAAACAGCTTGGTGAAATGTCACCACTTTCAAAACATGTATAACTGCGTAAACTCATAATTTACGACTGTTTCCAGCATGTTCGTCACCAAGTTAAGGAGAGATATGTGTTGAACAGAGAGAGATGTGTTCACACATATATGTTCTTTAGCACATGTTCTCATGAAAAAACCTCGAGGGTTCAGTGAGGCTGACGTGAGGCTGGCCAAAAGTAAAGGACTGTCTGACCTCTAGAGCTCCTAAACATTCCCTGTCGCGGTAACACACACACACACACACACACGAGCGCACAGAGCACCTGCCTCTTCTTGTGCTGTACCCACCACTGCAAACTAAGGTATTTCTCATTTCATGCCAGTCAGCAAATCAATGCAAAAAAGAGAGAAAAATAATGGCAGTGAATGAGAAGGAACAGAAAACACTGAAGCGTTTCAGGACAGGTGGGGAAGAGTTCACTGCGCTGATAAATAAACTGCATGTGTATGGGATACTGTGGGTATAACATGGCAATGGGGTAAATGCAGAAACCACTGGGAACCCTATTTATTGTTTTTAAAGGGATAGTTCACCGGAAAAAATGTATTCTGTCATTAATTATTACTCACCCTCAAGACTGTCGCTCTTCTTCAGAACACAAATGAAGATCTTTTTGAGGAAATCTGAGAGCTTTCGGTCCCTCCATTGACAGCTACGCAACTACCACTTTGACGCTTTAAAAAGTTCATAACGAGATTGTAAAACTACACATTTGAGCTTCAGCAAGAACCAATGAGGTTAATTCTCGTGTTACGCCGTACGTCTGAGCTTCAGCGAGAGTGTTGTTCTCGCGAGTCAAGCAGGTTCGGTTGAGCTTCCGTTTATGTTCGCTGATCAATGTTTATATGTGAATAAAAGCCTAAATTCAATCTGTTCATCATATAAAGTGATTGAGTCTCTTTAGAAAATGTGGACAAAACCGCTTAATTCAAATGGATTAGTTTTACGATCTCTTTATGAACTTTTTGTTGTGTCAAAGTGGTAGTTGCGTAGCTGTCAATGGAGGGACCGAAAGCTCTCGGATTTCAGCAAAAAGATCTTCATGTGTTCTGAAGAAGAACGAAAGTCTTACGGGTTTGGAACGACATCAGGCTGAGTAAATGACAGAATTTTCATTTTTGGGTGAACTATCCCTTTAATACACAAGTGCATTCAATACAATTAAGTGCACTTATTTTCCACATGGGCTCATTAACTTTTTTTAACCTCACCCCTCCAATCAATCGTTTCACAATCCAAATCAATTCAGCCCAATATTTTTCTTTCTTGGAAAAACTTTAGACTGCAGAAGAAAAAAGGGTAACACTTTAGAATACTGAATCTTACTTACTGCATATCTAATAAGGAATTATTAAAGAACTAGTAGGTAATTCTTCATCAACTACTTCTTCACTGCTGTTAACCACTAAGGAAGATGCGTTAACTAATCAGTATGTCATAGAATTTTATGATTGTGTTAAGTAACAGTTAGTTAATCAATAACTAATGAATTATTTCATACCTCCTGAAGAACTACCATTAATTATCTATTAATTAAGGTTCAAGAAAAATAACTATGAAGTAACTACTAATGAACAGTCATACACACTGGTCACTACAATAATCCAGGTGTTTTTTAGCATTGTAGTGGTGGAAGAAGTACACAAATCAAGTGATTGAGCAAAAATACAGATACCCCAATAAAATATTACTCAAGTAAAATTATAATTAGGCCATTTTCAAAACTACCTTAGTAAAAGTTCAAAAATAATTAATTTTTTAAGTACTTTAAAACGTATAAGAACTAAGTATAATAATATACTTTTTACTAACTTATTTTGCACCATTCAAGTTCCGGCAATATCGCGGTGGTCTACATTTTACAGTGATTTGGTGATGCAAGAGCGCGGGCATTTGCATCCTCGTCTGGAGAGTTCTCAGCGCCGCCGATTTGGTGCATTGCGGTCTGAAGTTAAAGCAGTTTCCCCGCCGAACACGAGCCCCGCTCCCGCAAGAGATCCAGCACCAATGCCGTGGAAACGAGACCAGTTGATTACTTGAATTACTTTTAAAGGTTTAACTTTTGATTTTAAAATGTTTGTTAAACGCGTTTAAATGTAGGCAGTATACATGTTAAAACAAAATATCATCTGAAATAAAGGAAGATATCATGTAGCTTAAACAAGTCATTGTAGTGTATTTTACAAAGGTTTAGATGATTACGTTAATAGTGTTTTTTTTACAGTAAGTTTTATTTGAGTCAGAAGTATGTGGTAATTATTTATTAATTACTAATGGGTTCCCTGTATTTTCACTTTAGAATACTGTTCCAGGTTCTAAGCAATTATTGAAGAATTATATAGTAATTCTTTATTAATTACTAATAAGTTCCCTATATTTTCACTTTAGAATACTGTTTCAGGTTATAAGTAGCCTAATTCCTGGATAATTATGTATTAATTACTAATGGGTTCCCTGTATTTTCACTTTAGAATACTGTTCCAGGTTATAAATAATTCCTGAAGAATTATCTAATAATTCTTTATTAATTACCAATAAGTTCCCTATATTTTCAGTTCCCCTCAGTTGTTGCTAAAATACATGAAATTACCGAATGGCATTCTATGCTGAGGAAAACAGACACACACAGTACTGTATATAAAATATAAAAACGAATCTGAGGTTAGTTTTGTATGACTGTTCATTAGTTCTTCAGGAGGTATGACAGAATTCATTAGTTATTGATTAACTAACTGTAACTTAACACAATCATAAAATTCTATGACATACTGATTAGTTACGCATCTTCCTTAGTGGTTAACAGCAGTGAAGTAGTGGTTGATGAAGAATTACCAACTAGTTCTTCAATAATTCCTTATTAGTTATGCAGTAAGTAAGATTCAGTATTCTAAAGTGTTACCGAAAAAAGTAGTTTACCATCCAATACGAAGAAAAGACTTCATCAGTGTAGTACATTTATGACAGATTCAGTCCCTCTGCAGTAACTTGAGCTTGAGTGTTTTCCACAAAATAATGTTCATGAATAAACCCTTACTGGGGCCTGAAGGGTTCCCAGCCCTTTATATCATAAGATTCACTTTAGTGAACACATTATGCTCTGTTAGCCTGACTGACCACACACTGATTCAATGCAGATTGCTTTGTTTCCCTCAGACAAGCATGACATCATCATCTGAATGAGCTTTTATCATATTAGACGGCCATACTCTGTTCTCCCGTAGCTCCTGAGATCCCATTTAGCTCTCAGGCCTTTAATAAAGGTTTGGTTTATTAATTAGAGGTTAATATTAGTACTCCCCTCAGCGGACCCAGCATGAACAATCGAGTCTCCGAAGAGAAGACATCACGTAAAGGCCACGGTCTGCCAAGAGCCGAATGCATCAGCAATGTGCACAGTCATTTTGCTGATGTCAGGAAAGCAAATAAGTGAGAAAATAAGATGAGCTTCTTAGTAGGGCAGCAGTGAAACCTGAAACGAATCGCTCTCGAGGGCCGATTCGACACAATAAGTAATTCAACCGACTCAGCAGAAAACATAAAACAAAGAAAGTGAGAATGGGAAACGAGACTCTGGATTTGTATGGCCACTAAAGTGTACCTAAACTCACTAGTTCAGACTTATGTGCCCTCCAGAAGCTCGAGTTCTGCAAGTGAACGACACCACGTGATGCCATCATCCCAAAGAGACACAACATCACTTTCACGGACCTTTATCTGGACTGTTCCTGCTGGTGGGATGACCTGCCATTTGCAAAAAAAAAAAAAAAAAACGTCTAAAGACACATATTCTTTGTCAGCACCTGACCAATTAATACTAGCACTTATCTTTTCTATTCTATTTGTTTTCCTAATTTAAAAAAAAAAAAAAACCTGTGTTTGACTAACTGAGACTTGTTACAGCGCTTGTATACTGTGGCCCTCTTGCATGGTCTGATTGCTTCTATTGTTCTCCTCATTTGTAAGTCGCTTTGGGTTAAAGCGTCTGCTAAATGATTAAGGACACATTTACACATAGCGGGGTATTTAGAGAAACGAATATCCCCCCGCATAAATACGCCGTCGAGCGCCATCATAACTCTGCCAAACCTATGGGCGGCGGTGTAGGGAGAAGGATAAAGCCAATCAGATTCATGAGTGATTCATGCAAGCCAATCAGAATCAACAACAACGAATAACACAAGCGACTTCCTGTTCCTTTCAAAACAACAAATGCCGGGAGGTTCATTTGTGTGGACAGACTGCGAAGTTGAGTTACTCCTTAATGTTGCGTTAGACTACAAGGCAAGTTTGCACAAAAGTAAAAATGTGTATCACCTTAAAGTGTAAATTGCAGGTTAACCACCACAACCAATTAATGTGTAAATTAAAGTGCTCAATGTGTATATATGTAAAAATGTCTGTCTTAAAATGCGTTAAAATAACATTGATTGGGGTTTCTTCAAAGGTAGCATGTTTTTTTTACCGTAACCGGGTGATGACGTCATAAGAGGGAGCGCGGGCGGTGATGCACTCGCTCTGTGTGTGCGGGTTGAGGGAGAATAAAACGTGGGATTCGCGGGACTCACGCAAACTAGAAATATCTATGAATAAAACATAAAAACGAATACATTTTTATTCATCTGTTGCAGAAAAGCAATAAGAACAACTAAAACAAAATAGAAACGGTTTACAGGCAGAGTTTCTATTTCTAACATGTCTGCAGCGTTGAGCGATGTAGCCAATCACAGACATGTGTTGATTTCTTGAACGCAATAATGGCCAATCAGAAGCATTTACGATAGACTCCCCTCACCGCTCAAAACTGACTTTTTGTTCAGTGCTGAGTTCTGTATGCTGGCAAATCCTCTAATTATAACAAACATAGTGTATATATTATGAAAGCTTCATTGATAATAACAGAGATGTGTGAGATCGCGATAAACTGATGTCAGCTTTTTATGAATTATTATGGGAGCGCACTTTGCACGCAGTCCTGCCAAACCATGCACGCAGTAGCCCGCTTGCTTTTATGTTATAACAGTGTGTTAATGCTTTATAACAAATAATTGATCAGGAGCATGCATGCTGATGTGTATAGTGGCGACACGTAGGCTAACTTGAAAGTATTTGGAGGTACAGAAAAAAAGTCTTTTTGGGGCCCGATCTAAGCTCTACCTCGGGTAAGTTATGCTAACACTTACAGGCACGAATCAGCCGTTTGTCCTTGGGGAACTTGTGGAGCCTCTCCCCCGTTTTTGATGTATTCGTACATCCCGCACAAACACAATAGTTAACCATTTTTGCTAGCTAGGTCTCCAATATAACGTAACTCCAGGCCTGGAATAGACAGTTAAAGCTTGGAGTCCCTTTTATGACGTCACGCCCAGCCTAGTGGAAGGGAGCGGGCGTGCTTAAAACCACTGTAAAACGCACCAACTTTTAATATTATATTCAGCATTTTGGGTATAAAAAACATAAAAAAACAATGGTGGGCGGTTCTTATCTTTATGTTTAGTAAGCACATTGCATTATCTTCGTGAAAAATTTTACCTGCAATTTACACTTTAACAGCATCCATGATCAGTAGCCAAACACAGGGCGCTCACATGACGTTAAGCATTTTCTGGCGCATAACGTGAGGTTTGAGAACATAAAACCCCGTTTCTCCCAGTCGACACGGCAACACATAACCGGCGTTCTCAGAAATCTCCACTTTGGCCGGAGATTTTAGAAATAATCGTTTTCTGTGATAAAAACGGGGTTTTCGTGTAAATGAGAGGCCAAACCGCAGGGAAATATCTGCGTCTTCCCTTCGTGTAAACGGGGCATAAATGAAAATATAAAGCTTGCAGCGGTGTGCAATCGGCTTACTTTTCCTCTTCTCCTGGACGCCTCGGCTGGTGTGGATATATACAACAAACACAGCGTGACCGTTAGCATTAGCGCAGCTGCCTGTCAATCGGGTTACGGGACGGATCGTACCCTTGCACAGCGAGCAGAAGTGAACAGGTGCGCTGGAATTCAAACAGCATCGATTGACACAGGCTGCTGAGAGAACAGTTATTGATCTGACCTCAGTCGACCACCCTGGAACATTTCAGCCACATCGATTTGGCCTCCTCTTCTCCTCACACTCTGTCTCCAGACTCGAATTACCACCCAGGGAAGATCATATCAATTACACAAATCAATCAGAAACGTGTTGTTTCATTTCTCTGCTGAAAACCGCCTGACTCGACACAAATGTCCATCTAAACACAACAGAAGTGGGGGGGGGGGGGGGGACGCCGATCAGTTTGATCACAGTGAGTTTGATTCCAACTTTCTAGCATCTTCGATCAATCCCAAAATTCCCTCATCTTAACCACCAATTCGGTTGGTCCGGACCAAAGAATTATACATTTAGGCCTGGTTCGCTTAGCGTTCACACTGTCATTTTTAACACCGAACCTAAGAGGGGAAAAAACGGCTTTTATGACATATTTTGCGACGGAAATTGTCGAACATTCACAACTACGCTGTGTTCTGCAATTTGTTCGCATATATGATGGTATATGATGGAACCGATAACACGTGAAGAGCTTAGTAAATGTGTTAAATGTGTCAAAACAGCAGCAGGAATCCCTCCGTCACACACACACACACACACAAACACAGACCTGCTGCGAGGAGACGCGGTTCTGATGCCTGTACCGAACTGTGATGGACAACTTAGCGACTATGATGAGAAAAAACAGGTATGCTTGAGCATTCTGTCCTTTTAAGGATTGTTTCTTATGCCATCATGTCCTGTTTTTGGTTAGTTTCCATGTCTTTAGTCCATGTTGAGATCATACTTTAGTCGAGCCGCACCAGAGTTCGTTTGAAAGCGAAACATCTTTCCAGCGTCCCGGTCTGCATGTTTGGTACGCACCGGGGTTCAGATGGCAGCGTTCACACTCATTCAAATAAGGCGCACAAACATAGCAAACGCATTAGGGTTTGTTTTAATCAAAGCAAACCTGACAAGTGTGAACACACTCTTAAAGGGTTAGTTCACCCAAAAATGAAAATGAAGTCATTAATTACTCACCCCCATGCTGTACCAACCCCGTAAGACCTTCGTTCGTCTTCGGAACACAAATGAAGATATTTTTGATTAAATCTGAGAGGTGCATGACTGCTACATAGGCTCCCTAAGGGAATGAATCCTGACGGCCCAGAAAGTCAATGAAGAAAATGTTTAAATATTCCATGTCACAACAGTGGCTCAACTATAAGTTTATCAAGCGACGAGAATACTTTTTGTGCGGAAATAAAACAAAAATAACGACTTTATTCGACTATTCCTTTTCTTCCTTGTAGGCCTGAAACGAGACTTCGAGAGATTTCCACGACGCATGCGCGAGAACTGAACTGAAGTAGTTGAAGGAGATCGCAATTCTCGCGCATCAATATGGCAGCGTGAGAACGAGTTGCTCCCGACTAAGTGACGAAAAGGGCCTAAGCAAATAAAAATACTCGAATTTATTTCCTCTAATTGACTTGGAAAAGTCTAGGGCCATGACAAAAGACAGACAAAATAAAGTTAAAGGTAAGAAAACGGTACAGAATATTGAAGGACCCCTCGAGGCTAATGACGCTGAATCGCTAGCAAAACATAGCGAGGAAGATGGGGACATGGACGTGGATTTGAAGATGATTTTCAGAGAAATAAAAGAGTTCCGTCAAGACAACAAGAAAGAGTTCCAAGAGCTCAAAGAGGACATCAACAGAGCAAACCAAAGGCTTGACAAAACGGAAGAACGCATAACAACAATGGAGGATCGAATGCAGGTTACAGAAGAGGTGATGACGGAGATAATAAATATCATATAGATTCGGTAAAACGGTAACCAACAGACTAGGCTACTATAATGACGCTGCCTTGTAAACGTGATCATCGCGATCATTTGTCGTTAGAAAAAAAAAAAAACATGAAATTATATTCATATGACATGCTGAAATATATGCCACTGTACCTGGGATGAAGACATTTCACACGCGCCGCAAGCAGAACACCTGCATGTGACCTCCTCCTACAGTGTTCAGGGCTATCATGGTTGTCAACAAATGCACGTGCGTGTAGGATGACAGAGTTTACGACAGTAGTAGAGGACAATACTGTTTCCCAACTGTAGGGGGACCCCGAGAGCAAAAGTTACCTGGTGTTACTTTAACCATTTACAACAAAAAAAAAGGTTTTAAAATCTGTTCAGATTTGTAAAGTTGTGTAGTGTATTCCAGCCTTTTGATGAATTGAGCAAGAAACGAAGTTCGATGTTCCTGCCTGAAAGGTGTTCAGCAAAACAGCCTGAAGACTGCCATCGTAACGCCGCTAGTCAAATCCAGCAGTCACCACTAAAACACTGCAACACTTCTGACAGGTAAATGTATATAAAGTCTTTCTACTAATGTCAGTAACAGGGTCATTGTTTAAATTATAGTGATTACAGATGGCTTTTTAACTTTTATGACTTGGCCCCTGCTTCGCTGTGGTTCACATGAGTTCAGAGATTACTGTAATCATACCCTGTTTTACCAATGCCAGGTAATTGGGAAAGCCATGCATGCCTGAGCCTGCGGCTAATGAACAGTAATTGGAGGAACTGCGACATTCAATGCAAAGTTACAATCGCTGCATGTGTTCGCTGAGCAGAGCCTGAAGTTCACGTTTGCAGGAAATGCAAAATGTAATTGTGTGTGTGTGTGTGTACGTGGTATTCCCTATTTTAAGGGGACCAAATGTCCCTACAAGTAAAGAAATAACAGCAAATTTTGACCTTTTGGGGACTTTTTTGTGCACTGAAACACAGAAAGTTTTGTGTGATGGGTTAGGGATAGGGTTAGTGTAAGGGGAGATAATATACAGTTTATACAGTATAAAAACATTATGTCTAACCATTTATGTCCCCGTAAAACATGGAAACCCAATGTGTGTGTGTGTACATTTTGTTGGATAATTTATGAATTTGCTCTAGCAGTGTCGTCCTTATATATTAGGCCCCATTTACACTAGCATGGTTCAAGTGACCCAAATCCGATTTTTTTCCTCTCATGTGGCACAGATCGGATATGACCCATGAACGTGTAAGCAGGAAAAAAAACGCATGGATTCTGATTTTCTCAGATCGGATTCAGGCCTCACTCATATGTGGTAATAAATCGGATATGAATCGGATACGTGCATTTGCGTGTGCCATGTAAGCAGACAAATCGGATATTCCCCAGTAAATGCGAGTCGTACGTCATTAAAAAAGTGACGTCAACTCAGGTGGACACCACCAACTGAGATCACATGACTTATTATAGGCGCGATGGAGGACGAAGGATTCACACAGTGGAGCAATGCGGAGGTTTCATGTCTTTTGAGTGTTTGGGCCGAAGAGACAGTGCAGGCAAAAATGCAGGGATGTTACAGAAATAAATCCGTGTTTGAAGACATTTCACGAGATATGGGGAGGCACGGTTTTAAGCGCTCGTGGCTACAGTGCCACCGTAAGATCAAAAGCTTAATGACTTTTAAAAACATTGTGGAAAGCAAAACACTGGATAATTTTATTCGAATCTGCATCCATTGTATTTCGTGCTGTTTTACTTCCTTTTCTGGGTCAGAACGTCTGCATTTGGTAGTTTCAGCAGTGTATAGTGTAAATGCGAAACTCGGATACGGGCCACTTTTAAAAGATGATGTAAGCGGGTCGTCGGAAAAATCGGATATAGTCAGAAAATCGGATTTGGGCACCAAGACCTGCAGTGTAAATGCAGCCTTACCGACTGTACTATCAAGTTTACCTGAAATGGACTTTTCGGACTATGAAGGTAAAAATTTAATGGTCAGTTTTCTTCATTACAATTGTCATGTTTCATGTCACCATTTGACATTTTCCCCCTCAAACTTTGAAACAACGCTTCATACAATGCTCAGTGTGTGACTGTCCAAAAGCAATCGATTGGCTGTCGGTTGATTACCATCCAGCCGTAACATTATAACACTGCTTCGTTTCACACTGTACACGTTTGGCATCACAATGTAGGGTTAAAACAACAAAAGCGGAGCAGGGTTTCACAACCCCGTCTAAAAAGCGGTGCCATCCCCTCTTCAAAATTACAAAAGTGAAACGTTTCATGTCGGCGCCGGAGGAAACAATAATACAGCGAGAATAAAAGTTGCCCCTTCTTTCTTTGCGTTTCCATTTGGGCGGTGTTATGAGACACACTGACGTAGATTTGTGGAGGTGAACTAAGCGTTTAGGAAGGCGTTGCTGAGCCTTAACTTTTGTATTACTTTTAATATCTCTTTAAATTTGGCACTTTGAGCTTTGTAACTCTGCAGATTTTATACTTGCACTAACAGCTACATAACACACTAAAGAAAAAGGAAAAACAAGAAATCGCATCATATGACCCCTATAAAGTTCGCTTAAAGGGGCTTTTAAACGTAGTCTGAAAAGCCCTAAAGAGGAACAATATCAATGGAATCACTTTCACAATTGATGAATTATTAAAACATTAATAGCCAAACAAACGTTAAAGAGCACAAGCATTTAAAAGTAGTAGGGATGCACGATGATATCGGGACAACATCGGTATCGGCCGATAAAAGCTTAAAATGACCATCATCGGCATCGGCCGATATGAATATTACTGCCGATGAGCCTTGCCGATAGGGTGGCGTGTTTCCTATGCGCACGTGACGACCGTGAACGAAGCATGAGCGCCAGCAACTTAAACTTCCAACTAGCGGTGTGCGTCTCACGGTTTTTGATCGTGGACGATTAAAATGTCTCCACGATCTGCTTTTGAAGGAAAATCATAGTATCGTGTGTTCTATCAGTTCAGTTCTGGCGCCTTCATCTCAACATACTGTACAACGCGACGTACATTCACATCACATGTAAACGCAGAGGTAGAGTTACACTCACGGGACACCGCAATTCACAAAAGTTCATTATTTGCATGTGCGTCAAAGTCTTGCTAGGTAAACATGTCATTCACGTGCTGATGCGCTGTTCTAACATCCGCTTTTCTGAGCGCGTTACACCCGACGCTCACAGGAACTAAAGCCTGTCACAGCGCCTGCATACTGGACTAATCCTTCGAGTCTTATTGCGCTGAGACTGTCAAATACACACAAGGTTTGCATAAACAAAGTTGGTTATGTCTAAAGTGAAAGCAAACAGAGAAAATCTGCTTGTCAAATGCGTGTATATTAGACGCGTCGCGTGCAGTTCTTAAAGAGACAGTAATAAGATGCTGCCGCTTGTCCTTAAAGAGATACTGCACCCAGAAATAAAAATTCTGTCATTATTTACTCACTCTAATGTTGTTCCAAACCTGTATTCATTTCTTTCTTGTGCTTAAATAAACTATGGAAGTCACTGGAGTACAGGAACTGTTTGGTTAGCCACATTCTTCCAAATAACTTTAATAATTTCAACAGAAGAAAGAAACTTGAGAGAGTAAATGATGACAATTAAATTTTTGGGAGAACTATCCCGTTAATGTTAATAAAACAACAAAACACAGAGGAAATCACTCACTGCTCTTGACTGAGAACTTTAATAGAAGCTTTAATAAGCTTAGTTTGCACTTAAAAAAAATACAAATATATCGGGCAAAATTAGTTTGAAAATATCGGCATATCGAATATCGGCCAAAATCCTATATCGTGCATCCCTAAAAAGTAGCAATGTGCACTTGTAATAAACAGAATGTTATTGTCCATTAGCATGGACACTCGTTACCATTATAGTTATCATTCTTGAATGCTTTTGAACGAATGCTTTCATGCCTGTTTTCGTATGCATGATTATAACTGCATGAAAAGGCACTGAATGTAATGAATTGCAGTTTAGAGGTGAATTCCTCATAGACAATGCCCCTGTCTGACCCTAAAGTCTCGAGGCTAGACATTGAGGAACGACACTGATGAATCATCAGGCACAATCCAATATCTGCTGTCCGATCTGTGTCACCTCAAACGCGGAGTCACACTCAGGATCAGCGTCCCTGCCAGGAAAGCTGAGGCGCTGAAAACACAAACCTTGACTTTGGGAGGGTTCATCCAGTGATGCCTCATCATGCTGCCGGCCGTCATGTTACTCGGCAGGTTGACCACATCACTGTTAGAGTCCCTGCAGGACAACTCACACTCCTCTCCTGAGGGAAACAGACAGAGGAAAACACGCTCCATCATCTCTATAAACACTGAAGAACGATACAAGACTCGCTAAACATGCATGAAACGCTCATCACTGACGCCATTAGAGACATTCAGTAATGATGAAGACACTTTAAACATGTTGAGATCTGGACGTCATGTAAAGATGCACAGGTTTCGTAAAGTATTACACTGTGTCTAGTGCTTTACAGTGTGATGTGTTATAAAGGGGAGTATTTATGGAAATTGCAGGATATATTGTAGGGTAAATGTGGGTGAATCTCACATCACATATTACTGCATAATAGAAAAAAAATCGTATTTTGCATAGAGATAATTAACCCCGTTTTATGGACCATTACGTTTTTTTTATTTTTTTTTTTTATTAAAGACAGTACATCAAATATTATAATAATATATCAGTACAATGTTGAAAACAGTTGCACTGCTTAATATATTTTGTGTAAACTGTGATACTTTTTTTTTTTCAGGATAAAACTTTGAAAGTTTAAAAGACCCGCATTTGTTTGAAATAGAAATATTTTGTAATATTATAAATGTCATTACTGTTACGTTTGATATTTTGCTGATTAAAAGTAAGTTTTAATTTCTTTAAAAAATATATATTTTTTAGAATATAAAATATATGTATTTTTTTATTTTATAACTTCACAATAATTACTTTCGCATTGATGATATAATTGAGGGCAAGAGTTGGCTAAATGACATGTTTAATTGTCATGAAAATTATCTCACAAAGCAACTAATCTTAATGATGTTAAAGTTTTCTTTAAGCAAAATAATAGCATTGCATTTGAAGCATGAAATGGGATGTACAGTACCAATACTGTATCAATAGATGTTACTGACAAAAGATTAATTACAAATTTTTCATGAAAACAAAATTATATGGTATTTGATTCCCAAAAATCTGGAATAGACCAGTGTTTCTCAATCCAGGATTCTGTTATGAATTTGTAAAACATTATAGATTAATATTAACATTCTGATGACACATTTTCAAACTTGGGATGAGTTTCCTGAATTCTGATGGTGTCAGTGTATGCCGAACACAACCAAAATCTGCATCACACGTTCCAATCCCAACATAAAATAAAAGTGCACGGCTCTGAGTGAACCGCACAAAGAAAGCGAGAGTTTGAGGGAGAGTTGTCACCGATGCCGTGGCCCTTCTTGCAGCTGATGCGGATGCTGGGATGCAGGTTCTGAGGTAGAGAGCATTGGCCCTTCAGCTGAGGGCATAACCGGAAGCTCCCGGTCCAGTTCCCGTCCTTTCTGCAGCGGATGATATTAGTGCCAACAGCCTGAGGAGACACGACACACATCACTACTCACTTACAGACAGTGGAAACGACAGATAAAGAACGCAGCGTATATACACGAGGACCCAATCGAATAGTTATTTGCTTTTGTCACGATTTCATGGGTCAAGTCACATTTATTTATATTACATTGTATGCACTACAGAATGCTTCATAAAGAATACAACAGTGTTAATGTTGCAAAGTTCTCCAGTTATGAAATAAATTGAATTTTAGTTTGTAAAGCAGCTCTAAAAAAATTACAGTTGTAAAAAAAAAAAAGTTGCTGCCCTAAATTTTTGAGTACAATCAACTTGGATGTTTAAGCCATTTCAACTTACATTACATTAAACTGACTTGAAAAAATTAGTTAAAAAAAATTGCTTAATTAACTTTAGTGAGTTAAAGCAATGTAAAAACATATGTTGTCATAACTTATTAATCGTATTTCTTTCTTTTTTTACAGTGGACCGTTCAAAAGTTTATGGTCAGCAACATTTTTAATGGTTAAGAAAGAAGTCTCCTCTGCTCACAGTAATAACAGTACTAATGTGAATTATTACAATTTAAAAGAACTGTTTCCTATGTGAAAATGTTGTAAAATATAATTTATTCCTGTGATCAAAGCTGAATTTTCAGCAGAACTCCAGTCTTCAGTGTCACATGATCCTTTAGAAATCGCTTTAATCATTTCTGATTATCAATGTTGTGCTGCTTAATATTTTGTAATATATGTATTAGAAGTTGATGAATATGAAATTGAAATAGAGATATTCTGTAGCACTACATACAATTAAATTAAATTAAAATAAACATTTATCAAAATGAACTGTTCACGCTTAAAACAACAAAAATATGTCAGTGGGGTAAGAAAAATAAATGCAATTATTTAAACGGAAAACAAGATATTTTTTCCGCCAGTGATTTGTTTTTCTTGTTTTGAGCATAAACTTAAATTTTAAACTTTTTTGTTTGTTTTTAGAAAACAATATTTAATTTCTTAATTAATTTTCCTTCTCAAGTAAATTATTTAAGAAGTTTTAGATATTTGTACTGGAAAACATAAAAGATAAAAAATAGATTTAAAAAAAAATACTAAGTAGCCTAATAGATTAATATTTGCAGTGTAGAAATGTCTTTATTGCCAATCATTTTACCGATTCATTTAATGCATCCTTGCAGAATAACGGCGTTACACATTATTCCGATGGTCCACTTTAGACATTTTGAGAACTATAAGTAACTTTACAAAAGTAAGTCAACTAACTCTCATTAGAGTATTAGTAGACTGTTAGGTGAGGGTTCGGGTTAGTAGAATAAGTTGAGGTTGCAAAGTTACTTATAGTCAGTATAATGTCTGTTGCGGAGCATCAAAATAAAGTGTTTGCATATATTAAGCAGAAGTCAAAATCAAAGTAAAACATGACCAATAAAAGTATTAATTTCTTTCCAAAAAAACCTTTGCTGACCCCAAACTCTTGAATGGTAGTGTAGTGTGTACCTTCATTAGGGGGTTTTGGTTGATTAGATTAATATAGGTCCGTCAAGCATCACAGTGCCGCACTAACCATCATGCATCAGCCATGACCAGTGTGAATATGCACATTGGCCTAAGTGCTATTTTCAGCAGGGAAATACAGTACGCTATCAGGAATGGAACAACTGGATTTGAATAAGGATATTGGGTTCCACTTTATTTTGATAGTTCGCTATAAGTAACTTTGCAACTACATGTCAACTAACTCTCATTAGAGTTTTAGTAGACTTTAGTAAACTTTCAGTAGACTGTTAGGTTAGGGTTAGGTTAGTAGAATAAGTTGACTTTGCCAAGTTACTTATAGTCAGTAATGTCTATTGGGGGACCAAAAAAAGAAAGTGTTAGCAAATATTAAGCAGACAGTCTACTACTACTCTAATGACTGCTAGTTGACATGTAGCTGCAAAGTTACTTATAGTTAGTAGAATGTGTAACTGTACGTACACACCGCCGCCGACTTGAGTTTCCAAAGTTACCAGAAGTCATTTATTTTCAATGGAAGCTGGCTTCTCTCCGCTGCAAGGAGCGTCAAATCCATCGGCGTCGCGTTTTGGTCGTTTTGAGCGTCAATCAGAAAGTTGAAAGTATCTCAAGGTTATGGTAATGAGCTATGACGCGGTTCAGCGGCAAAAACGCCCGCAACCAATCAGAATATAGACGTCATTCGGGCTGGCTGATTCTGGAGAAACATGCGATGTAAACTTTCGTTCCTACAAAAACATTAGTTCCGAGAACATTAGTCTTCTCCGCAAATACAATACAGCAGCACCAAACACAACAAGTCCGCGATGATCCATAATGATCCAGTGATACATATTTAAGGATGAGCGCAACTTTTATTGGAAACATTTACGAACGCTCGTTTTAAGCGGGAATGCAATTGCTCACGGTAAAACCGATGCAAATAATAATAATAATAATAGCTAATTATTCTTTTTTTCCGACCAAATGTGACCAAAACGGTTAAAAAAATCCTGTCATTATAAAAGGTTTCTAGTGTCAATGTATTGCTTGTTTTTTCTGTTCACATGTTGTGACACTTCTCTTCTCCCATGATCGAACTAGAATGCTGCTACATCCGAGCGGCCAAAGCGTCCACAAGCTTCCCCGTACTTTTTGACAAGCGTCCTTCATGAAGCTTCTTTGCAGCTCAAGTCGGCGGTGGTGTGTACGTACAGTAAAGTGGACTATCGAAATAAAGTGTTACCGGATATAGAACCAAAAACAAAAGGAACTACCGAATAAGACAGACCTGTTTGCACGGTGGAGGTTGTCCCAGAGAGTGGTTGGCCCCGTTGCAGTGGATCCAGCAAGTGCTGTCGAACCTGAAGCCGTCTGTGCACTGGAACATCCCATAGAAGACCAATGGAGGAGGTGGACAGGTCACCGGCTCACACCAGCCCTCTAACCAGCGGCCGTCTTCGGTGCACTGCCTCTTGAAGGCTCTCCTGAAGGGAAATAGATGAGAAAGAAACTGTTCTGATGATAAAGACAACTCATGATGGTATAGATTGAGTGCGTTATCCAGTCCCTGTGTTGATTTGTGATCATATCCACACCTCTTCGGCTTCTTGGCCACATGGTATCCTGGTTTGCATTTGTATTTGCAGAGGGTTCCCACTTTAAGGCCCGTTTCGTTGCAGCGTTTGGTCTGGAGCACGGCGTTGGGAACGGGAGGAGGCGCTGGACACCGGAGCTCACACAAAGCCTCCGGGAACGACCACAGGCCGTCCTCCATGCAGGTCAGAGTGTTATTAGTGCCTGCAGATGAGCGACAGACTCGTATGAATAACACAGTTCATGAAATTAAAAACAAATCAGCAGTCTTCATGAAGCAGCACAACGCTTTTCAACATTTATAATAAGAAGAAAATGGTAACACTTTAGTTTGGGGTCCAAATCTCATTATTAACTCATTATTATGCATTTTAGCATACTTATGAAGCACATTAATGCCTTATTCTGCATGACCGTATTCTACATCCCTTAATCCTACCCAAATACCTTACTAACTATTGATAAGCAGTAAAGTTGAGGCAAAAGTCATAGTTAATAGTTAATATGTGTTCCCCAAACTAAAGTGTGACCAAGAAATGTTTCTTGAGCATTAAATCATCATATTAGAGTGATTTCTGAAGGATCATGTGACACTAAAAACTGGAGTAATGATGTAGAAAATTCAGCTTTTAACACAGGAATAAATTACATTTTATTATATATATATATATATATATATATTCACATAGAAAAGTTATTTTAAATTGTAATAATATTTCACAATATTGCTGTTTTTACGGTATTGTTAATCAAATAAATGTATATATATATATATATATAATAAGACATTGCTAACTTTAGTTTGGGAAACAAGACAAAAATAACACTTCACTTTTTTGCAGTGTATGTATAATTTACCAGGACAAATTAGTATATTTATATTTACATATATTAAGTGACTGTCATGAAATCACTTCTTTAAAAACGACATAAATCCCAGTGCACATGGTTTCTGACTATCAGTATAGTAATAGATGTTAACCATAGTGAGAAGACTTAAACTAAGTTTAAGCTCCACTAAATTCTGACTGGATGAGTCACGGACCAAACCTCTGAGAAATACCTGTGACCACACATGACTGGATTCAATCTTAATGCCCTATGTTGCAATTGCACATACAGCTGCAAGTCACAAATTACTTGGCGGAGCAATTGTTTATTCTGATTGTTACGTTTTTATAACGTTTTGTTTTTTTCTATTCTTGTAATTCTTGTAATTGCAATGAGCCATTTATCCTCCTTTATGCTGGGCAGGCTCATTAAAATCAAGCGCGTATTAATGTATATGGAAATATGAGGAAAATTTCCTGGAAAATTCAGGAAAAATAAAAAATGGACAGTTTTACCAATCTCTTCACTGCATCAAAGTTAAGTGACACTGAAATTTTCCAGCATTTCTCACCCACAAGCTGAGCGGGCTCCTTGCACTGGAACGTGCTCTTCTTGCCGTAGGTGGTGCCTTCTGGGAAATCGAACTGGGCAGGGTGCACATGGTACTTATCTGGCAGCCCACAGTCAACCGGCTCGCACGACACTTGCTTGTTCCACTTCCTATCAGCACAGGTGATGGTCACGGTCGAATCCGTCTGCAGAGAAAACACGACAGATTTTCAGCTAGAGTTCAATATGTCATGCCGACCACACCGTACGCTAGGGCTGATACCAATGTAGGGAGTAGCAGCGCTGCAAAAAGACACGTCTTCCTCTCGTGTCTGAAAGCCGTAGTGCATTAGTGTTTTGCATGAGGTTTGAAGTGCCAAGTGTTTTTTGATGACAAAATAGGGAACAAAATATCCTTTGCAAGTGATACTTCTGACTACAACATGAATGTTGATTGAATCTTTAGATATACAATTCATATTTATTATTTACTCTGCAGATAACAAAACCCCACCAAATTAGATGGCATTTTAAAGGGTTAGTTCACCCAAAAATGACGCTGCTGACGTGTGTCTGGTGCGCCCGAGCTTCGTTCACAGTCTGAGGGAGACGCACGCTGGAAACAAAACAATCTTCACAAACATGTCTAAGGATTTCCACACAGAGGAAGACTTGCATTTGTTTGCCCAGCCATATTTATTTGAACCCGAATACCAGACACACGTCAGCAGCGTCTTACGTCAGCGGCGTCACTGAACGCGGATCCACAACAGAACCGCAAGACAATACAATGCTGAATAAAGTCGTAGTTTTTGTTATTTTTGGACCAAAATGTATTTTCGATGCTTCAAAACACTCTAACTAACCCACTGATGTCACATGGACTACTTTGATGATGTCTTTATTTCCTTTCTGGACAAGTACAGTATACCGTACATACATTTACAATGGAGGGACAGAAAGCTCTCGGACTAAATCTAAAATATCTTAAACTGTGTCCCGAAGATGAACGGAGGTCTTACGGGCTTGGAGCGACATGAGGGAGAGTCATTAATGACATCATTTTCATTTTTGGGTGAACTCACCCTTTAACCCTATAAAGCCTCATGTTTGATACCCAAATGCCCTCTAAATAATCAACATGATGAAAACTTTACTGAAAAAAAAACTATTACATGTCTTCTGTCATCTAAATGATAGTTTAGACTTTTTAAAGAAGTAAAAGGCCTTTTAGTATAATTGACCATCAGTACAGTGATCCGAGCTCCTGTTTGTTGATGTGAGGAGCTGCTGCCTATCCAAATCACTCACTTACAGGCTCTCATTTAGACAACTACAATACATATTCATCTTCCTTTAAAGCCTCACTTGACGCACAGTGTTTTGATAATAAGAAGACAATGTGTGTAGTTTGGACACCGCAGTGCACAAATGTTGGCACATCCTCTTGACCAAAACTCTGTTATTCCAAAAATGCCCCAAAACAACCTGACATCTGGTTACAGAGCTTGAAACATCTTTGACCCAGGATTTTGTCGTAACTTCATTGTATAATGTGCTTTTGAAATACCTAGAGAGACTCTCTTTTGGAATCTGATTTCAATCGAATAACAAGCGGATAATATCTTCCCTGGTAGCTTTTAGTTGCAAAAAAATACTGAGGAAAATATGACAAAAAGCATATTCGATCCATTATTTGGATTGGGTGCATCCAAGATAAACCTATATAAGAAAATGTGATATAAGATTTCGTTTTTTTAGTGTAGTAGAAAAGTGACAGCTGCCTTCTCCTTAACAAACCTCCCAATCCAAGGTTCACAATGGTGACAGTTGGGTTATACATTAATTCTTAAGCATAGGAGTTTGTTTGACTTCGCAAAAACCACTAATGAACCTTGCAAAAGGTCATGTAAATCTTTGGATAGGGATCTCTAACATTTAATTACACGAACTGTCAAATAACTGCAACATTTAAGCCATTTACCGGTAGTAACAATCATTACTTGCAAATGTTGTCCCATAACAGAACTTATACTTTCATTATAAAGCACTACTTAGTAATACACCACTGGACACACAAGTTATTGATACGCTTGAGCAGATACTCTTTCTTTCTCGTAGATTTCAGCTTTTTCTTTGATTATTTAATACACCACAACAATATCTTCTTACCCAGCCATTACTCACTTCCTTATTTCTCCATATAAAACATATGCTTTCCACATGATAACCTCAATCAATATGTTTCGAACATCTGCACAGAATTCCCGAAAGTGCCTGAACTGAGAGCGAGTGCTGAATTACAATTTATATAATTATCACTTCAGACAAGGTTTTATTCTCTTGTTAAGGACACGAGGGTGTATGAAGGTAAATGCGGACCTTTAGGCATGCGTGCATCAGAGCGCAGCTGAAAACAACTCACCAACGGAAGAAAAATAATATCCTGCCCTTTGTGAAGCAAGGCTGAATCATGCAAGAATCTTCTCCTATTCAACATCTGTTAAAATACAATGCAATGAAGCCGAACAAGGTAAGATGCAACTTTGACCCCGTTCACACTGCTAGTCTTAATGCTCAATTCGGATTTTTTGCTCAGATCCGATTTTTTGTTCGGCTGTTCGCATGACCTTTTAAAATGTGGCCTATATCAGATTCCAGTGTGAACTGTTTTTCGAACAGACCCACATGCAGAAAAGAACAATAACAATGACATCAGACGCAGCACGCTGTTGCACTAAAGTTGGGGAGTTTATGGAGGGAGCCGTAACATTAATGAGCAGGTGCTGAGGAGGAGAAGAATGAAGAGAAAAATTGAGAAAGAGAAAAAGAGAGCAAAATGGCTATTTTGGCCTTATTGGGTTATGGCTGCAAATTCACTACAGAGGTCTGTGTGGATGCGGAGACGAAGCCAGGAGTGGTGGGAATGTGATGTGAATCGCTTCATAGAGTTTGAAAAAAACGGAGCGGTTACGGTATGATCCTTCTAGTTTTGCTTGAATTGAAGTATCTCCCCATATCCTAATTAGGTCTAACAACTCACTCTCCTTCCATTGACTTGCTTCATCACTGTTCTCCATTTTGTAGGCCTAGTCAAGTTTTTAATTTGACTGTCTGTGTCTAGGGCTAACTCGCCGGCGCATAATTTGTGACAAATGTCGATGTAGATTGACGTAAAAGTCGCATCAAATCCGGCCGCATTGATAAAAAATTAAGCCTGGGTCTGATTCAGGACCACATATGTAGGTGGTAATTCTGATTTGAAAAAATCAGACCTGGCCAAGATTTGAGTGTTCACACTACTTCTGAAGAAGTCTGACCTGGTCACTTGACCCCCAAAAAATCGGATGTGGCCCACTTTTGCCTGCAGTCTGAACGGGGTCTTGGAGACGTTGAAACTGTGTCCACTATAAAGCACATTTTGTGCATTGGAAAGGTTCCATGCTTCTTCATAGAACCAAAAATGCCAATAAAGGACCAAGTAAGTGTGACGGAGGTGAACTATCCATTTATAGAGCCATGCTCTAGGCACGCAAATTATTCCAGATGTGTTATTGCTATATACACAACTATTGTAGCTCTAAACAAATCATCAATGCCCCACTATAGCACTTCTTTGAGACACTGAGTAATATTTTAAGGATCAAGTTGGCAGGTAAAGATAACATAGTATAGTTTTCTAGGCGAAATCATATAAGCACTGATTAGATGAGATACATTTAATATTGTTATATAGTTGTAGAAGACACTGGATTTCATATGGGCTATCCATTAAACATCTGAGCATAGTCTTTGCAATGATGAAAACAAACAAGGACACACAAACAAGTGGAGAGAACAGATGGTTTTGAAGATAGCACCATCTAAAGCAGATTTCCTGGAAGCTTCGTGACACAACTGAAGCGAGTGCACTTTCTAATGAAGCTCGACAAGATGCAACTTGATAGCACTGTCCTTGCTCCCATGCTGATGCCACAGAAACACACTGTTCTGACATTCGATTGCATGACCTCGTCATAAATGCTGCTGAGACGAAGAATGAAGAAATCAAACACGAGGGCGTGATCATATCGCTCTGGGCAAAGTTTGATCAAACTATTACATTACTGCAATGACAACGGATGAAACCAAAAGGGGACATTCTACCTGCAATGGGAAACAGAACGACAAATCAACCGGTTTCAATGAGAGTTGGTGATCTTGAACAGGCCCGCACAGAACCGCCACAAAGAAAACATATTTCTGCAGAAATGTAATTAATTCGAAATGCTGTGACTTGCGCCTCAGAGCGGCTGACAAAACACAATAAATGCTGTCATGTTATCTTGCATTCGGATGCTGGTGTTTGGAAACGCAATCGTGTGAGACGCTTCAGAGAGGTCTTCATACCCAATCATTCTGATGACAGACTTTGGCTCAGGCGTTTCAGAACCACCAAACTAATATTTAAAGCAACACCAAGTAACTTTTCCTCACGCTCCACCTATCGGCAATTGTAACACTTGCCGTAAAGCAAGTTTAAATTTGTAGTTTTCTGATGTCTCATTCGGACTACAGAAACGCGACCCGATCTGGCAATCTTACACAGCGTGGATATATCAGATAAAGGACCGCAAAGCGGTGGCATAAGTGCATTTCACCATGTCACGACTTGATGAACCACAGAAACGATTTTGAAAACATTATTTTAAGGTAAAAAATCGTACTTGGTGTTGCTTTGAGATGCTGTGCCATGCGATTGGTCCGCTGGTTAGTACAGCTGTCCAATCACAATCGCTTTTGAGGCAAAGTCGTGTGATGTTTCATGTGATGTCACACACTGAAAAGGAATGCCCACCTGGAGGGCAAAACAAGGCTTTCCTCCATTGCCCACCAATCATTTTGGTAACACTTTATTTCAATAGTCCACTTTAGATATTCAACTAACTATAAGTAACTTTTCAACTACGTCAACTAACTCTCATTAGAGACTGTAGTAAGCTTACAGTTATGAAAACCTTTTCACAATATTCTAATTTTGAATTTGGGGTTTTCATAAGCTGTAAGCCATAATCATCAACATTATAAATTGGGGCGGCAGTGGCTCAGTGGTTCATGTAGGTTGTCTACAAACTAGAAGGTTGGTGGTTCAATCCCCGGTTCCACCTGACAGCTGGATGGCGCCTTGCATGGCTGACACCGCCGTCGGTGTGTGAATGAGTGTGTGAATGGGTGAATGTGAGGCAAAATGTAAAGCGCTTTGGTGGCCATTGGGTCTGTGAAAGCGCTATATAAATGCAGTCCATTTACCATTTTACCATAACAAATAAAGGCTTGAAATATCTCACTTTGCATGCAATGAGTCAATATAATATATTAGTTTCACCTTTTAAGTTGAATTACTGAAATAAATGAACTTTTGCACGATATTCTATTTTTTCGAGTTTCACCTGTACACGTAAACTTCTTTGCATTGTTAGTGTGGCCAGCTTTAGACAAACCACACATATAATCTTTCTCGTTTGATCTAGTACCTGGCTCTTGATGATATCCTCGTCCCGGTGTATTTGTAGGACGTAGCCGCAGTTGCACGTGACAGTGCAGCGTGCGCCGTTGAAGTAGCCGCCGTCGCTGCACTGCACCTCTGCATTCCGGATCAGCGGCTCTTGGCAATCAATGGCTTCACAGGAGTAATGAACACAACTGAAAAGATGGAGAGGAAGGAAGAAGGTTAACAAGTAAGATGCACATCAATGCACTACAATCTGTAATACGTGGCAATCAGGTCTTGACATTAACACCCGCCAACTGTGTGTATTTCAGCAGTGTGTAACGCAGTCACTCCTATCAGCCACTTTGGCGGGTTGAATTTCATATAATATACATTTTTCAATTGTAGTCTTTTAAAAAGGCATCTGAAATAATCAACTAAGTGCAATCTAGTGTTGGCAGTAATACTGATTTTTCGATACATATTGATACTGAAATATCTGAAACTCTTCCGCAGAATAGATACAAAAGACACCAGCTGCGTGTTCTCGCTCTCTAATCTCTCCGACAGCGAGTCGACACACCAACCCTTTACTCACTCGTTTTATTTGCTCCTGATGAATATTGTTGGTGGTACAGGGCTTGAATTTTACTCATGCCCGCAGATTTTGTGCTCACACCCAAAGTGCGTGCACATAAAGTATATTGGCTATTTAAAACAGTATAATGGGTCCGTGCGTCAGGTCTTAAAGTGACAGCAGCCTAATATACCGGCTGCCAAATTATGCGATGCTATTAATAATAAGTAGTTATTCCCCTATGGTATCGGTGTCCAAATTGTGGCCAGTGAAAATGCTGAGTGGTAACTTTGGAAAACCACTCGCCACAGTGGCTGGTGAGCAAGAAAGTTAATGTCAAGCCCTGGTGGCAATGTTATTTTTTTCTGGGACATCACAATTCATTTCAACCATTACTACATTATCCATTAATGCACCTTATAATGCATTTAATTATCTCATCAATGATTATAATGTTGTATCTATTCATTGTTACAACTTTAGAAAGTATACTGCATTAAAACACAAGACAAATATCCAGTTTCAGATGTAACAAGGAATCTGCTAAAATTGTAATGCATTTTAACTTTGGTAAGAATTACGTTTGAAAAGACAATGTATTGAGATGTACATTATGAATATCTTTATAAAAAGCTTCAAGCTTTTCATTCTGAGAAGTGCAGACATTGAGTCAGAATTTCTATTCAAATCAATGAACTCTGGATGTTTATTACTACTTACTGGAAAGAAGAAGAAAAAAAGGTCGTAACAGCTTTGGTACCTATTCGTGAAACCACAGATTTTTTAGCACATTTACAGTAATGCAGTTTAACCGGATGCCTTCAGCTTTTTTTTTTTGTCAATATCTATCTTTCACAAGATAAAAGAAAAAAAAGTGTTTGTTAGGAAACTGAGAGGATTGTGGGGGAGTTTTGGTGTCAGATGTCTACGCTGTTCTTTGTTACATAAAGAGTAATTCATGTGGCCAGATGAACAATGCTGGACAAATTGAGAGCTAAACTCTATCCACAGAAAGAGGGGAAAAAAGCTAGTGGGAAGGAAAAATAAATCTCTACTGGAGTCAGTTTGTAAATGCAGAGTTGGCATTTTTAAACTCTTAGCTGACCAAGTATAATCCTGGCAGATCTGGCGGTGGTCATAGGGGCAATCATGAGGTACTGGACCTTTTCAGTAAACAAGACATGAAGAAACATGGTTTAAGGTTTCAGACACAAAGCAGGAGAACATGAAAAGTAGCTCCTGTACCGTGATTGGAATCAATCAAATGTTTTATGCAATCCAGTTGTTGTTTGACTGTATTTAATTGCGTATATGTAACAAGTGGCTCGATTGTAGTGACTACGCCACCCCAGAATAACGGGGAAAACAACCCAAATAATGGCACACAAGTACGATCCACTTAGAGAAAAGGCAAGAGGCGTGAGTTACCGTGCAAAAATATGCAAGCCTAGACAATGGACACCTCGAAGGGCATTAACCCGCTTATACCATGGTCACTTGCCAAATAACGCATTTTTAAAACATTAGTTTATATTTTAATTGTTTTACAATCGAAATCTAAAGTTTTTACAAACAATAACTTGGTTTCCCTGGTTACGCCTGCCGGTTTATTTAGCAACCGGAGATATTTATAGTCCGCTCAGCTCGGAGAACCCTTCAGTTTAGCTAACTTGCGAGCCAGAGAGTTAACGTATTTTTTTTTCATCCAAGTTAGGCTCGTCTAGCCATGGGCGTTACACTTTCGTTTTTTTTAAACCTATAATTAAAACACACAGGTAGGCGTAGTATAACGGCTAACTAGATGTTTGTTTTGATACAATAAATTGTGAACGGATGCGTTGACTGCCTGTTGCTATGGTTACTCACAGCTGATGCAGCCAGCGCATTTATTTATTAATTTCGAACGGTAAACAGTCAGTTTCACCAGAACTCCTTCACTAGGTGTCCTCTATCACTTTTTAATGGACACCCTGCAGCCAATCAGAATCGAGTATTCACCCAGGCCATGGTATAATTTTTATTAAAGCTGAAAAGAAATGGCCAAGAATAATTTAAAACCAGAAGCCAGCACAACTGTCATTGGTCGAATGGAACAGAGAAAAAAATAAGAAAATTAACAATAATCGTTGCAGGGGCTGAGGCTTCCTATATGAAGAACAGGCTAGTATGACAGCGCCAAGTACACAAAAGAGAAACCACGCCAATCAGAATCACAATGACAGCGATAATGCCAACCCATGGTGAAGTAAAGCCTGTGGTGCAGCAAAGACCCGGCGCTCAGATCCGTCAAGCCCACTGGACATTAGACAAAGACGTGACTGGACCAGTTCCGGCCTGAGCATTATATGGGTGTTTGTGGTTTGTCCTCTGATATGTTTTCTCTTCCGATTGTTGTTCTGCGTACCTGTGGCCCGTTGCTCTAATGGCTCCTGCTTGAGTATATAAAACGAGAGTGAAACCGAATGAGGCACGCAGTGGAAGACAAGCTGTGTTCTGTTTGATGTTTCGTAAAGTATATTTTGATTTCAGTATTATTTGTGTTCTCAGTTTCATCGGTTGCCTTTTGTTGACTAAGACACGGGAGTTTGTGCATTTGTCATTTAGCCTTATAATAAATGTTTAAACTGCCTCGCGTGTCCTTTTATGTTCCAACGAGCACTGTAAAACAGGGGTTCGTAACTGGACCCCAAAAGCAGCATGGCTGAAAGAACGAGGGCTTGGGTGAGAGCTAAGGTGACTGCTCTCGCTCAGCCTGCCTTAACGCATGCAAAAAGGACCTTACAACAAACAGACATTTCGACCTCGATTTAGAAGGCATGCGAGATTATCTAGCTCTTACAAAAATACACAATTTAGCTACCTTGACCTGATGACGTAATTCTCACGACGCACATATACAGTAAGTCATTCTATAGCTTCTATAGTGGCCATAACAGCAACAGCTGGTTCTCAGACCCGAGTTATGTTAAACTGCTACGCCGCACGGATGGGAGCCCTAAAGGCACACCGCACTGAAACACTACATAGCTGTAGCTCAAGTTAAATCCAACCAAACTTCCCACAACACCCCGAACACACAGCATTAAACTTACCAGAGTGTAAGCAGCACAGCACACCACACACACGGTCTCGGTAGCTCAACATCACGGATAATGTCACTGGAAAACACTAGGATCAAACAGCTAAGCTAAACAGCTAAAGCCACAAAACCCCGTATAGTAGGACGAAAGGAAGAGGTGGGCTTTCGACCGTGACGCACTTCAGGAGACATACACTACAGGCTTATATACTGTAGTCGCCACGTATCTAATGATTTTAGACATGCCACAAACATCACTTCATGAAGTTTCAGCTGTGTCCTGTGATATGCTATATTTTCAACAAGAAAGTCCAATTCTCTATTGTGAATGCATTTTTAATAAACTGGTATTGATTACATGCAATTGTGCATGTTTTTATTACATTGCAGAACCATTTCAAATGACCTTGTGAATGCAAACTATTTGTAAAAACAAATGAGGACCAGTAAGACCACAAACTTTCAAACATGTTCCCTGAAACATACATATAAAAGGTCACCTAAAAAAAGTTATTTGACAACCCATTTACCCCAATAGCTTATTGTAAGCATTTGCTCAATCAATTTTGTGTCTTCATTTTTATCGGTACAAGATATCAAAGCACAAATGATGCAACGTTAAGATTTTGGCATTCAACATGACATGTTGATCTCATGCGGTATTTAAACCACATGCACACATGCGTTAAGCAAAGAATCCAAAACACTGCATTTTTGAGTTTACCATTGTTACTATTGGCCTAAATTCATCTTATTAGTTTGCAAATTAATGTATGGTACACCCATTAACCGGTGAGCCAAATCCCAGAGCCAAACACAGCCCTCTGAACACATTAAACTAATGCTTTAGTGGCATACAGTACTGAAAAGGGAAGGGACACATAAAACCAAAGCATGTTAACGGACCCTGTTGTTAAAAACATAGGGAGCAGGGACATGGTGTTTCGTATCGGGAGGCATTTCATTTCGATTCCATATGAAATACTGACTGATAAATATAGTTTGCAAGGTCTGAATATTATTCAGCATGCGTGCCTCTGAGCATTATCTGAAGAAAATCAACCACTCGATAAAGTACACTATGGACCTGAAGCAAATCAAACTGCTGTCGACTCAGCGTCACTCTGCATTCAGAGGACAGCTTATTCATGGCCAACAAATAATTTTCTGCTTTAACTGAATGCAAATGGAACTCTTTCAAAATGACCTCATTCTATAAATCAAGCAAATTATGTTTATGGCACATTCTTACATGAGCTTCAGGACAGAATGGGTGTATACAGAACGGAACTATATATACACAAGTCATTTTTGTTTTCAAATGTATTTATTTAGTTTTGTGTTTTTCTAGTATCCATATGGACTGTAAATGTGGTACAGCCAGATTCAAATGAAGTTATATGCCTTGCAAACATTAGGAAACGATATAAAACAGATTCGCTTAAGAGGTCCTTTAAATACACTAACATTTCATAATTTAGTTGTTCATGACCATATTCCAGTCATTTTCTGACCAATTAAGCAACAGTGCTTTGCTTGCTATTGGGTGTAATACAGTTAAAGCAATAAAGAAAAGTATTTGGGGCAGAAAAATAAACTTGTTTTCCCTTTGAATTATGTTTATTTTTCATACCCCATTTTTCTTCTTGAATTATGTTTTGTTTTATGTCTCTGAAAACAAGACGTTCACTTTTTTCTCTCAAATATGTGTAGCTTACCTGTACATTGTGTACAGATACTTATTTTACCAAGAAAACAAGACAAAAATACAGAAGAATAGCACATATGTGATTTGATACTGTTAAAGGTATCTTCTACTGTTTGGGAATAATTGCATCTGTCCTGCTTTTATTACTGACTGAGCGAGGCTGATTATGAATAAAAGTGGAAGGTCATTTATATGAATGTGTTTGTGACATCAGGAACTTGAGGATTTCAAAACTTTCAGCCTTGTTTTCAGCGAATGCTCTTTTTGGACTCGGGGAAAAGTTTTGAGTTTTGAACGTGACGGTGAGACCAAGCTAAATGTATTTCCTCATAAGACTTAATTTACATTCAAAACCAAATTCATCATACAAGCTAAAATGTTTCTGATTTTCATTGTGTTGGTTGGAGAAAGCCAACATACTGTTCTACAATTTAAAACGATCCATCCATCCATCCAAATTTCGAGCTTTGAAAAACCTCTAAACTAAAACTTAAAACTATTTAAAACTTAAAACCTTCAAACTTAAAGCAGTTAAAACTACTTCAAATGTTCTGGCTAGGCTTTCTTAAGCCAACATCAAAGTTTGTCTTTACCATCTAGTTTTACTCTCCATCACAAACTGCAAAGATACTGAGGAGTCACCGCAGGAAAACCTCACACACCCTTAGAAATATATATATATAATATATAGAACTTTAGGGTTCTTGATTAAATTTTAAAGAACTCTTTATGCCAAAAAGGTTCTATGTAAGGAGAAATGTCTTAAATGATTGCATAATACTTTCATATTTTATGAATATTTCATTTTTCCCCAACTGTTTACGAGCTGTTTAATTCATGAAATGAAAACTTAATCCGACAGATGACAGCACCTGACAAAACCTTTTAAGATTCTATACAGAAGCTTTTCTTTTGAAGAATGTGAGAGGTCTATGAAAGCCGTGGTTTGACTCTGTAGGCCTGAGAGCTCACCTCTGGCCCATGGGGTTGTATATTTCATTGCTCTGACAGCCGCTGATGGTGATTGGGTCAAAGAACTGGAAAGAGCGCAGGCCGACACCGGAGATGGCCACGAGATCGGAGCGGAACATGAGGAGAATGGCTTTGGTGTGGTAGAAGGCCATGCTCAAGTCATGACTTACTGGGATGACCAGAGGATTGGTGCGGCAGCTCAAACGCCAGTCACCTGAACATTTCAGGGGAAGTAATAGACGTATTTAGGCAATGTCAATATTAGAATCCAAGTCAAATCTCCCAAAAAACTGTGCAACGTCACCAGATCTCACCTAAGCTGTGGATGGCTTCTTTGGTGTCGATCAGTTGGACTGTAATGTTGCACTGGGCTTGGTCGATGAAGCTCGTTCCATCTGCGGCTAAATGGATGATAACAGCCGCAGCAACCATAGGGTGTGAGAAATATGCCTGTTGGAGACAAGATCTGGTTTACATTTATGCAGAAGTCTTGTTCTAAACTGTAGTAACAGTCCCAAGCTGTGTTTAAGTTGCGACATGGGTATAACCTTCAGAGAACCACTGTAGCAAAACCACATCACATGTTTAAGGCAAGACACTACAGGCAAAAACATCGTTTTGTCATGTTCTGGTCAATTTTGAGATTTTGGACTGTTTTGCTTCAATAACGTCTTCTTTCAGACTAGTGGAGGGAAAACATCCAAGAAAAAAAACAAGAGTTTATTTTACCGGAATGTATATATTTGCATCTGTAGATTTCAATTACAATACATATCTTTAAAGGTTCAAACCAGAAATCTCCACTTCAGTACCACTTACTGTATATACACCAAATATACGGTTTGTATGGAGTGGTTTGTATATATCATTTTATTTCTAAAATACATGGTGAAAATGCGTTTATTTTCCTGCCTGTTGAATATATTGTCAGATTTATGGAATGATAAAAAGAGATATCCAAAATCCCCACTATAAAAACTCCAATATAAAGATAAAATATGAACCTGGCTTTATCCAATGTTCAGATTTCTGTTCATATTAGTGCATTTTTAATTAGATATTGCATCATTATCAGACACAGTGTAATCATCCTTGGGAAAATCTCAGAGTAAAACAGGGAGTTGTGAAAAATATGATACACCGGTGTCTTGGCAGATGAGAAGTGTATCTATGCATCATCTTTTTGCTCTTTAACTGTATCATATATCTATTTTAATTCATTTTAGAACTGTTCATTTTCCTTGTTTTCATTTTGTGATTGTTTTAATTCCTTTAGTAAAGCACTTTGAATTGTCGTATGAAATGTGCTATATAAATAAACTTGCCTTGCCTCATTTTCATTTTTAAAACTTGTGATGCAAAATTGTATTGTGATTAATTAACTGGGGAAGTACAGTAAAAACTATTTTTTTTTAATTACTCTATTCACCTGTGGTGTCTTGCCTTAAAGCAATTAATAAACCTTTATACCACAGCAGCTCACAGTCTGAAATGCATCAACTACTTTGGCTTGAAGCATATTTACATTTGAAATCTCCCAACATGTCAAATACAATTATAATGATTAAAAAATATAAAAAAATCTCACCTTCAACCAGTACTGGGGATACCAGGAGACCCCCTGAGCCTGATCACATGGAAACCAGGCGTACTGAGACACTCCATCAGAGAGGTCAAACACCTTGGACTGACATGTCTGCGGATAGGAAACATAAACAAACAAAAACAGGAAATGGCATCAAAGCTTTTTTTTAACTTTTGTAAACGTTCAACGTGTCATTGTTGAGCTGTAGTGATAATCCAAACAAACAAAACGATGAAATAAGATTTAATAAACACCAGGAACACTACAGCAATAGAACGTAACTTCAACAGAAGACCCTGAACTGAGGAAGACAGAAGGCTTAAATACAACAGGAAGTCAGAAACATCAACAGGAAACAGGTGTGAACTAATGAGAAACCATGACGACCATGGATGACTAGAACTAAGAGCGTTTTCAGACCTGGAGTTCGTTTGCTTTGTTCAGAAAGGGGACTTCATTTGTTACAATGTTGCAGTTTCTTCTTGGCTTGAGTCAGGCAACATTTCAAAGTGTACCAAAATGTGTTTATGCTAGTCACATGTGAGTAAAGCTGTCCTCTTATTGGTAAGAGTTCCCCTGTGTACATTTCTCGGCGCCATCCATCAAAATGGCTCTGCGGGCTTCTTGTGGCGTTACCTGTAGCTGTTTTCTGCAGAGCTACTTTAAAGATGAAACAAACTAATTTAATACTTACATTTTTATCATAATCAACACTGAACTGACTTTAGCTGAACAATGACACTGTTTTCTTTTAGAGTTGCTGGACGGCCGAAATAAACTCTGTTTGCATCAATTAAATCACTTTTCTGTTTATTCCTGAAAAGCTGCTTTGAAACAATCCGTATAAAGCACTATAGAAATGAAGATGACTGGACTCCTGATAAATTATATATATATTTCATTATACTTAAAATTATATATATTATATTATTTATAATGCAATTAGCGTGAATCAGGGCTTCGTCGGGGCAGCATTCTGGCAATTACACAACATTTTAAGATTCTCAAGATTCTTAAGGTTCTCAACCGCAAAAACGTCTCGGTTACGGATGTAACCCTCGTTCCCTGAGTAGGGAACGGAGACGTTCCGTCGGATGACGACGAATGGGGTTTCGCTTAGAAAGCCAATCGACTTCGAGTACTACAAAACGAGCCAATGGCAAAGAAATGCCATGGGTCTGCGGAATTTGCATAGCGTAACTCCGCCTCACCTCGTGGGTATTTAAGGAGCACGCTCATAGCAAATAGGCATGTTTTTCTTGCTGAGGAGCCAAGACTGAGCTCAGGCGATCCCCGCGGTACAGCGGAAAGTGGCAGGAAGACGGAACTCAGGGAACGAGGGTTACATCCGTAACCGAGACGTTCCCTTTCGTTGTCACTCCGAGTTCCGTCGGATGACGACGAATGGGGATACCAGTCTAATCACGCCACCTTCTCAGCTGTCTTCCAGTGCCCTGCGTAATCTGAGATCCCTGTCGTGAGATAGCACGGACGAAGGACTCCTATTAGCACAGGAATACCAAGGTACACTGGGGAGCATATCCCAAGGTCTTTAAGGGAAATATGCAATTACTGCCAACCCAGAGGGGGGGACTTAGAGAATACACATATGACCCGAGGCCGTGGAGTGGAATGGCGAGCAAGCGAAGACACCTAACGGGTCCCATGTTAGCTTGAAAAAGACAGTACATGGGAGGAGACTGGCTCCACTCGGAGATTGTAAAATCTGGCGAATGTGTTAGGTGTCGCCCAGCCTGCAGCTCTGCAGATGTCTGTTAGCGAGGCGCCATGCGCTAGAGCCCAAGAGGATGCCACACTCCGGGTGGAGTGGGCGGTCACACCAAGGGGGCACGGTCGACCTTGCTGCTGGTATGCCAAAGCAATGGCGTCCACTATCCAGTGAGACAACCTTTGTTTGGAGAGAGCCTTTCCCTTCAGCTTCCCACCATAACAGACAAAGAGCTGGTCTGAGGTCCTGAAACACTGCGTTCTGTCTACATAGGTGCGGAGAGCACGTACTGGACAGAGCAGTGCCAAGGCTGGGTCTGCCTCCTCCGGGGGCAGCGCTTGCAGGTTCACCACCTGGTCCCGAAAGGGAGTGGTAGGAACCTTGGGCACATATCCAGGCCGGGGTCTCAGGATGACGTGAGAGTCACCCGCCCCGAATTCCAAGCACGCTTCATCAACGGAGAATGCGTGCAGGTCCCCTACCCTCTTGATGGAGGCCAACGCAGTCAGGAGCGCTGTATTCATTGACAGGAAGTTAAGCTCGACTGACTGCAAAGGCTCAAAGGGAGCGCTGCGCAGGGCAGTTAAGACCACTGCGAGGTCCCAAGAGGGTACGAGAGGAGAACGAGGAGGATTCAGTCTCCTCGCTCCCCTCAGGAACCTGATGATCAGGTCATGCTTCCCCACGGACTTACCTTCTATCGGGTCATGATGTGCGGCAATAGCGGCGACATAGACCTTGAGGGTGGAGGGAGACAGCCTTCGCTCCAACGCCTCTTGAAGAAAGGAAAGCAGGACACTGACCGGACATCTCCGGGGGTCTTCTCGGTGAGAAGAGCACCAGTTGACGAAGAGGTTCCACTTCAACGCATAGACGTGTCTCGTGGACGACGCTCTAGCGGAAGTGATGGTAGCCACCACCGCTGGTGGTAGGGTACTCAAACCTGCCTCGTCCCGTCCAGGAGCCACACGTGGAGGTTCCAAAGATCGGGACGAGGGTGCCATAGGGTGCCCCGTCCCTGAGAAAGGAGGTCCTTCCTCAGAGGAAGCGGCCAAGGAGGTGCTGTCGCGAGGAGTACAAGTTCGGGGAACCAGGTCCTGGCGGGCCAGTACGGCGCGACCAAAATGACCTGCTCCTCGTCCTCCCTGACCTTGCGCAGGGTCTGCGCGAGAAGGCTCACTGGGGGAAACGCATATTTGCGGCCCTGCGGCCAGCTGTGCGCCAGAGCATCCGTGCCGAGCGTGCCCTCGGTCAGGGAATAATACTGGGCGCAATGGGTCGAGTCGTGAGAGGCAAACAGATCTATCTGTGCGTCCCCGAACTGGTCCCAAATCAGCTGGACCGACTGGGGATGGAGTCGCCATTCTCCAGGGACGGGCTGAAACCGTGAGAGCTCGTCGGCTGCACAGTTCAGGGCTCCGGGGATAAAAATGGCACGAAGCGACCTCAGATGCTTCTGACTCCATAAGAGGAGGTGGCGGGCGAGTTGCGACATATGGCGGGAGCGCAGACCACCTTGACGGTTGATGTACGCTACGGTCGCGGTATTGTCTGAACGGACTAGTACATGCTGACCCCTGAGCACGGCTCGGTAGCGGCGCAAGGCGAGCTGTACAGCCAGCAACTCGAGGCAATTGATGTGCCATAAGCGGTGGGGTCCTGTCCATTGCACATGGCACCCCAGCCCATGGTAGAGGCATCTGTCGTTACGACAATATGCCAGGAAGCTCGTTCCAGGGGCACTCCGGCCCGTAGAAAACTGAGGTTCGACCACGGGGTGAAGGTCTGACGGCAGGTCGGAGTAACTGGTACTCGGAGAGTGCCGTGTTGCCATGCCCACCTCGGGACTCGGTCGCGAAGCCAAAGCTGAAGCGGTCTCATATGGAGTAATCCGAGCGGCGTTGCCACGGCTGCGGATGCCATATGCCCCAGGAGCCTCTGAAAAAGTTTCAGTGGAACCGCACTCTTGCCCTCGAACTGTGTCAGGCAAGTCAGCAGTGACTGCGCGCGCTCGCTCGTAAGCTGCGCGGACATCTCCATACCGAGAAAAGAGATCCTCTGCACGGGGCAAAGTTTGCTCTTCTCCCAGTTGACCCGAAGGCCCAGACGGGCTACATGGCGGAGCACCAAATCCCTGTGTTCGCAAAGCTGATCTCGAGAGTGAGCTAGGATTAGCCAGTCGTCGAGGTAGTTCAGAATGCGAACCCCGTGTTCCCGGAGGGGAACAAGGGCTGCCTCGACGACCTTCGTAAAGACGCAAGGAGACAGGGCTAGCCCGAATGGGAGAACTGCGTACTGATATGCCTGCCCCTCGAAAGCAAACCGCAGGAACGGTCTGTGTCGAGGGAGGATGGAGACATGAAAGTAGGCGTCCTTCAGGTCGATCGCTGCAAACCAATCCTGGTGCCGCACACATTCGAAAACGCGTTTGGCGGTGAGCATCTTGAACGGCAGCCTGTGAAGGGAGCGGTTCAGAACGCGCAGGTCCAGGATTGGCCGTAACCCACCGGTTTTCTTCGGGACAATGAAATACGGGCTGTAGAAGCCGGTCTTCATTTCGGCTGGAGGGACAGTCTCGATCGCACCCTTCGCCAGCAAGGTTGCAACCTCCGCTCTCATGATAGGGGCATTGCCACCGACCATAGTGGAGCGGACTCCCCTGAAGCGGGGAGGAGACCGCGCGAACTGAATCGCGTAGCCGAGCCTGATCGTTCGTGCGACCCAGCGGGACAGGTTGGGAAGCTCTAGCCAGGCTCCCAACGACTGAACCAGCGGGGTCATGCGAACCACAGACTTCCCGTCGGTGGGGCAGCGAGGCGGTATGGCTGACCCAGACGTGGACGGCATAGCGGCACGGTGTGGGGGTGCAGCCATGGACAGAGCAGACCAGGGAAGGACGAACGTTCCACGGGGGTCTGCTCTGCCAGGGGTCTGGCGTCAGAGGAGGATGAGAGTGGTACGGTCCGGGGACGGCGCGCACTGTCATCCAGCTCTGGGACAGAGGAGGACGAGGGGTGCACGGCCCGGGGGCGGCGCACCGTGTCGTCCGAGAACTCTGTGTGCTCAGGAATGAATGTGTCACTTCTTTCTTTAACCACATTAGGGTGCTGCCCACCCGAGGGTGAGCAGCGGGGAGTGGAGAACAAAAGATTCTCCCCCGGCCCTCCACCGGGGGAAGGAGTGGTCCTGCCACCATCTCCTGAGAAGTAAACATCATTCCTGAGCACACTTTTTATGATCTACAAAACAGACAGTCACAAAAACATCCTCTATTTAGTCTAATATAACTGAAATAGACCAAATTCTATATTTAAACAACACCAAAACACAAAATATTAAGTTTCTGATCATAGGCAGAGGGTGAACCAACACCACGAGGATATGCGCTTCCCCTTTAAAAACATTTACCAGGCTATATGCAGGATTTGACATGACAGAAAGCTCGCAAAGAGCGCCTATTTTATTATCTTTAAAAAGCGGTTATACAACTTCATCGTGATCTCACAAGGTTCCTAGGCTATCAGTAAAGCTGATACACAATAATGCCTTATTTACATAGCCTAACTGCTTATTATAACGAGAGGATTTGCACGCGCGTAGAACTAATCCACTCACCGCTCAAAACACCGGAATTTAGCCAATATTCTTTTATTACGAAGAAAACTGATCCTAGACCAGCATTTATGGACAGCTTTTCCCTCTAAAAGCAATCAGAAGTATATGGAAGCTTGTTTTCGCCCCGGAATAAAAAAAAATTAAAATATAATTTTTTATATTTTATATTTTTTTCGACTTTTTAACTCACAATTCTCACATGGATTTCTCTCAGTTCAGAGTTTTTCTCACAATTCTGACTTTAACACGCAAATGTGACTGCAGGCTATATCACTCAACTCTGACTTTATAACTTGCCATTTTGATTTTATAGCACGCAATTCTGAGAAAAATACCTTTTTTTAACGTGGAAACAGTATGCTGTTTTTAGCAGGCAAATGAATCAGAAAATTCGACAAGCCCGCTTGGCCAGGGAAAGGTAAGCCTTGCGCAGAGCCTTACACGCTCCGACTAATTTTCATATTTCTGAAGACAATGTGTTATTTAAAATTACAGAGATTAGTGCACCTGTGTGCTAATGCTTCTGACGACATTTCGTTATGGAATACGTGGATACGTTTTTTTTGCTCTCAATAAGTTTGCTCAATGACCATATGATTAGGGGGGCACGTTGTATCATCTGGGGGGGCACGGCCCCCTAATGCCCCCCCTTGGCGACGGGCCTGCGGAGTTACGCTATGCAAATTCCGCAGACCCATGGCATTTCTTTGCCATTGGCTCGTTTTGTAGTACTCGAAGTCGATTGGCTTTCTAAGCGAAACCCCATTCGTCGTCATCCGACGGAACTCGGAGTGACAACGAAAGGGAACTATGAATTTCCCGTTATGAATTATGATACTGCTTGGTTCGTTGGTCCATTAGGTCAGATTGCTTTCTCAGCTCAACTGAACCACTCCAGAGTTTGTTTTCAATCGGGTTTGAGTTCACCTCGTTCCAGCGATCTTGGAGCAATTGTTTTGGTGCGGACCTGAGCACGAATGCCGTGTTCATTTACGCCTAAACGAACCAAACTTAGGGAGAAAACGCACCGGGTTCAGAAACAAATGGTGTAAAAAACGACCAAACACAACACAGAGATAATGAAAACAAAACAAGACAGAGAACTAAACATGACCGTGACACATAGATGGCTTTGTCTTGACAAACTCGTTTTTTTCGAGTTTCTCAAAACCTAAAATTCTGTCATCATTCACTTTTATGCCATTCCAGACTTGTATGATTTTCAATTATGAATACCACACAAACCTGCCATTTATTTAATTTTCTACCAAGATGATGTTTTGTTTACATGTGTTTTCTCTCTCTCTCTCTCTCTCTTTACATGTTAGTAATGTTATACTGCTGAAAATAATTAATCAATTGGAAAAAATGTATGTAGTTTGCTGGTTTTACAAAAGCTAAAATACAGGAAACGGCATTTTCACGATTTTATTTTATTTATTTATTTATTTTTGGGGGGGGGGGGGGGGGAGGGGGGGGGGAGGGGGGGGGGGGGGGGGTTTGTTCTGTTTGTTACTCTGTTAATATGAAGGGCCAACGACCAAATTAAGCTTACAGTCTTTAACACGTCTTGACCATTTGACTGGTAAGGAGGAAGCATGTGGCTGGTATCAGTGTTGTTTTGTTAGAGACATACTGTAGGTGAACAGCTCCAGAAAACAGCGTCTACCCTAAAATAATCTGCATTGTGTGATGTTTTGAGAATATTGTGAAAGTGATTTTATCAAACCTCACTTAAAAAAAGAGCTGTACACATCATGACATTAGACAAGGACACCATGTTTCGCCCAATCTCCTGACGATATGAAATATGATACGTGTAATTGGAGACACTATGGAAACCACACGGAAAAATACTGAAGCATCTGACCAAGAGATCTGTTGATGCGTCATGTATGATCTGGTCCCTCAAGGAATAAAGCTATATTGCATTTCCAAGTATTGCAACCACAGGTAGCACTTTTTTCCCTGAATGCACGGAATGCACTTTTTCCATGTTTGTGCAAAGCAAAAAGCCTTAAATCCAATGGATAAACATCATACACTAGTGTAATGGAAAGCCTTTGTGGAAAAGATGTGTGCTTAATTGTATTGAATGTGCACATGTAGTTCAAGTACTGTGTACATATGTTTTTACATTTTGCTTATATTGAAAAATACCTGCATGTAATGACATATGTAATTAATTTCTTTAATTACATCAATAATTACTAGAGATCAACCGATAATCGGTTTTACCTGTATTTTTCCCGATATTTAAGCATTTACCCATAATCGGGTATCGGGGTTTTTGTGTTTTTTTTAACAGTTTGTTCAGTTCAGTGCTGTTGTAATAATTGCCAAAAACAGAAATAAAACAATAAATATATATCGGTTTAATATATTAGGTATTTTGGTATTGGTATCGGTTATAAAAACAAATCCATAGCGGTCGATCTCTAATAATTGACCAACCCCCAAACCTGTCCTATCCTTACCCACCTCAACGGCAGGAAAAGTGTTTTGCAATACATCAACACAATAAGTAGATTGTACAAAACAAGTATATAGTAGTAAATGACACCTATTATAAAGGTGAACCCAATACAATAGCAATGAAATAAAAAGCCACTTAAGTATGCTTAAAGAGAGTGCACTTTCATGACTATGTTTCTTAACACGCTTAAGTACACTTTTAAAAAGCACACTATAGTACAGTATATTTTAAATCATTATGTCTTAATAATCTTTTGCCATACCTTAAACAAGTACACAAGTTTTGACCGACATACTAAATCACATGTAAAGTACTTAAGTGCTGTGGAATGTTATTCAATTTTACATTTAAAGCTAATATAAGTGTGTAAATGTACTAAAATTAAATTTCAATCTTTATAAATGTATAACTCCACATTTACTTAAATACATGACATAACAGTTTCAATAGGAATGACAGTAAAGTATATTTTAGTTTACCATAAATGCTTGTTGGGACATTCGGCAGTGCATAAGTACAACTGAAGTGGGTGCAAAAAGCGCTCTAAAGTTTGGCAGATTGCATTTTAATAAAAATTTTAACTGTAATACATTTTCATTTAATTGCAATTAACATTGCATTTAGTTTGCACTTAAGTCTATTCTAAAAAGTACTCTTTTTTTAATAGTACGCTAAAGTGTTCTTGTTTTTCACAAGGGAAGATACAACACTTTAGACTGGCTTCTGGGCTCATAACGTGTAGTTATCATTGATTTGATGAGATCATTGGAGTAATGCTACCTATCAGTGGGTGGTGGAAGTCTCCCTGCGGATGCATAGCAGGCCTGTGACATCACTGTAAAACCCCTACACCACCGCCAGGAAAGGCCCACCAATAGCCCAGCATGAGGGGCTAAATAAACCAATAAAACAAATGATCTACAACTTATTGACTCAAACCACAGGTTACTGGAATGTGAGGACAGGCTGTAAATTATAAAAGGAGCTGGAAAAATCAACACTCATTGCTCGGAGCCGGTTGACGAAAACCGATCTGAAGAAAAAACGTAATTGAGATATTTTGTGCAGCGATGCTGTTCCTGTCAGTAAGGTGGATCACTGACAGCTGCAAAGTTCAACTCGGTGCGGTTTGCCGGGCCAGTCTCTGCGCTGTGATGTAATTGCGGATGTGTTTGTCACCACGTCCCACACCGTGTTATACAGAGCAGGCGACATGCGGAAAAACTGCACTTATTACCCAGCTCCAGGGTCGACCCAGCAACTAGACGTTTCAATGTGAATTTAACTACAAGCAAACAACCTCAAGCGTTCACTCCTGAAAACAAAGTAAGCCTGGGATGGTTTGATAATTGTGTCCAAGAGCTAATGTGTACCAGCTGTGTAGTTTCCCCTACCACCACCTTACTAGACACATATACACAGAACCACAGCCAAACCCCTGTGATTTTGTTTGTAAATCACCACTTAAGATAAAAGGGAAATGGAGAAGAATCATTGGGAGCCACAGGGGGAGGCCGTCTCTCCTCAGACTGCATGGGCAAAACTCGGCAAAAGTTCGGTTAAGGCTACACTGTCAGGTTCCCGTGGACGTTAAAAGGCTCCATATGGACTAACAAACGTTCGGGAGGGACATGTTTATGCAGTCTGATCAATCAGTGCATGAACAAGCATAAAAGCCGATGCTTACTTCTGTCCTACTTCCGGCATCCCTCCGCCACCACAACTCCACCTCCTTGGCTGGTTACCACAAAAAACAATCAAGGAAGTCCTATGGGTTACTTCGGGCTCGAAGTCTTGAGCTTGAACCCTCCATCATGGACAGCAAGCCAAATACATATACCTCTTCTTCATTAAAAATTGCATGAACGTGAACAAGGGGTGAACTAGCAATTTAACGATTTTATGCCGTGATCGATCTTGTAGACGTCCACAATCTACTTTTTTGGTGAATCATAGAGATTGTGATCTTTTCTGTCCTCATAATAAAGCTACACTACAGCAATGACTGCCTACTGGATGGCCAAATTATATCATGTGTCTTTCATGCGCGATGACGCATTTGAAAAAACTATTTAACAGCTGTGGGATGAACCAGATTTTGGCTTCCAACGATTATGAAAGCATGATAATCAAGGTAAAATGATCATTGTACCGCATGCCGTTTCTTTCCTTTAAAGCAGTGTGCTTTCTCTCCTCCTTAAAAGCCTAAACTTAACATCCAGATCAGTCAAATCATGTAACGTGACTGTCGTAAAAATGCAGTCTACTGCGGGACATGCTTTATTTTAAAAAGTGTTATCAAAAGCGTATTAAACTGCAAAAGAGACTGATCAGAACACGGAAGAGCAAAGTATACTTGGGGTTTCAGGAATGCCTAAATGATCAAATATATGCAGAAATATGTCAAAATGTCTGGACTGTTCGTTATTTATTGATAAGGGGCCACCGGAGGAGATTTGAGATCTGTAGTCAAAAAAGACGTGACCCTCCCTTCACCAGCAATAATTTTTTCTATGATCCCCCAAAATGATTGTGAAAAAAGGCATGACCCTCCCCGATAATTTATTGATTACTTCTGTACTGGTTTGCGCTTGGCAAAGATGTTTAGATAGCCATTCCATGATAAACGACTAAACTCCTGCTTTGTCATCTTACTAGGGCTGTAACGATAGACCAAACCTACAATTCGGTTCGTATCACGATTTTTGATTTGAAAAAAAAAATCATGTTTTCGGTGCTGATGCGGTGGTGAAGCGTTCATGTAAAATGTAAGGGTGGCGCTGCCAATAAAGTATCCTAAAGCTGCCACAAAGAATCGGTAAAAGTAATGATTATGAATAATATAGCAAGGGGACATTTTAATAGTTTATTAATAAACAAGTCTTTCTCTGTGTCGGCTGCAAATATAAAGGTGACGATCCTGACTCGCGATTTTCAGTAGTGAATGCGCCAGAGAGAAATGCACATTTCATACGGATATAAGCAGAGAGCAGTCTGTAGTCTGTTTTCTTTCGTTTTGAATTGTTCTGTTAAAAAGAAGAAATGTCAAGCTTTCTATATATTTATCAGGTCTGTGAGGCAAGTAGCCTAGGCTATACGCTGAGTTTCGGTTTATTTATTAGACGAGAGTCCAGTTCAGGCGCCGCGGCGCCTCCGTGTCATGATGATTTTCTACTATATTTACTGCTTATTTATTAAATCCAGGCAATTGGTTGATGAAACATTGATTAAAATTAAGATACCATTAATAAAAAAAGAAATTCACTTTAAAGAAAGGCTTTGTGCTTTCTGTTTGAGGTCTCTGTGAAAGTTTTAAAGTCACTTTCAGAGCGGTCATGTCCGTAACGGAGAACTGTCACGTCCGTAACATTTTTTCCCCTCATAAATGCAAACACGAAAGAAATAAAAAGAATATTTTGTGTTATGTGTATTAACAGTCTCAAACCAGGACAATTCGACGGTTGTTGTGGTTATGTCCTTATTTCGACATATGTGTGCATGCAACAATCAAGATGTGCATTTGTAAATCCAGCTATACTTGCTTCTTATTAATTAAATCCAGGCAATTGGTTGATGAAAAACTGATTAAAATTAAGATACAATTTTTACAAAACGAAATTCACTTTAAAGAAAGGCTTTCTACAAAACAACACTTAATGAAGTGGTCAAAATCATGTCTGGCCATGTCTCCCGATATATTGGGGCTATACTTTTAATAATCAACATAGATGGAAAAAAAAAACTTTATAAATAATATGAAACTAAATGCGCTTATGGCTACAACACATATACAGACTATTTTTGTACAAATTGCTGCACATTCATTTAATTCTGAATTTTCCACACAAGTTGAATTTGTTTGTGTATAGTAAAACATATCTGCAACATTTATCAAGTTCACTGATAATTGTGCATGCATTTATTAATCATTATGATACTAAAATCATAATAAAGTAGTAGGCTTCCCTTTCAATAGTCCAAATTTTCGTCTTTCTTCTGTGGATTTCTTCAGCTCCTGATTGGTCAAATTCAGATAGATCATCAAACATTATATCAGCTGCAGTTCTGGCGCCTCAGTCCCAATACTGTAAAACTCGACGTACATTCACATCACATGTTAATGCAGCGGTAGAGTAACACTCACAGGACACTGCACTTATTCGCAATCACAAAAGTTGATATTTGCTCGTGCTTTAAAGCGCCGGGTAAACATTTCATTGGCGTTCTGTTCTAATGCAGTTTTTCTCACTGTCAGACAGCGCCAAACTGGATTTTTGTTGGGTCAGACCCATCTGATAGCGATGGGAGACCGAGACCGAGAGAGCTATATGGAGCTACATGGAAAAAATATGCACCAAACAAGCCACTTTGAAATTTAGCTGTTTTGATGAATACAAAAGTTGGATGACCCTCCCCTATAGACTAAAAAAAGTTGAATGACCCTCCCCTCAACAAAGAATAAAAAGACATGACCCTCCCCTATTTTCCTCCGGTGGCCCTTTCCATAAATACCGAACGGTCCCCAAGTATTTGCAGTACATTAAGACAGTCAGTTATGTCTTGAGTGGATGAACAGTTGGGAAAGAAATCGGATATGTGTCATTATATTAGATCCATGCATTCGGTCTTAAAGCCTAATGCAAATACCTGTGTCATTAATGTTAAACAAAAGACAAAGACAAAATCCCTCACTGCTCTTGACTGAATAACTTTAGTATTTTAATAAGAATCAATGTACATTTAATGACTATTTTGACAACTGATTGTTTAATGCAATACTGCGTTTTAAATTGCGCAAATTTTATAGTCAAAGTCCATAGGCTTGTTCCAGTCTGGAAATTCTCGATAGCACATCTCAAAATTGGGAAGATCATGATACAGATCGTGGATTGTGATTGTTTGTTATATGATTGTGATATGTACATTTACATTTATTCATTTAGCTGACGCTTTTATCCAAAGCGACTTACAATTGCTATATATGTCAGAGGTCGCACGCCTGTGGAGCAACTAGGGGTTAAGTGTCTTGCTCAGGGACACATTGGTGTCTCACAGTGGATTTAAACCCGGGTCTCTCACACCAAAGGCATGTGTCTTATCCACTGCGCCATCACCACCCCATATGTAATTTTGGGAAGATCTTCCACCCCTAATGTGAACTAAGCCAATGATTCAGGCCTGTCAAAGTTCACCAGTGTCCATGTTTGCTGCACCAAAAGAGAGCGTGTTTTCAACAATCCTTCAGAAACGATGTGGATATCCAACAGGTGTCCTCTGCAAAGGTAAAACAAAGTGCTCAGTCACCGCAAACCTCAATTCTCAGAGGAACCCACGCTTCTCAATGCAACAAAAACACTTTCAACTGTGCGGGTTGGCAACAAATCAGCCCCTGGATCACTTGACTAAAGGATTAGTTTGCAGATTTGCAACCAGCTTTGTATTGTTAGACTGTCGGTAGTATTTATAAATGAACAACATGCACTCTTGTTCTGTGTTGCCTGGACCCAGATATCCCCATTTACAGTATTTGCCAGCAAAAGTCCATCGGATTACACGAAATGCATAATTTTGCGTCATCCACCGGACTATTGACATCTTTTGCTAAAACTGCAGATCGAACTTCCTCATTTTTGTATTCCCGCCAATGGACAGTCAGATCAACAAAGAGTCGGTTCCAAAATCAAAAGTGCAGTATGGGTGTTGAAGTTTTTGGCAAAAAAATGAACAACACAGCCATTTTTCTCTGTTTTCTCTAGTCATGTAGCAGTGAGTTTCTTGCATAGACAGACAAATTGTATTAAAGCTCATCTTGCCAGCGGTGAATTCCCCCTTTAACAGTGCAGCTTAAATGAACCAGAAACTGTTTTTTTAGGTATTAAGTGTCATTTTGTCTTTGAGCAAAAATGCATTTTTTGAGGGAAAAATAATTTCTTTTGCAAGATCCCTCAAAGGAGAAGCATTTCTCTCGATCTGCTGCAAGGTGATATGCATGAAAAGTGCAACTGAGCAGTTGTTCATGCTAACTATTTAAAAATGAGCCACTTTTGGCTTCTTGAGTCACTGTGAACATTTAGAGGCATTTTGTCTTTGTTTTCCAAGACTTTTAACTCTACTATTGCTAAAGAACTTTCCTCTGCTCACACACAAACCATTTCAAGGGAAATGAATGTTTCTTATTTGGAATCTATTTGCATATTTGCTTGTTTATTTTCCCTGCCCACATTGGATAAACTTGAACTTGTTTTTCCAGCAAAATTGGGACAAATAAGACGAGGCTTTGCCAACTAGCCAATTAACATCTGCAAGCTATTTATTGAGAGACCTTTGTGAGGTTCAAACCACCATCCCAACATGAGGGAACCCTGCGCAACAATCGCCGTGTGAGGTAACATCCTTTGTTAGCCATGCAGCCAGGCTCAAAAATCTGCCACAAAAGTGCTCACATAATAAGGGAAATGGGTTGGTAGTGCAACCTCAGCCATATCAACTTCTCCCAGATGGTTTATGACAGCCCTGATCTCATAACTGGGACTAGGACTGCACCAGGTATGGCTTCGTCTAGGGTGTCAGGCCTGAAGCATTGGCTCTTGCCTCTGTGGGCAAAAAAGGAAAATGTGTGGTTGGCCAATGGCTTCCCAAGAGCACTCCGTCTGTGAGCTAACTCCACATCACATAAACAGCCCTAGTTCAACAGGCTTCCAAAAACCCTGACATGTTAACAGCCAGCAGTGTAAATGGAGGTTGCCTTTTAAAGTCCAGTCTTTAATGGGGAAACCATCTGGAATAATTGAAGCAGGAGAAGACTCAACAGTATATGGCAGATCATTACATTTATGCATCTGGCAGACACTTTTATCCGTCGCATTTAATGTATGCATTCTATCATTACATGCATTCCCTGGGAATCGAACCGATGACCTTGGCATTCCCAGAGCCATGCTCTACTGGTTGAGCTACAGGAATCAATGGCGCCTTTTTTTTAGTTGCACAGAGATGACTGCACAAAGTTATCTTGCCACATTGCAGCAATCAAAGCATTGCGGAAGACGATTAGTGACCCAACAAGAAATGGGCGTGACTCATCTGACCCTCCCACCTTTCAAGACCTTGCCAGCGTTTTGTGGTAGAGCCTGTTCACACGCAGACTCCAGCAGCACAATGCTCTCCTGTATGCCGTCATTACGCCTCCAGGGCAATGGAGTTTGCGTCAGCGCTCGTTGAGGAACATGGGCACCTTAGGGATCAGCTGGCTGCATTATGTGACCTCGCTATGCTAACATGTGCTTACTTACTGTTAACTGGTGAATTCCCTCCGGACCAGCGTCAGCTAAAAGCAGAATCCTAATGGTGCCACTACATGAACAAGATGTTCTGTTCGAGCATTATTACAGCGGAGTCCCATTTGTGCTTGGCCAGGTGTAAGAAGTACCTCAAATGATCCCGGTAGCAGTTTGCCCAGGAGACAGGAAAAATTAGGAGCAGGTAATTATTTAAATAATTCAGCAGTAATTCCGATGCTCGATTAGCTGGTCTGTGTAACAACCCGAAGACTTTCTTCCTATGCTTTCAAACACACACTGTTGTATTTATGAAACCATGGTCTATATATAAAAGCAACTGCAAACACTTGCCAAATTATAGTAGTTTTTACGTCATTGTGGTAACAAAATACGAGTAGCACACACATTGCATGAATTCTATTATATTATTATTAGGGCAGTCAGTTAAATGCGTTATTAACGGCGTTAACGTAAACCCATTTTAATGGCGCTAATTTTTTATCGTGCGATTAACAGTCTTTTTGGCCTAGCAAACTTTGCCGTTTTTTTCACATACTTTTGCAACAGGACGCGGCATGCGCGGCGCTGCGCTATGAAACCCATTCATTTCAATGGCTTGCGCCGCGTGAGGACGTTTTGAAAGTGCAAGCGGATCTAGCTAGACCGGAAACAAAACAACAGGCACGACGCACGCACTTGTTTGGGCTTGCGAGGCGGCCAAATAGTTGGTTAACGTTACGCTTTGAGTGGATGACGAGCGCGAGACGCCGAAATGGATGCCAATAAGATTCTGAATGGAAAGTTTACTTTTAAAAAGTTGCCAAATGGTTCCATTGACAAGACCAAAGTGAACTGTGTGTTTTGTCGTTGTGAACTGAGCTATCATCATCGCAGCGCGTCCAGTCTGAAATACCACTTGATGGCCAAGCACACACACACACACACACACACACAGCTGATGCGAATTCTCCGCCCCCTCGTCAATTGTCAGTATTTCTTTCACCCTTTTATTGATGGACAGTGTTACATTGTGTGAGAGTTGTGTTAGTGTGAATTTGAACACAGTATATGTCAATGTTGTTTTCAATAAAAAAACATTTACACAAAGCAAGCCGATCCACTTTTCCATGTTGATAAGAACATTAAAATGAGAAAAAAATAATGGGACAAAAAGAAATCAAGAGACATTTAGAATAGATAAAAATGTGCGATTAATTGTGATTAATCGCGAGTTAACTGTGACATTAATGCGATTAATCGTGTTTAAATATTTTAATCGTTTGACAGCACTAATTATTATGCAAAATAGGGATGTGCCCGTAGCTGAATGCCCTATTCAGAATGGGACAAATAAAGCCATCAAAATGAATGATAAATGGAAAAATAAATCAAGTTCAAATCGAATGAATGCATTGTTATCTCTTATTAATGTGCATGTTTTTAGAAATATGAACTTGTCAAGAGTAACAGTAAACGAAGATACTGAGATACTACAATGATGTATTTTTTATTTAGTTATAATAGTTTTATCTAAAAATGGGCTTTTTTTGTGGTAACACATCTAATATTGGTATATTAAAGATATACAGTATATATTTATATAAACATGTCTATACATTAATATTCTTAATGTTTAAATATTGCTTTACACTGCAAAATGTGCCAATTGGAGTAATTACAGTTATTGGAATAAGTACAGCTATTGTCCAAAAAGTCTTCTCAGGAAATACTGTCCGAAATAAAATATTTACAAGCTCAGATTATGAATATCGAAGAGTATTTGTTAATCCAGGGTTATGAACAGTGTGAAACCCGAAACAAGATAACTACTTTAATTGAAACTGTAGCTTGTGAAGCTACTCTTAATTTACGCTTCCTCTGCACTCGTGACGTAGAAGACAGATCACTGACTATCCAGTGGAATCTCTGTGATTAATTGGTATTAAATGTTAATTAGAGTTCAAATGGATGAAAATGGGCTAGTGTTACTGTATATGACCTAAATCAAGAGCATCTCTTCCAGGCCACACAGAAGAAAAGACGTTGTGTTCTCTCTTGTTGTAAGACACACAGACGGTCTTTAAAATGTCAGGTGGGGAGCAGAGACATTACAGTGTGTAAGTCTTCAGATGTGGCTTTCAGTGAATGAAAATGACCTAAAGATTGGCTTGTTCTTCCTGGCAAATAGACACAGACTCTTCCTCCCCTTCTGCACTCGTCTTCTCTTGACTTCTGAAAACATCCCAGCAGATCCCTATCGGCTACGCTCCTTTCCCTACAGGGGTGAACGGGCACTTGAAGGTATACGGGACATGTCCAAACCCTTCTGAAGGAGAGGACACAACAAACAGCCGAAGAAAACAAAACAACACAAGCGTTCAAAGCTCTTTAAACAGCCCTGGCCGATGCGCCTTGGGTTGTGTTGACTTCAGACCGCACTACAGACGGCAGATGGCCCTCAGAGTCAGATGAGGATATAGACATGTGTGCTACATGTTTAAGAGTATGAATGAAATGGATCGACCCACGGAAACATGTTCAGAATAGATTCTACTTATTGGAAATGTTTATTTATTGGACATTTTAGGAAACAGCCATTTCTCAGCAAAACTTTACACTGTGTGTTCTAGGAAGGAAACCGGCCGGGACATTGTGCACAAGGGCTGTATGACACCGAGGTCGGCGTGTAATTTCGCAGACATCTTTACGGTCCACTCAGCTTTGGAAATTTTATCTCCAGTCTTACGGAAGGAACTGAGGCAAGTATTTGTGGCGAGCCAATGTTCGTACATGAAAAGGACCATCTTTTGCAATAGTCCACAGGATTTCCAAAAGGCAAATTTTGCAGAAAAGACAGCTCACAATCTACCACATGCCTTATTGTTTACTTGACTGTTCATACATCATTTTTTTTATGCAAGTTTAGTATGAAATATGATCCATCAGGCTTTTGAGGGAGGTTTATTTGTTCGTCTCTCAATCATCATTGTATTGCATTGCATTTGTTTTGCCCTCCACAATCAAAAAAATAAACAGCAAGATGATGTTTCAATGCTTAGTTTTATGATCGATTCGGTTTAGTTTTTATTGTGGAGGGCAAAACATATAATGCAATGCAATGATGATTGAGAGATGAACGCTCCCCAAAAGCCTGATGGATCATATTGGATACTGAACAAAAACACATATGAAAAATATATAATATGTCGCGTAAAAGTCAAGTAAACTTTTCCATTTAAAGAGAAAAAGGATTTTTCTATTATGTCAGGCTTTACGGAGTTAAAAGTCTTGAATAGTTTAAGAACTAGACCATTGTTTTACATAATATACTGTATTTAATACATTCATGCATGATAGTAAATAAGAAAAAATGAATGTTGTTGATTTTAGGGTATTGTAATGCAGTGTCTGCATTTTCTTTTGCTTTTTTTGCGAGCGACATGCATCAGATAGCAGGTGAAAAGACTGTGGCTCGTCCATGAATGTTCAAAGCATCTAAAGAGAATTCAAACTGACCCCAATTTATAACAACAAATCGAATTGTTCATTTGAGCAACCGCTGGCAATGCAAAGTCGAGCAATACAAACGCACAGCGATGTAATGCACAGACGGCAGTGAGGTGACGTGACTGGCCTCCTCATAAACTCTTAACACCTCCATCTCTGGCGGTGTGAATGCATCTTAAGGCTGAATCTTGGTGGACACAAACCTTAGTGATAGCGGGATACCCTGCAGCCACGTCGGCTGGGCAGTACAGCCTATCTTCATGGGACACTTCCACTGTGGTGGCCCACTGGTCCAGAAACCCGTTCGGCGTATACAAGCCACAGTCCTTCACTCCTGTCTCCCGCTCGAAGTCTTCACAGACGCCGTCGCCGTCGTAATAGTAGCACATGCTCGGCTCATCTGCACACACACACAAACACGTGTGCATATTCATGTTTCAGGAGACGTTTGTCATGTTAGCATCAAATACACACTAAATATACAGTACATTTAAACAAAAATATTTATGGGATAAGTACAGAAATATGACAGTAAAAAAAGCCTGAACTAAAGAAAGTGTTCTCTTGTTTTCCGTGTGCAGATTGAAAACCCCTGTCCTCACACCCTTTAAAATTAGTTGGATTTAATAATGTTATCAAATGTAATAAAATTAAGAAAAATGTAAATTAAAAGTTAAGTTTACTGCACTATGTGAGTAATATTGCTTTAAATGAAATTCATGCAAAATGATATTACGCTGCTGCTTCTTTCCACAACACAAATATCCATTGAGTGTCGCTAAAAGCATGTTCAGTGTTATTCGAAACAGAAAGTGAATCTGTCGGTGTTTTATTATGTTGGATGTTGTACACATCACAGCAGTTCGGAAATTAAAAGTCCGATGAGAGCTCAAAAAAATGAATGCTTATCGCGTTTAAAAACAACGTTCCACCTACACTAAACCCTAAACATACCCAATCAAAAGCAAATGTGAGATAAAAATGAATTAGCTGAAGCAGGCATGCCATGTTAACTTGCTTCTACAAGTCTTTAAGCTCTTTTATCGTGACTCGTGTTTCACAGACCCGAGCGCTTCACATCACGAGTGCGGTGCTGTATCAGGTGAGCTTCAGAGCAAGTTTACTACAGAATATGGAGCTGGTTATGTAATTAAAACATCAAAATGTGTACGTTTACAACCAGGTTTGGTGCTTCTACATCAGTGTTATTCACTTATCATTTCCCTCTGATATTAGGGATCAGTTATGAGTAGGGTTAGGTTTAGGGGTATGGATAGGGTTAGGACTAAATTTTCCTACAGGAATGCTGTTCCAGGATCAACAAAATATGGAGCATGTCTTACTTGGTAAAATCACGTGTAGGTGAGACAGTTTTGTTAAAATGTAGGTAGAGACAGTGGTGATTTTGTGTATACAGTAGAAGTCAATTGAAAATATGTGATGATCTGTTAAAGTTTAATACTACTAAGACTTTTAAAAATGTAACTTCTTAAGACTTCTTAAAAAACTGTATCTAGAAGGGGGGAAAAATTGTGGAAAAGGGACAGGCAGAAAAACGGTGCTCACCCTCAAAAAGTGACAATTTTAACATGCTATATACAAATATCTGTGGGGTATTTTGAGCTAAAACTTCACATACACACTCTGGGGACATCAGAGACTTATTATATATAATCCATCTCGTCTCAAAACTCGCAATGAACCATTTCCTTAAAATAACCTAAATTAAACCTATCAAACGTTACACATTTAATTACCTACTGCCTATACAGTACATCTACTTCCGTACCGCTATTCCCACAATGCATTGCAATGTGACGACATGATCCCGAGCTCTATTGCTCTCGTGAAAAGGGCATTATACCACCCCTCTAAATCCATGATGCTGCAGGTCCTAATAAAGTTATCAGCCAATTGCAGCGTTTTTTCTCAGATTTGCCACTGACGGGTGTTCATTTTGGATCTATGCTGGCGTCAGAATCCCAGCAGATGAAGGCATCTTGGCAGACAAGACATTGCGCAAACATTGGTTTCAGATGTGCCTTCATGCCTTGCTACCACCGAAGGCAGCATTCTTCAGGTTTCGGATCCATCAGGTTTTCCAGGGCTGTGAGTGAGACGGGAGAGCTGTTGAGTTTTGGGATATTTGGGATGAGTTTTCCAGGCCCTGGAGCTGCTGTTCCTCATTCAAGTGTTTTATCCTCTCTCCTTCACCATTCCTCCTCTGTTCGTCTCTCACATTCTCCAATCACATTGTCTCTCCCACACTGTGTCTCCATCCACTCCTACTCTGTCTGTCTGGCAGTTTATCAACAAACTGAATATTAGTGGTGCAAATAAAATGAATTATAAAAACCATTTAAAATGTAAAGAAATCAACCATTTTAAAACTAATTTAAACAATTGAATGGCAACACTTCACAGGTTCCATTGGTTAACATGAAAAAACAATAACAACACTTCAACACTAAAGCATTAGTTAATGTTAATTTCTAAATTTACTAATACATTATTAAAATGTTCTCAATCTGTATTGCTCATTGTAGTTCAAAGTGCGTCTATTAAGCTATTTTAAAGGCTTATAATTTAGTTTTTGTTGCATCATGCATGCAACACTAGTTTTCTCATAATATACATTGCAGCATCAGCTCTTTTCTCACAGTGTCTGAAACGTTTCGATGAAGGATTCGGTTTCTTTAAACCCCACCTTTCTGACAACCTGCTCTGCTCTGATTGGTCAGACGGCCCAGTCTGATGTGATTGGTCGGCTCCTTACAGTGTGGGTCGGAAACCAAACGCCCATCACCCTCTCTGAATTTTGCTTTTGATACATGCAAACAGTTTTACTGTCTCAATTCGAGCCCTCGTCCTTTTGAAGTGCACCAAAGAAAACAGCGTCTTCTCGACATGTACAACACGAACCAAACTCTTCTAGTCTCAGATACAACTACAGTGTTTGAGGGTCAAAGACATTGTTCACTGGCAGCCAATGAAAACCATAGGCTGGCATTATGCAAATTCGTTACAAAATGACATGGGTTTGTGCAGGAATAAGACCAGAATCAGAATCGCTTCTTTCTTTTGAGAGACAATAACTCCATTTATCTGCACTTTGATCTTTGCAGACCTTTTACATGCACAAACAACTATATTACACACTTCATGAAAGGTTATATCTGAAAAAAAGCATATTAGGAGCCCTTTAAACAATGGGAACGTATTGTAAAGTGTTACCAATTTAGTCAATTAAACAAGCAGTGTCAGTTGAGCACATAATTGAGAACAATTTAGTTCTGTACAGAATAAGACTGAGACAAAAAATAGTGATAATGAGCATATATTTAGTGATAAAGGGATATAGACTGTCTGTCTGTCTGTCTGTCTCTCAGTGTAAGGGTTTCCAGCAAGGAGGACAGAGGCATGCCGTGCCAAGTTGGCTCAAGCCTTCACATAAATTCCAGAGCTCCCCTTTGCTCAGCTCTGCTGATGTTGAAACGAGGGGCTGCAGAGGGGGACAAACACACACACACACACACACACACACCTAGCGTTCACGTGGCCTTGCACACAGCCATATCCACGTCTGTGCCACAATATCGCAATATCGTTATATTCCTCAGATACAATGAGACGAGCAATTTACTGTCTCTGGACAACCTAATTCAAACACAATATTGAGATAAGGAAAACCAAACGCTATCTTTTGGTTCAGCGGAATCCAGCTAAAAAAACAATCAGTTGCACAGTCAGAAAGACAAACGCTTCATTCATGATGGTGCCTGATGGTTCCACGCAAAAACAAATATTTCAACCTGCCACACAGATGTGGCTCCTTCAGCAAATGGTAGAAATAAACTCTCGGACAAAAACGTGCAATGCCTGATATTCTGAAAATGGTGCTTGTATATCACTAGCAGTCTACAAAGAGGAATCATATTTTTAAATAAGTCTCTTCTGCTCACCAAGGTTGCATTTATTTGATCAAAAATACAGTAAAAACGGTAATGTGCAATATTATTACAATTTGAAAATGACTGTTGCCTTTTTAACATAGTTTAAAATGTAATTTATTCCTGTGATCGAAGCTGATTTTCAGCATCATTACTCCAGTCTTCAGTGTCACATGATCCTTCAGAAATCATTTTGATATGTTGATTTGCTGCCCAATAAACATTTCTGAATGTTGCTTCATATTCTTGTAGATATTGACGGAATTTCAAAAGAAATCGAAAACTCTTTCGAAAATAGACAAATAGAAAATTCAAAAGAACAACATTTAGGCCTATTTGACATTTTCATGTCTATTCAGTCACTTTTGGTCAATTTAATGCATGCTTTCTAAATAAAAGTATTAAGTTCTTTAAAAAAAAAAAATCCTGTAAAATTTTTGAGTATCTTTTAACAGAAATGCAAAATGACATCTATAACTATGTTTTCAGTGGTGTATAAAGAACTTACTTAATAAACCGTAATGTTTTTATTACCTTAGAATGAGACATTTATATCTACATAACCGCGGGAATCCCCTTCTATGAAGGTCGACATATTGTGACGTCATGTTTCTACCGTAGCCGAACACGCACAAACAGCGCTACAGAGCGCGCTTCGTCACTACCTTGAAAGAGAAGCCGCAGAAAGCTAGCCATAAACACCGTGTGTAGTGACTTGTCAGTGGTGTAAAATATGTAGTTGGACTGTTTGTAACTTAGTTCTCCCTCGCTGTGTTATGGCTTTGCTATGTGGGGATAAATGTGCTGGTTACGTTCGTGAGACAGCTGATTAGTACTCTTGTCATTGACCATAAAACAGTAACGTTTCAGGAATCACCAACCCGTCGATCTTGGAAGCATTTTAAGTCGATCGCGAAGAGTTTTCAAAATCGGAGAAAAAAGCCTATTGTGTGTAGTAAATGGTGTCCAGGGGATGCGGAGGCGCGCGCGCTGTTATAATCATGTCATTTTTGCCGCGCGCACCTTTGGGCTCATACGGACGTGTCGAGTATAAACAAGGCTTTACGCTTTAACCAGCTCAGCCACAGTAACAGCTCATATTAGCCAGCTAAACTGTTACTAGCAGCTACCCTGTTAGAAAAATATATTGCCTAGTTTAATGTGGTTCTTCTCCCTCACTGTATTATGAGTTTAGACAATCAGCTGATTACTATTATTATATTATAGACCCTTGATCCTCACCTGACTATGGCTTTGAAAATGTTATCCATGATGTGGTTTATAATGGACTGTGGTACAGAAACAGTGACAATGTTACACACTCTTACTCTTGCTATTCTCTGCTGTCTCAGACGACGATATGTTTGTCCCGTTTTAGCCACCGTAGCTTCTTCAAAAGGGAGGGGTGAGCAGTGGGCTGAGCCCTTGGTGCAAACTCGCAACCGAACCGCTAGATGCCGCTAAAAATCACACACTGCACCTTTAACCCAAACTTTTGAAAGGTATTATACATTTACCATTTTAATAGTTACATTCGTTTTTCATAAACACCCTCTCTCTGACCTTTGTGATCAAATAGGCAATTTTTTTTGGTACTGTACCTTTAAGACTTCTACTGTATTTCTTTATTTCTAACTGTATTAAACACGCCCTGTTGTGATTGAATAACCATGTGAAATACAGTAAGTAAGTACTTCCTCTCACAAGTTTGTTTTGGGGTGTTTGTTGCGCTGGTCCATGGCGAGCCTAAGCTGCTGAATACTGAATTGGTGTCATTGATGTGCTCCAAATCAAGAGCAGTATTAGTGTCTATTTTACACTTAGGAGAGGCTTTGCATTTGTGTCTAAAAGTCAACTAAATTTCCCTACCGCTGTCTTCCAATGACGTAACCTTTCCTCAGGCTCGACCATAAAAACAGTAACCGGAAAGTCTTCTATTATTAATAATACAGAACAGGAGAACGTGCCAAGGCATCCTTCACAAATCTGTTAGTGTGTTCGTTTTGAATTAAATGTCTTACCGATTTTACAAGGATGTCATAATGCTAGTGATAAAAAATATCTTTGGCTCTGGAGGGAGTGAATAAAAGAGCCCAGCTAAGCTATTACTCCTAAAGTGCTGCTTTTTTCCCCGGAGTGAGACGGTAACACATCTCGCAAAACCAAAACTGACGTACAGCGCCACACTTTTGCCGTGGCCGTTTGACAGATGGCTGTAATGAGCTGCTGATGCACTTACGCTTTCTCTCCACACTTACCAATACAGTTAAAGAACGGCTCCTTCTTACAATGGCCGGAGCAGCCGTCTCCATTCATAGTGTTCATATCATCACATTCCTCTCCCTGGGACCTGAAATAAATCAATGTATACATAATAATGATGATTTCCCTTGGTGGATATAAATCTATGTTGTTAAAAGCATGGAGCTCCTCGTGCTGTAGATATATGACAGTATGTTTTCAACATCTTTAAAATGTTTTGTTGAGGCAGTGGATGAGCCTCAAGGTTAATGTGATGATCCTGTAAATCAGGAGTTCTCAATCTTTTTGACTCGGAGGACCCCCACTATCTAATAACTATAAAATATATTAACAGATTCTAGAGTTGAAATGTGACCCTGGACCACAAAAGCAGTCTTATGTGTCCATTTTTTAAAATTGAGATGTATACATCACTCGAAAGCTGATTAAATAAGCTTTCCATTGATGTGTAGTTCGTTAGGATAGGACAATATTTGGCCGAGATACAACTATTTGAAATCGGGAATCTGTGGGTGCAAAGAAATCTAAATATTGAGAAAATCGCCATTAAAGGTTTCCATTTCTGTTGGCGATTGTGCTGCATCCACATACAAAAATAAAATTTTGATATATTTAAGGTAGGAAATTTACTAAATATCTTCATGGATCATGATCTTTACTTAATATCCTAATGATTTTTGGCATAAAAGAAAAATCGATAAATTTGACCCATACAGTGTTTTGTTGGCTATTGCCACAAATATACCCGTGCGACTTAAGACTGGTTTTGTGGTCCAGGGTCACATATAAGTAAACTATTTAACCACAATTCATTTTGTGGTTCCAGATTTTTCAAGAACTGTACGTTAATTAATAAAATAGTAGTTGAGGGGGGATCTTGTATGATTTTTGTAGCATTTTAATTAAGTTTTTAACTCTTTCCCCGCCAGCATTTTTGAAAAAAGTCGCCAGCCAGCGCCAGCATTTTTGATAATTTTCACAAAATGTTCATGTGCCCCAGAATATGTTGTTGTAATATCTAAACATGCAATTTATCGAAATAAAAAACAGACCCTCTGCTTTTAAACAACAACAAAAAAAACAAACATTTTATTCTAGCTTAATGCATTCTTTTTTTTTTATCAAAACTTGAATGTGGGTAAGTTATAATAAAAAAGCAACATTTTAAGTAAAAAGCTGAGAAAATCTTGTTTTTGTCAAAGACTACATCCAGATCGCATTCAGAACGGATCAAATCACAGATGGAGAAGATCGAGTCCATCAACACCTCTAAAGCTTCACAGTCCCGTAGCTCGTCGACATTTCATTCAGTAACATTAGGCAGTTTTGATTTATATGCTGTTGAATGTTGATGATTGCGTTATTTTACAAATGCATATGATTACATAGGATATTGCTCGTTTCTGCTTCTTCTTCACATGCCTTCTGATCAGGAGATCAGTACTCTTTCAGAAGATGCTTCATAGTGCCCGTCAATGGCGGGGAAAGAGTTAATTAAGAGTATCAAGTTAGACTAATTAAGCTTGAGAAGCACTGCTCTAAAGGCTGTGGAAACACATCCAATCTCACCTCTGGATGAGACCGTCTCCACAGTACGGCGCTCCAAGGCGGTGTGTGAACGGAGGTGATGGCTCACTCTCGCTCCGACTGGAGATGGTTTGGACCTGGTATGTGTACACACCACCATACTCAACATCCCTGTGGAAAAATGCAAAAAACCATCACACATCTGTCAGGAATTAACTTTTGCATTGAGTGGCAATATTTACCACTAGGACTGATTCTTCTTTTAATGTCAAACAATTAAACAAATAAATCAAAATACTGTAGGCTGCATGCAACCAATACAATTGTATCATCAAAAGCAATATTTACACTGCAAAGGTGGAACAGAAGCTGCATCTGACATGGCATTTACGTTTATTCACACAGACTGCTTAATGCTGCTCAGAGGTGGCATTCAACATGTAATTATTAATGTAATTATCTCAGCCTACACTGTAAGTCCTTGTCCGCTTAGCGTTCATATTGCCATTTTTAACACCAAATTTAAATATACTGAACCTAAAGGCAAAGGGATATGTTCACAACCTGATTGGTTGTATAATTTGTATATTTCGCATGTACGTAGCATATGTTGATATTTTGACCAGCTGAGAGCTTATAAAATGTGTAAAGGGGTCAAAACAGTGGCAGGAATCCTTTCCTCACACACACAAATGAAGATCTGCTGCGAGGAGACGCGGGTCTGATGCCTGTACTGAACAGTGACGGGCAACATCTCCACTATGACGAGAGAAAACAGGTATGCTTGAGCATTCTGTCCTTTTTAGGGTCGTGACATCATGTCCTGTTTTTGGTTTGTTCCAGGTTTGCGCCGGAGTTAATTTGGAAGAGGTCCGCTTGTTTGATGCGCGCCAGGGTTCAGATGGCAGCGTTCACACTTACTCAAATGAACCGCACTAACAGAGGTTAATTTTAATCGAAACAAACATGCCAAGTGTGAACACACTCTTAATGTATTTGGCCTTGGTGGACTAGATCTGCTACTCTGCTGCTGCTGTTGATTATTGCTACAGCTAATAGATACAGACACACTGCTGAGAGCATGTAAGATATGCTGCTGCTTATGCACAGAGACATAAAAACTATAATCTTAAAAAAAAAAAACAGATCTAGGCAGGTGGAGCTGGGGGAGGTGGAGGGGTTTTCAGAGGAACTTTCAGAGGAACAAGCTTACAACCAGTGAACCAGACAATTTAAATTTTGAGCAAGCAATCTCATTGGCTGAAAGGATCAGCAGAGGCCAATCAGCTTCTGCCATCCAATAATGATGTGATTGCTTGCAGATTGCAGAGTTTAATGACTGAACTAGCTATATAAAACAATGATTATTGGAGTACGTTTTAGAAGAAAATTTCTAAATTTCGTGAAGTGTCCTTCACGAGAGTGACTCTGAACAAAACTCAAGCGTTTTCAGTGGATTTCTTCATCAGCAGATACGTATGTAATTGGTTATAATGATCAAAAAATCGTGAAAAGAAATTTGATGCAACATGAGCAGATCTAAATGCAATACCACACTCTACATTTTTCATTTAATTTCACATTTCGCTTTAATCACAACAGTTGTCCCGGCACAATTAAACAATCTATTACATTTTTTTTTTTTGTTATTCTGGTACCTTAAATTGGCACAGAATACAACCAAATAATACCTAAAACTACTATGCCATTAATTTGTTCTGTGTGGCATTTACGACCCTGCATCTGTCTTAGGAGGTTATTATTCGAGTATAGGATGTCAGGTTTAGGATGCTAAGACACAAGAGTTTACACTACAGGAATTCTGTCAATCTGACCTAGCTCCTTCTACACCCTGAAAACTTGTAGTGCTGGTTTAGTGCTGACTCTAAGCACATGGGCTATCACTTTTAACCATCAGCTGGCGGTGGTTGAGATCAGAGATAAGAGACATCTGATCTTGTGTCAGTCTGAAGAGAAAAAGTGGATCTATACTCAAGCTGAACCATGTGGGATGTCATGAGGGATGAAGTTGTGCTGAGACAATGTAACCAAAACTTGCTCAGTTAGCACTGGGATTTGAGGAAAGGGTCACGGTGTTCTGGGGGCGAACGATCGCAGCGGCTGATAACCAGCAAAACAGGCCAGACATGTTTCCTCCCTCAGAGGACACCTGTAGACAAGCACAGGTCGCACTTCTTTATAACATACAATTAAGTGCACTTCTTTATAACAAGGGGGGGGTTACACTCAAAGCCATTGTTAAACAGTCAACAAATATACACACATCTGTGACTTTACTCAGCAATCATAAACAGCTACACTGTTGCACACCCCTGAAGTAATTTCTTAAAGTCTAAACAAATCCGACCACTAGAAAGACAGAGAAAGCCAAACACACAAAACATCCATACATTTTTTTCTACAATCATATCCACTAATATTGTAAACTACAACCCACCCACAAAGCTACAAAACAGCGTGTGCATTAACCACTAGACAGGAACCCCAAGTCTCTCAGCTTTCCATCTCCAAAACTACACATACACAGGTCATTAATAAAAGAGCCAACATGAGCGAGAGGAAAATACACAAAGCCTTCATTATTTGCATTTATGTTGGACACGTTCCCCGAGAGAAACGCAAGCACATCTCTGCTGATTAACAAAACAACACTGCCAAATTACCAGAGTGCCACGGATATTACGTTTATTACGAACGCCGCAGGTTCACGTGAGGCCAAGTGTATTTGTGCTGCCGTCAGCAGAGTTATAAGGTGCCTGTTCTAATGGACAAAGACGCAGTAACGTTTAATAAGAGGCTAAACAAATCATTCAAATTAGCACTTGACATGAATGACACCGGCAAGAGGTTTAAGAGGCCGCAATTTTTCTGTTTTGGAAAAGAGGAAAACGTCTTTGAAAGTCCCATAAAATTAAACAAGAATAACACAAATAAGCTTTGCACAGAAAAAAGCACATTACACAACACACAGCAAAAGGCACGTACACACATAAAGCTGAGATTTAAAACAGGGAAACTTCTCTGAACATAGCAGTTTTTGAGTTTGCAAGTCCAGGTCAATGTGGATGAAAGGGCCAATGAGATTGCTTGCTCAGCATTTAAATAGTCAGGTTCAGGGTTTTCTGTAGGGTCATCCTGCAGCGCGCTATCAGAGCTCCTCTGAAACCCTCCACATCCCCAGCTCCACCTGCCTAGATCTGATACGGGATTTATATACTGTATGTGTATTTGTGCAGCATGCTTATCTTACATGCTCTCAGCAGTCTGTTTGTGCATCTATTAAGTAGTTAATCCCAGCCATGTTAGAACGTTCTGCCACCGCGTTATTGAAACCGATAACCACAAGAAAGAAAGGTTTGGGTTAACCAACCAAGAGTTAAGAGTTTATGGGACGGTAATGAGAAATGTTGGGTATTTTGATCAATCTAAGCACAGTTCAGTGGCAAAATCCAGTTATAACAATGAATGTTTATAAATATTCCACTGTTCCGATTTAGCCATCTATGTGGCAAATTATTATTTTCATATAATTATTTTTCAAATTATTTATTTCTAATTTAGTAAATGTTATGAAAAATATTGTTTAGCACTGTGCATGTGTTTTTATGATCTTTAAATTCAATAGTGTGATATCATATACATCGACTTTAGGAATCAGTGCAAGACACACACTCGAAATGCTAAATCTAGCTACTATAGAGACTGTTTTCTTAGAGATTTTAAAAACCCTAGACAGTTCTGGGATCATTTGAATCGAGTTCTCAATAGGGATACTAAAACTCCTGTTAACCAACTAAAAGTGAATAATGTTACAATTACTCATCCAACCCTTATTGCTAATGCTTTTAATCAGCACTTTACTACAATTGGTGATTCCAATCATGTATATTCTCTAACTAATGATTTGGTTTCGACCTCTTCTTCTGCATCTGGTTCATTTAAATTTGACAAAATCATGCCTATCGATGTTTATAATGCTATAGCTGATCTGAAGGAATGTAGCAGTGCTGGTCCGGATGGGCTTGAGGCTAGGTATATTAAACTTGCTGCTCATGTATTGATGTTTCCACTCGCTGACCTATTCAATCTGTCTCTGAATACGTGTACTGTCCCCGCTACATGGAAATGTGCGAAAGTTATCCCTTTATTAAAAACTGGGGATGCTTCTATTCTGAATAACTATCGTCCTATTTCTATTATATGTTCCATTGCCAAATTATTTGAGAAAATTATCTAAATTTATTTTTCAGAATAATATATTATCAGTATTTCAATCTGGCTTTAGGCCGAATTTTTCTACTACCACAGCTTTATTAAAGTTCACCAATGATATTTTTTCAGCCTGTGATTTGGGACAGCTAACTGGTGCTATTTTTATTGATCTTTCAAAGGCCTTTGATATGGTTGATCATTACATTCTTCTTGACAAACTTCATGCAATAGGTCTTGATCAAAGTGCTGTATTATGGTTCAATTCTTATTTACACAATAGAAGGCAGTGTGTTTCTTTCAAAGGTTCAATGTCCGATTACTTATTGGTTGATAAGGGTGTTCCTCAAGGCTCCACTCTAGGTCCCCTTTTGTTCTCTATCTTTATCAATGATTTATCTCGCACTTGCTCCTTGTGTAAGATTCATCTCTATGCTGATGATACCGTGATTTATATTGCTGACTCTGATATTCACCTGATCCAGAATAGGTTACAAGATGACTTTAGTAAGATTCAAGAGTGGCTTCATAGGAACAACCTATTGTTGAATATGGACAAGTCATGTTGTATGTTGTTTGGGACGAGGCATAGAAGTCCTTGTGCTCTCAACTTAAAACTGCATTTTGCTAATGGGTCTTCTATGGTGAAATCTGAAATATTTAAGTATCTTGGGTTGTGGATTGATTCCGAACTTACCTTCAAACCTCATATTGACCATATCACAAAGAGAGTATATGGTTGTTGCAGTACACTTTATAAATCTGTTAATTGCTTTACATTTGAAGTTAGGAAAAGGTTAATTTCCCAGTTGATATTGCCCATTGTTGACTATGCTGATATTGTCTATATGAACACTAGTGAAGCTACTCTTAGGCCACTCAATGTTGTATTTAACTCTTTAGGTAGATTTGTTTTGAGGTGTCCTTTTAAAACACATCATTGTGTAATGTATGCATCCTTGAACTGGCTTCAGCTGAAGTCAAGAAGAGACTTTCATTGGTTTCTTTTTATTTTCAAATGTGCCTATTTCGAATGCCCTCCTTATTTGAGTGAACTCTTGGTTCCACGCAGTTCTTTGTATCCTGTTCGTGATATGCAATCTTTGGTCTTTACTGTACCAAGAATATTTTCAGCCACTGGTAGAAAATCTTTTCACTATAAAGCTACTCATGATTGGAACAATCTTCCTCTTTTTTTGAGGTCCATCTTATGGTTTCGTAGATTTAAGTTAACTCTATTCCAATATCTAAACAATGTATGTGTGTGCTACTGATGTTGGTCTGAGTTGTATTGCTTGCAACTGTCTATTGTTTAATGGATTTGTCTAACTGATATATCTCCTGTTGATTCAACCTCGGTCTTTCTTTTGTGGCACCTTTTTGTTTACTGAATTTCCTGTATTATGATTCTAATTGTATAATGAGTAATTGTGGTGTGCTTTATGTGACAGTTATGTTAGAGCTAAGGTGTGTTTTTTTTTTTTTTTTTTTGTGTTGTTGTTTTATGTTTTATGTACTGGACCCTCTTGAAAATGAGATGTTGCATCTCAAGGGGCTATCCATTAATAAATTGAAATTGAAATTGAAATATCAGCCTCTCCGCTCTTTAAGATATCGGTATCAGCCATAAAAATACAAATAAATCAATATCGGCCGACCAGACTATAGTATTCGTTGATCAGTGACCAATATGTAACTGTGCTAATGCCAATGCATTACTAAGCTGAGAAAAAACACACCCTTTATATATAATACTCAAATATACACCCTATATTGAGCAGTGTTGCTGCCCCGGTTTGAAAGTTAACGTGCAGTGCTGAAGTGCTTTCTGACAAACTGGAAAATGCATTTTAAATTTCAGCCAACAAATTATTAGATCATTATGTATGTAATTGATCATTGCTTTCACATTTGAGTTCACATGCCTATCGCTATGGATAACAAGGTTCCACTTCCTATTGCATAAAGAGACATCTGCCTCTAGACTTCCTATGTTACACATGTGCTGAGGTGTTGAAGAAAGAAGTCTCAGAGAATGCCATCATCGTCTGCTCAGCCTCCACCCTTCAACAGAACTTCATCTGTGTCTTATTAATGCATTGTATCATTGTATTCTCAACTGTTCTGAACTGGTGCAGCTGATGATATGTCGTATGATGTCATGTGAGCCAGACCCTCTAGACAGATTACCAGACCCGCCAATATGCTTATGGCATAAATATATGTTGATGACATGGCATGAAATAAGTTAACATTTCAACAGAATTGCACTTGCAGCCCATCGGTCAAACGCTGACTCAGTTAAATGTGTGATGCTACCATCTGTTTTGCACCTCAGAGCATTCTCTGTGTTTAACTTATGGGAACCGTGTTGAAGTTATAGACGGGAGAGAGAATGAGAGAGGAAGATAATGCTTAGGAAAGCTTCCCATTCAGACAGTACTTCATTTAATAAAAAGCCAACCTGGAATTCTTGATCAAAAAGCGACTCAATACTTGTTGGAAGCCTTCCACAGATACACATCAAGACTTATGACGTGCTCGAAGACAAGAGAGAGCAGCTATTCAAGTGACCTCCTCAAGAGAACCACCATATGCAAGCAACACAAGGGTTTTCTGCAAAAGAATGGACAAGGTTTAGTTGTTTTCTGGGAAAACGGCAACTGATGGTCTTAAATGAGATGCCCACATCTCACAAGGCTGTCAGGAGTTCTCACTAAACAATCTATGTTTCAAAGAATTCTAAATCTACCAGTGCCCGCATGTAGTCATACTGTATTTCCGAAACCACAGAAGATTTGGTTTTCCTTGTATTTCTAGGGATTCAGTTGGGGATGATAATACTACAGTAATAAAGTGAATGCACCAACGAAGATAAATCATTAGTTGGGTTATCCCTAGTTGTTCTGGTTGAGAAATTATGTCAATCACATTTAAAGGAGATCAACTTATAGTGGTGAATTTAGAGAGAAACTCCAACATTTCCACAGTGCAAATCTTCCTTTGGAACATGACTTCTGGTAAACAGGGATTACTGCGGTCAGCTTTGACGTCAAAAGCTCTACAGCGGTGTATAGCACATGCACATTCCCTATGCAACTTGCAACTGGTTTACATATAATCTAGGCCATATTATTGGAACGTTTTGGTCCAAAACCAATTAGGAGTTAGGAGGATCTTCAAGGAAACACTAAAGTTGCCTACACAAGTGGTTATGAAATAACCTTGTTCCAAAAGATTCATTCATTCATTCATTCATTCATCCATTATTTATTTGTAGAGCACATTTAAAAACAACCCATGGTTGACCAAAATGCTGAACAGGACAGATTAATCAGTAAAAGGATAATACAATATAAAAATAATTATATTAATTTTAAAGATCTAGTGGATCTAGAGTTGACTTGCTTTCTAAAATCTAGAAATGTCAGTTGGCTTCCATGCAATTTGCAATTAAATGTACTTATCCTGTAAGCTGGATAAAGCAATTTCCCAGTGAGATTAAAGACTATTGGGCACAACATCAAACCAATCATTGCATTATTAACTGGTAGGAGGGTGGAGCTTCTGGAATGCCATAACCAGTGGACTTGACGCAACCGTGTCATGAGGTGAGAGTCTTAGACCAAGGGGGACCTGGTTCCAGGAGGTTGGGGCCCCTAAAGCGAATGAGTTGGCCAGTTGTCTTGGCCTCTTTCTCATTGGCAGGGGGGTCCTGTCAGCTCAAAGCAGGGGTGCCCTTTGAAGCCATGAGAGCAAAGTGGGCCAGGTCAGGAAGGTGAATAGCAGATGGGGGGGGGGGGGGGGTGGGGGGGGGGTGATGGTGGTCTGAAGGCCAGTGTCACACACATGCAGGGTCAAACCAAGAGTGATTTACTTCTATATTCCAGAGCTTCAATCCTACTCTCATATTTCCATATTACCATATTACAGACATCCAAAACTGAAGGCTTTCCATTCAAATTGACAAACAAGTGCCAAGTGAGAGAGACATGGGTGACCCAAATTAGGTAGAGGTGTCAGAACATATTTACCAAAGATCAATATCTCTCTTGGATCAGCACTGAGGTAATGAATGCATTCAGCATGGGAACTCAGAAGAAGTGATTATAATTGATTCAGATCTCAGAATCAACGTCACTCAGAAAACAGACTCTCAAACCGAGCTGTGAGTTGACCACAGTTTACTTGAGCCAAAACCTTACCTACCTCAGATCAAAAACATGTCTGCTTTATTCAGCTACAGTGTAGCGAAGAAAAAAATCCTTTAAGGTGGAAAAAGCGCTGAGAAAGTGATGAATTTCTACAGTAAACCAACAGTGTTACAACTAACCCCATGTTACAACCATCCCCGATCTCCTCTACTATAAAATTGGATGCAGGTGTGCAGAAAACATTTTGCGCGCACAAAAAAAAAAAAAAAAAAACGAAGGGTTAGCATTACTGAAAAAATTGTCTGTGCAAAGATAAGCAATGCTGGTAGTAGATAAATCTTGGAACTGCACATTTTCCACAACTATTGGAAACAAGTTGTGCTACTATATCAGTGGGTGGAAATCTAAACCCTTAAGTTCACTTGCATCCCGAAGTGGCCAATACAGAAACGCTGACCAGAGACCCAGTATCTGGCCTTAAATGGGGAAGCGTTAGTGTAATACTGCCCAAACCAAAGATGCCCAGTCGAGGCCAGAACAACCTCAAGACGGCAGAGCATGTTAACTGGCATTCTGAAGCCAGGCGCTGGACTGAAATCAACCAGCAGCTGCATCCTTCTCTTTGTTTCTCTTGGCTTCTTTCGAGAATTGAAAAAGTACAGAGACACACCGCAATATTTGAGCAGGGATTTGCTGTGCCTTATACTGACCAGGCACATTTCACACTCCAACTTTGAATTACGTTACTTTTGTTATATGGTAAAACAGTTCCAAATCGAAGACAAGTTCCAAAGTCAATATAACTTTTTTTCTGGCAGGACAAGAGTATCTAAATGCTAGCCAGGACCTAAAATCATGTAATGACAGAAAATAATTAACCAGGAATAGCTACAGCAATATTTTTTTCAAAGAACTGTTACCATCTTCACAGTCACATTCATTAATTCATCAGGTGTAAATAAGCGATTATTGAATCCAAAAGACTCACCTATCCACGTATTTTCGCATCGAGTCACTCAGCATGATGCCCTTGGGTGCGTGCATGAACGGCGGCTGCCGTAGGAGCCGATAGTGCAGCGGCTCGCATTCCCGACACAGAGGACAGTCAGGTTTGGACGTGAGCAGAGTAGCATCAATTTCCAAATGTTGCTCCATGGTGAAAAACTGCACTCCGTACACCTTCTCGTGCACATCCAGCTTGATGGTCAGTGGTGTGTCGCAGAACAAATTGCTGGGACCCAGAGACCGGTTGTTGCCACTTATAGTCAATAAGATGATATTGTGGATGGCGGGCAAAACTGTTTCCTCCTGGGATGAGAAGGTCACCCATACTGTGAGCGAGTCAGGGACCACCGGATGAGCAAACTCCAGCTGTAACATGCAGCCTTGCAGAGGGCAGGGAGGGGGCACCATGCGCAGATCCATGCCGTTATGCGGACTCCACGTGCGGACGCTGGGCTCGCAGGCCTGCTCCACATCTGGTGGTCCTAAGAAATGCATCAATTGCATTAAAATCTATTAGAGTATTTCAAATCAATGTTCAGTTTGAGAGAGTTTAACTTGTGGTACGCTGTCTCTTTTACAATATTTCTTTACCAGTTAATGACAGGAAAGGCTATTGTTTACGATACAGATCAAAATTAAGCAATAATTTTGTTCTTGTAGAAGGAGGACTAACTTTAGGCTTTCTACAGTTTATCTTGTTCACCGAAGGACATAAAGCAGATTTTCAAACAAGAATAATAACTCTACGGCACCCAAGCCAAGCTTTTGCAAACAGAGAGCCTTCAATTTCATGGATAGGATCGCTTACTATTGCATACAAATATTAAGAAAAAAATATTAATGCAAAGCACATTTCATTCAAATGAATCCAGTCTTAGAAAAAAAGTGCAAAAATGTTACCTTTAGGGGTACGACATCTTGCCAATATGGCAGTATCCGTAAAAGTTCATACTAGTACCTTAAAGAGTACATGGTACTGAAATGGACCTTTCAGGGGTTGACCAGGTACATAGTTGTCTGTTTAAAGGTACCCAGTGACAAGTTATTGTACCCCTAAAGGTACAATTGTTGCAGATGTTTTCTGACAGTGTACAGAGCTGAAAACATTTCAAGGAAACATCATATTATCAATAAAACAAGACCAGTAACCCAGTACTGTGCAGTATCTGAAGTGAAGCAGGAACAGTAAATCATAAGGTACAGCAGAAAAAGGAGTTATGCACAATGAGAAATGCAGTCACACACTTGATGCATATTGTTAAATCTTGTCTGTCCATTTCTCCTCCACATTCTCGCTCGTTTCTGTGGCAAGAACCAGAAATCCGAGCGACCTGAGGATGAGGCCCGCACAAGGCTTTCGATTTCAGCCTGGCAATTACCTCTCATGTGCTGCAGTCCAGCCATATTTGGAGTCAACAGCGACTCATTTTACGGGGAGTGACGTACCCCAACATTCATCAAATGTGGGGAGAAGCCAGGGCACTGTAGACAGTGTGTTCCCCTGCTTTTCCTTTGTGCACTTCCAAACTGGAAACAGCAAAAGCCATTTGCTAACCTCATTTCTGGGCAGTGCACAAAATTCCAGTGTTTAATCAACTGAGCACTGAGTTTTTGGCTTTCCAGGCCACATCATCTCAACACGTTTATTATTGTGAGTATGTGTGTGGCCAGAATAGAAGTAAACATACAATAAAAATGTCTTCGATACCGCAGGTTTACGTTCTAACCTTGCTTACGCTGCATTTGACCAGCCACAGAACTTTTCAAGATGGGAGCATATCTTCTTGAAAGCACATTTTAAAAAGAGTGCCTAAACGGCTGGAATGAATGTATTCATCAGGTAGTCACTTCACAAGTTGAATAACTGTCATCTTTTATCTAAATGACTCCATGGTGGACTAATAACCCTGTCCCGGAGGTATTCAAGTCAGGGTTCAGCCGCCACAGCAGCGGTGGGCTGATTTTCAAGGTGACCTGACAATTCGCCCATGAATTAGTGCCTTGCATTTTCATTTGATTAGCTAATCCCATCAGGGTATTAGCTTGTCTAGGAAAGTGCTCATTCATGGAAAAAAGGGAAGGTGGGGGGGGGGGTTATATGGCTGAAAACATCCCGCTTAAGGTAATTGCAGTACGTTGAACTGTGAGCACAGGTTTGCTTCAGTACGATGTTTGAAAAAGCCTAGTGGAAACAGCTGAGATCAAGCTGAGTAAATGATACTGATAAACAGTAAACAGATTCTGATTGAAGTGAGCTGCATATTTCCTAGAGCCATGTGACTGATAGTGACCAGGGTTATAAACTCAAATTAAAGCCATCAATAAACACCCTTTTTATTCACTTGAGATAAAGTAAGAGTTAACTGAACTTTTTATACATATATATATATATATACTACTATATATATATATATATATATAGTAGGGGTGTAACGGTTCACAAAATTCACGGTTCGGTTCGATACGATACACTTGACTTGTGTCACGGTTCGGTACGTTTTCGATACAGCAAAAAGAAAGAAATGCCAGAGAAATTTCCTTGATTTCATTTTTTTATTAAAACTAACATCATAAAGTATGATATTTTTTTACTTTGAGCAATGACGGAGCTATACTTGACTTTTCTTAGGAGCATATAAAACAAAACAGCTCCTTGGACTAAATGAAATGTAATATTGTAGTAGTTATAAACAAGGTATATTTTAGTTCAGATTAACATTTGAGGGCAGCAATTGTATTCATAATGTCAGAATAAAACCGACGCAATGTTACTTGAAAGCATTATAGCCGACTATTCCTGCCAGACTTGCATGGTTACAGTGAGTAGTGTTACTACAGTAAATCCATGGTGAATGTTGCTGATCTGTGGACACTGGATAGTTCATTCATGGCACAAAGTTTCTTCCTGGTTTATCCGTTAATAACGGAGAAATGTGAATGTTTCTTACTTGATCTCGCAGCGATGTTATTACTTCAGTGGCGAATTCAAGTTTTTTCTTTACTGGATTTCGCTGTGTAGTAACTGCTTGTTTAAGATCGGCGCGCTGCATTGGTCCAAACGGTCCGTCAACCACACAATAACGAGTAGATCAGTTTCGTTCCGCTTACATTACATTTGCCATTTGATGTTGGGCGATGTTGTGGTCACGCCAGCGTCTCTTATATCATTATGAGCGCGCTTGCCATGCGCGACGCGTCTACATTTGAACTAAAGAAATTTTGGTCGGCAGGAAAAATGGTCCAATGGTTCGGTTTAAAAATGCGTCCCGAAAACCGAACCAAAAACCTCGTACCGAACGGTTCAATACGAATACGTGTATCGTTACACCCCTATATATATATATATAGCCAATAACTTAAACATTTTATTTCAGCCAGTTGCCAAGTCAACATTTCTACTTTGCATTTCCTGTAACTTAAGATATATCTCAAACTGAAGTGAAAACGGATTTTGGATTGTCTGAAAAGCACATGTGTTGAACTTTAAAATACTCTCAGGTGATTCATGCCTTCAACACTAAACTTGGTCAACATAATAAATCAAATGTAATACCCTAAATGGTCTAGCTCCTGTGTATTTAATGGACCTTCTATCGCCCTACAATCCATCGCGTTCTTTAAGATCACTAAATTCGAGGCTTCTGGTCATTCCTAGGATATCTAAGTCCACTAAAGGAGGGAGGGCGTTCTCACATTTAGCTCCTAAACTCTGGAATAGCCTTCCTGATATTGTTCGAGGCTCTGACTCGCTGTCCCAGTTTAAAACTAGATTAAAGACGCATCTCTTTAGCCAAGCATTCACATAATGCTTACCTGTTATACCACTGCTGAATCAGATCGAATGCATTTAATATTATAAAACTTGAAGAGTCTGTAGGTTATTTGTATAGGTTGTATAGTATTTACAGTCATTACGTTCCTGTGTATATTGCGTGAATGACGGGTGGTTGGGCAGATATTGTGTTGCGGTAGGTGGTATGCCGTACGGAACCGTTGCCACTGAAACTGCATGTTAACGCACCAGTGGGGCTCGACAGCCTTAGTCAAACGGGTTGGCGCGTATGGTTGGGTTGCGGAGAGATTGTGAGATTGTGGTTAGGTCTCAGCAGCAGGAGGGATGTAGAGGTCAGTAAGCTGGGCTGAGTTGAGTGGGGGACGGAAGGGGGGCGACTCTGGGACGCAAGAGTCACTGTCTTCATGTTTTTATCATCTACGCTCGTGTTATGGAAATCATTATGAACAGCAGCTATGCTAATTATTTTCCCTTTTTGCTCTTCTGCTGTTATCTCGGGACGCGAGTCCCAAGGAAAATGGCGTTCGTCAGCTCCAGTTTGAATCCAGCCTCTCACGGAGACTTCAGATGCCCCAATCACAAAGCCTGTGATGAGACGACTCAACGCCGGCGATAAGGACCCTCTATGGTGGACGGCACCGATCCTCAACAACTCGTCTCAATACCGGCGTGATTACTTGGACTTCCAAAATGACTTGTAATGCTGCCCGAATCATGCACTGTTCCTTCGTTGGCCAGAGGAGAACTGGCCCTCCGACTGAGTCTGGTTTCTCCCAAGGTTTTTTTCTCCATTCTGTCCCTGATGGAGTTTCGGTTCCTTGCCACTGTTGCCTTGGCTTTTGGCTTGCTTAGTTGGGGACATTTAATATTCAATAATATTATTGATCTGCCTTACTTAAGGTGGACGTTGACGCAATTTTCTTTTAGAAATAAACGTTGTTGTATTATTTTCATGTTATCACAATGAAGCTGCTTTGATACAATCTGTATTGTAAAAAGCGCTATATAAATAAAGGTGTCTTGACTTGACTTGACATATTACAACCACTAGATTGCCAATTAATATAGCCCTACATTTAAACAGGGTTGCATACCTTGCTGCTGAAAACAATGTTTTCAGACATAATTACTTCCTTTTATAAGGTATTATATTTGGAGATATATATGTATATAGTCATTATTAAAGACTACTTTTGTCAGTTTAGATTATTTTTCTGTTGTTTAAAATGTTGAGTCTTCTGGCTGAGTGACTGAATGAGATCAAAGGCTCAATTAAAGACTGTTTAACAGTCATTTGAGCCAGAAGACTCAACATTTTTAACAACAAAAAAGGAAAATCGTAAAAGGCGTATATCTTCTATGATGTGCATTGTCTGATTTAGATCAAACTTGTGCTGTGTGTTTGTTCACAGGGGCTGATCACATAGGTGTGTCATATCATAGCGCCACCTACTGACAACAGGAACAGAAATGTTTATACTGTGATGCACTCCCCCAATGCGGTGTGATAGTTACAGCATGTTTCTTGATTGCCACCTTTTTTATTTTTTGTATGGTACAAATCTTAAAAGATCTGCCAAATGCCATCGTACACTAACATCAATTATAACAATTACTCCACTTACCACAGAAGTAGTACAAAACTCTTAGCATGATGATGTCCACAAAAACACAGACAAGAAAATATGCACGTCTGAAATATCTAAGATTTTTCAATATTTTAAAAAAAAAGTCTTTTATGCTCACCAAGAGTGCATTTCTTTGATAAAAATAGTCAAAAATAGCCCTACAATTTAAAGGACTGTCCCCTATTTTACTATATTTATAATGAAAAATTTCAGCATAATTAATCCTTCAGAAATCATTCTGATTTTATTTTCGTGCAGAGTTATTATCATTTTTTTTTATTGGTGCTTAATTATTGATAATGCTTCTTATAATTATCAATGTTGAGAACAATTTCTGTTGCTTAAAATTGATGTGGGAACTGAAACTGATTCTTTTTAATTAACAGCATTAATTTGAAATAGAATTTTTTGTCATTTTAAGTCACTTTAATCATGCATCTTTGCTGAATAAAAATATTGTTTCTTTTTTTTTTTTTTATCTTAGCCTTAAACTTTTTTCAAGCAATTTTCAGCAGCACAAAAACAATGTTTTCAACATTGATATTAATAAATAAAAAAATGCACCAAATCAGCATATAAGAATGATTTCTGAAGGATCATGTGACACTGAAGACTGGAGTAATGATGCTGAAAATTCAGCTTTAGCCATTACAGGAATAAATAAAAAAGCTGTTTTAAATTGTAAAAATACATCTCCCAGTTTTTACTGTATTTTTGATAAAAAAAATAAAATAAATGCAGTTTGTTGACATAAGAGACTTCTTTCAAAAACATAGAAATCTTAATTATTCCAAACTTTTACCCAGTAGCGTATATTGGAGAGTACAAACATGGAGGAGGAGCACTGTCTGTTTGTGCCATGATTAAAACATGCCTCAAACATCTGGACAAATTGCTAGATTGACCAGATGCGGATAGACTGTTGGTCATTAAGACATGAATCTTCTGAGTTTCTCTTTTCACTCTTCAATCAGCCCAACCAACCCTTCAGTCTGCATCTTTTGTCTGCAAACGGCACAAACCGCATGTGATTTTCTGTGGCCTGCAGTGCCAAGAGTGGGTTTTATGTTTTCCCCAATCTGCGTTTTCCCCCCCTTTCTAACTTTCTCTCGTGCTTTTTTTTTTTTTTTTCTTTGTCTGCTATAATTCTCCTGGCCATAAAGATTTACGAGAGAGGCACTCCGACTCATGAAGGTTGCGAATACAAACAGCAGGAGTGGCATGAAGACATGAGCCACAAACCCTGTGAACTCCAGGGCCGGCAGGTGGAGCGGCAAAGCCATCGGGAGAAAAGGGTGGACGCTGAAAAGAAGCACAAACAAACAGATCGCCAAGCAGCTGTGCTGGGGTCTTCGGGGCACGTCACGCAGGACGAGTACTGGCGTAAGAGGGGCGCGTTTAGGGGACTGAGATTAACAGGGCATCATTCCAAGAGGGAAAACAGAGAGCCGTTTACACGGCGAAGCAGCGGCAAGCCCAGGCATGTCTCCGCAACACTGCAACAAGTGTTAATGTTTGTGTGAGGGAGCGCGTGTGTTTATTTTTAATACTGTGAACGTGTGCTGCCTAAAACAGAGTGCCATATCAAGGAACTTATAAATTACGGTCCATCTCCAGTAGTAGAACATTTCAGGAAAATGATGTGTTCTGAAGTGCCCTCTGATAAGGTTAACAGCAATCGCTGACCCGCATCCATCACTGTCTGCATGAGTTCATTAACATCAAAGCAGATTTTGAAGAGGAAACACTCCTCCAAATGATAATGAGCCTTTCCTTCTGCTAGAGATATAAATCAAAACTGCAAGACACCATCTCACCAAAAAGGCATGAACGAACGCGTCTTGACCGTGGGAATCGTTTTAATTGCATGGGAATGCAATGCCTCATGAACTTAAAGCACTAGAATTTGAAATGTGATTTGAATTACAACACCGGTCATAGGCAGTGTCGGGGGTAAGGCTTTGCAAGTAATGCGGGTTATGTAATCACATTACTTTTTTCCAAGTGCAGTAACACATTACTTTAAAATTTTCAACCAAATATCGGAGTAGCTTTTTCAAATAAGTAACGCAAGTTACTTTGTTTTCCCATGTATTGACTGACAGCTCTCCTGTCCTCATGCTGAGAGGAATCGTGTGTGAACATGATGATTATTATAGTTCTAGACTAAAGTAAGCATGCATTTACTCATCTCACATGTACAGACTCAGTATTCCTCAAAATGAATAAAAACAGTAAAATGCAAACTTGGAATATTTTTCAAACCTGCAATAATTAAACATGTTAAATACTACAAATATACTTTATGTATTTAATCTCACTTTATTAACCAAGGTTTTTGCTTCTGACCCTTTGATGATCCAATTCAACCATACTAATAATGATCCAATTCAACCATACTAATAATGATCCAATTCAACCATATAATAATGATCCAATTTAACCATATAATAATGATCCAATGATCCAATTCAACCATACTAATAATGATCCAATGATCCAATTCAACCATACTAATAATGATCCAATGATCCAATTCAACCATACTAATAATGATCCAATGATCCAATTCAACCATACTAATAATGATCCAATGATCCAATTCAACCATACTAATAATGATCCAATGATCCAATTCAACCATACTAATAATGATCCAATTCAACCATACTAATAATGATCCAATGATCCAATTCAACCATACTAATAAGTGTGTTTTACTGCTGAAGGAAGAGGCTTACTCGTATACTCTTGAGTGGGCACTTATTTTGAATAAGTACTTACTTAACGACTTCTAAAAAAGTATGTTCTATATAGTGTGAATTTGTGTAGTATGAATGTAAACCATTCATAAATCGTCTCCCGTGGCCTCTTGCGATAGTAAAGTGTCCATCATGCACTTCAGAATCTCACTAAGAAGTACTTCATCCGGATACTTTTTGCCTACTCTTTTATGTGAATTCGAACATACTTCATTTGTCACATACTGTTTTTCATCTACTATATATTAGGGAAGTATGCGGTTTTCGGATGCATTCGGAGTAATGACATTTCTTCTCCCGTGTCGTGTTCTTCTGTAATCCACAATGGCAGCTGAAAGGTGTGTTTGAGCAATGAGTGAATTTGCACTTCCTTCAGTCTGAGGCTTAATTGGCCTTTACGTTTGCCAAAAATAGAACTTTTGTGTTTTAGTTATTGAAACAATCAAACAAACACAGCCCAGGTGAGAAAAGGAGACATTATACTTTCCATAAAAAGTTACTAAGTAACGCAATTAGTAACTTTTTTAAGGAGTAACGCAATATTGTACCGCATTACTTTTAAAATAACTTTCCCCAAGGTTTGTAATAATTAAGTTTTCTTTCTATTGAAAGAAGTGTCTTATGCTCACCAAGGCTGCATTTATTTGATTCAAAACTGCAAGACATCATCTCACCAAAAAGGCATGAACGAATGCGTCCTGACCATGGGAATAATTTGAATTGCAAAGAAACGCAACGTCTCATGAAAGCACCCCTCTGTTCCAAACAATGACCTTAATGCTTTTAAAACAGCATTGACTTGACCACAAAAACATATACGCTATATATCACCGGCCAAAACTCCCACAAGAACCCAGAATGCTCTGATTTGCAGAGTAAGAGCATACCTAACACAATGCTATTTTATGCCAGCCATGCTCACAAACAATAATTAATAAAGCAGCTGTCTGCAAATTCTGGAGCAGCACAGCTGTGTAGACTATTTATAAAGGAACAAATTTCCGTCGCCAGCTAACAGTTCACTTAGCTGGTCACAGTTACACTGAGAACAAGCATAAGACATACTGAGAGGCAAAAAAGAGACATGAAAATAGAGAAAAAGGTCATCCAAGATTTAAAGTGTTGTTAGAGATCTAGGGTGCTTTGATGAGATCAGTGCGAGAAGCCAGTGTCACAACGCCCTGACATGGTGAGGAATTATTTAAAGTACATGCATTAAATCATTCTTCACTACACTGGACAAGAACACCGTAAATTACCAAGCCAACTATAAGCCGTGGGTTGATTTCATCATGGCACTATCAGAACATTCCTCTGTTTGTTTCAATGAGCGCTATGTTACCTGGAGAAAGCCTTCCATGCAATTCATTCACCTCAACAGCCACTCGCAGTCTGACGTTTTTCTACATGGACACAGACATAGAAAATCATGGCAACGTTGATGCAGCCACAAGAACACACACAGTCCGGAATCCTTCACTAGCATCCTGAGCAGGGACGTAAACCAACAGGGACTAACCGGACCATGCTAACCCGCCAAACATCGACCCCATCGGTTTGTTTGAGCACCCTCACATAGAAAAATCACATGTAGAGGTGAGAGTTTGAGACAGGACTACAGTGTTCGAGACACCTGTCTGAAAACAGTCGTTGGGCAACATGAGCAGAAAATTGTTTGCAAAAAAAACCAACAACAACATTGAATTATCGAATGGTTCTATAAGAGGTTTACAATAATTTTGCTTTGAAAAAATCTCTATATTTCCCTCAATATCTCTTTTTTCCTGTATTTGAGTTGAGTTCTCTCAAAACAACAAATTTTAAGGTACTATAGAATTTGAAATGTGATGTAAAGTACACTCAGGTCAAAAGTTTGGATTTGCATAATAATTAAGTTTTTGAAAGAAGTCACTTATGCTCAACCACGGTTCCATTCATTTGATTAAAAATACAGTACAAACAGTAGTATTGCAAAATATCATAACAATATTAAAGAAATGTTTTCTATTTTAATATGTTTTGAAATTTAATTTATTCAACGCTGAATGTTCAGCAGCCATTACTCCAGTCTTCGGTGCCATATGAAGATTTAGAAATCATTGTAACATTAGAAATGTCTTTACTGATGAATTCAATGCATCTTTGCTGAATAGTTTTCAACATTGATAATAATCAGAAATGTTTCTTGAGCAGCAAATCGTCATATTAGAGTGATTTCTGAAGGATCACGTGACACTGAAGACTGGAGTAATGATGCTGAATATTCAGCTTTGCATCACAGGAATAAATTACATTTTAACATATATTCAAATACAAATAAGTAATTTTTTTAAATTCTAATAATATTATCATTTCACAAAATAACTGTATTCTTTCAAAAAGTCAACAAAAAAAAAATCAATTATTCCAAACTTCTGCTTCTACATATTCCAACTAAATCTACAGGTTTGGATGCCCTACTATACCAGAGGAATATTAAATGAGAGTCTTGCTCTTGGGATGCAAATTTGCCATGGCAACAGACAACAAACATTTCCTTTGGGATGCTGCCGCCATGAACTCATGAGACTTTGGCAATCACATGCTTTTGACCAGGAGAGCCGGCACACTTGTTTGACTCTGCTAAGCAAGTGTCCCGTTGAGACATAGCCTACGTAATGACCTTTTTGTAATGAGCTTCAATGGGCCAGAGACATTGAGGTTTTCTTTTTTGGTTGCAGAGACAGTTCAGTATTACAAATTCTGGACCAGAAACTCACACAAGCGTCTGTCCAGGGACATGCACAGACCACAAATATTTTCTCAAGGCTTTTGCTTGAGTCTAAATCACACTTATCCGGAATGCAGACAGTAGACGAGTTAATCAACTCTATGACACATTCTCTATATCAGGAAAGTTGAAAAAATGTGTAATATTCAGGCATCTTTGACACAACACATGCAATAGCCTGTGATGCAGTCAGTATATCGATTCTCTAAAGAAGCATTGATTGGGTGCAGGACTGGCCAAAGGCAACCAAGTGTGTTTAGAAGAAATGACGTGATGGCGGTGGTGCATAAACTCACCCTCGGCTTCTCTGGGGCTCCAGTGGCCAGACGGGGAACAGGGGCGCGGGGACGACGAATTGGAGGCGTACTGTAGAAGGACGTGACCCTCTGAACATTTATCACATACTGATCCCACTTCTCTAGGAAACCAACAGAGACAGACAAAATGCAACTTAGATACAGCAAATTCAAGTAGATGGCAAGTTAGATGGGAATCTTCAATATGGGGCCAAAACTGGAGTGGGAGAAATCATAAATATAGCAAAAATAGTGCACTCAATGTAATCAGCACTAATAGTTTAGTGTAGTCACGCTGCCCTTTTAAAGACCCCACAAAATCAAATTTCAAAAGTCAGGAAACTGCACTTAAAGTCATTTTATAGGGTCTTGAAAATATTTGTAAATATAGTTATAATTGAATCAAAACCATGTTTCTAGCACAAAAAAATAAGGATCTCAATTAGAGTGAATTTGAACCGTTACATTTACACTAACTTTGAAAACATAATACTGCAGCCTTTAACTGAATATTTCTAAAAAGCCCAAAATCAAAAAATGACAACAACAAAAAAACAAACTCCTATTTCTAAATGTAGCTCAAGCCAAGCCAAGGTCTCAAGTTCAGCTAAACAAGGGCTAAAATGTGTATCTTGAATGCAATGTAAGGCCCTGTTTGCGCCTGGAATTGAGATGTGTTTTGGTCCATCGGATCACAAGTGGACGACGCTAAATACAGGAGTAAACAGGGTCTAAAACGTTTTGAGCTTGTCCACTTTCAACCACTTCCAGAGGTAAAACTCATTAGACTGGATTGCTTTAGTAGTGTGGTTGAATGTGTTCAAACAGCTTCAAAAGACCTTATAGAAAGCGCACTAGCCAGATGGGACTTAAACTTTGTCGGCATTAAGAGTTTGGTTTGAAGGCGACAAACGTACCAAGCGTAATCTGTCAGAGCAGGAACGAAAGCTGCTGCTCACCATGTGTTTTTCTATCGTCTCCGATCGTGTTCATATGCAAATTGCACAAGCTTATTTTGTCCATTAGATTAAAAGCTCTGAAAAAAAAACATACATTCACCCACCCATAGACCCTCCCCTCGAAGAAATCAGGACAGAAGTTTAAAGTGGACAAAAGAGACAGATTAAAACACCAGGTGTAAACTGGTATGTGTCTCCCTTGTCTACTTGTGATCCGATCGACCAATGCCCATCTTAATATTAGGTGTAACCAGGGCCTAAGTTGCTTTGGATAGAAGCGTCTTCCAAATGCAAATACAAATACTTGTTTGAAAAAAAGCAGGTTGTTACTGGAAAAACTACTGTACACTGTTTTTGGAAACGGTAACGCTACTGTCACACTACTTATAAATGCTCTGGTGTTAGCGTTGTGGAAATTTGGGTTCACGTACCAACCCCGAAGTGATCAAATAAAATAAAATTCCGTATCAAAATGTATAGGCAAGACAAGTAGTTTGTTTAGGCATGGTTTGTAGGGAATTACAAACCTGCGCACATATATTCAAACGCACATAATTATAGAATCAATTCTTAATGCGCATGTGAACGCCATCAGCGTTAATCACAGGTTCGCGTTTAAAGTCTGTTTAGAGAGAACGGCGTCGTCTTAGCGGCCCCTAATTTAATAACAAATGATCATTTCAACGGAAGTGAATCAATCAAAACTAACTTTAGCTGGAAAATAACATTATTCAAGAACCGCTATAAAACCAAACCAATCTTTGTTACCTTAAATTATATTAAGTTTATCTCTGTAAAGCTGCTTTGAAACAATCTGCATTGTTAAAAGCGCTATATAAATGAGGATGACTTGACTTGGTGTGAATATTTGCTTATCAGCCTCAATGACTCACTAAGCACTTTTAGTCAGAGGGCAAAGACAAATCTGGTTGCTTAAGCAGTCAGACTGTGGTGTTTGAATGTTATATGGATATACAGTAAACAATGTCACATGGTCCAAGTGGAGAGTTTCAGAGCGACATGTCTCGACATGCTCCTCTGAGGGGATTCCCCAGCCGCTTGCCTTAGTGAATTCCACCTGTCTCTCACATAACGGTCCCTCGTGGACCGTCTGCAGGCCCACAAATAAATATTACTGACTGCATTCAGCTCTAAGGAAACTGATGCAAAATAACAAAGAGACTCAACCCAACAAAGTTCCACAGGTCTGAGTCATGAAATGTGGATATCCAGTGCCAGCAAGAAGATTTTGGAAGGCAATGTGAACAATTCCACTGTATCTACGACACAGCCAGTTAAACACAGTTTAGAAATAGCACTATTAATTGATAGCATGTGTTAGCGATTTGGCAGACGCTGAGAATTCTCGGTTGTTTTGCACTTCCTGCAATCTATCCTCTCACTGTACTCAAAAACTATTACAAAATGTCTCAGACTTCTCCTCTTTCAATATTTACTAAACAGAACATGCTTAGGCATGTCTCCTCTCTGCCTACGTCCACATTTATATTCCACGTCTTTTCATATATCAGATTGCATCTTCCCAGAGAGCACAACAAATGCTGATATATATTTTGCTACATATATTCTTAAAATAGTCCCTAGGATATGTGCTATGTATGCCATTGCAACCTGAGTTCACCTGTCATAGAAGTGGCCAGAGATGGGCGGAAACCACTCTAAAGTAATGAAGTTTTGTTCCTGTTCTACCACTTGGGGTGCCATGGGGACTGGAGGGGTCCGGTAATCGGGTTGCCAGGTTTGGTAGATGAGGTCCAGATAGCAGTGCATGCGAGCCACCTGGTTAAGTGTAAAGGAATCAGTGCAGTCGTCATCTGGGGAAAAATGTGTAAGTTCAGATATTTTACATAGTTTCTGATACCACGTGGCACATGAAAAGGCATTCCTGTCGAGAAGATCAAAGAACAACGTTGTATAAATCAATCATTTTAATTTTTCACAGTTGGCAATTTGAATTGGCAAGCAATGTGACAAACTTGAGTAAAAAAGTTAATTCAAATGTCCCATAATGTAAAATATTACAAAAATATTAATTGCATTTGAAGAAATATTATAATCGAAATAAAGAGTGAAATAAAAAAATATATACTGTGCAAAAAAAATCATACTCATTTTTACAAAGATCCTCAGTTAGTCAGTGAAGAGACTGTTTGAGATGAAATATGAGACATGTAATATGTTAAGAAAAATCAAAGGCAAATATGAATAATACTTGTTTATGTCTTTTACAAACGAATCTTCAATTATGCAAAAAGCATGAAAATATTATTTAACAGTATGTCTTTAGTAAACGGAACATAAAATTCTAGCTATGATATTAGTATTAGTAAGACAATTTTTTGGAATTTAGTCAAAACAGCTACAGAAGTGGCAGCCCTCATGTGATATCCTCCTGAGCATCACCAGTATAGTACTTCAGTGGCTTAAGTCTTGTCTTATAAAGACTTATAAAGCATACGATCTTGTTAAAGTTTCCATGAGAGAAGGTCACATTACCGGGGTGCCTCAAGGTTCAGTGCTTGGTCCCCTCCTTTTCTCGACATACACAAGCTCACTGAGCATAAAGACACATGGCTCCTATCACTGATATGCAAATGACACACAGTTCACCTGCTATTCCAACCTGACAGCCCTATCCTCTCAGCTTTTATCTTTGCTTGACTTTTTTTAGGCAAAATGTTAGACAGATTATTCAAAAAAAAGGATAAAAGTTATATTTAGTGACCATATCTAAAATGCTATTTTCAAAATGTATGCTTTGTAGTCTCCTTTTATTGTGCGCATCCCAGAAATCCCATTTAGTAGTTTTGGAAATGTCTACCAATGCTTTAAGCCTTCAATGCTCTTCAAGCAGGCTACAAGCATCAGGTGAGAGGGGGGTGAAGTTTCTGACCAATAAGAAGTTACACTGTTGTGGTGAAAAGTAAATGTATTAATTATAGCAGTATTTCTATCTGTTTACTATTTGGCTTGGTGATTTACTCAGTAAAAGACAGATTGAGAAGGGGGGGTTTCCATGTATTTGTTCTTACCTGCGTAACTCATGTAATTATTAAAGGGCGTGTGAACAAAGTTGCGGTTGCCACACGTTTCGTTGCCAGGCTCAGGGTCCCTGCAGTGCTTGTATTTGGGTGTGGGGTTTGTGTCGGCACACAGATCTCCGGTTTCCAGCGAGGGCTCTGTCTCTAAACACGCATCGTTGCAGGACTCGATCTCTGAGATGCCTCTGAACACATGGTACAGTCCCAGACTGTGACCGATCTCATGGATCATGGTATGAGTGTGGCCAAATGTACCATAGAAAGACGGATTCAGAACTATACCGCCTATGAAAAGAGAAGAAACACAGTGTAAACCCTGATGTGCTTGTACTTAAATACTCATGCTTGTCTCTTGTAACAGTAGTTTATACTATGTGATTTAAAATACAAATGTATTTAAGTCAAACAAACTTAAATTTGGTTGTATGTCATGTAAATTACATCCTTTGAAATATTAGACCCTTGCACTTGCATTGCGATCTACTGGACAACAGGTTATCCTTCAACTTCCTCCTATCCTTCTTTTTGAGCAGATTTTGTTTTCGTAGAAAACTGAATTGATATAGAGTGAATCTGAATTAGTGGAATGAAGGCTGCATTTACACTGTCGACCAAATCCAAATTTTCTCACTGGCATCTGGTACACAGCAGCTCTTGTTGGAAGATCCGATATTTTGAAATCCGATTTGAGTCTCACATTCAACTCATCTGTTTAATCAATCTTCTCAAAAACATTGTGAGCTAAGTTGATCGTAAAGACCATTGGTGCCAACGGTTCTACCATCTACTTAGGCTTACAATGCTTTTGAGATACGCAGCCCTGATCATTGTTTATTTCAAAAGTAAGATGTTTTCTCGTCTTCCTTTGCAATCATATGCAGTGTTCTGATATTATTTTAAATATCGACATGCAATAAAACATCATGTTTGGTCATGTTCATATTCAATATTTGTAAGAAGTAATTTGAATGCTGTGTAAGTAATTGTAATCAGGGAGGGCACAAAGAGACAATTAGTAGCAATGGTTCTATGATCAACTTGGCTTACAATGCTTTTGGGAAACGCACCCCTGAACTGTGCACTTTCTTGCAGTGTATATGTAGCCGAAATGTTCTTGAACTTTGATCATATTCTTTTGCATGCTCTTCAAAGCTATCATTGTTTACTCGACTTCCGTTGTTTACTTATTTCTTTACTCAAGGCCTCTATAAAAAATGTAATCATTTATGACGAGCGAACAGAGAGTCATGGGAGTAGGAACCACTGAAATGGTATAGGAATAGATTGTGACAGTGATATTTTCAACATTAAATGACTGCAGCAAAGCAATTCAAACTCTTGACATGGACTATGCTTATGTAGCAATTTCTCAGTACCTAGATGTGTCAGGGCCTCCTTGTCCCATGGCCAGGTAGCAACTCCAGCCAGGTCTTCATCTGAGGAATTGGCGAAGAAGATATTGAGGTGCGTTGAACCGTCCAGCTTGAGGATCTCTTTTAGCTCCTTCACATCCAGATAGGCCCTGGAGCCAGAGACGGAGATCATTTATTTGGTTGATGCATCCACTGCTTATTTGACACTCATTATGACACACCCATGAATCTACATTTCCCCCACTGTAAAGTGGCTGAAAAAAAAGCAAATCTTGGCCCTTGACTAAAAAAGTTTCATTAATGAAATTATCACTATAGATATCATTACATTTCAAATCCTTTATCTGCAATAGCAATCAGCACTAAGTTTTGTTCTTTCATTAGCACTCTCTCTACTATGCCTGTGGAGAAGTTGTATAGCAACTCTTAAGATCGCTTTCAAGAATCCATTTAACCTTGTGCTCTGCTTTCCTAGTATGGTCCGCATTAACGTTTTAGCAGCAAGCTAGCAGACCAAACCAGGCGTGCGCATGTGAGTGTCTTTCCAGAGACAGGTGCTTTTATGAGTGTGTAGCTCCTTTAACTTAACATGCTAAGAGCTCGTTTTACACAAGAGCACTCCATTAGGGCTAAACCGTTAAGGTTATGTTATGTTTATGGGCTTCATTGGCACTTAGAGTTCACACGACTGTAAAGCACCCGATGAAGGACCTCTCTGAGATGACCCATGTGACAGCTCAGAAAACCCCATTCATCAATAAACCCAACACGCACAATAGCCAAGGGGAAAGCATGGATGTCGAGACAGAGCCAAATGATAACGTAGTATCACCTTTCACCTGTGACTACTCTTTGGACCAAAGCCATGACAGACATTTTTCTTATTGCACATCTACAACGTGACCCAAATCCAGGGATGAATTACTGCGCACAGCATGTGCACATGGTGAGGATTCACACAAGTGTTTAACTTTAGCTCAGGGTTAACCACAATTGGGTCCAAGGTATTGTCAGATCCGATCAGTGAGCTTGTGAAGGTAAAAACACAAATCCCTCTCTCTATAGACAGGCTGTTTGCTTGCAATAACAATCTGGCACTGTATACATTCTTCAAACTTAAAACACATGCCTAAAACATGTTAGACAACTTAAGCAGATATCATTCACATTTTTCAGAGACTCCAACCCGATGTCTCCTGTTAGCTAGATTTCCAAACAAGAAAAGTGGTAACAGGCTTCGGGTCTACAAAAATAAACCTCCGACCACACAGCCATTGTTGTGCCACGCATGTAGCGCAGTGTTCTTCCAGAATTCCACAATTAAGAGGGAATGTTGACGAATGTTTGCGGCGCAGCCATCAGTCTGTCTCCCTAGACGTCCCATAATCAAAACAAAATAAACAACCACTTGGGGTGCTTATCTGAAAATTCTTCTTCTGCTTCTTCTCACTCTAATCTTTCTAAACCATCTTTCATCCATCAGTTGCAATATTTCCATTGAATGCTCAGGATTGGCCAACTGCTGATTTCTGTTACTGGATTGGATATCCAGTGATAAACAGTCTCTTGATGATTGCGATGGGATAATATTTGGGAAAAACCACCTGCGTGTTTTTTGTGACTGATGTCACCTCATAGCCCGCACACAGAGTCATTTAAAGAGCTTCAGGAATACCATTGGATGCGATTCTGCGGCCTGGAAAGCCTTCAAAACGGCTAATAGAAAACATTGCTTTCTCTTGAACAAGAAGCTCAATTAAGGCGTGACGAAATTCAAGGACAGTACTGGAATATTTGGATGAATCATATCATACAGATCAAAACAAAGATGTAAAAGGTAGTTTTCACTTATCAATTCATTCACTATTTTCTCACAACATGGAATGTTTAAACTTTTCCCATGAAGCTGCGTGCACTTGTGTAAACAATAGCTTATGACAACAATTTGAAAACAAAATAGTTGCTTGGAGACCATTCTAAACAAGAAATAAGCTTCCTTGAAATTGTGGTTTCTACTTTGTATCAAAAAACTACTTCTAAAGGCAATAAATCCGCTTCAAAACAAATCTCATAGCTTTGGATTACTACATGTGTCCTTGGGCTTCACCTGTTTTTTGAAACAAATGAACACTGCTACCATTCACATAGAGCAAAAGTTAAACCAGACCATCTACATTCTGGTGAAATTGTAAACATGTCTCTTTCTATCCAGTGGCCTCAGGTACTCAGACTTCGAAATCCAATTTCCTTGGATCATTTTTTTTTTTCTTTTGGCGAAAATAGTGGTGTTTAAAACTTGGAGCAAACCATCATACAACGGACTAGACAAAATCCTTGATACAAACATTTTTCTTTAAGTGCCCATGGAGGGAATATCCAACTGTAATAAATGAAGAGTTGTGAGAGACAGTAATAAACTGCATTTGCCTTTGCAGATTACTTAGACCAGTGCTTCCCATACCTGTCCTGGCCCCCACCACTGCACATTGTAGATGTCTCTCCCTCATCTAACATACCTGATTCAACTCATAGAGACTTCAAGATTGTGCTGGAGGTGATCAACGAAAAATACGTGAAAAGGTGATTTTTGAAAAACACTGGCTTAGGCTTTCGAGTAATCCTGAAGACATTTATAAGCAGGTTCAGACAGGTGTGTTTGATTAGGGTTGGAGCCAAACTCTGCAGGATGGGCTACCCTTGACCTAGAGAGACGTGACCACTATACATGCTCTTCAGCTTATCCCTTTCAATAAACTTTTAATGCTACTGAAGTGTGGAGATTGATATGGAGATTTGAAAGAAATGTTTAGCTTCATCATACCAAGCAGTGGTATGAATCTGTACTCCCCCATTTTGCTCTTTTCCAGGGTCGTCCATTCCTGCTCATGGAGGTCCACCATCCAGCAGAGCTTGACCTCTAGCCCACTGAAATACACCTGAACCAGTTTATCAAGGTCTTCAGGATCTCTAGAAACTTCCGGACAGGTGTTGTTGGACCTAAAATCTGCAGGAAAGTGGCCCTCCTGGAAGCGGACTGCACACTAAGGGGCTGTTTATAGGGGCTGTTTAGACACCGTTTTCAACTAAAAACTTAAAACTTTTAATGCGTTTTTGGCCGTTCCTTTATACGACAACAGCGTTTGGGTGCCTGAAAACGCAAATTTTTGAAAAACGGATTGCAAAGTGCAAGTTTTTGAAACCGGTCTCCGTGTAAACAACAAAAACGTGAATATCTGAAAACGATGATGTCATGCACACGCATATTACGTGTTTAGTCTATAGTGTTTCATCGTCTAATGGCCTGGCAGCAGAATACAGCGTTTTTAGTCGTTTTCCAAATCCGTGTGAAAGGGCATTGTTTTGACAATGGTGTCGTCTGTATGTGGAAACCTCAAAGGAAAAACTTCTCCTTTGCAAGTATATCGTTGTCGTGTAAATGTAACCTAAAATAAACTGCCAATTTTTCAGAACTGTTTATGGCAATACACTGAAGATAAAAAAGAAGACCTAAAACGGGCCAATATGACTACTGTTACATGCCTATTCACAGTTGACTGACAACTGTGAAGCCAAGCCTGGACTTGAAGTGAAGCTTGTATAGGCCAATGGACCCCACCGCTACCTGTACCTTAACCTAAGTCAAGATGCTTTCATTTGTATAATGCTTTCCACAATACACAGGCAGAAATGCATGATGTAAATGTTTGCAATACCTAAATGCCTAATTATCCACATTTAGCATTTAAATGATGCAAAAGACTCACACAAACACAGGGAGCAAACCACACAGGAAGGACTTGAAATCAAATAAATGAAATGAAAGCCCTTTATCTGCCCTCTTCTTCACTCACCCCAACCAACTATGAAATGTCTTTGTGACTTTCTGGCAATATCTGAAATATTTGTGCAGCTTACTAAACAAGTTGGCGTCATAAATCACAGCTGATCTTAAGCACTTACCTTAAATGAGAAGCTGGATTGAAGCAGGTCTTGGTCACATTGGTGATGCTAGGGTTACAGCAATCTCCATTATCGTAACCATAGTTCTCACAGTTGCACTCTGGATCACAGATGCCATTTCCTTGTTTATGTTCAGGGCATCGCGTCCTGGGCTTGCAGTAACCGGCATCAAAGCCAGTCAGGGTGTGGTTGCATTCAGGGTCACAATCCTCATCGCCCACCTTGCTGATGTCACAGTTGGCGAGCACCAGACGGTTATACAGAGAGGAATTGCTGACGTTGTGCACAGTCAACTCCCAGCTGATGTTGTACATGCTAAAGGCTTCATTCAGATGCTGATGCTGCAGGTGAATCTGTTGATCTGTGACTGTAGGTTTGCGCTGCAAGTCATCAAAGACGTTCACAACACGGTATCGTACTGTTTTGGGGCGACGAAAGCTCCAGAAGTGATTGTAGTTGCGCACCACTTCTGTGTTATCGCACACCGTCTGTCCGCAGGCTGGAGGCTCCAGGGTGGTGTCCAAAGACCACAGCCCAGCACGAGAACCCTCATCAGGTATCGGGAAACTGCCGTCCTTCACTGCCAGCCATTTGCGCGCTGGGTGTTCAAAGGTCTCACGGATCACCAGGTCAACCAGGTCCTCAGGGTCCTCCTGTCCATGCATGTCCCTCATGATTTGCCTCTGAGAGAGAGCCTGTCGCCACAAACCGACACGTTCCACAGAGCCTCTGTAGTTATGATTCAAGGCATTTCCACCCACCATCAGCACCTTGAGTTTTAGATCAGAACACTTCGTTACATTTATCTGTTAACTTGTATTTGCATACAGTACGTGCATTATGTAAGATCTGGCGAGGTGAAGAGTGTAACTTTTTTCTGATAAAATACTCAGATATATTGAATACAATGTTAAATACAATACAATGTTAAATGTGGAGACCTCTCTAAGTTAGCCCTTGGTAGGTTGATTTGTGTATATTGTGGTGCTATCAGTAAAATTTGCTGGAATTACATCAATTCAGCAACAACAAGTTCATTAGAAAAAGTTGCTTCTGCCTACATTTTTGCAAAACTCACTGCAATTCACTGATTTCATTGAATTACAAATTTTGTCATAATTTACTCACCCTCAAGTTGTTCCAAACCTGTATGAATTTCTTTCTGCTGAACACAAAAGAAGATATTTGAAGAATGTTGGTAACCAAACAGTTGATGGGTCCCATTGACTTCCATAGTATGCAAAAAATATTATATGGAAGTCTATGGTGCTCATCAACTGTACAGCTTTGGAACAACTTGAGGGTGAGTAAATGATGACAGAAATGTCTTTTTTTGGATGAACTATCCCTTTAACACAATCGGTTAGGTTTAGGGTAAGTGGAGCATTATTTTCAAACACAATAGAGTATTAAATTTTTTTGCGCTACTCATCGGACGTTTTATTTCCAAACAGCAAATTGGATAAAATTCAATGCACATGTAGTGCAACTCACTAGACACATTGGAAATGTCACGAAATGTGCACGAAGCAAAGTTATATTTAGCAGAAATGTTGCCACAGACACATTTTTTCCAATGAGCCTGGTTGGAAACCTATTTTTGGAAAAATATTTATATTTCTGCAGTTCTGTTTGGTTCACTAAGAGAAACTGAAATTACACACTAATAACAAACATGTATATTCAAAAAAAAAATTGGTTGTGTGCGACTCTCCAAGATATTGTGCAAAAAGTTAAATTCTGAAAGGCTGAAAGAATTAAACTTACCTTACACTTTTTAGTAAGGGGGCTGAAGACATCACCTGACTGTTCCCTGCTAACAGCAGTCTGAGCACCATTGACATATAACTTCATATAGAGGCCATTGTAAGTCACAGCCACATGTGCCCAGCGGCTGGGCAAGTAGCGTGCATTCGACTGAATGGAGGTAACTTTGTGTGCTCGATCCGTCTTAAGGGAGAAGAAGAAACGCGGGTCGCGGTTTCCTTGCTCACTCACAGCTTTAATTCCCAACAGCCATCCACGATCACTGGAGGCATAGAAGCATTTGTCGAAGAGACCTAAGGTTGAGAATGTACAAGAACAAATGCATCAGGAGGGAAATACAATTGCAACAAGTCAGGAAACAATAATGCAAAATTTGCTTTGACAGGAAACAGCAGAGTAGATGAGGAAGGGAAATAACATGAACCTGCACTGAACAATGCACCCAAAAACAAGAATTAGTAGTGTGTAAAATTTAGGCTGTTGCTGTTTTTGGGACAGTCCAAGATCAAAAGAACACTTTGCACGTGGCACACTTACATATTATCTTGGGTTAGGGATTTTGGGGGTTAAATGCATTACACAAGTTTATATAACAAAAAAGTACAGTACAGTACGTTGTCTTTGTCAAGCCATGTTTGGACCATCTTGAAGAATAAATGTCCTTCCTTTGATGTCACCTAACCGGCCAAGCTTGCAATGTATCTCAGATCTGACCTGCTGTGCAAGTCAATTTTTTATCTCATCATTATGGAAGATCAGTGTCAGCTAAGCACTTTTGTCTTGCGCTCACACCAATCTAACGTGTTGAACCGTTAGAGACATTCGGTTTTGTTCAAATTAAGACAATGTGGTTTTTCCCAACTGAATGATATAAACAAGCTAGATCTTCCGTCCAATCTGCTGTCCGATGATGTCCTTCTCAGGTTCTTCTTCAACTGCCAAGTCATGAGTGTGAATAATGTTCATGGTCTATAGAGCACTCAGCCAAATCTAGCATCCGTCCTGCAGACACAAACTCAGCGCTGTTCGGGGTGCTGAACTTACTGGCATTAGGACATTTATAAGCGCTTTGTGGAGCTGAATTTTGCTTTAGGTTTCCTACATCAAATGCTGTCAAATACTCAAATGTTCCTATCAAATTGTCAAATCACCAGCCTCTTTCCACACACTCTTCAATCTTCTGCATTATAGATTGAAAACATGACTCAAAAAACAAAACAAGACAATAACAACATTAAGTCTTGACATTAAGACTAACGCTGCGTAAAAACAACAACAAGAACGATGACTGCTGAAAATAAGCACTGGTCTCCTCAAAACAAGTGCCTTATGTCTTCATTCTCAGAGGCATGAATTAGATTTAAAAGATTAAGCATGACTACATAAGCCAGAGTCCACTTCAATCACTTCTTTTTGTTTTGTTTATTTGTTTGTTGTTCTTTTTAATATCCTAACAGAACAGATATTCTCTGACAAGGGCTCTTCAAATACCTTGAAAAATATATATATTTAAAAGGAATTTATTAGGTAGCAGCCCTCCCTGTATATGGGCGAGCCAGAGTTCAATGCATACTGTACATCACAGCCTAAAATAAATCTATATGAGTCAAAACATCATAATGCATGGATTTATGATGTCCATATTTAATTCCATCCACATAAAAAAACTTTGTAATCATTCATTTTTATTTTTATTCCATTCACTCATTTAAGTTTCGTTTATGGAATTTATTGCTGTGTCAATTTAAATTGCTGTGTTTAAATGTAAAATATGATAATTCTGAAATAATTTACTCACTATCATGTCATTCCCAACATGTATGACTTACTTTCTTCCGCAGAACACAAGGGAAGATATTTTCAAAAAAAAATGTTTTAGAAACCAAACAGTAATGGTGCCCAATAAACCAACCAACCAATCAATCAATCAATCTTAGGGCAAATAAATGATGACATAATTTTCATTTTTGGGTGAACTAACCCTTTAATAGGCTGATTTTGACGATCCATGTTATAACAGCATGATTTGAAAACGTTCCAATTAAAACACGTCTTGTGCAGAAGCAAATCTGACCTTCTGAACAAAATATTTCACATGGTCAATGTCATAAATATGCTTAGTGAGAGCTTGTTGAAATCAGTGAAAATAGTCCAGAATCTCAATTTACACAAAGAAAAGTCTGTAAAAATACAGCCCAAGACATTATTTTGTCTTGATTTTTCAGAGGTGTTGTAATTGACACATTGCATTAGGGTTGAAGGTCATTAAGGTGCTGGTCTGTTTTTCTATTGATTTGTTTCTTACAGTGCAGTGTGTAGTGTCATAACTCATCATTTTTAAATCCTTGTTTACATAAAAGGAAAAATCACAAATATTGGATGTCAGACTTTCGTATTAGGTACATTTTGATTATGTCACAGTACAGCATCATCATGCATGTATTATTTTATGGATCGGATACATGCGCGTGTGTGTGAGATGTAATACTGCTGGTCAGGCCAATGCAAACCCACTGCAAGCCTGAAACAGATGATGTCATCCCATCTCAGTGGTGGGTTACTGGAGTGGGGGTGCATTGACATCAGAAGCCCCGCGTAAATCAGTGATGCCCACTGCCGGATCACTAGTGGATTCTCACTCTGGTCTTTCTAGTCGTGCGTGACAGCGTTAGAAAAAACTCACGTCTAGCAGCCAGCATTTCTTTCTGCTCATGCCTTTCAGAAAAAGACTAGTTTTGTGTCTTTACGCTCTCTGTCGGCAGAAAGCGGAATCGAAAGCGGTGGATGGTGTAATGCTTACTCACTGAAAAACCAGCGTCAACGTACAGAACAGTTGTGGTCTTTGTTTGCAAACTCAGAATTGTGCTTTCTGAAGTCTGCGGCTACTGGATGAAAACGTAAATGCAATGCAATGCGATTTGGTCATTTGTGTAACCGATGCGCGCGTTTAAGACATCTGCACTTTTCTCACGTGTTTCCCTCCGAGCTGAATGGAGGTGGGGGGGATTTGGGGTCTTTCAGGGATTCGAGGGTCGTGCGCGTAAACCCGGTGCCTCTTCAAATCTCTCTCTCTCTCTCTCTCTCTCTCTCTCTCTCTCTCTCTCTCTCTCTCTCTCTCTCTCTCTCTCTCAGATCTGAAACAGCAAACCTAAGCTACACAATTTTCCTGACTCGTTAGCTAATATTAGAAATGAGTTAAAGTGCATCTGCGTTGACGTGATTACTGGAACTGATTGATCATCGATCTGGATGTTATCTGGAAGTTACTGCCAAAGTCACCCGGTTAAGCGCCATCATTCACATGCATTACTCTTCCACCAACATTCAAACAAATGCATAAATCTGTTCCTACCAGCTATAACGGTAGGGGAACGCTGCCCACCCTCCGCTTTGACCCACATCTGGAGGGTGAAATTGCCCTTTGGTATCTCCACGCCGGGCTTGAGTCTCAGCTGGTCCCCTCTGCCCGTGAAATACACGGCTTTCCCCCGAGAGGAGCTCGCATCCTCCGCTGGAGAGGAGCGGCCGCGCTGGCGGGGGAACCGGCGGTCCAGCGCCGGCAAAGAGCGCTTGCCCCGGGGCAGCCGAGTGGCACAAGCCCCCGGGAAGACCGCTTTGGCTTCTCTGATCTTCACCAGCTCGCGTTTGGATCGGGTCTTTCTCGGGACTGTCCCGCAGTCTGATCCCACACACAGGACGAGCAGGATGGCGAGACACTGGAGAAAAGTCCAAACTTTCATTTTATTCAAAACTAGAGAGATGATGATGGCCAGATAATTGCGCACGGACGCACTCTTCCTCTGCAAAGTCCTTCCACTTGTTATTGTTGTTTTCTTTTCTTTTCTTTTCCTCTTCTTTCACAATCTTTTGTCATAGACGAATGTTCCAGATCCACAAATCCATGAAGCTCTATGAGCTGGAGTTTTTCTTTTTTTTTTTTACTCCAGGCAAAATTGAGTTTTGTTTTTTTTTGTTCTTTGATTCGATCAGTAATCAATGAATAAAGAGCTTCATTCACACTCTGTGCACTTCTGTCTTTTTCTACTCGCAAAACAATGTTTAAGAACCATTCATGAGCGCAGAACACGTCCAAACATGACGGGCTGTCATATCTGAGGATGGAGCACATGCAGATGCTGTTTGTGCTGAAGTTGAAGTTGAAGTCAGTGAGAGGGTCTGCAGGAGGTCCGGAGCTGTCCAGAGCATCGCGGATCTCAGCTCATGTATGCTGTGAGCTCTGGTGGAGATCCTTCAGTCTTTTAAGAGTGAGACTGTGATGGAAGCAGACCAGCCCATGTTTCGGTCCTACATGAGTTTCTCTCCTTGCGATCCTCCTCTCGTGATGTGCTGAAGTCACAGGTAAAGCACTGACGGCAGGAGCATTTACACACATGCTCCTCCAAGAGTGTTGGATAGTGTTCCCAGAGTTGGAAAGGGGCGTGTGTGTGTGTGTGTGTCCCTCTAGTGGCTGGCTACAATTCAAACAATTTCATTCATTTGAAAGTGTTCGAGGTGCAAGAGAGTCGCACTTGATCACTTGTACAGTAGCCCTGTAAAAAAAAAAAAAAAAAAAAAAAAAAAATGATATTAACTTATTTGGTCTAATATGGACCGTCAGGCTAATATGGTCAATATTGAATTTAATAAAACCAGTTACCACGTGAAGTTTGTTTTTAGTGTGCGTTACCTGACAATGTTATACCTGGAATTAAAATGAACCAAAATACACTAGAAATATGATTTACGGTAATACATTACAATTTGGTTCCATCTGATACATTAGATATATTAGTCATTATAATGCAATGATTTGCAAATTCATTTTTTAAATAACTTTAACAAAGATTATTAAACAAAGTAATGTTTTGTTCATTGATAGTTAATGCTTTACAATAATAGGACCTTATTGTAAAGTGTTGATTAAAAATGATGACACCGAGGCAGGCTATTCATTTTAATAATTACAATAAAATAATAACAAGCTTACTCCTTTAGCACATGTCCTTGATTATAATATCTCCGTATATGGTAACACTTTATTTTACAGTGTCCTTGTTACATAGTACAACCCTATACAGTCAGTGCATGTTGTTAATCATTATTACTCAGTACTACACTAACAATGACACCTTAAAATAAAGTGTAACCCTCAGTAGTACATTATCATGTGAATGCATTGTAACGTGTGACTGGACTTCATTTACTGTGCGACAGAAGACTTCACGTTTGCACGCACCCCTCTAAAAGAGGAACAAATATGGCGGTGAGAAAGGGATGGAGAAGGACAAAGACTAGGAATTTGGGCTATTCTGCATAAATTGTTGCCGAGTTGATGTCCTCAGTTCTTTGAGGTGGTCCACCTTTGTATGGCAGACCATCTGTGTGGAGCGTGGAGACAGAGCTGGTGTGGAATGCCACAAGAGCTTTTGTTCTCTGTTTGTTTGGTGTAAACGAACACGCAGACAGCAGAAAATTGCTACCTACCATTAAACAGGGCCAAACCAATGTTAAATATTTGTCCCAGTTTTGTCACATTGCAGTGGTGAGACCACTTCTTTCTTTCTTTTTTTTCCTTTGTCCAGACAGAACAGAAGAATGGCACGGGTCTCAGCGGTCAGCTCACCCCGACTGATCTTCAGAGGAAGCCTTCAGCTACACTAAATTCCAAGTCGCAAAGTTCAGGGTAATACTGCTGGGTTGTTTTAACCCAAATGCGGGTCAAATGTGGACAAACTCAACCATTGGGTTAAAAATTGAATTTAAAAATAACCAACCAAAAAAATGCATTAATTAATGAAATGTATTAAATTGAACCCAATGGCTGCGTTTGTCCATATCTGACCCAAACATATTTTAGAGTGCTGCTCAAAATCAAAAATGTCATTAAACTTTCAACACACTGCAAACAAATAATCCTCAATCAGTATTTTAATGGCTAAATATGCTTAAAATATGATATTTAGCACAATTGCATATTCAGACCGTTTTAGGATCATATATCTTGAATGAAGTTTGGAAAATAATTTTTCCTATAGTTTTAAGCAAACCAACATTTGAAAAGGCTTATGCTTACAATCTGGAAAGAAAAAAACAAAACAATAAGACTAATTCAAGATTTAGCTTGTTTTAAGGGTAATATTATATTATTAACTGGAAAACAAGACAAAAAAACACTTTTTTGAACAGATCTGATAGTACAGTGAACTGACTGATCGGTTGTGCATTTTACAATGGTTTTTTAAAGTAAAACATTTTCAAATCTATTCACTTTTGCTGTTGTTCATGATTCAGTCAAGTTATTGAACTAAACATGTTATGACCTCTTCATTAAGAAATACGAGACGATTTACAAAGGCAATATTGAAACTTTAAATGGCTCTGTGTTGGGTTCTCTAAGTCACTGAATGTAACATTATTGCCCGGTTTCACAGACAAGGCTTAAGTCTATAGTCCCAGACTAAAATGCATGTTTGAGCGGTTTTAACTTGCTCTGAGATATCTTAAAATATGTCAGTGCCATTGTTTTGATTCAAGATCAGGCACGTTCATAACTAAGGCCTAATCCTGCTTAATCTAAGCCCTGTCTGTGAAACCAGGCCTATGTATTCAATGGCAGTGTGTGGCTTAATTTGTCCAATATCATTGGGTAAACTCTAAACAGTGCCTGTGGTTTGAAAAAACTAGACTATAGTTTTACAAGTTAGTCATTTCATTTTTTTTTTTTTCTTCAGAACTGGACATAACTTTTTCATGTCAGTTACATAAAAGAGTAGATCTGTAAAGTGAGACTGATGAACCCTTGACTAGACTAACATAGAGGCCAATGATTATTACCTAATTCTGATGTCCAAACTATGCTTTTCCATACTTTAAAAAGTACTAAAGCCCCCTAAATTGACACAAACTATATTACTTGTGCTATATTAGCTATACATCTTATTATTATTATTCACTTAACATATGCTAAATATTTCATTTTGAGTTCTACAGAAAACCGTTTTGAATGAAATGAAGGTGGGTAAATTATGACAAGTTTCAGTGTATTTTATGTTTTGCTGAATTGGTAGCTAATTCGTTTGAATCTTGGGGTACGTTTACACGACAACGATGTAGCTACTATAAATTTAAACGCTTTTCACGTACAGATGACAACGTAGTCAAAACAATCCACGTTCCCACGGATCCGCAAAAACGATTAAAAACGCTGTATCCTGCTGTCAGGCCAGTAGATGGCGATGTCCCTTTGAATAGGAACACACGCGCCTATAGACTGAACGCGTAATACGCATGCGGTCACCGTTTTCACAAATTCGTGTTTTTGTAGTTCACATACTTGTGAAATTCCAGCGTTTAGTTGACCCTGATTAGCGCTCATTGTCTCAGCTTTAAACATGACGGCTTTCTTCTTCCATGAGGGGGTTTGGCATCACGAAGGCTTTGTTTCCAGTGGATTGTTAAAGAAAATCCTGTAGAATTCAACCAATCAGAAGGCGACTTTGAAACTTCCAAAATGTTTAAAATTTGCATGCCAAATGCATCAGAAGTTCAGCCAATGATCCGTGGGTGTGACGTCTGCGGCCGAGACTACTTTAAACACAACCCATTTGCCCAGTTAAAGGGATACTTCACCTCTGGAAAGATGAATGTGTATTTAAAATGGGTCATTTATGTAGAAGAAATGTGAAATTATTTTTGAATTTGGAGCTTTCTAGACTGAGAAAAGCCAGAAAATGTATTTTTGGCTTATGTGGATGAAAGACAACAACTCCCAGAATGCACTTGCTTCGCTGCCCTAGGAGGCCACGCCTACCGGTAACAGAGCGCAGTAGTTAAACAACAAGTCTAGGCTACTAGTGAGTCTCCGTGATGAGTCTGCCCGAAAATGTGTTTCGAGATCGCCCAAAATGTCCGGGATTCGGCTTTTGCGTTCTACAGTCGCCATTCCTCATGTTTACTGTGGCGAGCAGGACGAGTGAGGGCCGCGGGAGAACGGCGCGAGGCCGGTGGCGTGATTACCGATGAGAGACACCTGTGAGACGCACCGGTCTCGTATCTCTCACGGAGGAGCGGGGATTTTCTTAGCGCACATCAACCGATCACTTTTTTAGCGTTCATGTAAACACTACATTCAGATTCACAGATACATTCAGGGTGTTGTGTTGCGAAAGACATGCGTAGGACCGCGCCGTTAGGAGCTCAACACATCTGTCTCGCATGCACACTCGCTCAAGATTACAGGATATTTTAACTAATTTGCGGTAAAACTAGTCAATCACGAATGGCTCAACTGGTAGATCTATAGATAAACTTATCTTTCAGGCATTTGACCGACCGGGTTGACACTTCAGCGTGAGAAATCGGGGGTGTGGCGTGAGAGCGTGAGAATTGGCTCGATTGCGGGAGTCTCACGCTGAATGCGTGAGAGTTGGCAGCCCTGTCATTATAGTTATCTTCAGTTATCGTTCTTGGTGTGAACAGGAAGGAACAACCCAGGCCCATTGGACAAACGCAGCCTACATGTGGCAACATTTTTGCAAAACGCAAAATACGTACATATCCCTGCAGTTTCAGTTATCAGTTGCAGTTAACAAGAGTTCACAAACAAGCTAAAATGCCATGATAACGATTGCGTTTTCGATTTCGATTTGCGTTTTCTCATTCTCATTTACTTATGTTAACACTATTGAGTAGGTTTAGGGTTTAGTGTAGGTGTACAGGTGAAACTCGAAAAATTTGACTATGCTATACTAACTATATAGCCTACATATGCTGATGTGCATGATTAGCCTACTTTTCAGAGGGCCGACATTTCTGCATTTAAAATCCTTTTTTTTATTGATTTCATGTAGGCTAATATAATTTTCTGAGATTTTGAATTTGGGGTTTTCATAAGCTGTAAGACATTTCATCAAAATTATAACTTTTGCACGATATTCTAATTTTTCGAGTTTCACCTGTGGGCCTATGTTAGGCTATTTAAAACTCGATGGAGCATTAATCTTTTACCGCCATTTAGGCTACCGGACATTTCAGAACTGCGGTGATATGTACAAACTCGAAAGTGATAAAACGTTTGAATATTCACGTTCATCTGCTTTTAGCGCCACTCACTGGACATTTCACTTTGAAACTGTCGCTAAACGTGCACGACGCAATGTATTTAGGTAATTTTTTCTAATGCTGGGAAGGAAGTAGTGAAGAGACTGGTGGTGTATTGAAGGTTGTGAGTATGTGCCGTTGCTCAACTGTGATGGCATCCTTCAGATCATTTATAACCAATTACATTCCAGACTAATCTGCTATGGCTGCATTATCAAGAGCCACATTAAATTGTTAGTCAAATTTAGAATCATTACTCACCTGTGCATGCAAGAGCATGTGAACCTTTCTGTCCTCTGTTACTATAAAACAGATTACAGCTTTATTCATCACAGTGTGTTGTGTAATCCGTCTAGGGCCTTACAAAAATAGAAATGCACACCAATATGTGCAAAATTCTTGTGAGTATGTGTTGCTATTTTACACTGATTTGGGAAAATACCATAATCTTGTCATGGACCATAAACAGAGAGTTGCACATCTTCTTCCAGTTCAGTATCAAAGGGTAACCTGCGCTAACAACACGCGGTCGTGTAAGATTCAGGGCATGATGTTTGAAAGACAATAACATGATAATCCTCCAAACGTCAATCTCTAGGCTGATTTCTGAAGGAAAAACACACTGGAATATAATCCATTAATGCATTCTAAAAAAACAAGCTAAATGCACAGCCCTCTTTTGGTAAATATTGTAATAATTGTATTGGAAACCTCACAATAAAGTCTATTTGCATTTGGGTTTAAGAGCAATCAACTGAACATTGGATTCTTACGATTAATTCTACATTGCAGATGATTCTCGTTTCCCTTTATTTACATGTATTCCTTCAAACTAACTATCCAGTTTATGTACCTCGTACTCAAGGGTTTTCTTTATGGCCACGATTATTTAATTTTGTCTTTAAGCATTGTTCCCGAAATATGAAAAGACTCAGTTGTCTCGCTTTACATGATACTAAAGACATTTTACAAAGTAGTAGTGCTCATTCTGTTCCTTTGCTTTAAAAAGCTGTATGTTTGTTGTAAGCTAAATTTAGGATTATTAATTATGCCGTTGTTCCTATTTTACCCTTAAGCCCCGTCAACCAGGCCCTAGCAGTGTGCACTAAGCATTACTTTACAGAAAATGCATACAAATCTAGTTTGATTTATTGAAAACATTGTTTGATGCATCATTAAATATTGTATCACTGATAAAATAACCATGGGTACATTGATACGCATCAGATTTATTCATGCAAAATCCCCATAAATTAGCAAAACAATGTTCCTCTGCAAGTAACTTGTAGTTTATGCTGCAACCACACATAGCTCTATTACATTAGAAGCAAAAACAAGCGAGTAAAAGTGCTGTTTTCCCAAATACCATTGTGGATGTGATTCGGATCAAGGCTGTGATGATATTCAGAAAAAACACATTATTGCAAATGTTCAGTTAACAAGTCGTCTATACTGAGCATCTTATATTTTAGACATGATATTATCAGTTTTTCTGTCTGTTTTGCTCCGCCATCAAAAATAGTTCCAAACAAAGCTACATCCGGCACACAAAATCCACCAAAATCCCCAAAGCGTGGATGTAATCCTGTACATCACTGGCCTACAGGCAGCAATGAGGTCCTCCTGAGGCAAACACTGGGAACCGTTCAATAACACCCTTTCATTATGAGCAAAATATAGATAAATATTCAGGATATTTGTCTATTTTTAAGCAAATATACCGTGGCCAAGAATTTATTTCGGTGCATCCCTGGGACAATTTTGAAAGCCCTTGTTCATCTTCCACTTTTATATCTTGTCAAGTATCACGGCTTTTCATTCTTCCGGGGTTCTTAGAAGCAGAAAGTCATCAAATATGATTTTTCCCATTTGCTTCAATAGCAAAAGAAAAATTATGGCTTTTTCACAACGTTCCAAAAAGAGGAAAACACACATTACAGCAGTCAGAAGATAAGAAAGATGTCAACTTAAAGGAGCCGTATGTAGGATTGTGGCCAAAACTGGTACTGCAATCACTTTAAAAATACCATAGAGCGCTGTCTCCCCTCCCCCTCCCCCCTGACTCGAGGTTGCCAGATTAGCTGCAGGATTCAGCAGAAACGTAGGCTGCTTCCAATGGCAAGTGACGACGAGACGTACACAGTAAGTTTTTGGTGTGTTGAGGTGCTGGGGCCATAATAGCTGAAGAGATAAGCGTTTTTGATTTGATATTTAATTTGATTTCGTTATTTTGAACATATAAATACAATTACAATTTAAAAAAAAGTCTGTGGAAAAATAAATGTATAATAGTAAAACAAAACAAAAAACATATAACCACAAAATAAAACTTCCTTATTTTTAAAGTCGAAAAAAAAAATCGATTTACAAGTGCTAAAGTTTTTGTCATAAGCGGGCTAACAAATAACCAAAACATTTACCACAGCAATTATAACGCCGGACAAATTCAATATCACCAATGGCTATCACAGGGTTGTTTTCAGTTTCATCATAAAATATTGTTAGAGTAACTAAACTTCATTAGCAATGTTCATACAGGTCAACTTGCAGCATGTGTAACTTAGTCCACGATATACGCGAAGAACGAATGACGAATCATTTTTTCTGAGGTAAAGTTAGGCTTCTGTCTCAATTACGCTTCAAATTGCCATAATGGGAGTGCTAATGTTGTTTTCCTCTGCGTCTCAGCATAAGGACAGAGAAACTGGCTCCTATAATACATTGCTAATGTTAGCATACGTCCATGTGAGCTTACATTGCGTTACTTTGCACGAACATGCATAACTTTGTTCGACTGTCATGAATATATGAAATGTCCATTGACATCAAGTACAAGTTAGCCAAGCATAGATGAATCTTACCTGTCCAGGAGAAAATTAGCAACGTTGGCGTCTGTGTTCAAATTCTTCTCCGTTTTCAGCCGTCTCCATCTTTCAAAAGCATATCCAATGCAAATTCTGGTTTTATTTCTGACTTTGTCACAACGAATTTCTGAATCATAACAAGGTCTTTTTGATTTAGTAACGTTAGACATCTTTATCCGACTACAGTTAGGGTAGATTAGAGCAAAGCTGGCAACCCGGAACCCGAAACACTACTGACTTCGTGATTGGTGGATAGGTGGAGGGTGGCGCATCAGACCAAAACACAACATGACAACATCAACATCAGTTGTGGGCTGCAAGTCCACTTTTTAAATGACGATACCCTAGCCATACTACTGTTGTCAGTGATATAAGTATTTGAAATGAACATGATTTCTTAATGTCTAGTGACATATCAGGGCCTTTTTATGATTAATTGAAATAAATTTCTTACATACAGCTCCATTAACCATCACTTCCTCAGCTGTTGTATTAGAGAAACCCTTTAATGTGCCCGTCTTGACATGTACTAGAGTTATACATCATAGATGTATTTATATATTATATTTGTCGTGAAAAATCGGGTTCACCAGACAAATGAGGCCTATTAACTGATTAGAAAACTTGCAAATATGATTAATGATATACAGTAGTGGCCAAAAGTGATGTTTAGTAGGAACATTTACATGTTACATTCAAATATGTAAGCAAAATTGTTAAAGATTTTGTAAAAAAAAATAATGCATAGCTGTGCTGAGTAAATTGTTTTATTGTGATGAAACATGCTAAATTGTGCAGACATAGTTTTTGGCCAGGCTGTCATACAAAGAAATTATGAACACATGCAAAAACATGAGAACCAACAAAAAATAGCTATATATATATATATATATATTTTTTTTTAAATGGTTATTTTGTAGTCAATGCAAGATTTATGTTTTTCTATATTTGTTTATATATATAGTAAAATAAAACCTGGAGCTTAAAGATTTGTCACATAAATACCTTATTTCCCTCATATTTTAAATGGCGGGGCTCATTTGCATATTCATAGAACCGCGTATACTAAATGAGGCAAGGATGTTGAGTTACATTCAAGCTATTTTAAGGCATGAAGCATTTTTTTCAAGGAAAAAAACGTTTAAATATGTCATTTTTGGTGATCAAAGATGAGTTTTAAGGGGTAAAATTATTGACTACAGACAGGGGACTTTAAAGCATAATATAAAACACCACATACACATATTAAAACCTTCTTTCACCACAGGGGGACTTTGAGCTTGATAAACGTGTAACTTGAGCTGAATGTGCACATAATAGTTCTCAGGGAGGAAGTATAAAACATTGTCATTCGGACTCCACTGCTCACCCTGACATCCTGGACTGAACAACTGCTGTTAATTCCAGTCACAAGCAAGAGAGTTGCTGTCCCGCCATTCCCTCTAATCTCTGAAACAAGACAGAGGTGATGCGAAACCAATTCTGTTGCTCTCACGGTGTCATCTGAGAATGAAGTCATCCACAAATCCAGCCAAGATCCTCACATTAACAGCGGCTGATTAGTCTACAGCTTCGTAACTGTACTGACTGTGACAGAGAAAAGAAACATGCTCCCTTTCAGTTCCTCAGTTTAAAGGGTAACTCAACCCCTGGTCAGAGCCTGACTCCACCCACCGGCAATATTTGAAAAGTGGGCGTGGCCTAGTGGGGCGTGTCTCTCTGTAGGCAAGGGCGTGGTTAGCTGGTAGCCTCTTAGTCACAGGGCACCACAACATCCAATAGGAAAATTCAACTGCAGTAGCCGCCGTTCAACCTGAAGAGGGCAGCACTCAGACGTTTTTACACCATATATTGTAGAATTAAAACACTTTAGATGTAAAAAAAAATTTACTCGAATCAATGAACAGCATTAATAAAGCCCCAGTCTTACAGATCATTAACTAAAAAAAGTTGCTTTAGGGTTTAGTTACCCTTTAAATGAGAATTTAAATAGAATTTGCCATCCACCCACAGGATGGTCAAATTACATTAGAATTTAATTGCGTATGCATCTTTTAATTCCAATGAAAATGTAACAGTTACACAACTGGATTTTTTTTGTTTTTCAATTATTGCACATATTTCTCCAGAGCATTCTGATGTAAAGATTGACAAGCACTCTGTTTTTCCACCAAGACAGTTTTTTTTTTGTTACGATAACACTGTTATTTATTATACTATAAGTCAAAAGCATTTGCTTCAGATGTCCACTGACTAGCATCTAGGTGTCACGGAAAAATTGTACATTCATCTTTCACATAAAAAAACACACACACACACACACACGGTAGCAGAGTCACTCACAGACACATGAACACCAAACACAAATAACTTTGATTTCATTGTATAAATACAATGGATATCAAAGGTCTACACCCCCTGTTAAAACAGCTGTTTTAACCCAAAACAGGGTTTTGTGATGTAAAAAATGAAACAGCTTTTACACATTTAATTGAAAATAATAATAATAAAATACCCTAACTGCATAAGTGTGCACACCCTTTTATAATTGGATAAGTGACTGTGTTCAGAATTAACTAATCAGTTAATAACAATGCAGAAGTGTAACTATTAATGTTTTGAAGTACAAAAATATGTATTAGAATATCTGGTGACACTGGTAAACACAGTTGTTGGACCCCATCGACTTCAATAGTAGGGAAAAAAATACTATGGAAGTCAATGGGGTCCATCAACTGTTACTGACATTCTTCAAAATATCTTCTTTTGTGTTCAGCAGAAGAAAGCAATTCATACAGATTTGAAACAACTCGAGGGTGAGAATAAGATGACAGAATTTTTCTGCACACGAAAAATGCAAAAGAAAACTTTTTCTGTTTTAAGTTCATCGTTGTTGTGTAAACGTACATTTACATTAATTACACTGTAACAAGAAATCCTAATAATAAAGTGTAACAGAATAGCTTATCTAAAAATGTGCTCTACAAAAAAGAGACCTGTAAATAAAGACAATAAATGGTTATGCTATAACCACACGTGTATTATTACTAATATTAAAGCATAAAAAATTAATTACGAAAATATTAAACTCAAAATTTTAATGAAATATATATAATTGGGGGGGGGGGGGGGTAAACTACAATTTCTATATTTATCTCAGACACAAAACATGCTTGAATGTAAACATGGACAATTCATATTGAAACATTTGTGGGGTTTTTTTTTTTTTCATTTTAATTATACTTCCAATTTAAACTTAAACGCTACCTTTCAATTCAAATTGAGACATAAATTGCACTCGTCCAGTTCACCACACTGCATGATCATTTTCGATCCTGTTATGAAGCATTACTAAAAGCTGTAATTCTTGTCGCAGTGAGCGCATGATGGAAAACAGTCTCTCCTCGTGCCTGTTGTTGTCCATATGGAGGTGGTTAGGCCTCATTAGATGGTTTGTGTTAAGCAGTTACAGTGATGTGCTACTATAAAAACCCTGCGCTGATGAATTATCAAGCCTGAGACGTTTACAGCATCAGCCTCTGGCTAAACAACCCTCTCAGTACAGAGCAAACTACACACCAAACAACCGCAAACTAACGCTTTCAGTCAACAATATCTCAATAGGAGTATCCAAAAAATATCCAAAATGATAACATCATTAAATAAAAATATATGAACCACTTTAGGAAATCTGTCTGATGACACAATGTAGCGGTTTCAATGTTTCTGTCAAATTGACACTGAAATGACTATAAAACGTATTCAAATTCCCAGACACCACAAGTTTAATGCAATAAAGTTCCTAGTTGGATCCAATTAAAAGCAATTCTGCCATTCAATATAAACCCACATCAGGAGAACGAGTCGAGAGAGTATCCTCGAATCTGAAGTGCTGTGAAAAGGACTAGTTGGTCGCATTTGGCCTTAAACGTTTGATCCAATTTGCTGTTGCTGCAATGCCATTTCATTTAAAGTACTTTGATTCAGGGTCGTAACCACCAGAGACATTGAGGGGAACAAGATGTCAAAATGGACAAATTGTTTAAATGATCGAGATGACCAATCAGATCAGAGGCTTAGTTTGGGGTACGATGTAAGTAGCTAAACATATGTTTGACAACTGTTTTACACAGAAATGTTCAGTGACTGACAGTAATATCCATTAATGCAAACTACCCAACTGTTTGTTTTTAATGAAATGTCACCATTTTGAATTGTACAATATGCCATCATTTACATGATTCATACCTGAATCTGATGAGGCAAGAAACATGTTGTGTTTTTGACATACAAATAAGAGTGAATGTGTGCATATTTTAGATTGAAATAATATTTGCAAATAGTTCAAATTGACCAGGCCTAGTTCACAACTACAACAGACCTGGAACTCTTACCGCTCTTATTTCCTTTTCCCTTTTTCCTTAAATCCTTTTCAATCCTTCAATTATTTAATTCCTTTAAATAAAAAGACCAATAACACATCCCACCCTCCCACCATTTTTTCATTAATGGCCGATTATCTATTTACTTTGACAAAGCAAGCAAGCAACACATAAGCAACATACTTTACATATTCAACTTAAAAGGTAAACTAATTTATTATATAGACTCATCACATGCAAAGTGAGGCCATAATCATCAAAATTATAACAAATAAAGGCTTGAAATATCTCACTTTGCATGTAATGAGTCTATAAAATATATTAGTTTCACCCTTTAAGTTGAATTACTGCAATAAATGAACTTTTGAGCGATATTCACATTTTTCGAGTTTCACCTGTATTGCAAGTAGTTCATTATATTTCCTTGCATGATTGAGTGACTTTATATCTCTCAATATCAGAATCGATTATTAAACGGAATTTCTGTCTGTATATATATATATAATGTATGTATGTATATCTGGAAAGTGGACAGAGTAAAGGACATCGTGTGGGAACAGGATCGCAAAAATGTCACAAAATGGATTCACTTGCATCGTAAGCCATGTTGGTCTTTTAAAGGGGTCATGAATTGAGAAATCAATCATTTCTTTTAACATATTAGATGTCATCGTAATAACATTTTAATAACATACTATAAGTGTAAAAACTCAAAACTTCATTGTTAGTCCAAAAAACAGCTTTTATTGAAAACTGCTGCAAAAACTATTCATTTACTCCCTGTTTTTTATTACGTAATACAGAGATGATTGCATCAGCACAAGACATTCTTTATTGCCGTTTACATGACAACATTATGACATTTTTATTTATTTTTCTAAGGCCTCTAAATTATAAACCAGATCAAAGCTGAAACCCTGTTGCACACAATCTACTAATATCCTTCTGTCATCAGCCTCCTTATCACACAACATGAGCCTTGATGTATCAAAGGTGAAAAAAAAAAAAAACACATTTGCAAACGTTTTTAAGATATATTTTTAAAATTTCGATTCCAACACTAGTAAGGAAAAATCAGACCTATTATTTCATATGTCATGATTTACACGGTTAGAAAATGCAGTTCATGACCCCTTTAAAATCCAAACACAATATGAACTCCATCTGGTCAACAGACACAAACTGTTCAATCTTTGAAAATAACATTTTCTCCAAACTGACCTTGAATGAAGGAACTTATTGGAATAACATTAGCAGTGTTGCTGTCGTCTGTGAGGTCAGATGTTTGATGTAAACAGCTCTTTATAGCTGAACGTGGTTGAGCGTGCCATAGACAGCATGTTAAAGACATCACAACAGGAGAGCTGGAACTCCAGGATGTGATTGCTTGGGTATCATGACAAAAGACATGTTGCACATACAAGCTCCAATCGGTTTGCCTGACAACAATGCAATTTCTGGGATTCAAGGTGCACAGAATATGTTTTAAAAAGATTCTGGGTTAATTATTATATAAACCAGGTTTGTGGCTTCAAATGTTTTCAAAGTAAAGTAAACTTGATACCCATGAGTATCATGCTTTGTGAAATAAATTGATTGCTTCAGTTTTCTGTAGACCCACTCACTTCACTATTTTCTTTTTGCATCTTTGTATTATTGTAGATTTATTTGCCCCTAATTGGCGTGTTAAAAATCAAATTGTGGTTGGCTCTTGGCCAGAAACCAACTTTCACATACCTAAATTTGATCCAGTTCTGTCGATTCAATATAAAACAGACACAGGACAGAATCCAGCATCTGAAGAAGCGGCTGATCTATTCCACACACACGTGAGGAAATATAGTGTTATAAATCAGGGATGTTACATCAGTGGAAGCCAAACCTGTCGGTCTCCTTTCTGGAAAACTTCCTTTTATATTGATAAAGCAGAGAAAATCTAAACAACACCACCAACCAGACACTTTCTGTATTATACAGGTCTGTTGATGAAACTGATGAAAAGAGTTCTACCTGTTGACATAATTGTCACATTCTTCTGAATCACTTCTGTAAGACTGCCTGAGAGAGAGAACCAATAAAGTCAGCTAGTCGTTTCCTGGTTTCAACAAACAGCGAGACAAAACTGAAACACATGTTTGATAGGTCATCAGAGTGGTTTGCTGTGAAATACAGCAGGTTAAAGTGCAAAGCAAATATTGTACTGCCACCTAGTGTCTATTCTACCTCTGTGCCCTCAGAACTCTATTTATTTCAATAAATAATGTTAAAATCATCTCATTTGACAACGGTTAACCTAATTGTTAAATATGCAGTGACAGCCTTATGTTAGATTCAGAATAATTTACGTGTTAAAGTGCAAAACATCTAATACCGGTGCTTTGTACCAAGACCTGTAGTTCAAATACAGGCCAAATACATTATTCTTCTTAGAAAATGCATAAATATTTTAGAAAAAAATCTACATAGACTTTAAAAGCAGAAAAGTAAAAAATGTCAAATTAATGTAATCGATTACGATCTAATACTCGTGAACATGAACAGTAAGTTGCATGACGCACTAAACAGAGTTAAATCTACCAAATAATATGGCTAAGGTCAGTGTATTCATAAACTACGCACACATAAAATGAGTAAAAGCAACTGGCCAGTTAGAGACTCACCATCTGTTCTATTAATGAATAAGTCTGAAGTCAGCGGGTGTCATTTTTAATGTAATCTGAATCCACTATAAAGGAAGTGACATTTTAAGCTATTTTAAAGGGTAACTAAACCCCTGGTCAGAGCCTGACTCCACCCACTGGCAATATTTGCTGGAAAAGTGGGCGGAGCCCAGCGGAGATAGAGGGGATGAACGAATACTCTATCCTGATCGTTTTCAATACTCGCAATTCCAACTCCTGACTCGCTACAGTGGTTTTGACGAAACAAGATGGTTTTTATACTGCCATGGGCGTGGTAAGCTGAAACCTGCTTACCTCAGCTCTCACCGCTACCGTCACGAACTACCGCAAACATCCAATAGGAAAATTCAACTGCAGTAGTCACCGTTCAACCTGAAGAGGGCAGCACTCAGACGTTTTTACACCATATATATAGAATTAAAACACTTTATACCCAAATGTCAAAAAAGTTACTCGAATCAATGAACAGCACTAATAAAGGCCAAGTCTTACAGATCATTAACTAAAAAAAGTTGGTTTAGTGTTTTAGTTACCCTTTAACCTCTCAAAAATGTAATGGATTTGATATATTTACACTCTTACTTGAATTATATTTTTTGTATGTATTTAATATTTTATATAGTATCAGTAACTCTTCCATGACCTGGTTTTAACACCATGCACTTCTTATTTCTACCGATTAAGCTTTGACATCTGCAATCGACTGACTGCTCTCCTGAAGCGAACGTCTACTAGCAGTGATGATGGAGCACTATTGACAGTCCCCTCAATCAAAACCAATGCAAAAGTCATTTGATATTTCATATTTGATTTTTTTATTTCTTATATTTTTAAATAACTGCCTATAGTATAGGCACTGCTTTCCCTATGTGACGTGATGAACCACAGATGTAGATGATTGTGTCTCTTCAGTGAAGAAGGCCACGAGGAAGACAATGTAGAATTGTAAAACTGTTAACCGGAGCCAGAAGTTCAGCCAGATGCTAAGTTGACTAAAAAGTCCTCAGAAACTGACCTTGAGAGATAGAGATGCGATTCCCAGGATGACCACGAGTAAGAGGAAGCGCCGGTGTTTGGAGGTTGGCAGCCGGAGAAGCCAAAGAAGGATCTTCGCTAAGCTTTAGATGTGCTTCCTTTCCACTTCAAAACCAGCGGCTACTCAACTACAAAACAGCACTCAGAACTGAGCAGGGAACATTATTTGAGCACTAGTATCTACCTCTTGATGTAGAAGAGCACGTAGCCGTTCTTCCTGGTGTTTTGTGATGCATTCGTCCAGTTGGATTTTCTGATGGAGATGTCACTGCATTCCAGCCATCCTGACCCACTGACGTCACGGATGTGACTGATTTAGAGCCCGAAAAGACAAAGGAACTTTAGTATGACTGAACATGTAGAAGAAACTCTTACCACAATACAGACCCGTCTTTTGAACAGCACAGGACAATCTCTGCTCAATACGAGCTTTGCATGTGCTGGGCTACATGAACACAGGAGCAGATATTCGGGTCCCGGAACGGACTACCCCCTGACAGTCTGCATGATTTGGAGCATTTTCAGCCAGGCGGAAGTGGATCTCTTCGCGTCAAAAGAGAATACCCACTGCCCAATATTCTTTTAGAAGAAAAAGGACGAATTGACCGACAGGTGGCCTCCTTTGCGCCCACTCTAAATCCATCACATCTGGAGAACAACAGACCAATATCCCTGCTTCCATTCTTTGCTAAAACACTTGAACAAGTTTTCTTCAACCAAATCTCTGCCTTTCTCACACAGAGCAACCTCCTGGACAACCAGTCTGGTTTCAAAAGTGGACACTCAACTGAGACCTGCTCCTGGTTATTGAAGCTCTGAGACGGGCAAGAGCAGCTTCCAAATCCTCAGTTCTCATCCTGCTGGATCTGTCTGCGGTGTTTGACACAGTTAACCACCAGATCCTCCTGTCAATCCTAAAGATGAAGGGCAGGTCATTTACCTCTCAGGTAGGTCCTTTAGGGTGTCATGGAGAGGTGAGGTGTCTTAGTCACAACATCTAGCTACTGGAGTGCCTCAGGGCTCAGTGCTTGGACCACTTCTCTTCATCATCTACATGTCATCACTAGGATCTGTCATTCAGAAACATGTTTTTTCCTATCACTGTTATGCTGATGACACACAACTAACTCTCATTCCAACCAGAGGATCCTACGGCAGTTGCTCACATCTCAGCCTGCCTGACAAACATTTCTTGCTGGGTGAAGGACCACCACCTTCAACTAAACCTTGAGAAGACAGAGCTGCTTGTGGTCCCGGCCAAGCCAACACTACACCACAACTTCTCCATTCAGCTAGGTTCATCATCCAAAATTTTTTGTTCAAGTGCTTGTTCCATCCAGACTGGACTATTGTATTTCTCTCTTGGCAGGCCTTCCAGCATCACTGCCAAACTTCTGCAACTGATCCAGATGCTGCATCAAGAGTGGTCTTTAACGAGCCGAAGAGACACACGTCACACCTCTCCTCACAAAATTGCAGTGGTTGCCAGTTGCCGCTCGCATCAAATTCAAGGCACTGATGCTTGCCTACAGAACAACCTCTGGCTCCGCTCCCTTTGACCTAAAATCATTACTCCAGTCTTACGTGCCATCTAGAAGCTTGCATTCTGCAAGTGAACTTCACCTCGTGGTGCCATCTCAAAGAGGCACAAAATCACTTTCACGGACCTTCACCTTGACTGTTCCCTGCTGGTGGATTGACCCGCCTAACTCCACCCGAGCTGCTGAGACCGTAGCCATTTTCAAGAAACGGCTGAAGACGCATCTTTTTCAGCAACACTTGATCTGTCACTTGATCTGTCAGTTTCTTTTATTTTCTCTTCCATTCTATATCTTTTTTTATTATTACGAATACTGCGTTAGGCTTACCCGGGAAGGGTCACAGCACTTGCATATTGTTGTCCTATTGTTAGTTTAATTGCTTCTCTCCTCATTTGTAAGTCGCTTTGGATAAAAGCGTCTGCTAAATGATTAAATGTAATGTAAATATCTATTCCTTCCCTCCGGTAGCACTGCTCCCCTCAGGTTATCCGCCGAATCAGGGAGGACAGATGCTCGGTCTTACTCTTGGCACCACTCTGGCAGAACCAGCCATGATTCCCGGGAATGGTCCAGCTGCTGTCTGCAGCACCATGGCCGATCCCTCTGAGAAGGGACCTCCTTTCCCAAGCAAAAGGGTCACAAAACCCGAGTTGTGGAGCCTCCACCTATGGCCTCTCGACGGTAGCCTCCAAGTCATGAACAAGATCACTGAGGCTAGGGCACCTTCTACCAGGCGCCTCTATAGACAAAAGTGGGCCATACATCCTGACTGGTGCTTAAAGACCCTATATCCTGTGAGATCGAGTCCATTCTCCCTTTTCTTCAGGAGCTGTAGGATTGCGGAGGCACTCCATCTACACTCAAAGTATACACGGCAGCTATCACGGCGTTTCACGACCTGATGGTCAGATTTCTCAGAGGGGCCAGGAGGCTAAACCAGCCTCGTCCCAACACAGTCCCTTCCTGATACCTGTCCATTGTCCAGGGCACTCAGAAGCCCTACATTTGAGCCACTCACGACAGGCGACCTTCTGCCTTCCTTACTACAACTCTCTTGCTGGCTCTGGCATCGGTCAAGTTAATTGGAGACCAGCAGGCTCTCTCAGTGGATGCTTCCTGCCTCGAGTTTGGGCCTAATGACAGCAAAGGTCTTTAAACCCAGACGAGGCTATGTGCCTGAAGTGCTCTCCACGCCCTTTAGAGCGCAAGTTATTTCGCTCTCCCCTCTGCTGAGGGTGATCAGACACCACAACCACAGTATACTGAGCGCTCCAGCCAATCGGAGCAGTTTTTTGTGTGCTTCCGAGGCCGCTCTAAATGGCTGCCAATTACGAGGCAGAGACCCATCGTACAGCAGATGCCATAGAACTAGCCTTCAAGTCCCTGGACTTACAGTGCCTCATTCGAGTGAGGGCCCACTCCAACAGAGAAAGGGCCTCCTCTTGGGCGTGGTCTAGCGGAATATCCATGGCTGACATCTGTGCGGCGGCCGGTTGGCCCTCACCGTCCACCTTTATCAGGTTCTACAACCTGGACGTCCCGGCCCTTCAGGCAAGGGTTCTGTCGGTCTAGACCAGGCTCCATCCTCAGGGGGGTTTCTAAAATAGCCATACCTTAAAACGGTCACCATTTCTGGACATTCTAAGTCCTTGATTCTAGTAACCTGCCTGTGGCCCTTCACACTTTCGTGTTTCAGACGGACTACATAGCCATTTCTGTGCGACTTAAATAGGCAGCTGGCTCTGCCCATTCTGGCAGGCAGGAAGGCCATTCGTCTCTGAAGTTCACAGACGTGAACCATACAGGCTTCAGTATTCTAAGAAAATGGAATTTCACAATAACGTAGAGATAATCTCTGACGCAATGCTTGTTCCCGTCATTTCAGTGAACCGAGGATATGCTAGTAACCGGAGAGTTTTTATTTGAGTCACATTTTAATACATCTCCGATTGTGTTTGGCTGAAAGAGAAAATCATATACATGGCTTGAGGGTGAGTAAATTATGGGATAATTTTCATTTTTGGGTGAACTAATGAAATATAAAGAGTGACCATCTAAAACAATGATTAAACTTTTTTTGGCTTGTTTGAGAATATTTTATTCACACAGCACATACTACAGGAGTAGATAGATTCTGAGAACAGCGCAGTGTACTACTGACAGTTGATAAGGAGAGAAAACTCTATCAGTCATGTTTAGAAAAATAGTGTTGTTAAAAAAGTATAAATTAGACCTACAGCTGAAACAACTCAATACACCAAATCAGAAAAATGCCTGTCAAAGACAAATGTAGGCTGGACTACAATGGGAAGAAAATAAAAAAAAAAACTTCTCAGACAAACAATGAGTGATACTAATAATTGTTGTACATCCATAAATAGTTGTGATTTAAACAGTGTTTTATACTTTCAGAGATTAGTGTTTGTCAACACAAACTTGACTGCTGCTCAAGAGCATTTTAACAGTTTTCATGTTTCCCCAGAAATGCACACATTCGTCCAGGAAAGAAAAAAGAAAAAAAGACAGAAAAAAAAGTAAAACCTTCATGAAGTCTGACATATTCATAGACTGAGTTTATCAAAATAGTTGAAATGTTTGATTAGAAAACAGAGGTAAGATGTTTTGAGACTCTTTGCAAAGACAGATTTCTGAGACACTTTTGCCCTCTTGTGGTGACAGAGAAAGACGACAATATTCAAAAGCAGCTGTTTATATTTCTGGGCCAGGTTTATCAAAATAGTTTTTACATGACCATATGACCATTTCTGCACATGCTAGCCGGTATCATCATCTGTATTTTGGGTTATGTGAGATACCAAGTCTGATCAACATGCATCCCTGCTCCGTTTTGTATGAACTAAATACATTTTTTTTATGGAACATTGCAGTGTTTTATATAAATTATCCGCACATGTCATAATTCATGTGCCTCGTGACCATCGTAACTTCCCCTCCCTCTTGCAGCGACATTTCTTCTCTGATAAAGTGTTTACTGGCACGAGGGCGGGGCAACCTGTCACTCACATGAGATCCACCAATAGCAAACCACAAACCATCCAATCAATTCCCCATTGACAAAATCAAGCCCTGGCCTTTTTTCAACCCTGTTTCAGAAGCCGTTTCACTCGGATAGTCACAGTAGGAAAGAAATGACTATTGCAAATTTTGTTTCATGCTAACTTTAAGCAATTCAAGCCCTACGGCTGCGTTCAAACAAAGGCTACGAACACATTGGAGCTAAATACGGTTGTTATTCCTTTGTTGAGTGCTTTGTGTTGGAGCCAGACTGACAGACTCCTACTTTGAAAATAATGACTGGAACGATGCTAAAAGTCAGTCATCAGTCAACCAAGATCTATTATCTCGGTCTTATTAAAAAGATATTTCAAAGATGGCGGAGACAGACGAGCATAGCAAAACATTTAAGTTATAGCCTAAGGCAATATACAAAGATTCCTTGACTTGTCGTTTTAAAGATAACCCTAGCATTTAGTGCTGAGGTCTTCAACCTTGCTCCTGGAGACCCACTGCCCTGCAACGTTTAACTCATTCACATGAACTTCCCCATGCACTTCCAATGCCACCATTTTGAAGTGCGTTCAACTTCGTCAAGTGGCCGAGGGAAGTTTATTTGGACAGACCGATGACCCCTTGATTTTCAAAGAGGGAGTGAGTCTACTCATATGTACACTTCAGGCAGATCCATAGACCACAATGCATCATGATTGCAAGGTAAAATGACTTAAGTCCGAGTGAACAAGATGGGTGGAAGTGAGCGAGACAAGGGCATAAAAAAGTGGACTTAAACACTGCCTATATCCAACCTGCTTACGCATGTGATTTTCAATGATCCTGAAGAGCTTGATTAGCTGGTTCAGGTGTGTTTGATTAGGGTTGGAGCGAAACTGCAGGGCAGTGGATCCCCAGAACAGGGTTAAAGACCTCTGATTTAGTGTTCATGACTTTTTTGGCATGTGAACATGAAATATTCATGTTGGTTCATGGCACCATCTTGTGGTGTAATGTGTCCTGTGATTCACATTGAGGTCAGAAGCAAGAAATTTCCGTTGGCACGTCTGAGTTCATCTGAAACGCAGTAATAATCCACTCTACAACTGAAAAATCTCAGGTATTGACAACAGCATTACAATTAAAACCAAATGGTATGCACAAAAAAAAAGAAACGAACAACTTGGTAAAGAGGTACATGTTTTGACTCATTTGCACATTTTGACAAGTCTATCTCTCTTCGGCACAGTAATCCTAAAAAAGAGCATGCCATTTAAAACCAGCAGCTTCACGAGTATAGAGAAAACACCAAGCGCCTTTGTCAATGGTGGTTTAGTTAAAATTGCACAATATTGTGTCTCTTTGGTCGCTAATCTTTGGTCAAACATAGCGGACGGACACCAAATAGTTTAAACTCTTGTTATATATGTTTCTTGTTCACAATCATGAAACCAAAATGAGTGTTTGCTATGGTTATCTCAGTCAATTCCAAAATGTCGGGGTGCGTGCCTCAAGTGTTTAGGATTAACAACCGTATTTGGTGTGACTTTTCAAATTGTTTTGTACCTACAGCAGCAGAGCATAACGACAGGCAACCGTATTCAGTCCCCATTTAGGCATGCAAATATCTTCAAGATTTTGTATTTACTTGAAACGATTCATATATGTGGTCAAAAACTCTTCAGTTCTGTTGTTCCCCCTTGAAGACTTTAGTCCCTCTCTGTCCCACCACACGATACCATTATACATAACCTGAGGGGTCAACGGGCCCAAGCGCACACCTCATGCTAAACCCATTTCAGTGTGATTGACAACTACTTGACTGCTGTTTTGTTCGTTTAGCACACATAACTGAACTCTCAATTTGGTTGTGACTCCTGAAAATCTGAGTTAATCACTTCTGTAACAGAATGCGGTTCTCACTCTTTTATAACTGATCGGTGAATGAACGGAACCAGATTTAGCACTCAAAACAGGACTGACAACTGTATTCTGCTGTTGTGTGAACGTAGACTATACGTCTGAAGATCTCTGCCACTTTATTAAAGATAAAAAAACTCTTATATTGTCTGCATGCATATCTGTATACTCACATAAAGATGTTCAAGGCATTAACAAGACAAACTATATAATACTAAATCACACCTTTCCTTGGAAAAACTACTGCAAAATACTCTTGAAGATCATTTATTTTATCATGGAAGTGAAAATTGTTACTTCTGTTCGTTGACTAGAACAATATTGAAATAAACAGTTGTTCAAAAGGCAGTGGAAATTTATGAGGGCGAAACAGGTATGAGGAAGTATGAGTTTTATGAGATAACTCTACAAATTTGTTTGGAAACGGCAATTATTCACAATGAGAACCTACTTTTAAACGATACTTTGGTCCTAATCTAGGCATAGTTTTCTCTAGTTAATGTTATCTAATCTAATCTAATTACCTGCTGAAGATAAATGAGGAAAATAAGAGAAACCCAGTGCATAAATAATGAAATATTTGTTTAGCTTTATCCTCTTAAAAAGCATTAAAACAATAATGCAATCAGCTGCTTCTGTTCAGCGAGGTTCGTACTGAGACAGTGAGAGACAGACAGTTTCTGCATTTCATAGCCCTATTCCCACTTTTTCAGAAAAAAAGATCAGTCAAAAAAAAAAAAAAAAAAAAAAAAAAAAGATAATCAGATCAACTGGACCAGAACTTTACACAACATCAGATCATTCCCATACACTTCCATAACCCAATATCATTGGAAATCCAATCTTGGGGTTTAAGTGGCCGTTTCAGGTATTGCAGATTGTATTGTAGAAGGAAAAGATCTCAGAGAGCTGTAATGGGGAAAAAGGTTGCTACAAAGGTGCAAGGCATCGAAGTCAGCTTGAGAGTATAACTTCTGCTACGTAACATTTATTGCAACGTTATTGTGAGAACTGACAAAGAATTAAAATAAATAATTGCAAAACAGTTTACTTATGTGTGAGCCAAGTATAAATTTGAGTTCTGCTGAGCTAAAACTCCTGAGTCTGAACAAGAGCTTAACACACTCAAACCGTTTAACTGAGATTATTGAATCAGGGCCTGCCTAAGACAAGACTTACACCTCTACAGCTTGACCTGCCCACTGATAAACCGCTAAAGAGAGGTATTGTTCAGCTGTCACAGCAAAGAGTGTTTGTGGTTTTCATAAAGGCGTAGTTGAAAATAAAATGGCTTTTTCTAAGTACCCCGTTTTTTCCTTCTCTAGATGGAAAGTTGAAAGTAATTTCAATAATCCATTAACTGAATTTCAGATGGGTTCACAGAAAGAAAAGAAGGATGGACGAACCACATACTGTTAAAAACATCACAATTTTAAGTGGCAGTTCAACTGAAACATCGAAAACACAAGTTCACATCCGTGTCCACGGGCAGACTGTATTTTCATCGAGTTGCTCTGTTGTCCTTGCCAAAGCCAAGCTATGGACTGAGGGGGTGTTTGAGAATTAATTGTCAATGTACCTTTCCTTTGTAAATCTCTATCATGTGCCACATTGATAGACACTTACGGTAAATCAAGATTTTCGGAAGGGGTAAAGAGAAGTGACGGTACATCTGCTTCAAAAAGTCTCCATTTCAAACAGTCTATGGTGCCATTAGCTGAAAGCCCTGAGCCGTCTCAAGCAAAATTACTCTTGAGGAAGACCAGCTTGTTCATCTCCTCCGCAGAGACCTGCTGCTTTTTCTTCATGGCTAAGGTCTGCTCGCAGATGCTCACACATTCCCCATGCACAGCTACAGCCGGTACAGCCAACAACCACAGCGCTAACCGCGACAGCCTGGGGTATCTGTCCATGACCGAACTCCAGTACTGCAGCAGGTCACCTGTGCCACTGAACAGTGGCTCGCCGAGGTACTGGAACAACTCTTTTCGTACCTGTGGCTCTTCAGCATCACACGATGGCCTCTCTAATCCACAGTCCAGACGGCCACGCTTGGGCGCTGACAGCCCTTCGCCATCCCGCTCGTCCACAGAAGTACCTCCAGAACCACCACTTCCCACTTCCCTCATATTAGCAGCCATGTCACACACCCTTGAGATAATATCCTCGTGCTGGTACGCGGGGACTGGCCGCAGCTTCAGCTGCGGATCCAGGATCATTGCAACCTGATGGATACGTTCCACTTTGAAGTTCTCCTTCAGGGCTTCTAGGAAGTAGTGGCAAAGCTTACTGCCAGCACCCACTTCACCGGCTTTAGAGGTGAAAAGTTTTTCAAGACGGAGGTAGACGGGAAGGACGTTCTGGATCGTTGGGGAGCGTTCCACACTCAGCTCTTGCGCTGCCTGTCTTAGCGGCGCAAGCAAACACGCAAGCGTGCCAAGAAGGTGCTTATTCAGGCCTTGCAATAGTGGCACTGTGCTCTTCGAACGGCCATACGCTTCGCAAGTGGCCTCGAAGTTCTCGTGAACCTTGAGCAAAGCCTCCGCGACTGAATCCCAACACGGCGGAGCAGTAGACTCTTCCCCAGCTTTCCCTTCATTACTGAAGCTGGTCGTTGCAGCAATGTCGCGACACGTAGCCAGAAGCTCACTTAGTTCATGGAGCCCTCGTGCTTGCAGGCTGCGACGACCGAGAACAGCCTGAACCGTGGCTGTTAGAGAGCAACCTGCACAGCGAAGGCCAACTCCGGTGCGACCGCAAAAGGCCAGCGAAGACAAGCGCGGCTCTGTCACGTAGACCGTACGGATTTCTGACATGACAAACTCCGACAGAACATTCTGGACCCAGTGGTGTATCTGCTCAGGACTTTCCCTTAAAGAGGCCTCCTTGAGTCCCAGAACATAGCGTCGGAGTCGCACACCCTCTACTTGATACGCTGTAAGCAAATAGCAGGAGTCTGGTCCTATAGTCTGAGAATGGCAGGTCACTGCAATGCCCAAGGAAGAGTTGGAACCCAGTGCGCAGGTGACTTTCACTTTGACCTGATTGTACATACGGGGGAGCTGTTTTAATGCCAGCGAGCTCATATCTCCCAGGGCTTCACGAATGGAGTATGCCCCATTGCGTGAACCGGTGTCCACCAGGGTCTGCGCAAGTTTTAGGAAGTCTTTGCTGCTGAGTACGCCAAGAAGGCCAAGGTCTACGCACATTACTCTCAGTAGACGTTCAGCCACTTGTTGTCTCTCCTTTTCTGGGAGTAATCTGTTCTCTGCAAAAGCAGAACAAGACAATTTAATTAGTTAGTTATCTCGACAAGTTAAGTGACCGTAAGGTCATCCATACATAACAGCAACAGTTGCAATCCATCATATGAAAACAAAAGTACAGTAAAATATTGCTGGGGCACATACAAGAGTAACACAATACACCTAGGAAGGATATATATGGCATTTTTGCATTTGAAAAATCTGTAGATAAATCTTGAAAAGTGTGTGTTGTGGATTAATCTGAGTCACCTCAGATTTTTACGTAAACATGTCGAAAATCAATAAGGACACCTACATTAAAGTTGCAGTAAGCAATTTCTGAGAAACACTGTTGATATTTGATACAAACCCAAACAAGCACACCCCTCCCTTCATTGCTCCTCCTCCTTCCAAATGCACAAACACACAATGCAAGATTGGATGTCTCTTTATAATAGCTGAAGCAAAGCAAAAATATATATAGTACATAGTACTAGTACAAGTTTATACAAGCAATTCAGTATTAGCCGCCAGCAGCTCCAGACAAACAATAGCTATGTTTCCATCCCCCTTTTTTAATGCGCATTTTGAAGTATCGGATCAGAAACGAGTGATGAAAATGGCAAATTTCGGGGGGTAAAAATCCCTTTATTCGCAAATAAGTTTTTACGCTTGTTTGAGGTGGTTTTTGACTTGTGCGAAAAAGAGTTCATGTGAATAATGGGAGATGGAAATGCATTTGCTGAATAAATTCTGTGACGTAGCGAACATTAAACCCATGTGACTAATAGGTTGTTTCCTCATGATGGGAATTCCGGCTCATTTTAGGGAACCTATTAAATTGCATCCAAATGCTACTTCATTTTCGTTTGTTACTCAATCTTGTTTTCTGACCCGATATTAAGGATGATCTTTTCACCAAACTGCTCGACCACACGCACTCCATGCAGAGACTTTAGTGTGTATTATGTTAATCTGTAGCCAACTGTATGTGCGTGAGATGAATCGAGAGCGCCGGGGAAATGTCATCACATGCGATCGCACGCACATACACATCAAAATAACATTATATATCAATATCTAGTGACTACTTGACATATTATATGACTGAGCAGTGTAGTGAAAGGATAATCATATTATTCAGACGGGAACCGACTCTCACGTTCACTTAAAGGAGCCGGCATATAGAGTCGAACGACACATCACTACGGTTTCCGCTGATGGGGTTTAATTTACTGTTGGTTACTAGGTTACCAATACCACCATCATCCGATTGAACAACTTGATGGAAAACCCTAATTCGCATTTGGTTTTTATGCAAACTTTAAAAAGATTAACTTCACGTTTGGATGGAAACCCAGCTAATTCAAAACTGTCCTGTTACTATAGCTAACATTACAACAACAGCATATCTTGGTTCGGTACTCATGTACAGATCAGATATAAAACGCAACCTCAGCATCTTTATACAGGCCTTCCTGCTTAGGTCGCTCAAGCGCTGGAAAGCTTTTCTAATACATTAACGCGGCTCCTAAAGCACTTGCCTGTTCATAACCCTTCTTTTCCAGTGATATTGATCTGACCATTTCTCTTTTGTAATGTCTCTCAACCATCTCTCTTTCTACAGTCTTTCTTCAAATCTCCCGCTTGCTCGCTCACTCTCTCTCTATTCCACCACCATGAGTGGACACGCCCCCTACTGCTGATTGGCTCACTCTCCATCTCCTCCCCTATCATGAGTGGACACGCCCCCTACTGCTGATTGGCTCTCTCCGTCTCCTCCCCTATCATGAGTGGGCAAGCCCCCTACTGCTGATTGGCTCACTCTCTCCTCCCCCATCAAGAGTGGACACGCCCCCTACTGCTGATTGGCTCACTCTCTGTCTCCTCCCCTATCATGAGTGGACACACCCCCTACTGCTGATTGGCTCACATTCTCTCTCCTCCCATGTCATGAGTGGGCAAGCCCCCTACTGCTGATTGGTTCACACTCTCTCCTCCCCCATCATGAGTGGACATGCCCCCTACTGCTGATTGGTTCACTCTCTCTCCTCCCCCATCATGAGTGGACGGCGTGTCCACTCATGATGGGGGAGGAGAGAGAGTGAACCAATCAGCAGTAGGGGGTGTGTCTACTGCTGATTGGCTCACTCTCCGTCTCCTCCCCTATCATGAGTGGACACACCCCCTACTGCTGATTGGCTCACACTCTCTCTCCTCCCACGTCATGAGTGGGCAAGCCCCCAACTGCTGATTGGTTCACTCTCTCTGCTCCCCCATCATGAGTGGACATGCCCCCTACTGCTGATTGGTTCACTCTCTCTCCTCCCCCATCATGAGTGGACACGCCCCCTACTGCTGATTGGCTCACTCTCCGTCTCCTCCCCTATCATGAGTCGACACACCCCCTACTGCTGATTGGCTCACACTCTCTCTCCTCCCACGTCATGAGTGGGCAAGCCCCCAACTGCTGATTGGTTCACTCTCTCTCCTCCCCTATCATGAGTGGACATGCCCCCTACTGCTGATTGGCTCACTCTCTCCTCCCCCATCAAGAGTGGGTACGCCCTCTACTGCTGATTGGCTCACATTCTCTCTCCTCCCATGTCATGAGTGGGCAAGCCCCCTACTGCTGATTGGTTCACACTCTCTCCTCCCCCATCATGAGTGGACATGCCCCCTACTGCTGATTGGTTCACTCTCTCTCCTCCCCCATCATGAGTGGACACGCCCCCTACTGCTGATTGGCTCACTCTCCGTCTCCTCCCCTATCATGAGTCGACACACCCCCTACTGCTGATTGGCTCACACTCTCTCTCCTCCCACGTCATGAGTGGGCAAGCCCCCAACTGCTGATTGGTTCACTCTCTCTCCTCCCCTATCATGAGTGGACATGCCCCCTACTGCTGATTGGCTCACTCTCTCCTCCCCCATCAAGAGTGGGTACGCCCTCTACTGCTGATTGGCTCTCTCTCTCTCTCTACTCCCCCATCATGAGTGGGCACACCCCCTATTGCTGATTGGCTTAGTCTCTCGCCTCCCCCGTCATGAGTGGACACGCCCCCTATTGCTGATTGGCTCACTCTCTCTCCTCCCCCATCATGAGTGGATAAGCCCCCTTACTGCTGATTGGCTACTAGTGTGTTTTGGTGCTTGGTCCGATCCACTTTCCGCAACGTTTCTCAGAAATTGCTTACTGCACCTTTAATTTACTTTGGAACAAACAAACTTTAACATTAACACTTTTCACTGGAACATTTTCCTGAATGAAATGAGTGCGAATGGATTCTGGTAGTGGTGGTAAGAAACAACTCACGAAAAGACGGTGGTACGTGGTTCCTCTGTTGTGCCGGCTGAGGAGATTTCCACATCTGCTCCTGTGTGGCCACAGGCGCTTGGGAAGGCTTCGGAGAATCATCTTTAACATGGTTCTCATTATCAGCTAAAAGGGGAATAAAAGGAATACAGACAACACGTTATGTACTCATTCTTGGAAAAAGTGAAGGTATTCAATGAAAACCAACAAGAGAAATACACTGAGGTGAAAACAACTTACAACTCAGAAATTAGAATGATTAATTGATCAAGGTCCACAAAGAATAGAGTTGATTTTGACAGAAAATCTGCATATTTGACCTGTGTATTATAAAATTAACCAACATATTTCATAGATATATAGATTTTCCATAGATTTTTGTTTGAAACCAATTAATTTGAAAGAAACTGAATGTGCAAATAACCATCTTAAGCCTGTTAAATATTTTAGTGGTAAACGACATTTTCTTTCTTTTCACAGCAGAAATTTCCATGACTTTTCCTGGCCTGGAAACACAATTTTCACCTAGAAATGAAAATGTTGTCATCATTTACTCACCCTCATGTCGTTCCAAACTTATTCTTTTCTTTTCTTCTGTTGAACACAAAAGAAGATATTTTGAAAATTGTTTCAGCTGTTTTTGTCCATATTATAAGTCAATTTGACTGAACGTTCATCTCCGAAATCAAAGTAAAGGAAGTGTGAAATTGATCCACATAGTCTTCTGAAGTGACAATCACTTTAACAGATTTTTAAAAAGAAATGTAAGCTTTTATTCACTCCCAAATCAAATCTTTGATCAATGCATGCATACAATCAAATACGGTGACAAACAACCTTGCCATGTGACGTGCGAGAACCAGGTTTTGGCGTTAGCTGAGATTTGAGGTTGCCATATTTGTTGGTGTGTGTGTGTACGTTTGTGATGATCAGTGTTTTGATTCACAAAGCTTGAACATTTTAGGGGTCCATTGACTTTCATAATAACAAAAACAGCTGAAACATTCTTTAATATATGATCATATATCCTCTGTGTTCCGCTGAAGAAAACATCATAGAAGTTTGGTATGACACAACAGTGTTTAAATGATGAATTTTATTTGGGTGAAATATTTTGTGATGACAGTGTTAAACAAAATGGCAATGTCGGGAGTGTGAGCTTGAACAAATGAATGACGAGAAGAAAAACTATGTGGAGTTTTTAATGGAGTTGCGCAGGCGCAGATTCATGCACGTCTATGAACAAGTGTTGTTAAGATAGTTAACAGATGTAAAAAGCACATGATGGAAACGAACTCAATATGCAGTGCACGCATTATACAGTCTGTAAAATTGTGCCCTTTGCATTGAACCGTTACCCAAGTGGTGATGCAAAGAAATGACGTCCAAAATTGGATGAGCTCAAAGCTGAAAATGTTTTTCATTTTCTGGGCTCACTCACCAGCGTGCGACTGCATGTGCTCCAGGAGGTTGTTGTAGAACTGGAACTGAATTCCACAGGCTCCACACGTGTAGGTTTCTGGAACGAAACGTCCAGTTTCTCTCAGAACACAGAAATGTTCTCATAACAGAGCCTCACATCAGAGCACTACATACAGCTAAGCTAACAAATTTAGGTCAGCATCAGGCATTCAGGAAAAAGGTCTTTACTTCAAGGTTAAGAAACCCGCAAGGTTTGAAAGCCATGCAAATGGCATAAAAATGGGCATGAGTGAGGTCAGTCATGATTTACAAAAACAAAAAATGCACTATATGGAGCATGAAATGAGTGATATCAAGTGGAAATGAAAAAGGTAAAACTGATTTCCACAATACATACTCTGAGGGCTGGGGAGGGAAGCATAGGTCCGGCTGTTTGGAGTATCTGGAAGACAAATAATTCATGTCTTTTTTTTTTATGATGATGAGTACACTTCCATGCAAAGTGCAACACCGGGACTGGGTTCAATAATACCATGGCCCAAAATGTATTAGGACACTTAAGTCGGACATTAAGCCTACAGTATTATTTGATCAAATTTCTAAGGAATCTAAATGATCAAACATGGTTATTCCAGTGATCTACAACATGTTCTGTTGTTTGATTGATAAATCATACCTTATAGCAAGTTAAAGTGCAGTCTAATTGACCCTTCGCTAAGCCCCGCCCTCCTTAGTTACTGTTGCTACGCCTGTCAAGCTTTCGCGACTGCCAAGTCTATTACAGTGTGAATGCACCGGTGTCAGACATTCCCAAGGAGATAATTAGTCATTTTTGGCGAACAGGTGAAATATCTGAGAGAGCAAGACAAAAGGGACTGCAGTATGCATTCGAGGGATATATCCACGACATAATATGCAACCGATTAGAGAATAATTTCATCAAAATTGAAGCTAAAGCCTATAACGTTAGGTCCCAGCGCAAGCAGCAGCCGCCTCCTTAGCAGACCATTCACATGGGAAACGCACAAATGGAGGAACAGCTATGTTCATGCACAGCAGGGTAAGTGAAATGTGAAAATAATCTAATAATTACAAATCAAACAGCTTATCCATCAATCTAACACCGGGAGAGCCGCGATCGGATTGGGGTAAAGTTACTCAGGGGTAGGCCGTCGATTAACAAAATGCTGAAATATTTTTTAAAGTATGTCAGTGAGCCTCCGTCTTGCCATTAATCGTCTTATTTTACGTTCAAATATATGCATTATGAACAAAGAACCGCCATTATTTCCAAGCAATGGGGTTTTTTTTGTTGTTAATCCTGTCGACATTTAGTTGTGAATGGGTCTCCCACACTGCTTGATCCACGCCCGGCATTTCTCCCCTTTGGCTTTTAGGTTTCGGGAAGGGGAAAAATGCCACCCCACCGTACAAACTTTTAGGATACCGGGTATCAGATTTGCAAAATCCATACGCACAACGCGTCGGCATGTTTCCCTCGCTCGAAAGCTTGACAGACCTCCCGCGCCTAGTTACGGTTGCTAAGCCACGATTGGCCAGTGGCGGTTTTCGGGCGTGGCTTAGCGAAGGGTCAATTATAAAAACGTCCAAATTCAGCTTGTGGTTCATGTCTTTTTGCTGTGAAATCTTCACTTATTTTTACAAAGTAAATGTAGTAAGAATAACATACTGCCAGTAATATTCCAATATGTAGTAACTTACAAATACATTACATTTGTTTTTAGAAAATCACGTTCAATCGTGAGTCTCAAATATGATCATTGTTCATCTCTCGATCGTTGTATTGCGTTGCGTTATGTTTTGAAATGTTTATGCAAGTATCAGCTATACTGTTTTGAAGATCTCACTGATTTATATTACAAACATCGGAATATTGCACATTTTTGCTCTGTTTGAGACTAAATAAATTCAGGGTGTTTTTTCCTGCGTTTGAGTTGCATATTCCCACTATATGATACAATACGAGTCATAAAAGCCTGATGCATTAAACATGCACTTTTTTTTGTTTGTTGATTTTGTCTAAATGTTCACTAAACCCTGAAAACAGGGCAGGATAAATTAAGCGGGAGTGGCTCTCATTTATGTTGCGTGTTGGTGTACATTATTCTCTACTGTAGTTAATTCGCTGCTGTGATGTACTGGAGGCTTTTCCAGGTTTGATCAAACCCATTTTCTTTGACACTCGTATTTGAACAGTTGAAGCTCATGTTTATATAATTTCATTTTCTAGCTCCAGTTGAAAATATTAGAAAGTCTGTCAAATGGTGTGCTGTCTTCTGATCTTTTAGTCTAATTTTAATGGCAAAGCAGTTTGATTTATGAATCTGCTGCAATGCAATACAGCTGCCAAATGAATAGTGAAGCACACATTATATTGGACAGCGCAGCAAACCCACACAACCGGTAAGCAAATGATGTTACACAATTCACAAGTGAAAAAGGTTACCCAATCATAACAGAGGTCATATACTGTAGATATAGAAATAATTGAAATGTAGCGTAGAAAACAGCCATTTGAATCTTGGAAAATTATTGGAAAATGTACTTTGAAAATGTAATTTGACTGTTTTGAAGCAATCAACCTTGACAAACATGAGAAAAAGAAAAAGTGTTGAATAGTATGTGCCCTTTAAGGGACATTATAGTGAATACAAGGATCAAACTAATTTCTGAGTAAAAGCATCTATACATGCATGAAGGCGCAAAAGATATGGTTAATTTAAAGGGAAAACAGTGTGATTGTGGAGGGCAGTCTGGAGAGAGACACTGCACACCTGCACATTATGACAGTAAAATATCACTCTGAGCAAAGTGCAAATACTTTACGAGATTCAAATATCAAAGGTGAAAGATTTCAAAGATTTCAATGTCACTTACCACTGGAGTTCTGGGAATTGTTGACGTCTGCGCGACTGGACTGGCCGGACTGGCTAGACATTTTCCCTTCCATTTTAAGGCCATAAGTTCCTTCTGCAGTGCAAAAATCAAAAGCAGATTAAGTAACACACATATCAGTCAAAGTTGAGAAATAACTTAATGCTCATTTTGTCGTCCTTAGTGCATCGCTCAAAATAAAACAGGCACTTTCTATGAATAGGGAACTAAAGCAATTTCTCTTTGATTTATGGGAATTGTAAGTGGATCAATAACTCTTTTTTTTTTTTCGCAAGCAAATTGTAAATCTCAAAAGATTTCATTACAATATACTAGATGTTTTACCAGTGCTTGATTTATGGAGGGATCCTGCAAAACTGAAATTGATTTTTTTTTTTCTTCTCCTGTCTGTTGGCTTTCACATCTCATGATAGTCGAAGGTTTTGCAACTCTGTGTTCTTGTAGTGCCATCAGATACTAATATACATTTTCCTACAGCTCTAAAGCGATCAAGTCACATGACAATTGCTCCTCAGGTGTGTCTCAAAGAAACAAATAAAGTTTGATGTCCAGAACTGAGTGTCCATGAACAAAGATGCAAAAGCCATTGAGATTTGCACAGATTTAATTCTAAAAATTTGGAGGGGCCGAAACCATTGCACAAAACCGTGATGTTTAATTAGTAGGGGTGTAACAATATATCGTAATACAAAAATGCAAAAATATGTATCGTGGATATTGACAATATATATTGTACATAGTCCACCTAAAATAAAAATTGCTGTGTGAGAAAAAAAAAAAATTCACGTTTTCAGAGTTTTAGTGTCAGTACTACATTAAACTACTATATATAATGTTGAATATAATGTATAATGCTGCAATGGGGGAATATTTGTGGGTCCTGATAATGCAAAATGTCTTGTTACCAGTAAAAAATGGCCCACACTATTTTAAATACATCTAGTCAGTGAAAGAGTGCAAGCTTTTTCGTCTGAAATAAATCTGTATTTTCAGCTTCATAATCATGAATATAGTTATTCTGGTGTCTCTATTGTCTGTGCTTTGGGTTTCCAGCATCAAGTCCAAGCCTATTCATTTACACACACAATGTAATACCAAATTTAGCATTTGAATCAAAAGTTATTTTTTTGTTAACCTTTTGCCATATGTCTTGGAGTATCGCAATAATATCGTATCGTATTATGTATCGAATCGTGACATGAGGGTATCGTTACACCCCTAGCGTTTACACAACGTGGATCAACGATTTCTTATTTTTAATCAGTACTGATATGGACTCTTAAATTCTCAATGAAATTAATCGCAATGGTAATCTTGAATCAGAATAACTTCCCCTCCCTCTTGCAGCTTCTCTTCTCTTCTCTGATGATGTGGGCGGGGCAACCTGTCACTCACACGAGATCAGCCAATCGCAAACCTCAACCATCCAATCAATTCCCCACGGGCAAAATCAAGCCCCACCCTACGTTTGTTCACACACACACACACACATCCAGACTCCAATTTAAATTTTCACAGTAATAATAAATAGGCCTATGTCTTTTCAAACTCATTCTGAATTATGAACTGAAGCCCAATCATACATTATTAACGTCTATACACTATATATAGATATAGTTTTCCTCATATTCTGTAGATTATTTAAACCATCAGTGAATCATCAGCCTAACTGTACGACTACAGAGAACAACCCCCGATTCTCGAAATTTGCTTCCAAGTGCAGAGAAATGCAACGCATCTGCAAAAGTCATTTCACAAAATAAATGAATGTATAACATCTCATCAAATGATAAAGCTCTTAGGTTGAGTTGTTTACAAATTAATTGTTTGTTTGTTTTTTTGGACCGATTCCCCCAAACACCCACACCAAAACTCATTCTGCACGAATCACATAAATGACATATTTTAGCTTCAAAGTGGAGAAAATCATTAAAAGGCCAAATATGTTTACGAGTTCATAAAGTATTAGAAATCAAATGTATGCAATTTTTGTTCTGAGGTAAATATTAGGATATCCAGATGTTTTTACTGGAAATGGGAATGATAATTGAGAATTATTTTGGCAGTTTAGAAAAAAATGCTATTGTTTGACATCAGCACATGATTTATTTAAAAAAAATAATAATAAAAAAAAAAAGGTAATTGGGACTTTTCAATCTCACAAATCTGACTTTATAACTCGCAATTGCAAGTTTACATCTCTCAATTCTGACTTTATATCTGAGAAATAAAGTGAGAATTGTGAGATACGTTTTATTCTGTGGCGGAAACAAGCTTCCATAGCAACTTAATCATGAGTCAAGAGATCTTGTCATTAAAACGCACATCCAGTACCTATTTAAGCTTATATAATTTTATAATGATTGCTGAACTTGAGATTAAAATCAAAATGCTTCTAAATGGTTCAAAATCATTGTTTACTTCAGCCCAAAAGATGGTACCTTATTCATGGAAAGTGACAAACAAACAAACTCATTACAACAAAACGTATTTGAGAGTGATAAGTGGGAACTTATTTGATAAATGCTGAAAAGCATCACAGAAAAGTGATACATTCCCATATTTATACATTCCTGGCAACGACTATGCCAATAATAGAGAGTCTGAAATGTTTCCTATGCATACGATTAATCACCAAACATGTTTTATTGTCAATAAATCACAGGCATTTATCAGTTATTTGATCATAAAAAGAACATGCTTTACAAATAAACAATTCGCATCTCCCTGCAAAAACCATGACTCTTTCAAATTTCAAAACAAATCGAAATTTAATTCTGGTTGCATGACTACAGTCTCTCTGACCCATTTCTATATTTTCACCATACTTTAAATAGCTTTCAATGTCAAACTCCGCAGCATCCCCTCAATGCAGGACTGAGAGAAAAATGAGAGGGAAGACGAAGTACGAAGATAATAGGAGAGCGAGTGCAGTAACAATATAAGGTTCATTGCTGACACATTGAGTATTATGGTCTTGGTTATTACGTTTCCTAGTAGTTTCGTGAACAAGCTTCCACAATCTCCATATCTAATGATTAGAGCTATAGATAATGTCTCTAATCTATAAGGTCTACACAGCCTTATTTCATCCATTCGCAGATAAACACCACAAAACACTGAAGTGAAGTGAGCACTTACTCATCGGCGCGTGAAGAGCCACATGCTCCTGATAGGGGTTGAAGTATTTGTACTGTTTCCCACAATACTCACACGTGTAACTTCCGGTTTCTTCAGGACACAAAATACAGTAATTAGTTAACATGCATCAGTGATTAGCCAAAGACGCTTTACCACAAACTTTCCACTTAAACCATGATAATCTGTCATCAGTTACTCACCCTCATGTCAATCCAAACATGTATGACTTACTTTCTGAAGAAGAATGTTTCAACTGTGTTTGTCCATACTATGAAAGTCAATAGGGTCCAAATCTACATTGGAACCCATTGGAGAAAAAACAAAATCGTATTCAAGGAACAAATAGAACTGTATTCAGCTTTGCAATGACATGAGGGTGAGAATATAATGACAGAAATATTATTTTTTGGTCCTTTAAGCCAGTGGTTCTCAACCAGGCAGACCTCAACAAATCATTAAAAACAAAGCTTAAAAACAAGCATTAAAATAAGCTCAAACAAAAACAAGTTTATTTGAAGAACCAGAGTTGTCTTGGAAAACCTGGATATGTACGGTAGCCTGATTGTGTTGGTTTGACAAAGCCAACATACTGATCTAATATTTAAGCTTCTTCTGAGCCCAAATTTAAAGAGTATCTTATCATCATCATCAACATGCTAATTCATGTTAAAAACATGCAAATTCATGTAAAAAATATGCTAATTCATGCTAGCAATGTGCTAAATCATGCTATCAATATGTTAAAATATGCTAGCAATGTGCTAAATCAGGCTAACAATTTGTTAAATCATGTTAACTACCTGCTGATGTTACAACATGATTACAACATGATAAAACTTATCAACGTGTTAAAACATGCAAGCAACATGCTAATAATCGTACCATGTTCAAATGTGCTAACAATGTGTTAAGGCATGCTAACAAAGGTTTAAATCATGTTAACACAATTATAATTATGTTAGCAACATGTTACAACATGCTAATTCATGTAACATGCTAAATCACACTGGCAACATGTTAAATAATGCTAGCAACAATCTAACAAAATGCTAATCATGTTAAAAACCTGTTAATCATGTTAGCAAAAAATATTAATCGTGTTAACCTTCTAATTGTGTTAACATGTTGATCGTGTTAACAGCATGCTAAAACATGTTATCAACGTGTTAAAACATGATAACAACGTGTTAAATCATGCTAGCAACATGCAAATCATTTTTTTACTTTCTCCGAGTAAAACCTTCAAGCTGTTCAAAATTATTTTAAACTTTCAGACCTGGCTTTGTCAAGCCAACACCAGAGTGTGTTATCAAACTTTCCTCATCTAATTATAAGAGTGTGATTTCTAGTAGACCTGGAAAAGACATGCAATTAATAAAATCTTAGAACATGGGCAATTTTTATACAGTTTTGTATTTATGCCAAGCTCTTAAATATTTTATCGGGTATAGAAATTGTGAGTACGACATTTTTTGAAAATCATTATCCATAAATCGCATACGACTAGAAAAGTCATGTAAATTCATTGATTAAAAAGAGTGTGAACATTGAAAAGCATTCAGCTCTGAATACTTCTGCAATCGTGGAATTTAATTTACAGAAAGTAGCCGTGTCGGGCCTTCAAATATCGTTGTGGACGATGTGGGGCCTTGGAGTCAAAAAGTTTGAGAGCCACCGCTTTAAGCTGCAATTTCACAACCATAATCCTACATTACATTTTTTGATTGCAGCATATTTTATCACTTCGGAAACAAATCAAGCTTACATAATCACAATTAGAAGGTCTGGGTTTTAAATATAACCAGGTTCCCTGTATGTAGGAACCGATGCGGTGGAAACTCCGCCCAGGAGTGATGACTTCGGTCAACCTGAATAAAACCACAGCAATTTAATGGCTGATTGTGCTTAAGCTCCGCCCATATGCGCATATAACTGAGGGATCAGTGTCATGTTCATCAGATTCTCAGATGAAGAAGCTACTCGAATCATTCTGCAGCATATCATTACTTCTTTCAGGGAACTGGGGTTAAATTCATAAACCAGACAGATCAGTCACTTCAACGCAGCATCATTCAGCAGCGTATCCGTTAAAGTCCCCATGAAATCATAATTGACAATTCTTATCTTTATGGAATATTGCAGTATCTAATGATTTATCAGTGCACACATCATTATTTTTTCATGTGCCTCGTAATCTTGAATCAGAATAACTTCCTCTTGCAGCATCTCTTCTCTTCTCTGATGACGAGGGGGCGGAGCTATAACCTGTCACTCACATGAGATCAGCTAATAGCAAACCACAACCATCCAATCAATTCCCAACAGACTAAATTAAGCCCCACCCTTGATTTTTTCTTGTTCCAGAAGACGTTTCACTCATGTTTCCATGGTCGTGATGTAACATTTGGCTACAAACTAATAATTTAATTTGCAAACAAACTTTCATACGTCATTCGTGTACTAATACCCACTTAAAAAAAAACAACAACATTGATATGCACAAAAAGGTGTCTTGACCGCGGTGGAGCAGTTGGCCCAATCCTGGTTATATGGACACTGGGGCTTAAACGGTATATGAAAATTAATTTGCATGATTCTACACTGTACAAAAAAATCCATCAAACAAACTAGGTTTGCAATTTAAAGGTTTATAATTTCAATGAACTCAAAATGAAGGCAACCAGGTTACCCAAGTAAAAGCAACAATTATTTTTTACAGTGTATAAATTGAAACAACAACGAGCAAACTTTGAAGCTGCATCATGTTTTCTCAACTTTTCAGATGTTTGCAGTGTATTTGGTCATCCGAAGTCATCACTCCTGGGTTGAGTTCATAATATCAGCTAGTGACCCGGCATCAAAATGGCCGACATGTAAGTGAACCATGAGTCACAGAGATTTGGAGCACTCTTACTTGGTCCCATTTTCTGGTATGATTCAGTCTCCTCTTTTAGGTCTTCTACAGGTATCACATGGTCATATGGATCTGGACAACAACAAATAGAGGATGCAAAGTTAGTGTAGGTAAGCCTTTTCACCTTTTAGCAGACTCATACGTGTGTGTATATAAGATCTCTTAGGATGACTGCTACACCCAATGAGGGACTTGTCAAAATACTAGTTTTTAACATTGCCTATGGCGTGAAATTATTGATATCACAAATAGTGAAACAGGTGTTTACAGGGAACAAGAGCAGAGGAAGATGAGGCTTTAATGCAGAGGATAATGAGACTTTAATGCAGAGGATAATGAATCAATAGTATCTCAAACACCATCTTAGAAAATTGTGACTGTTGGCAAAAGGAGTCAGAATGAGCAGATTTTCACAAATTAATTTGTTATTTTCACATTCTCCTTTAATTTTTTGTTTTAATTATGTATATTTGTTAGAATCTGACAAAAAGTTAATGAGCTACATTAGCAAAGTCAATTTTGAGAAAAATCTAGTTTTCTGAAGGTACAAAAACAAAAATCACCTAGCAAACATACCTTAAAATCACTGGTAATAACACAAAATTGAAAATAATGGTTAAACTTTATATTAAGGTGTCATTGTTACAGTGTAATTATACGTTTAAGTACTGAGTAATATTAAGCAACTATATGCAGTGGCGGAGCCAGAGGGGGGTCCGGGGTGGCACTGGACACCCCTGACATGCGATTGGCCACCCCGGGTGCCACCCCAAAATTTTATTTGCTACTTGCAGTTGCTGATGCTGATTTAAAAAATAAAATAAAAAATACGTTCGCCGGCAGCGCGGCGCGCGCAGTTTTCAAACGGACGAGCAGAGGACGAGAGATGGTTGCAAGATACCGAACTTCACCGAATAGGAAAACATCATATTTGAAGTAAGCTTTTAAGGTTTAGCATCAGGGTGGTTTGCTCCCAATAGCCTACATTAGGCCGCCTAATACACGCATATACAGTACCTTGCCGTGTGTTGTAGCCCACGTTACACAAATGTTCTAGCTAATGTGAGGATAGGAGATCAAAACGCAGGCAAAGAAGAGCAGAAACAAGCGATATCATAATGCGATCACTATAGGTCTATGAAGCTTTATGGGTGTAGGTTGTTGATGGACTCGATCTACTGTGTTTTGATCATCATTATGAATCTTATCTAGATGTAGTCTTTGATAAAAATGCGATTTTCTCAGCATTTTGCTCATGTTGCTTTTTATGAAACTTGCCAACATTCAAGTGTTGATAAAAAAAAAGACGCACGAAGCTAGAATAACATTATTTTTTTGTTTTTGTTTTAAAAGCACAGGGTTTGTTCTTTTTTTTTTGGTATGTTCAGATATTCATACAACAAAATATTCTAGGGTGCCATGAAATTGTGAAAATTACCAAAACCACATTTTTTTTATACTGGCGAGAAAGAGTTAAATGTTGGTAATTGGATGATGATTAGAATATGAATATGATTGGAATCATATTTTAAATTTGTCATATTTTTGAACAGGGTCAATTAAACATGAAAAGAAAGGGAGAGATATCAGAGTTATTTTAAAATAAGCACAAACATAGTCCAGTCATTTTATGAAAAAAAGGTTGAACAAATTGCAACAGAAGCAAACTCAACAAAATAATTTTGTATCCTCATTATGTCCTGAGTAAGGAAACAAAGTCCCTAAGAATCCCATTTGGGGAAAGTTTCGAAATCTGTTTCTGGGGATTCACTTTTTATTTTACTTGCCTTTTGTCTTCTGCATTCTCCTTACCCTTGTCTCCTGTTCTTCCCTTAGACTCGTCCCCCAGAAACAGTCGCACAGACCCAGCCCCAAACCCCATCTCTTAATAATTAATGTATGCTCATGGGTAGCCTAAATGGGTTCCATTCAGACTTTAACATTAAGTATTTTACTGTTATGTGTCAACAAGATTCAACAAGACATTTTCACCTGGCTAGACCCAATGTTTAGATCTGTTGTGGTATTTATGCAAATTAGCACATACGTAATTAGATTATGCACCGTTTGTCCATCTTAACAAACAATTTTTAAAAACTTGGAATACATTTTTTGTTTGTCTTGATGCAAGTAATCAACTCAGTAATTTTCATGGTGATATCTAAAGGTTAAACTTTTTACCCTATTCTCGTAAGAAAAAGAATGAATAGGCGATATTTGTTTTTTCCTAAACTTTCCCTAATGGGATTCTTTGGGACTTTTTTTTCCTTACTCAGGACATATTGAGGATACAAAATCAGTTGAGTTTGCTTGTTGCAATTTGTTCAAGGTTGACCCCCATTTTGGCTTAAAATGACTGGACTAACAGGCAGATCAGGTGCAAACAGCCCTTGCATCACCACTGGCTAGTCAGAGTCAGTGTGGTCCGACTTCAGAACCAGCAACAGGTCAGAGCATCTCCCAGACACAGGCAGTCAATCACATACCCAATTCAGGAATTTAAGTTGAGATGATTTTGCTAGATTAAAAGGATAGTTCACCCAAAAATGAACACAAAATTTTGTTTTATAAATTAAATAATTAGAATTATTATAAATTATTATAAAGAAAGAATTATGTTGTATTTAATCTTCCCAGGATAAGATTTTATATTGATGGGCAATACATTTTTTTAACTTTTTCAAGGACATGTCTGCTTGATGCCTGCTGTATCTAATAAAAGATCAAATTAAAAAATTAAAAAAAAATTTTTTGCAAATGAATGCAGCAGTTCATAACAGACACACAGTATCTTATCTACTTGGTGCTTCAGCTTTGTTTTCTGCAAATATTTTGGATGTTCAACACTTATAGACACAAACAGAGTGACCCAATTCCTTCCACAAGCTTTTCCACTGTGTGTGTGTACTGTGTACCCCCGAAAGTAGCAGTGGCCACCCCCTGGCCACCCCATGTATAAAACTCTAGTTCCGCCACTGACTATATGTACTTACTATAGGGTTAGTGTAGGATTAGGATTTGGTTGAGGGTTATTAGCATGTAATTATGCATAATTTACAGTTATCACTATGGTAAGTAAATGTAACATATGTAACAAGGACACTGTAAAATAAAGTGTTATTAAAATAATGATGTGAAGAATATTTAACATTGTCATCCAAGCAGTCAGATTGAGAACCACATCACTGGTTAAGGGTTACCCATGTAGAAAAATGATGCAACAAAATGTCAATAAATAACAAATTGACCATCTCATGTCAACAAGTTTATAAAAATAAAAAAATTAGCCAGATTAATAGTGATCATCAAAACAGCTGGCAAAGTCCTTTATAATACAGTCATGACGGTTTCATATTGTGTCCATGCCCACCCATTGTTCAAGATTTGCTACATTAATGTCCACAATCACCTTGTTTTGGTGGTGGCACATTATCACTGAAGTAGCCATTAATAAGTTGAGCAAAATGTCCCATGTCAATTGCTCCGACAATATTCGCAGACCGACTGAGCACTCTCACTGCCATATCCATTTCAAACAGCCATATATTGATGAAATATTTAATTAAAAGCTTGAAAATGTGAAATTTCTGCCGTGTTTACTTTTCGTGTTTTCAGAGGATGGATTTTTATATATAATATGGATATTTTATTGATCCTGGAACAACAATCCTGTCCGTAAATGTAGTCATAACCCTATCCCTAACCCTACACATAAGTTATCCCTAAAATCAGAGGGAAATGATAGTTGAATGAATAACACTGATGTAGAAGCACCAAACCCTGATTGTAAGCCTAAACTTGGGATAAACTGTAAACTTGTCCCTCAAATCTGATTGGTTGATTGGAGTGTTGTTCCAAGATCAACAAAGATGTTGATCCAGGATAATGTTTCACTTGTTGAAATCACCGCTATGACAATGCACCACCGGGTGTTTCGATTAATCACTGAAGGCGTTATCGCGACTGGTTAGTAACGAGCTGGTTTTGTTTACACATTAGCTTGGGTTTGAAATCACATTTCACTGGTTCAGACTCATGCCATCGAGAATTCACAAAGTACAAGGAAACCAAACGTGTGCACCAGTTGTTGAGAAGCAAGCAGAGAAAAACATTTCTTCATGGATTATTAAAAAAAAGGAAAGGTACTCCCCTCAGAAAACATGCAAATAAAGATAATTTTAGATGTTTAATTGCCATTTGGAGCATTGGGATCGCTAGACGAGGGCTTAATGAACTCATCTTTGTGAAATCCTCAAATTCGACCAACATTGACATATTTCACTTGTTTTGCCTGTAGCGCGACGTTATCCCGTGTGCATTCCCACTCATTTTGCCAGCACGGGTCACAATTCATCTTTCATGAAAATGTCAGCGGTTTTATTGCCACTGGAGTTACAGCCCTCGCTTCATTAGTGAAAGAAAATAATAAAAGAAAAAGAATTTATGATCAGCAATTAATGTCAAGATGTTTATACATATTTACCGTCAGCTTTTATGGGGAAAAATGTTTTGTAGGATCAAGATCAACAAAGTTTCTTGCTGTTAATTAGGAACGTTTTTGGTAAAAGTTCTATTGACAACTTAAAAAGAAAAAAGAAAGCGGCTTTCTTCATATTTTCCCCTCTAAATTGAGACATTTTCCACAAATATAGTCCAAAATAGGACTTAAAACACTTGGGCAATGATCAGTACTCAACCTTCAGAAAATGTTGACCGTCAACCAAAATGTAGTATGTGGGAGATGCAACTCAATTTGATTTACTTCAAAGTCATCCAGCCATTCACTGCCATTATCAACCTTGGAACAGTCCCGACTCACCCGATTGCCACGCCGACGCCGCCGGTGCACACCATAAAAAAAAAAATATGAATCGATTTTTGGAAATCTATGAATCGATTCTGAATCGGCAAAGATTGAATCGAGATTCAAATGTGAATAGATTTTTTTGCACACCCCTAGCTAGGCATTAACCCGCTTAACCATGGTCACTAGCCAAATAACACATTTTTAAAACATTAGTTTATATTTTAATTAGTTTTACAATCGAAATATAAAGTTTTTACAAACAATAACTTGGTTTCCCTGGTTACGCCTGACGGTTTATTTAGCAACCGGAGATATTTATAGTCCGCTCAGCTCGGAGAACCCTTCAGTTTAGCTAACTTGCGAGCCAGAGAGTTAACGTATTTTATGTCAAATTCTCCAAAAAGGTTAAAAGAAACAGCGAAGTCGCTCATTTTTGTATTAGTAGGCCATGTATAACGGCTAACTAGATGTTTGTTTTGATACAATAAATTGTGAACGGATGCGTTGACTGCCTGTTGCTATGGTTACTCACAGCTGATGCAGCCAGCGCATTTATTTATTAATTTCGAACGGTAAACAGTCAGTTTCACCAGAACTCCTTCACTAGGTGTCCTCTATCACTTTTTAATGGACAACCTGCAGCCAATCAGAATCAAGTATTCACCCAGACCATGGTATAAATAATAAACCAACAAAAACATGAGATTTGTGACTACAAAATAAGTAATTGTTATCATATTTGTGAAAGTACCTTGAGAGACTATTAAAGGATTAGTTCACCTCAAAATGAAACTTTCCTGATAATTTACTCACCCCAATGCCATCCAAGATGTTCATGTCTTTCTTTCTTCAGTGGGAAAGTAATTAAGTTTTTTGAGGAAAACATTTCAGGATTTTTCTCCACACAATGGACATTTCAAAGGTAACCAACATGTTGAAGTCCAAATCAATGCAGTTTCAAAGGGCTTTGAAGAGCTTTGAACAGCTCTGCACGATCCCAGCTGAGGAACAGGGTCTTATCTAGCCAAACGATCGGTCATTTTCTAATAAAAAAATGCCGTAGGCGGTTCTTACACCTATGTCCAGCGAGACCTTTCCAACGTGATTACGCAATGTTTCGCAGACCAGCACAAGTATATACATTTTTATTTTTTTAAGAAAATGACCGATCGTTTGGCTAGATAAGACCCTATTCCTCAGCTGGGATCGTGCACAACCGTTTGAAGCTCTTCAAACCCCTTTGAAACTGCATTGATTTGGACTTCAACATGTTGGTTACCTTTGAAATGTCCATTGTGTGGAGAAAAATCCTGAAATGTTTCCCTCAAAAAACTTAATTTCTTTTCCAATTAAGAAAGAAAGACATGAACATCTTGGATGGCATTGGGGTGAGTAAATTATCAGGACATTTTCATTTTGAGGTGAACTAATCCTTTAAGTGATTTAAATTGCATTCATCAGTTCATCAAAGTGCCTGAACGGAAAGATTTGAGGTTGAAATGTCAAAGTGTCTAGTCTTGTTCTAGGTCTATTTGGTTTTGACTACAACTCTGCCCTTTTTTAACAGATATTTCTCAATAGGTTTTACAATGTAAAACCAAATTACCCGTACATGGATCAACTGCATACGGAGACATTTCAAACAGCTGAGATGGCAACCATGTGCTTACTGACATAGTATAGTAAACCAAGAACTATATTACAAATGAAAAGAGGGAATACACAGCTCACCATCAACAGCATGGAGGTCTCGGTGCTCCTGAAAACAGCTGTAGTACTTGTATTTTTTCCCACATACGTCACATGTATAACGGAAAGAACCTGGATTAGAAAAAAAAACAGACTTATATGAATCGAAACTTTAGATATCATTGTGTGACAAGATGTTGGGACAGAACTGCCTCTTTTACAACGTTTTATCCACTTTATTTAGAAATGTCCAGGACAATTACCCAAAAATCTGTCCCACGAATAAGAAAATGTGGAACTCACTATTGATTCCCAGAGATGCTCCTTCGCCTGAAGCCGTACCCTCGGCCTCTAAATAAAACAACACAAAATACACAGATATATAAACCGGTTATGTAATAAGGAATTTTATGATTCTGGTTGCGATTCAGACTTCAGGTCATTAATGATCACTTTTCATTTCAGTACTTTTGAAGACGCATTCACCACCCAATAACTGATCCGAACTACACTTCCATTCAAAAGTTTATTTTTATAAAGACATTCCGATGTTCTTGAAAGAAATTCATGCTTCGGTTAATAGGATATTTCACCCAAAATTGAAAAATCTCTCATTTACTTACCCTCATGTCATCCCTAATGTATATGACCTTTTTTCTTCATATAAACACAAACGGATATTTTTAGGAAAATAATGCATCTCTTTGAGCCCATATAATAGCTTTGAGTGGCTGCCGCTCAGTTGACGCTTAAAACCACACAAAGAGATTGTGACGGTGATCCATACGACCCCAGTGGATGAATCAATGTCTTCCGAAGCAAAACAATATGTGTGTGGAAGAAAAATACTCTATATATTTATTAACCGGCTCAAAAGAGTCATTTGTTTGCGAGTCAGATGTTTGCTGTTGTGAGAAACCATCAATATGATAGAAAGACGTGTTGTCCGTTTATGGTAAACTTCATTTGCAGTTCTGAGAATGAATCAGTTCATGATTCCAACTTACAACTATCCTAAATCAAATTCAGTAGGTCAAGAATAGGACGGCACCTGTGTGAGCTCGGACATGCGTCTGAAAGCAGTTGTAGTATTTGTACTTCTTGCCACATACTCCACAGATGTAAGAGCCTGTAAGAGAGAGAACAAAAAAAAAAAACGGAAATATCAGACAAATGTGTTTCAAGTGTTAGTAAGGTGTAATTACACCTTCAAGGCCGGTCACACGGCTTACACTTTAACACAAGCTGTGAAACTACAAGGTGTTCCTTGGAGATAGAAATAAACAGATTTCATTCAGATATTTCTGCAAATATCCACTTCTCAGTTCTGATTTGCTCACTATATAAAGTCACGGTAACTAGTGGTCAACCAATATTTATTTCCATGACCGATATTTGTTATTTATTAAATGATCACATCAGCCGATAAGTGTTCCTGTTTTGCAAGTGCCTTATTTTGACGCCACTGAAGACATGTTAATATCTCAGAAAATGTAGTGCTTCATGACACTTTAATAAAAAATATATAAAAGTTCCCCTGTAGTCAATCATTTTATCCCTTAAAACTCATATTTGATCACCAAAATGACATATTTAAAAATGTTGGTAACACTTTACTTGAAGGGGTGTGCATAAGACTGACATGACACCTTCATAATCATGACATGTCACGAATATGAAGGAGGTTTTATGCATGTTTATGACAACTGTCATTAAGTGTCATTCGCACAATTATGACATTTTTAATGCAAATATGACATTGTTTGAGATGTCTTTGTTATGACACCTTGACATAAACCGATACATCATAACCTGTCAGTGTCTTGGTAATGACAACTTGACATTATTAAGACGACATAAATTGTCATAAACATGACATAGCAGATTAATTATCAAACTTAATAAACCACTTAGCTTTATGGGTTAACTTTACATTAAACTGTCAGGCGGTTGGTTTTGACATTGGCTGTCATGAGGCCGTTATAACCGTCATGAATATTTTTCTTGACCTCAACTACAGTGGAACACATTTAATTTGTCATTAAAATGGTATAATGGCCTCATTTTAAACTGTGTTTTTGAGACACTGCGGTTTTAAGGAGAAAATACTCAGCAATGGTGTTGACTTTTGAATTTACACATGGTTTGAATGAATGAATGAACGAACGAACGAACGAACGAACGGAGGCATTCTACTGTACACCCAAAGTGCTTTACAATCATGTCGGGGTCTCTCCTCAACCACCACCAGTTTGCAGCATCCACAGCCACAATACAACGCCGCCAGTGCGCTCACCACACACCAGATATAGGTGGAGAGGAGAGAGAGAGTGATAGGGCCATTTTAATGGATGTGGATTATAAGGAGGCCATGATTGGTAAAGGCCAATGGAGGGAATGTGGCCAGGACACCGGGGTTACACCCCTACTCTTTATGAGAAGTGCCATGGGATTTTTAATGACCACAGAGAGTCAGGACCTCGGTTTAACGTCTCATCCGAAGGAAGGTTTGTCTTGAAGCATATTAAAAACACCACATAGACTTGATTTTCACCACAAAAAATCTGTCAATCATCAATCATGACATCATTCCTGACAAACATAAAACAGAATATAAAGTAATAAAGAAGGTGGAGACTTCAAGTTTGCATAACCTTTTCACTGATAAAAAGTCATATTTACACCGACACTACTGGTCAAAAGTTTGAAATAATTCAGATTTGTTTTAAGGTTTTTGAAAGAAGTCTCTTCTGCTAACCAAGGTTGCATGTACTGATAAAAATACAGTTTTGTATTGTAAAATATTATTACAACTTAATTCCAAACTTTTGACAAGTAGTGTGTGTATGATGGATACACATGGCACCCATTTGTAGAATGTCTCACGACTAAAAACTATTTGATACCTTGTGTTTGCGAGTTGCGAGCGCTCCCCAAAACCACACAGATCTCAGCCGGTATGTTCCCGTCACTCGCTTTGCCGTTACTGGCCACAGACTCGGCGGTGGACGCCACCTCGGTCTTTACGGTGACTGAGGGAAGCTTCGGGGAGGTTGTCGGGACCGCTTGCGTGGCTCCTGCCTCAGTCGGGACCACAGCTGTGTCCTTCGGCTCCTGGCTGGGGTTAGGAACCTCCTGACAACTCATGACTCCACGACTGCTCAGCAAGAGCAAAGGAAACTGTGAAAAACAAAAACAGGAGGTGGCATTTAAAAGGGGACCTAATATGCTCAAAGTCTAGATTTTTTATTCTTATTGGGGGCTCTACCGCATAAAGGTTTTCATGCTTGAATGCTCACTAAGCATTACATTTTTTTCCCCATATTCTGCATTGTTGCGGCTCCTCTCTTCCCAGTCTGTCAGTAACGCTCTGTTTACTTCCTGTCTCTATGAAGCCCCTCCTTCTGAAAGCACACTGTGCTCTGATTGGCCAGCTGGATCAGTGTGTTGTGATTGGTCGAGCGCTTCGAGTGTGTTTGGGAAATGTCCCGCCCCTTCCCATAACTGCCAGTTTAACACACTACTAACTAACTCAACCAGGCCCCGCCCCTTTATTCTGCGTATTAATTATTTAAATGAGGAATATTGTGACGTGTTCGTTCCCAGAAGAAACTCAAGAACACAATGGAGGCGTCTCAGGAGTTCAGAAACACTGATATAGAGAATAACTGGAGCTTTGCAGAACATGTTAAAAAGCACAATAGGTCCTCTTTAGTGCCCAAATGTGAATTTGGGGAAATCAATCAGTAGTCTTGTAAACTATTCAAATACAATAAGAACAAGATTAGAGAAGAACTAGAAGCAATCAAAACAAATTCAGAAACTCTATACAGTAGCATAATCTAATTTAACATTGGATTTGTAATGCAGAGGAACTGTTTTGAAGCATACAATATTTCCCTTCTGTGTGGGAGACATTCATAACAGTCCAGAATAGCGGAGATTTATGTTTGAGAGAACTACAAATTTATATGCATTACTGTATATGCAGAGAAATAAAATCAACTTGATACACGTGACGTGTCTGCAATCTACAGAATCTACAGCTCCATCTATATCTACCAGAGGCGTTTTCTTTGAGGAGGAAAGAGAGGCAGTTCCTTCTCAAAAAAATAAATAAAACAAAAACACAAAATAAAATGCTAAAATATCACAAAACATGAAATTGAGTTATGCATAAATCACTATTTTTGGCTCATCAACATCATCAGCTGATAAAATTGCTTGTGATTGTGAGAGGGAAGACATAACGGATATTAGAATATTAATTATTTTACAACCAGCTTTCTTTTTCAGGTCTACAACCATTGGCTGTGTCTGAAATCGAATACTTCCCTACTGCATAGTATGCAAGAAACCGCACAGCAAAAAAAGTATACGTCTGAATGCAAAGTTATCTGCGCTGTCAAAATAAAAGTCCTGCTTCTGACACTTTTCGGCCAAATAGAACTTATTGGCCAATGCTGAAAAAAAAGAATATATATATATATATATATCACCACTAATAATAACAATAATAATGTTGATATATTTTTTATGACCGACGGCCAACACATTAAATAAATGATATTACACCGTTTAATTTAAAGACTGTAAATAACACAAGCATAACAATTGCTGCAATATATATTTTACATATTTATTAAAATAAATGGGTGTTCCGGTATGCCTGCATTTAGGAGCTGTGTTCTTAGCACTGTCAAAATAAAAGTCCTTCTAACAACACTTATTGGCCAATGCCAATAATTGAAAAAAAAAAGAAAAAAAGGATATATATATATATATATATCACCACTAATTACAACATTTATAATAATAACAATTCCGGCCTAAGCTGGATTCTCAGTAGCGTGCTAAAGACCTTTCATTAATAGAAATATATAATATATATACATACATATATATATATATATATATATTCGAAAATATACAATAAAAGGTAAATAAATAAATAAAACACCAAATTAACATGCCTTGACTGAAACGTTACTATCATGACTAAAATTTACAACAAATACAAAATCAAACAAAGTAATAATTTTTAAATTGACTTTTCTTTAAAAAAAATTTTTTAAAAAAAGGCAATACACACTATCGGACAGTGCAGATAGCACCTCTTAATTACACGTCCTTCACAAAAAGAGCCAGGAGGCATTATTAGTGCACACAGGTGCGCTCTTTCACCGATTCATTTTGAAAACCAACTCCAAACTGTGGTAAGAGAATTTCAACACTGTCACCTAATGAGAATTTATTACTCTCAGGCTATTTCAGGAGATGACTGGAAGAGATTAGGCTGACAGCCCTAGTTTCCTTGAACCAGAATACACTGACACGTTCCCATCATGAAAAACCCTGGCATGCCTGTACCACTTGCATAAAAATGAATAATGTGAGAAAAAAAATGCATAATTTCCTTTTTTATTTATTTGTTTTTTTCTTTTTACTATTTTACATTTAAATGGAAGTGGTGAAAAAAGAAATATTGCCTCTTAAATTTCATCTGAAAGAGTGGGCACCTAAAAAAAAAAAAAGCCTTTTCAATTTATATGCTAATGATCTCCGAATTAAAATTTAATAACTGGGAGATATTGAAAAGCGCTCTTGAATTATACAAAAAATAAATCCTGAAAGAATAGACTAAAATTAGAAATTCAGGGCAGCACACAGGCCAGTGCTGAGCCCTGATTAAATTTTTGATGGAAATCAAAATTGCAAAACAAGCAGGAGATGAAAAGACTGAACCTGGTCTGTGATGGAGGGATATGCGTGTGTGTGTGTGTGTGTGTGTGCATGTATATCTATATGTATATATAAAGACACACAGCAATACATTTATATAAAATCATTACATTCCTACAATTTTGTGTGTTGTGTTTTTATTACTTGTATATATTTTAATTTATATTAGGGTTGCTTATTATAATATATGAATTATACATTTTTGTTTTCATAATTACATTCTCCACCTTTTCGTTTTGTTGGATGTTTTATTATTTGTTCCCCCAGAGATGTAATCGTCAGAGATCAGAGTTAGAAGAGCGCGTGTGCGGTTGGGTGTTATTCTTATAACCTGCACTGTTATTATTTTACCCGATGAAGACTGAGACACTGCCATACACTACAAATAAGGGTTACATGATCTATTCTTTTGCGTCATCAACATGTTATCGTTTTACGCGATTGGAAATAACAATATTGTTGCATAATACTTTCATGTTTAATGCTTATTTAACATTTTTCTAGTGATAACGTGCATTTATGAATGGTTTAAACAAAATTTATAAAACTAAACCAAGAAACTGATCCATGAAGGAAATCCCTAAAAGTTTCTATATATGAAGCTCCTAAAAGAACCATTTAAGGTTCTACATAGAAATTTTTCTTCTAAGAGTAAGAGCTAAATTTCTTTATTTAACAAGAATACATTTGGTCTACAAGCCTTTTTTCATGACTAAGACAAGACCAATGTCATTAAAGAACTGTGCCTATATCAATGCAATATCGTAAAAAGCCGAGAATAAAACGTAGTTAAAAATAGAAACTAGAGGAGTGAAATATTATACTGTTTTTACAAGCCTCTACGAGCTTTCATCAAGAGTTTAAATCCCCCAATCAGAGATTTTCTCTTAAATGGAGACATTTTCTGACCGGTGTTTTACTTTGTCTTTGCAATCAGGGGCCGGTTTCACAAAGATAGACTTTGACTACGGCTTAGATATAGTAGATAGTCAGACTTCAGATAGACGTCTAAATCAGACCGTTGCACAAAGCGCTTAAGACTCTGACTATCTTAAGTAGGACTACACTGCAATGCATTCTGGGTAAAATAAGACACTTTTCAAAACAAAAGACATGGCGGATCGAGTATGCGCATTCAACCGCTCGGTGCAGTTTACCCCACTGGGAAATATGTGTTTGTTGGAGGAGAATAACAGTCACAAGGACATGATTTTACTTGGGAAATTTAGCGGAGAATGTAGTAACAAGAAGAAATGTTAAATTTGGACAAAGATTGCTACGACAGTTAACAACGTTAATCCGGCCGTTGAGCGGAGCGTTAAAGACGTACAGAAAAGATACAAAAACATGGTACAAGATGCCAAAAAATTGATATTTAAGAGGAAATTAAAGGTCTAAAATAGCTTTGTGAAACCGGCCCCTGTTCAGCGATCTCCATCAAGATAATCGGGTTCAATAAAAGTGTTCTGTCACGAGACGATTGCGCTGTTTGTTTGCGGCTAAATCTGCCATTAAAGCGTCTCAGCGATAAACTGTAATAAATCCAAACATCTCAAATTTCTACGATCATGGTTGCTGACAATACAGTCTTTTTCCTGCTGTTTTAACAGAAAAACATTCAAATAATTTGGAATTGCTATGAGGAATTCCACTGTTTTATAAATGCATTTTATAAAATTTTACCTGCTTTCATAATGTAGAGTGTGTTCATTTGATAGCCTATAATAAATCAGTTTGAATTGACATTCTCTTGATTTGTGCTCATAGGTGAAAGTGCAAAAATTCTGCAAATAAATACTCAAATGACAACAATTGTTGCTATTATAAATTTCAGCCATAAAATCATGATTATCAATACAATAATGCAGCATGATGTGTTTTCAGTGACTAAAACTGGACTAAATGGGCCGTTGAATGAGTGAAGTGAGTTGACAAAACCATACAAATCCAAGCTGGTTTAGATCTGGTTCAGCGGGCTCACAACGCTCACGATCCACCTTTCCCTAACAAGCCTACTGCGTTTTAGAAGTTCCTCTCAAAAAGACAAATAAATCATTTTAAAAACATAAGGTTGCAACAATGCGCATCAGATATCTGTCACTTTGCTCACAACTGATTGGCACAGTTTGCAAAAAACACTAGTATTTTTGTCTTGTTTCCAGTCCAAATATCAAAAAATTCTTAAATGAAGATGCATTTACTAGTTGAGTAAAATGACATGAGATATTATGTCTTGTTTTATCAAAATTAAGTGAGTTTTTGCTTAAAACAAGCAAAATTATCTGCCAATGGGGGCAGAAAAATAGTCTTGTTTCTGTTTAATTAAGATTATTTTTCTTACCCCATTGGCAGATAATTTTGCTTGTTTTAAGCAAAAACTCACTTCATTTTGATTAATTCCTCCGGAAAACAAGACATAATATCTTGTGTCATTTCACTCATCTAGTAAATGCTTTGAATGTTTGATATTTCGACTGGAAACAAGACAAAAATACTAAGTGAGAAAAGCATCTTTGCAGAGTAGCAATCTCTAACCCAGAAGAAACCGTGTAGCGCAAGTTTTCATGGGGATAAACATGAAGAAAACAGGTAGCAACTGAAACTGGCTTCATGCAACAAAAGACAGCAGTATAAGCTTGACTAAATATGATACAAACTAAAAAGTACATTTGACAGCACTACGACTGCTTAAAAAACATGCAAGTGGGGCTTCATGCTAAATTGTAATCCAAAATTCGAAGGCGTTTGGAGCGTAAGTGCATGGGATTTAGCAAGCGCCACTAATGATAAAAAGGTGAGGAAATACACAGTTATTGTAAATCTGGCTACCCTCCAAAGTATCCGAGCAGAAAGACCCACACCATCAAGAAGCCTACGGCAACACAGTCCACCATGAAATTACATGTACACAGACTAACTACCACATGAAAAATGTGGTTGCTCTTTATTTTACAGTATGTGTACTTACCTAAGATAGTACTGGTTAATATAAGGCAACTACATTTGTCAAGGTTAGGTTCAGGGTTAGTACCTAGTTATTACACAGTTATTGTAATGGCTAGAATAAGTACTTAGTATGTACATGGGGAACCGGACTGTAAAAGAAAGTGATACCTAAAATGTAAAGGACAAAAACATATTCCACAGAGCAGCGATTTTGAGTCGGGATGCAGATGTAAATGAACTGCCATTAACAACAGTAGCCGACGACGTGTAAAAAGTAATACTGATGACCAATATATTGACCGACCAACGCGATCCAATCACCAATGCTCATGTTCATTTTCAAGCTAAAAATGCAACACACATTATATTTACTGAAATATTATATATTATGTATTTTTAGAGCTTGAAAGTCCTGCAACCTATTGATTTTCATTGAATGGGGAAAAAAAACTCTTCTTTTGTATTCCACAGAACATAGAGTGAATTTTCGTTTATAGGTGAACTATTCCTGTCAGATTGTAGAGTACGTCCAAGTCACTAACCGAATGCAAGCACGTTTGCAACACTGACCATGTTTGTGCAAAAGGTCAGATTTTCTTGCTTCCACTCAAGCACATAAGATGCTCTTTGGAAATTTCACAAATCATGCTGGGATAACATGGATCATCAGTTGTGGGTCCATGTCAGTTTGAGCGAGAGCTGCCAGTCAAAGCCAAACCAGGACATGCCAAATCATGAGAAAATATACATATTATACACAATATAATATAACTTGTTGTCAATGACTTGCATGGACACCAAATCGGCCTTTTGAACTAAAAGAAAAAACCTTTAAAATAACCTTTTAATAATAAGAAAGGTTATAAATAAAAGACAAATGAAAAACAGCAAAAAATGTAAAGAAATATTTGAATTTTAAAACAATATACTAGAGATTGCTGGTTGCAATACACTTGTCATGCTGTTATTGCTTGGCAATCTCATCCTAAATTATGTATTATTCGACAGATTAAACGCTTAAATGAATCCTGTGAAAACCGTCTCTGAAATTGGCCATTGTGTTACCATGAAAATGTTTCTTTTAGCGAGCTCATTTTTTGTGATATCAACTTCAGATTTTTGAACACAACTTGGTTAGATACAATTTTCTAGCAATTTGAGTCCAAATTATTTTATAAAATATACATTTTGAATAAAATAAATGTTTAGTTCAGTGCATTTGCTTTACAGTAAACTTTGTAGAAGCTGCTTTCACTTTCAAGCTGATAGTCTCCCAATGCACTCATGAATTACCACCGATTTTAAATTCAGATGTTCGACACAGGGGGTGGCAGTTAAAAGGTTAAATATTAAAATAAATGTGTCAAATAATCACCATGGCTTAAAGGGATCGTTAACTCAAAACTAAAACTCCTGTCATTATCTCAGCCCCATGTGGCTCCAAAACTGTCTGCATTTCTCTCATTTACGATTTTACAGGAAAATGGCTTAATGGTTTTTTTTTTTTGGTTTGTTTTTGGTCTATACAATAAAAGGGTGGTTTTGGACTCCAAGGACTTATGTTCCACAGAAGAAAGGATGTCACAAGTTTCTACCAACATAAATGAAGAATAATTAAATGAATTATTGTATATTAGGTGCCACTGTGTCCTGGGGCCAGGTTGAGCGGATGAGGAATTTCCCACGCTGCAGAAGGGCTTGGACTGTTCCTGTACTGAGAATCAACATCATGAAAGTGATCTTCCAGGCTCTGGGTTTAAGCAGGAGGTGTCAGACTGGCGTGAGATAGCTTAGCCTTACGTGTGTTCAGACATTTAGTGTGTGTGAGGAGTCACTGGAGCAGAGTTACCTTCTGCAGCTCAACGAATACAAAACAAAACATAATACCATAAAAAATCGTCTCTTTTGGTTTCTGTTAAGCGATGTTGTTTTAATTACAATTTTATTTACATATAGATTATAGAAATGTTATTATGTAATAAAGTTGTTTTTGTTTTAATTGATGTTTTTTTATGGTTTTAGTTCATAATAAAAACGGTAAATTGGAGAGAAAAAAAATGAAATACAAAAAAATATTAATTCAACTTTTTGGGGCTAAATATTTCAGCAAAAGAAATCATATACATGTACAGGTGAAATTTAAAAAATAAGAATATTGTGCAAAAGTTCATTTATCTAACTTAAAGGTGAAACCAATATATTATATAGACTCATTACATGCAAAGTGAGATGTTTCAAGCCTTTATTAGTTATAATTTTGATGATTATGGCGTACAGCTTATGAAAACCCCATATTCAAAATTAGAATATTACATGAAATCAATTAAAAAATTTAAATACAGAAATGTCACCCTCTGAAAAGGATAGTCATGCATACACTCACCTAAAGGATTATTAGGAACACCATACTAATACTGTGTTTGACCCCCTTTCGCCTTCAGAACTGCCTTAATTCTACGTGGCATTGATTCAACAAGGTGCTGAAAGCATTCTTTAGAAATGTTGGCCCATATTGATAGGATAGCATCTTGCAGTTGATGGAGATTTGTGGGATGCACATCCAGGGCACGAAGCTCCCGTTCCACCACATCCCAAAGATGCTCTATTGGGTTGAGATCTGGTGACTGTGGGGGCCATTTTAGTACAGTGAACTCATTGTCATGTTCAAGAAACCAATTTGAAATGATTCGAGCTTTGTGACATGGTGCATTATCCTGCTGGAAGTAGCCATCAGAGGATGGGTACATGGTGGCCATAAAGGGATGGACATGGTCAGAAACAATGCTCAGGTAGGCCGTGGCATTTAAACGATGCCCAATTGGCCCTAAGGGGCCTAAAGTGTGCCAAGAAAACATCCCCCACACCATTACACCACCACCACCAGCCTGCACAGTGGTAACAAGGCATGATGGATCCATGTTCTCATTCTGTTTACGCCAAATTCTGACTCTCCCATCTGAATGTCTCAACAGAAATCGAGACTCATCAGACCAGGCAACATTTTTCCAGTCTTCAACTGTCCAATTTTGGTGAGCTCTTGCAAATTGTAGCCTCTTTTTCCTATTTGTAGTGGAGATGAGTGGTACCCGGTCGGGTCTTCTGCTGTTGTAGCCCATCCGCCTCAAGGTTGTGTGTGTTGTGGCTTCACAAATGCTTTGCTGCATACCTCGGTTGTAACGAGTGGTTATTTCAGTCAAAGTTGCTCTTCTATCAGCTTGAATCAGTCGGCCCATTCTCCTCTGACCTCTAGCATCAACAAGGCATTTTCGCCCACAGGACTGCCGCATACTGGATGTTTGTCCCTTTTCACACCATCCTTTGTAAACCCTAGAAATGGTTGTGCGTGAAAATCCCAGTAACTGAGCAGATTGTGAAATACTCAGACCGGCCCGTCTGGCACCAACAACCATGCCACGCTCAAAATTGCTTAAATCACCTTTCTTTCCCATTCTGACATTCAGTTTGGAGTTCAGGAGATTGTCTTGGCCAGGACCACACCCCTAAATGCATTAAAGCAACTGCCATGTGATTGGTTGATTAGATAATTGCATTAATGAGAAATTGAACAGGTGTTCCTAATAATCCTTTAGGTGAGTGTATGTTCTCAGTACTTGGTTTGGGCTCCTTTTGCATGAATTACTGCCTCAATGCGGCGTGGCATGTATGCTATCAGCCAAATATTCAAATTTTTCGAGTTTCACCTGTATACAGAAAAATAATTAATTTTTGCCATTAATTTCAAAATCAATACAGATAATTTTGTACTAATTTCCTCTCGGAGTCCTGTGAACTGTGGTGGTTTAGAGAGAGCAAGAGTTTGCTATGAGCAACAAACAGTATGGAGTCAATGTAGCACATTATGAAATCTACGTTCCCAGAGTGATGTAACGTTAATAATTACCAGAATAAAAAATAAGGCCAAAATTTACATAAAGGCAGTTGGGCTTAGCATTATCCTACAGAGCCGCAACATCAGAGAGTCATTTTGTATTCATTGCTTTTGGGAAAAAGCAGGACATTAATGGAGTTTCTAAGGGATTTAAAGGAAAACACAGCATGCAGCATCTGCGTTAATTTATAGCTTAGTTCCTTCATTTTATGAACAATTTCAAGGAATAGTTCACCGAAAATATATAATGTCATCATTCACTAGGTGTCACGTTGAACACTTCTAAATCATTATTTTCAAAGACATTTTAAAATATATTTTTCATGGTAAAAATTTATTTTTAAGCGTTATACGTGAATTATTAAAGTCACACCACATTTTACAACCTGAAGTAAATTTGAAATGGTCATTAAATCAGATTATAATTCTATAATAAGTCTTAATTGACCTCAACACACAGTCGTGCATGCCTACAGTGGTCCTCGGTTTACATTTACTACTGAAATATGCCGCCAAGTGAACAGACTTTCCTTGAAAGGGACTTTGGTAACACCCGTGTAAATAAAATGTATCGAATTTCAAAATGGTCCAAGCAAAACTGGATCCTGCATGACCCAAGAAACCCGTAGACACCAAGATCAAGATTCAACCCGTAGATTTTCTGATCAACATTTAAAAAGTTCTTAGCTAAATTTTTCAAATCTCATGGCCTGTAGGTGGCGCTGTTCCCAAATTTGGAGCATACCCTCAGATCAAGGTGTTGATGAAGTATACCAAATTTTATTTCCATAGATCAAAGTTTTGCCAAGATATGGCATATAATCCAATTTGGGTCGACACGGTTAGCTTCACATCATCATAACTTTTGAACCAAAATGAATACTAACATTTTGTTCAGACATTTCAGTGTGGCTTGGTCCAGTGATCATCCGAGTCAATTTGAGTAAGAATCTGACAAAATTTTAAATGGCAATGGATTACAGTACATTTACAACAGCGACTACTGTAAAGGGGCGGAGTCTAGATGTAAGGCTTTACTTGTTCTCAGCATGCAAGTCATAATCAGATGAACTAAAAATTTTGTTTCTAGGACAAAATGTTCAAAAGATATATCAATAAGAATTTTTGAACTGGTGGTGGAGCTAAAGAGTTCGTCCTAGAGACTGTTGGTCAGATTAATATTTAGGAGCACCTCTACAAGTGTGCATCATTTTCCTATTCACGGATCATAGGGATGCCATAGACTCCCATTCGGGATGAAAGAAAAACAATTACAAATGCTACGGCATCTTTGGTGATTATGCAAAACTAAAAGATTTTCTTTCATTTAATGAGGCTTTTCTTCATTATGATATGAGAACATACATATTTTATTTTCTGGGGTGTGGAGGGGCCTATTAAAATTTATTTTAATTCGGAAATAAAAATAAAAAAACATCAAAGAGCAGCATTAAATTCATTATGTTAATGAATTGCATTTTTGAACAAATTGGACCGAACCAAAAAAAAAACAACAAAAAAAGTTTCCCATATTGCAAGTCCTTTTAAATCAAACAATAGCTGTGAGTGAAGAACAGAAAAAAAGTTTTGATCAAAAAAACCTATTCACTGATAACTTTCCATCATGGCTGTGAAATCACTTGCACTAAGAACAAAAAAAATTGCAGCAGTTCAATTGGGGAATGATATTTGTAAACAGCAGGAAAGGAAATATGACTTAATTTGAGCCTGTTTTTCAAACAAAGATATCGCACGGCTTCAGAACACAGACAAGAGGTACAGACGAGACTACTTTACGACACTTCTACGGTGGTCCTTTATGCAGCTCCAAAGCTGAAGTCATCATAAAGTAAAACGGGAAGACCACCGTCAACTACCTCACATGGTTTGAAACGTCGATGAAAACGTCCTGAGTAAAGGCGGATTACCTTGTGGTGCAGAGCTCGAGGAGTCACCGCTCTCTTCTAGATCTCTCTCTCCTGAGTTCAGCCAAACAAGAGGAAGATCTGAAAACAAAAGGGTCAATGGGTTAAAAATTAGCCACTTGTTTCAAGTTACATCTACTGACCATGAAATGCAGTGGAAAATTACAGAGCTCGGACGCCGTGCATGGAAAATCCCTAAATTTATTACACAAAAGGGGGAAAGGCAGGCTTCTGAAAATTTCCATGAAAATTCTATTCTTAGATTAGTAACAGTTGGAGGGCAGAGTGTGGGTTTGGTGTTTGAGCAGAAAATCCTGACCTAAACAGGCCCGATTCACCAATATAGATACTTCCGACCAAAGCATTTACAGATAAAATTAAACCGCGGCATAAAAAGCATTCAAAATCATGCTCTGACATCTATGTAGCGATGTTGTTTTCCTTAAAGCAGAGGGGAAAAAAACCTAATGGAATTTATGTGGTTCCAGAGTTCTAAGAACACATTGATACCTGGGATTGTATTTCAGTTGTAAACTTAACAATAAAGATTTAGGGTTCTTAAAATGTCCGAAAAATTTCTAGGTCACATTTTTGTGACATAATAAGTCATGAAAACCTGATGATTCATGCACAAAATCATGACTCTTTGTACTAAAGGTCAGCAGCAGAAGTTGCTCAGAATCATTCTGAAATGATACGCAACGTAGTTTGTTATTTGGTAACGTGGTTAGTTCATAATGTCACTATAGAAAAGGGCGAAACAACAAATACTTAGAAATTGACAAATTCATCTACATATTCCAATTCAGCCTCTCTAAAATTATTATGCTGATAACAACATTTGAAATGAACTTGCCTGAATTTGGAATTAATGTTGCATGAAACTATCAAAATGCAAAAGAGAAGTATTTCACTAGTGCTCTCAGACTTTTTGAGCCCACTAAAGATGAATTACATTTTTTTTTTACATTTTTACATTTTGTTCATTTGCATCAAAGGAATAGTTCATCGAAAAATAACAAATTCAGTCATTTACTCAACCTCATGTTGTTCCAAACCTGCATGACTTACTTAACTTGTAATTTATTTGTCAATACAATGAATGTCAATGGGGTCCAAAGCTGTTTTGCACCCCAGCATGTTTCGTGTCGCACAGAAGTCAGCCAGCCACACAGGAATGACATTTTTAACTATCCCTTTAAAGCCTCTTACATGCTAGGTCCCTTTTTCTAAAATGAGATGATGAAAACCGCAGGTCATAAAGCATAGGCAACTGCATTCGTCTCATTTGTGTATTCAGTACAAGTATAAAACTATATCTCCACATACAAAAAAGGTTGTCCATCTAAACAGCAAGTCTGTCAATGATTACAGCGACTGTTAAATTATTATCAGTGGCGCATTTAAACATTTTTGTTTTCAGGCACAAGTATTGAAAATATACATTGACATCTTTGTTTTGATTTTTTCCCTCCAGACAGATGAGATTAAAAACAGGACCTGTCATCAAATTTCAGCCGCTGACAGAAAATAAAAGACTGCTGCCCAGAACAGGAAATTGCTATTTTAATGCAAACAGCTAAAAAAAAAATGACTATTTTAATAACAGAAAAAAAAAAACTGATGACTTTTTTTTTTTCTCCTTCAATTTTCACAATATACTTAATTTTGAAATACGTATTTTAACTGTTACATGCAGTGCTGCTTGAAAACCCGTTTTTCAGTGCATTTAAAAAGGAAGTTAAAAATATTCTCACTTCCCTCGTGAAACTAGCACAAATCATTCCGACACCAACACGTGTGAACACTTCATTTGACTGCTTTCTGTTCATGACACAGGAACAAAATCCCGTCCATTCTGCACCCTCTGTCAGCTCTCACTGAGCATTACAATATTTGCAGTTGGGCTGTGCAAAAAGAAAACAGAAAAATCAATATGCGTGTGAAAGGAAAAATGCCAACTGGGAAGAGTGGCTTGTCATTTAAAGATGGTTTGTTTTCTTATCACATTGAGAAAATTTGCTGCCTTACAAAAAAAAAAAAAAGAATACAAAACAGCATGAAGAAGTTTGTCTGAAACGAAAACAAACGAATCAGTCTAATTCACAAATATAATAAGAAGTGTCGAATATGTAGAAAAAAATAAATATGCCTGCAAGCAAAATTAATTGCAATTTCTTAATTTCTCGAAATATCTACCGACAGGTGGCGCTAATTTCTCTGCAAAAACGAAAACGACATTTACACTCTGATTTCATCGAAAATAAAGCCGTCTTTCAGTAATCACACTTCCATCACTTTCACCTGCATCAAAGTTCAGCGCGTGGAGTTGTTTCGTGCGCGAGCGAGCGGCTCGAGACAGGCTTTCCACCCCGTCGCCACAGAAGAGTAGGGCTCAAAAAATTCACAGGAAAATTCAGCAAACATGGCTGCTGCGTGTGCTTTTTGTGTTTTCAGATTCTACCCTACCCCGTCTGATTTCAACTCCTCAAATCTGCTGCAAAAGCCTCGGCTCGATCCGAGCACACACACTGCAGGACACATGCAACAATTCACTGCAACACTAACTCGCTGCAAAACTTTATTTCAAAAGCAGATCCGCAAAAAGAGAAAAAAAAAAATCACCGGATCCATGCAGTGCACAAACACATTCAGATCACATCTGAGAGAGAATTGGGATTGGATCTTACCGCGCGCACAAACACGAGCTCCGGATGATTGCGACCAAAGCGCCCGTTACATTGTATCATTTGTGAATGAGGAAAGACGCGCGCGCCACTTTGTTTCCTCCCAAAATGATGCGGGTCATGCGGAGAAATTTTCTGGGAATGAAGAAATCCTCCCCTTCGGGTCTCAAAATGACGAAACGAGCGGGTCTTTCCGGGGCATTTTTTTCCTCCCTCTCTCTCTCTCTCTCTCTCTCTTTCTCTCTTCTAGAAACAGAGCTCCAGAAATTGTTTTCAGTGAATTTGCTTCTTCTCTTCCTGATGTCTCGATGCTATAGAAATGTTGGGTCTGCCCCACGGACACACTCATCCGCCATCATGCTAGGGCAGGTTCTCAGTTTGCAAATCCATTAATTTCACACAATGCCTTTATGAAGCTGATATCACGTCAGCTGGCCCCGCGTTTGGGTTAGAAAAGCACAATCATTTACCTGTGGGTTTTAATGCAATTGTATATTTGTCCGTGCAAAAAAAGCAAGTTTTTTTTTTTTTTTTTTTCATTTTTGACCAAACTTATTTTTCTTATGCCTGAATGGGGAAAAAACTCTTCTGTTAGACCCACAAGTTACTTGTTTCACGTTTTTTTTTGTTTTTTTTTTTTTTGTTTTTTTTGCCTGAATTTTTACTAGAGCATTTTTTGCAAGTTTTTGTTTTTGCTTTACAGAGATGCATAAACATGTAGTGAGGGGAAATATTAATGTCTTGATTTACAGAAAATAAAGATTATAATAATAAAGATTATATCAGTAGCACGGTTTGTAGCAAAAACCATGAACATAGCCAAGCTGGAATGAAAGGACTTTTATGTGTTTTGTGCTGTTTCCTTTTTCCCTTCTCGCCCGCAGCGCCTCTAGCGGCCACTCTGAGGATGGACAGAAACAAATGCAATTCATGAAATTTGTCATGCAAATTCTAATTTTCAAAAAAACAAAGAAAAACGTGTTTCTGTGAATTCTCATATTTAGAAGCTTGCCAATACAACCTCACACATCTCATACCCTGTAGTATTTTATACAGACTGAAAAAAAACCCCTGAATTTACTCTTTATCCTCCAACCCAGATTGTCTTTTGTCTGTTTTATTTTAGACCCATGATGATCTATTGGTAACACTTTACAATAAGCTCTTATTTGTTAAAAAAAAACTAACAATGAGTGATATATTTTTGCAGCATCTATTAACCTTTGTTAATGTTAGTTAATTAAAATGTTCATGTCGGTTCACAGTGCATTTAGAACTATTATTAGATACAACTTTTGATCTTAAAAGTGTATTAGTTAATGTCTGTTGATATTATAAGATTAATAAATTGATGTAGAGGTATTGTTCATCTTTAAATAATGTGTAACATTTTTATAAAAAAGGATATTTTTTAAATGAAAAATACATGAATGTGAGAGTTTCCTAGTATTTAGGATGTTCATGTTTTGTTTAATGACAATATCTATATGCACTCAAGCTGGCATGGACTAGTTACATCTAGTTAATTTGTATATATTAAAAAAAACTTTACCCTGAGAACACATTTTTCTAGGTAAAACCAGTTTGAACTAGATACCAACAAGCCAGAGAAAACTCACATTCATGCTTAAAACCTTACAGTTACTTTTTTTATTATTATTATTATTTTTAATTTTTTAAAATATGTCTGTTGCTCCCACTTCCCTCTCTGTTTGTTTGAGTGGATGTTTTTTTTTTTTCTAAAGACAATAAAGAGTTGATCACAAAAAAAAAACCTTACAGTTAATGACTGCAGAAACATTGACAAGATTGTGTGCATTTTCTTTAATCACATTGGAACTGTATCTCAGATGCCATCAGCTGCATCTGTGTTTGTAACATCCAAACATACAGGGAAATGACCAACGCTATTCAATTTAAAAGGGACTATTTACAGGGTCTCCAGTGGGACGTCATAACAGTCTCTTTAGATACAGAGATCTGTCCTACAGACAGTGCTTTGGGTTAAATTGATAGTTCACCCAAAAATTAAACTTCTGTCATTAATCACTCGCCCTCGTGTCGTTCCAAAGCCGTAAGACTGTCGTTCATCTTCCGAACACAAATGAAGATCTTTTGGATGAAATCTGAGAGATTTCTGTCCCTCCATTGACAGCTGCGCAACTACCAGTTTGACGCTTCAAAAAGTTCATAAAGAGATCGTAAAACTACACATTGAGTGGTTTAGTCCAAATGTTCTCACATGTCAAGCAGGATCGGTTGAGCTTCTGTTTATGTTCGCTGAACAATATCTGAATAAAAGCCTAAATTAAATCTGTTCATCATATAAAGTGATCTAGTCTCTTCAGAAAATGTGGACTAAACCACTCAATTCATATGGATTAGTTTTACGATCTCTTTATGAACTTTTTGAAGCTTGCGGCTTTGGAACGACTTGAGGGCGAGTAATTAATTGTGTAAACAAAAGTAAATAATTGTGACAAAATACCAAATACACACAGCACAATTAAATGCACGTGACAACTAGCCCCGATCTCCCTTTTATTTGAAATAATCATTTAAAACATAATTGAAAATAGGGTTTATATCTACTGTAGGAAGACTTGCACACATAGACTACAATATTTTGTGCAAATTTGCTCAAGATCTTTTGAGCTGGATGGAGACTATTTTTAAACTGTCGTTTGAAATATCTGTAGAGTAATTTATTAAACAGACTCTCATCTGGGCTAGGTTTTCAACAAACATGCATTTTGTAATCTGTTTCCAAATTGATAAGTCTCTTATGTCATGTAGGCCGGACATATGTTTGTTAGAAAGCACATTTATGACTCCTGATGCTGTCCTTTATTGCGCCTCTTCAGTCCGGTTTACAGTAGGCTATTTGTGGGGCATGTTGTCATAATGCATATGAGTTTAATTGACATGATGGGAACCAGTGTTTATTGACAATATTACGGTGGCCGAGAGACCTCAACGCACTGCAACTGAAGAAAACACATGCGGATAGAAAAAAACACCCGCAAATTAAGAAAACATCTTCATCAGTTTAACAACACATGTGTGCTCCAAATACTCACAACACAACCAAACACAGAAACGCGATGCAAATAGCACAGACCACAACGGACATGTTTCCAGGGGACCCCAATAAGTGACGAACCCGGCTGGGACGTGCTTATAGCTCAAAGTCTACTTATTTTTTTTTTTTTACTTTATTTTTTTTTGATGACATGTTCATGACATATAACTTTGTATACACTATACAAAATGTATCAACAATATGTTTAATGTCACCATAATACAAATGAGAAAATAAGAGTTTACATTGAGCTTTCAGATAGCTGAAAATAATAATAATAAAGATAGAGAAAAAGACCACGAGGGTAAGATATTAATCTATCAGTTACATTGTACAAATTTTGTCATGGTATGTTTAAATAAGTTTCATAAGAAATGTTATTTAGGGTCCAAGGCAAGTTTCAAAGTTGAGACACTCACACACAGATATATAATGCATATTTTAAAAACTTTTTTGTATAAAATGTATATTTATTTGCAACAGTTATGTTAACAGCAATAATGAGAAATGTCTGTCGTAAAAACAGCTATTCAGCTGATGGGCGCCGTGCTGCGTTGTCATGGGAACATGTGAAAATGACAGATATATAGCTAATCTAAATGTGTATTTATCTATGGGTGAAAATATTGAGGAAATTGGTATTTCGTTGCTCCCATCACCGAGTGCGTTCCACACGGCTACATAATGGCACACTAGTGCCCTGCTCACTCCAAAGTGCCCACTTCAAGGGCTCTGCCGTCTGCCCTTCGAAAGGAGTATATGGCATAGGGAAGCTCACGAGCAATAAGCACGTCCCAGCCGGGTTTGTCACTTATTGGGGTCCCCTGGAAACATGTCCGTTGTGGTCTGTGCTATTTGCATCGTGTATCTGTAATTGGTTGTGCTGTGAGTATTTGGAGCGCGTTTCTGTATTTGGTTGTGTTGTGAGTATTTGGAGCGCGTTTCTGTATTTGGTTGTGTTGTGAGTATTTGGAGCGGATTTCTGTATTTGGTTGTGTTGTGAGTATTTGGAGCGGGTTTCTGTATTTGGTTGTGTTGTGAGTATTTGGAGCGCGTTTCTGTATTTGGTTGTGTTGTGAGTATTTGGAGCGGATTTCTGTATTTGGTTGTGTTGTGAGTATTTGGAGCGCGTTTCTGTATTTGGTTGTGTTGTGAGTATTTGGAGCGGGTTTCTGTATTTGGTTGGAGCGGGTTTCTGTATTTGGTTGTGTTGTGAGTATTTGGAGTGTGTTTCTGTAATTGGTTGTGCTGTGAGTATTTGGAGCGGATTTCTGTATTTGGTTGTGTTGTGAGTATTTGGAGCGGGTTTCTGTATTTGGTTGTGTTGTGAGTATTTGGAGCGCGTTTCTGTATTTGGTTGTGTTGTGAGTATTTGGAGCGGATTTCTGTATTTGGTTGTGTTGTGAGTATTTGGAGCGGGTTTCTGTATTTGGTTGTGTTGTGAGTATTTGGAGCGCGTTTCTGTATTTGGTTGTGTTGTGAGTATTTGGAGCGGATTTCTGTATTTGGTTGTGTTGTGAGTATTTGGAGCGGGTTTCTGTATTTGGTTGTGTTGTGAGTATTTGGAGCGCGTTTCTGTATTTGGTTGTGTTGTGAGTATTTGGAGCGGATTTCTGTATTTGGTTGTGTTGTGAGTATTTGGAGCGCGTTTCTGTATTTGGTTGTGTTGTGAGTATTTGGAGCGGGTTTCTGTATTTGGTTGGAGCGGGTTTCTGTATTTGGTTGTGTTGTGAGTATTTGGAGTGTGTTTCTGTAATTGGTTGTGTTGTGAGTATTTGGAGCGGGTTTCTGTATTTGGTTGTGTTGTGAGTATTTGGAGTGTGTTTCTGTAATTGGTTGTGCTGTGAGTATTTGGAGCGCCTTTCTGTATTTGGTTGTGTTGTGAGCATTTGGAGTGTGTTTCTGTATTTGGTTGTGTTGTGAGTATTTGCATCGCGTATCTGTATTTGGTTGTGTTGTGAGTATTTGGAGCGGATTTCTGTATTTGGTTGTGCTGTGAGTATTTGGAGCGCGTTTCTGTATTTGGGTGTGGTGTGAGTATTTGGAGCGCGTTTCTGTATTTGATTGTGTTGTGAGTATTTGGAGCGGGTTTCTGTATTTGGTTGTGTTGTGAGTATTTGGAGTGTGTTTCTGTAATTGGTTGTGCTGTGAGTATTTGGAGCGCGTTTCTGTATTTGGTTGTGTTGTGAGTATTTGGAGTGTGTTTCTGTATTTGGTTGTGTTGTGAGTATTTGGAGCGGGTTTCTGCATTTGGTTGTGTTGTGAGTATTTGGATCACGTTTCTGTATTTCGTTGTGCTGTGAGTATTTGGAGCGCGTTTCTGTATTTGGTTGTGTTGTGAGGATTTGGAGCGGGTTTCTGTATTTGGTTGTGCTGTGAGTATTTGCATCGCGTATCTGTATTTGGTTGTGTTGTGAGTATTTGGAGTGCATTCTGTATTTGGTTGTGTTGTGAGTATTTGGAGCGGGTTTCTGTATTTGGTTGTGTTGTGAGTATTTGGATCACGTTTCTGTATTTGGTTGTGTTGTGAGTATTTGGAGCGGGTTTCTTTATTTGGTTGTGCTGTGAGTATTTGCATCGCGTATCTGTATTTGGTTGTGTTGTGAGTATTTGGAGCGGGTTTCTGTATTTGGTTGTGTTGTGAGTATTTGGAGCGGGTTTCTGTATTTGGTTGTGTTGTGAGTATTTGGAGTGTGTTTCTGTAATTGGTTGTGCTGTGAGTATTTGGAGCGCCTTTCTGTATTTGGTTGTGTTGTGAGCATTTGGAGTGTGTTTCTGTATTTGGTTGTGTTGTGAGTATTTGCATCGCGTATCTGTATTTGGTTGTGTTGTGAGTATTTGGAGCGGATTTCTGTATTTGGTTGTGCTGTGAGTATTTGGAGCGCGTTTCTGTATTTGGTTGTGTTGTGAGTATTTGGAGCGCGTTTCTGTATTTGGTTGTGTTGTGAGTATTTGGAGCGCGTTTCTGTATTTGGTTGTGTTGTGAGTATTTGGAGTGTGTTTCTGTAATTGGTTGTGCTGTGAGTATTTGGAGCGCGTTTCTGTATTTGGTTGTGTTGTGAGTATTTGGAGTGTGTTTCTGTATTTGGTTGTGTTGTGAGTATTTGGAGCGGGTTTCTGCATTTGGTTGTGTTGTGAGTATTTGGATCACGTTTCTGTATTTCGTTGTGCTGTGAGTATTTGGAGCGCGTTTCTGTATTTGGTTGTGTTGTGAGGATTTGGAGCGGGTTTCTGTATTTGGTTGTGCTGTGAGTATTTGCATCGCGTATCTGTATTTGGTTGTGTTGTGAGTATTTGGAGTGCATTCTGTATTTGGTTGTGTTGTGAGTATTTGGAGCGGGTTTCTGTATTTGGTTGTGTTGTGAGTATTTGGATCACGTTTCTGTATTTGGTTGTGTTGTGAGTATTTGGAGCGGGTTTCTTTATTTGGTTGTGCTGTGAGTATTTGCATCGCGTATCTGTATTTGGTTGTGTTGTGAGTATTTGGAGCGGGTTTCTGTATTTGGTTGTGTTGTGAGTATTTGGAGCGGGTTTCTGTAATTGGTTGTGCTGTGAGTATTTGGAGCGCGTTTCTGTATTTGGTTGTGTTGTGAGTATTTGGAGTGTGTTTCTGTATTTGGTTGTGTTGTGAGTATTTGGAGCGGGTTTCTGCATTTGGTTGTGTTGTGAGTATTTGGATCACGTTTCTGTATTTGGTTGTGCTGTGAGTATTTGGAGCGCGTTTCTGTATTTGGCTGTGTTGTGAGTATTTGGAGCAGGTTTCTGCATTTGGTTGTGTTGTGAGTATTTGGATCACGTTTCTGTATTTGGTTGTGCTGTGAGTATTTGGAGCGCGTTTCTGTATTTGGTTGTGTTGTGAGGATTTGGAGCGGGTTTCTGTATTTGGTTGTGTTGTGAGTATTTGCATCGCGTATCTGTATTTGGTTGTGTTGTGAGTATTTGGAGTGCATTCTGTATTTGGTTGTGTTGTGAGTATTTGGAGCGGGTTTCTGTATTTGGTTGTGTTGTGAGTATTTGGATCACGTTTCTGTATTTGGTTGTGTTGTGAGTATTTGGAGCGGGTTTCTTTATTTGGTTGTGCTGTGAGTATTTGCATCGCGTATCTGTATTTGGTTGTGTTGTGAGTATTTGGAGTGCATTCTGTATTTGGTTGTGTTGTGAGTATTTGGAGCGGGTTTCTGTATTTGGTTGTGTTGTGAGTATTTGGATCACGTTTCTGTATTTGGTTGTGTTGTGAGTATTTGGAGCGGGTTTCTGTATTTGGTTGTGCTGTGAGTATTTGCATCGCGTATCTGTATTTGGTTGTGTTGTGAGTATTTGGAGCGGGTTTCTGTATTTGGTTGTGTTGTGAGTATTTGGGGCGGGTTTCTGTATTTGGTTGTGTTGTGAGGATTTGGAGCGGGTTTCTTTATTTGGTTGTGCTGTGAGTATTTGCATCGCGTATCTGTATTTGGTTGTGTTGTGAGTATTTGGAGCGGGTTTCTGTATTTGGTTGTGTTGTGAGTATTTGGATCGCGTTTCTGTATTTGGTTGTGTTGTGAGTATTTGGGTCGCGTTTCTGTATTTGGTTGTGTTGTGAGTATTTGAAGCGGGTTTCTGTATTTGGTTGTGTTGTGAGTATTTGGAGCGGGTTTCTGTATTTGGTTGTGTTGTGAGTATTTGGATCGCGTTTCTGTATTTGGTTGTGCTGTGAGTATTTGGAGCGCGTTTCTATATTTGGTTGTGTTGTGAGTATTTGGAGCGCGTTTCTGTATTTGGTTGTGTTGTGAGTATTTGCATAGCGTATCTGTATTTGGTTGTGTTGTGAGTATTTGGATCGCGTTTCTGTATTTGGTTGTGTTGTGAGTATTTGGAGCGCGTTTCTATATTTGGTTGTGTTGTGAGTATTTGGAGCGCGTTTCTGTATTTGGTTGTGTTGTGAGTATTTTCATTGCGTATCTGTATTTGGTTGTGTTGTGAGTATTTGGAGCGGGTTTCTATATTTGGTTGTGTTGTGAGTATTTGGGGCGGGTTTCTGTATTTGGTTGTGTTGTGAGTATTTGGAGCGCGTTTCTGTGTTTGGTTGTGTTGTGAGTATTTGCATCGCGTATCTGTATTTGGTTGTGTTGTGAGTATTTGGAGCGGGTTTCTATATTTGGTTGTGTTGTGAGTATTTGGGGCGGGTTTCTGTATTTGGTTGTGTTGTGAGTATTTGGATCGCGTTTCTGTATTTGGTTGTGCTGTGAGTATTTGGAGCGCGTTTCTGTGTTTGGTTGTGTTGTGAGTATTTGGAGCGTGTTTCTGTATTTGGTTGTGTTGTGAGTATTTGGAGCGGGTTTCAGTATTTGGTTGTGTTGTGAGTATTTGGAGCGGGTTTCTGTATTTGGTTGTGTTGTGAGTATTTGGAGTGGGTTTCTGTATTTGGTTGTGTTGTGAGTATTTGGAGCGAGTTTCTGTATTTGGTTGTGTCGTGAGTATTTGGAGTGCGTTTTTGTATTTGGTTGTGTTGTGAGTATTTGGAGCTCACATGTGTTGTAAAACTGATGAAGATCTTTTCTTAATTTGCGGGTGTTTTTCTATTTGCATGTGTTTTTCTTCAGTTGCAGCGTGTTGAGCTCTCTCGGCCACCGTACAATGATATGAGAATAAAAAAAAAAAACATATATATATATATATATATATATATATATATATATATATATATATATATATATATATATATATATATATAAACAACCAAATTTCCCACTATATTTGTATCATGGGCTACTTTGTGACATTTGTTCAGCAAAATCTAAAAAGGCAAAACAATCATAAACATTTAATTTAACAGAAAAAATAGAAAAGGTACACATTAAAACAATTGTTTTGGCCAACAGACATTGTAATAAATTACTTCAATGAGCTCTTTGTTTCTGCCTTAAATTAATTTTTTTATATTAATACATTTTTAGTTAACTGTGATTTTGTATATGAAGAGTTCAGATGCAAACGCCTCTAAGTGGCATTTGAAATTTTCTTCTAGAATGATAATTTTCATCAAGCTTGTATAATTAATTTCAGTAATTTCACTTAAATTACAATTAATAGGTAATCTTCATTGAAATTTAAGTGAAATTACTGAACTTAAATAGACAAGCTTGATAAAAATGATCATTCTAGAAGAAATTTTCAAATGGCACTTAGAGGCTTTTGCATCTGACTTAGAGGCTTTTACAACACTAGCCTCGAGTACCTTATTGCTTTTATAAAACGGTTACCACACAATAAAAATATCAAAGGCAAAATAAATATATATTAGTGCAACATTCAAGAAGTAAAATCACTAAAAGCATTCCTTCCGCTGAAAAAAATAGTCCCTGACCGTGAACAGAAGGGCGTTTCTGAAGAGCGTAACGCAGCCTTCACACTGGCAGTTGAAATCAGCTCCGTAATAAGCAATACGTCCCCAACGGACGTCGTACTACACAGTGAAAAGCGTCAGACGCGGGTAGAACAAAAATGGCGGAGAGATTAGAAAGGTTCATTCTGTCAGTTCTGTATGATCTCTCTGATGAGGGTTATAGAGATATTAATAGGAAGGCTGCTGCGTGAGGAAAGTTGCTGAGGACGTTGAAATGTCAGGTCGGCTAAAAAAAATGTGAAATAGTGGTATAATGGTCAATAGTTCAATGTCTGCATACAATTTAACTGTATTAACTGCCCTAACAACGTTAGAAAGTCATGAAAAAAAAAATGACATGACAACTTATCGTTATAAATCATTATTTATTTTATTAAAAGTTAAGAATTCAGGTTTGTTTATCAGTACCATAGCAACGCTCAACTTCCGCTGGAATTGTCGGATAGGAACCGTCCGTAGATTTTCGCAAGAGTTCAATGGGCACGATTTTCTTCGCACCGCACTCGGTCGGACCCGTTTCGGACCGATTCGCATGCGGTCTGCGAATCTCCATAGGAAATGAATAACTTCCGATCGTTTCGGAGTCGTATCGGAGAGGATTTCAACTGCCAGTGTGAAGGGGGCGTAAGGGGGTAATCTATTAGCCGGAATTTTTTTTTTTGCAGGGCGGTAGGGGAAGACTAATTAATATTCATTGGGGAACTCATCCCTGATTGGTCTGATGAGCCGCCATTGTAGCAGAACTTCACCTGCTGTTAGCATTCCTTTGACTCCCATTCATTTTGGCGTCACTTTGACAGCGAATAACTTTACATCTGAGGCATCCAAAGACTTCATTTGTCCATTATTTATTTCTAAAGAAACATGACAATGTATAAGAGGCTCCATTACTTTGTATCTTACGTTACGGCCCCGTAGAAGCCGTTTTTGTAAAAATAGGCTAACGATTGCGTCATAACCACGGGACTTTCTGTCGCATAATAGAAACATTACCGTGTAGACATGAGGGGAAGCTCACAGGCAATCTTTTACTGTCTACGAGGCAATCGGGGGTGGGGGTGGGGGTGGGGGCGGAGGCATAAAGTCAAGGGAGAAGCTCATAGATAGAGAGTCCATAAAAGCAACGGGACAAAATATATCAACAACGTTTTTGAGGAATTAGGTGATTCAGATTTGTCTTGGCACAGCTACTAGATGATTTACAAAATGTCAGACTGTCGTCACGCTCAGTTTGATCCTGCGCACTCGCTCAGACATCAGACAGGAAGTGCAATAATCGGGCTTCAGTCTTCTCCGTTGAAATCAATGGGGTCGCTGTGTCCATTTCTTTTACTGTCTATGGTTTTTGAAGCCTAAAGTGGACGGGGCCGGCGCATCACCTTTCGTCACTCCCGGATAACAGAAAATGGGCAAAAAGGCAGGACATGGGTGGAGCTACTGCCCTCGGGTTAAAGTGACAGCTGATTGAAGAATTAAAGCCAATAGTTTAGTTCATGTTTTTGCCCTTCGAAATATTACAATAGTTAAAAGACGTAACTAAAAGCGAGACCGTGTATCGTGATGTATTATTATTCTGCTATAAAAATGTATTATCATGCAGTAACTTACAATATTGCTCTGAGCTTGTGCGTGTGACAGTGATCCATGCGCATACATGTCAGTCAGCGCGGCATCGCACGTCAAGTTCGTAAAGAGCTGTTCAGTCCATTTTAAAATCAGATTTTTGCCGCCTCTCAATTTCTCAAATGGGTTAAACCAATTACCTCAGAAGTTCGAATAAACGCACTAGAAATCCGCGCTCATTCAAGGGTGTGCATCTAACTTAACATTACTGCATGGACGGAGAGAAAGCACTGACACCTGCAGGATTTCATCTGACGGTAGGCCTACTTATTATTTAACACTAAAAAGTTAAATAAGCATATCTGTTCCGTGAGAGCAACAGTACCGCATAACGAGTGTGGTCTCTATATCTATAGACTTTTTTAGCAAGAAAATTGTCAGACATCCATTAACGTTAGTGCATGCGAGGAAAACAACTGGAAATACAGCGCTGGTTGTTCTCTCCATACTCGACAACAACGGAATCCAACGGCGTGGGCGAAGGTATAATGCGTGTATTAAATTGTATGAAATAATCCCGAAAAAAGCACAAACAACAAGGTAGAGATGGCAAGTACAGCAGCAGCTGGAATTAGCTGAGAGTGACGCTAACAGACAGCAGACAAACGGCCGCAATCCACCTGTCACTCAAGTGGCCACGCCCTTAATTATGCAGGCTTAATGTAATTTAAACGGAGAGAGAGAAAGGGAGGTTGTCGCTTGGGAAAACCCTTAACTGTTAAAAGGACAATATATCCATTCAAACGGACTTTGTTATTACGAATATAGGACTGACCTGAAGGGAGACATCTACTTATGGAAGCTTAATTGCGAGAGTTTTTATCTCGCAATTCTGACTTTATTTCTCAGAATTGCGAGATATAAAGTCAGAATTGCGTGATATAAAGTCAAAATTGCGTGTTGTAAAGTCAGAATTGTGAGATATAAACTATTCTGAGGGGAAAAAAGTTAGTCTTTTTTTCCCTTAGAATTGGCCTGATAACTCGCAATTGCGAGTTTATATCTCACAATTCTGAGAAAAGATGTCAGAATTTCGAGATATAAACTCGCAATTATGTGTTTTAAAGTCAGAATTGCGAGATGTAAACTCACAATTGTGAGAAAAAAGTCAGAATTGTGAGAAAAATTCTCAAGTCTCAATTCTGTCTTTTTTTCTCGCAATTGCGACTTTATTTCTCATAATTGCGACTTTATATCTCGCAATTGCGACTTTATTTCTCATAATTGCGACTTTATATCTTGCAATTGCGACTTTATTTCTCACAATTCTGACTTCATATCTCGCAGTTGTGAGATAAAGAGACGCAATTATTATTTTATTTTTTTTACTCAGTGGCGGAAACAGGCTTCCATAGTATTTTAATGTGACGTGGTATAACAAAAAGATCTAGAGCAAGAGCTCCTTTCAGTCGCGTTCTTTTCCTACTGATTTTTTTTTCTTTTCGTCTCTGTGGCGAATGGTTTTCCAAAGTTACAAGCCACTCAGCATTTTCACTGGCCACAATTTTGACCATAACCTACCATGGAGAAAATCTGCCATATAGATATTTTTTTAATATCTCATAATTTGGCATCAGGTTTATTAGGCTGCTGTCACTTTAAGACCTGACGCGCGGATCTATTATAATAGCCGCTTTTCCACTGCCGGGCTAAGGCCGGGCCAGGGCTAACAGCGAGCCGAGCCGAGCCAGTGGCCTTAAGCACCGGGCTTGTGTTTCCACTGCCGGGCCAGTAGCCCCGCAGCGCTGTCCTAAACCCCGCCCCTAACACGCCTTTCTGGATCAAACGTCATACATACAACCCAACCCATTTCAGCGGATATTATGAATTTATTTATTTTTTAAGTTAGGAAGATAGCATGTATATTAACTCACCAGCCGTGGCTGCAATAGTGTCCCGATTGTCTCGCGAGTTGTCACTAACAGAGGGACGGTGACCCAGCACACGTCCATCAAGTCGAACCATGGAAAGTTCCTTCTCTGAGCTCCGCTTTGTCCGTTGTGCGTTTTAATCGCCTTGAACAATACTGCGCCCGCAACTTTTCTATTTTTTCCTGAACTTGAAGCGTTGATCGCTGCATGCTTAGCTTAGCAAGTTCAGCATCGATGTATTTAATAACTTCCTCGTTTCTTCACACGCCGTCAAATTGACGTTGTACCCTTTCTTCTGCCCAAATGCTCAGAAGAGCTTTGCAGCGATTATTTTGCACGATATAAAAAAGTGAAATGTGCATCTTGCTTCAGATCATAACGTTCCATAACACCGATAAACTCCACCTTTTACCTTGAGCACGCCTCTATCCCGAGCTGGCCCGCTTTGGCCCAAGGTATTCGACGGGCCAGAAATCCTGGCCGTTGGCCCCGAGTAAGCCCCGATCAAGCCCCGGAAGTGACAGTGGAAACGCGACTGGCCCTGGCACGCACTAGTACGGCTCGGCCCTGGCCCGGCAGTGGAAACGCGGCTATTGTTACACATGCGTTTTCTGTCTCAACTGTTTACATTCACTTAAATCATAACTGACTATGTTTACGTGAATACTCACCAAGACTGCCATTTTGCCATTATTTTGTGTGTATTTAACTGTTAAAGTGCAATAAGCAGTGAAAACTAACTCAAGGCGGTATTATGTGAGGAGAGGCGGGTTTGTGTGTAACTCGCTGTCGGAGAGAGAGAGAGAAAGAGAAAGAGCAGCTGGTATTGTGTGTCTATTCTGCGGAAAATTAGTATTGGAAGTGTTTCAGATATTTCAGTATCGAAAAATCAATATTTTTTAAAACACTACATTGCACTTATTTTTTTTCCAGATGCCTTTTTAAAAGACTACAATTGCAAAATGTATATTATATATCAAATTAAACCCGCTAAAGTTTCTAGTAGGAGTGACTGCGTTACACACCGCTGAAATACACACACATTTGGCAGGTGTTAATGTCAAGCCCTGCGTAGGACAAATCAGAATAGCAACACTTAATATAAACCATATCAGACTAAGAACTGCAGAAACACATAGCTTATAAACATGAGGAAGCAGGATGAAACAGAACAGATGTGTGGGACTAATTTAAAAACGAGGAAACTAATAGGAAATCAGGCAAACAGGAACGGATCAAACAGAATGAAAACAGGACATCAGAACAGAACAGAACTGTTACAGTAGCACTCTGTTTTTAATAAATAATAGAGTAGTAAGTGTTCGAATTAAAGGGTTAGTTCACCCCAAAATGAAAATTCTGCCAGTAATTACTCGCCCTCATGTTGTTCCAACCCCGTAAGACTTTCGTTCATCCTCAGAACAGAAATTAAAATATTTTTTTGATTAAATCTGAGAGCTGGATCACTCCTCCATAGGCTTCTAAGGGATCGAAACTTGCCGGCCCAGAAAAGTTATAAAAGATATCGTTAAAATAGTCCAAGTGGCCCCTTCGCTCTCTTCCATTGGTCAGAAGTGAAGCCGCCAATGTCCCGATATGGCGCTGACATTATGCGACATCTCGGGACCAGACCTGCGCTTTTTTTAAGTGGCATATGTCTGCTCCGTTCCTCCGTTCTGCTCCAATTTTGATGTCTGTTGATTGCAGTACGACAAGAGGCTTGTTAAAATAAAGTAAATACAATCTCCTCAGTCCTCCGAAGATCCCGAAAAAACGTCTGTTGGTGCTTCAGTGACTACTTCGCTCAGAGAGCCTGTCAATCACAGCTGTCAATCATGACGTTATAGGCTACCACCGTTTTTATAGCATCATGTAACTAACTTAAAACAAACTTATTTTAAAAACAGACACTTGAACTTACGCCAGCGTGATAAAAACGACAGCAAATGACAGAAACCACCTTTGGAAAAAGATATTTGAAGTGTAATGTTTAGTTGGTCTCACGTGCCATTGAATAACACAGGGAGGCGGGGTTTATGACCTATACTTGGACCAGTCACCGAGTGGGGGGGGGGGGGGGGGGGGGGGGGGGGGGGCGATCGAGACACTTTGGCTTCACTTTTCAGGGCTTGTGCGGCACGCTTGATCTGTACAAATGCATTTCCACCTGTTTCAACTTAAAAACTTAAAGTCCCCCTGTAGTCAAACGCAGCTCAGAGATCCACTGGTTGACGATCACACGTTGATCTGATTGGTTACAAGGTCGTTTGTGACGTCAGAAACACCAGCGATTTCAAACCGTGTTTTTAAGACTGTCTTTGGTTCACTGCAGTTTTAAGGAGGAAATACTCAGCAATGCTGTCGACTTATGAATTTGCACATGGTTTGTCTTAAAGCGTATTAAAAACACCACATAGACATACAGTATAAACAACATTAAAAACTGGATTTTCACCACAGGGGGACTTTTAGTTCAGTTGCTACCTTAGATTTGCGAGTATAATCAACTTGATTGTACAAGTTATTTCGACTTAAATTATATTAAACTCGAGTAATCTCGTATAACTGTATAAAAAAAATTAAATTGCTTAAATTATTTTGATGAGTTAAAGTAAAATAAAGTTGCCATGATTTACTGATCATGTCATTTTTTACAATGTTTCAGGCAAACAGTGTATATATTTTTTGTCACAGGAACCGAAACAATTACAGAAGCACTACGATAAAAGTGCACATCACCAATGCCTATCTGGGCTGTGTTTCCCAGCATCGTAAGCTTAAGTTGGGAAACACAGTTCTGTTGTGTTGTGTTGTGTTCAGTTCTGTTGTGTTCAGTTCTGTTCTGTTCTTTTCAGTTCAGTTCTGTTCAGTTCTGCTGTGTTCTGTCCTGTTCAGTTGTGTTGTGTTCTGTTTAGTTCTGTTCTTTTCTGTTCGGTTCTGTTCAGTTCTGTTCTGTTCAGTTCTGTTGTGTTCTTTTCAGTTCTGTTGTGCTCAGTTCTGTTCTGTTCAGTTCTGTTGTGTTCAGTTCTGTTGTGTTCTGTTCAGTTCAGTTTTAATCAGTTGTGTTCTTTTCAGTTCAGTTCAGTTCTGTTCTTTTCAGTTTTGTTCAGTTCTGTTCTGTTCAGTTCAGTTCAGTTTTGTTCAGTTCTGTTCTGTTCAGTTCTGTTCAGTTCTGTTGTGTTCTGTTCTGTTCAGTTCTGTTGTGGTCTGTTCTGTTGTGTTCAGTTCAGTTCTGTTCTTTTCAGTTCTGTTCAGTTCTGTTCTGTTGTGTTCAGTTCTGTTCTTTTCAGTTCTGTTCTGTTGTGTTCAGTTCTGTTCTTTTCAGTTCTGTTCAGTTCTGTTCAGTACAGTTCAGTTCTGTTCAGTTCTGTTCTGTTCTGTTCTGTTCTGTTCAGTTCTGTTCTGTTCAGTTCTGTTGTGTTCAGTTCAGTTCTGTTGTGCTCTGTTGTGTTCTGTTGTGTTGTGTAGTGTTGTGTTGTGTTGTGTTATGTTCAGTTCTGTTCTTTTCAGTTCTGTTCTGTTTTGTTCAGTTCTGTTCAGTTCAATTCTGTTCAGTTCTGTTCTGTTCTGTTCAGTTCAATTCTGTTCAGTTCTGTTCTGTTCTGTTCAGTCCTCTTCTGTTGTGTTCAGTTCTGTTCTGTTCTGTTGTGTTCCGTTCTGTTCAGTTAAGTTCTGTTGTGTTCAGTTCAGTTCTGTTGTGTTCAGTTCTGTTCTGTTCAGTTCTGTTCAGTTCAGTTCTGTTGTGTTCAGTTCTGTTCAGTTCAGTTCTGTTCTGTTCTGTTCTGTTCTGTTCAGTTCTGTTCTGTTTGGTTCTGTTCTGTTTAGTTCTGCTGTGTTCTGTTGTGTTCAGTTCTGTTCAGTTCAATTCTGTTCAGTTCTGTTCTGTTCTGTTTGGTTCTGTTCTGTTCTGTTTAGTTCTGTTGTGTTCAGTTCTGTTCAGTTCAATTCTGTTCAGTTCTATTCTGTTCAGTTCTGTTCTGTTCCGTTCAGTTCAGTTCTGTTCTGTTCAGTTCTGTTCTGTTGTGTTCAGTTCAATTCTGTTCTGTTCTGTTCTGTTCAGTTCAGTTCTGTTCTAATCTGTTTGGTTCTGTTTTGTTCTGTTTAGTTCTGTTGTGTTCAGTTCGGTTACGTTTAGTTCAATTCTGTTCTGTTCAGTTCAGTTAAGTTCTGTACTGTACTGTTCTGTTCTGTTCAGTTTAATTCTGTTCAGTTCTGTTCTGTTCGATTCAGTTCAGTTCAATTCATTTCTGTTCTGTTCTGTTCTGTTCTGTTCAGTTCTGTTCTTTTCAGTTCTGTTCTGTTCAGTTATGTTCTGTTCAGTTATGTTGTGTTCTGTTGTGTTCAGTTCAGTTCTGTTGTGTTGTGTAGTGTAGTGTAGTGTAGTGTAGTGTAGTGTAGTGTAGTGTAGTGTAGTGTAGTGTTGTGTTGTGTTAGAACAGAACAGAACTGAACAGAACAGAACAGAACAGAACTGAACATGTTCTGTTCAGTTCTGTTCAGTTCTGTTCTGTTGTGTTCAGTTCAGTTCTGTTCAGTTCAATTCTGTTCAGTTCTGTTCTGTTCTGTTCTGTTCAGTTCAATTCTGTTCTGTTCTGTTCAGTCCTCTTCTGTTGTGTTCAGTTCTGTTCTGTTCTGTTGTGTTCAGCTCTGTTCTGTTCTGTTCTGTTCTGTTCTGTTCCGTTCCGTTCCGTTCCGTTCCGTTCCGTTCTGTTGTGTTCAATTCTGTTCTGTTCTGTTCTGTTCTGTTCTGTTCTCTTCTCTTCTCTTCTGTTCTGTTCTGTTCTGTTCTGTTCAGTTCTGTTTGGTTCTGTTCTGTTCTGTTTAGTTCTGTTGTGTTCTGTTGTGTTCAGTTCGGTTCAGTTTAGTTCAATTCTGTTCTGTTCTGTTCAGTTCAGGTAAGTTCTGTACTGTACTGTTCTGTTCTGTTCAGTTTAATTCTGTTCAGTTCTGTTCTGTTCTGTTCTGTTCGATTCAGTTCAGTTCAGTTCAGTTAATTTCTGTTCTGTTCTGTTCTGTTCAGTTCAGGCCAATTCAGTTCAGTTATGTTATGTCGTGTCGTGTCGTGTCGTGTTATGTTATGTTATGTTATGTTATGTTGTGTTGTGTTGTGTTCTGTTCTTTTCTGTTCAGTTCTGTTCTTTTCAGTTCTGTTCTGTTGTGTTCAGTTCTGTTCTTTTCAGTTCTGTTCTATTCTGTTCTGTTCAGTTCTGTTCTGTTCAGTTCTGTTCAGTTCAGTTCTGTTTGGTTCTGTTCTGTTCAGTTCTGTTCTGTTGTGTTCAGTTCTGTTGTGTTCTGTTGTGTTCAGTTCTGTTCAGTTCATTTCTGTTCAGTTCTTTTCAGTTCTGTTCAGTTCATTTCTGTTCAGTTCTTTTCAGTTCTTTTCAGTTCTGTTCAGTTCTGTTCTGTTCTGTTGTGTTCAGTTCTGTTCTGTTCAGTTCTGTTCAGTTCTGTTCTGTTCTGTTCAGTTCAGTTCAGTTCAATTCTGTTCAGTTCTGTTCAGTTCTGTTCTGTTCAGGTCTGATCGATTCAGTTCTGTTCAGTTCTGTTCTGTTCTGTTCTCATCTGTTCAGTTCTGTTGTGTTCAGTTCTGTTCAGTTCTGTTCTGTTCTGTTGTGTTCTGTTGTGTTCTGTTGTGTTCAGTTCAGTTCAGTTCAATTCTGTTCAGTTCTGTTCAGTTCTGTTCTGTTCAGGTCTGATCGATTCGGTTCAGTTCAGTTCAGTTCAGTTCAGTTCAGTTATGTTATGTTATGTTATGTTATGTTATGTTATGTTATGTTATGTTATGTTATGTTATGTTATGTCCAGTCAGGAGAGCGGATGTTCCAGTTCTCTACCACTAGGTGTCAGTCTTTTCAAAACATATTCAAAAATCAATGTAACATCGAAAGTGATAAAGTTACTGATGTTCAGAATTTTTGTAACATCAGTGGGATTTCATCTGCTAATGGGAAGATATTTATATGAAAGCTGCGTTCTGAAAGAAAGAAAGAAAGAAAGAAAGAAAGAAAGAAAGAATGAATGAAAGAGTGTGTGTGTGTGTGTGTGTGTGTGTGTCTGTGTCTGTCTGTCTGTCTGTCTGTCTGTTGATTTTTCTGAGAGAGTTTCTCTGTAAACCTTTAGCCCAGCAGATGTCAGTAGAACATCACAATCAATGTTGCTAAAAGTACTCATTGTTTGAGAAATAGTCATATTAATAATAAAATATTAATAATAATTCTCAGGTATTTTGCAAGAAGTGTTTCAGAAATGTGTTTGGCAGTAATATACTATATGTTTATTTAAAAAAATACAGGAAAATATATTTAAATAGTAAAGATTCTGAAAGTTTCTTACACTGCTCGAATGAGATCCCATAATAATTGAATATGGCTTTAAAAGTATAGAAATGATTAATATTACACAGTATTATTGTCATATTTTGTATGTATGATGTTTTTTCATTTTAAATAGGCCGATTTATCGGTGATTTATCTCTATGGTGGACACCTAACTTAAAAAAATATATATTAACCTTCTGAATATAGCCATATTCAGAAGAGAAGAGAAGAGAAGAGAAGAGAAGAGAAGAGAAGAGAAGAGAAGAGAAGAGAAGAGAAGAGAAGAGAAGAGAAAAGAAGAGAAAAGAAGAGAAAGAGAAAGAGGGAATGTAAGTTTTGATTAAACATGTGACATGCGTTCATGAGAGCACCACGGCGCATGCGTGTTGTGTGTGTGAGCAGATGTTGTGAACATCTGCTACACGTAAATTGTGTGTGTGTGTGTGTGTGTGTGTGTGTGTGTGTGTGTGTGTGTGTGTGTGTGTGTGTGTGTTGTGTGTGTGCAAACAAAGCATTCGCGTCGCTTGATAAAATGTAATTTAAACCACTGGAGTCACATGGGTTATTTGCGTATCTGGGGTAGTTGCGTATCTGTCAATGGAGGGACATAAATCTCTCAAAGCTTTGTGTTCCAAAGCTGAACTAAAGTCTTACGACATGAGGGTGAGTAATTAATGACATATTTTTTATTTTTGGGTGAACTATCCCTTTAAAGAAAGAGTGAATTAAAGAACGCATGTATCTTGAGAACTCTGCCTGCAGTGATCAACACAGACCACTAGAGGACAGTCAAACCCTTCTCTTCATGCGATACACACACACACACATACACACACCTCTTCAGGAAGTCTTCTGTAGACTTTGAAGTTGCTGCAGACTCCACAGTATCTGGAGTACACACACACACACACACACATACACACACACACACACAGAGTAACATTTACGTAACAAAACCCCTTCTGGAATAGATCTACCAGAAAACCATTAAGGTGTTCTGGTTTAATGAGGTCAGACACAAGGGATTTTACCTATTAGGGTAAATAGGTGCTTAATTGAACTTCTCATCAGAGGTTTAATTTACAAGATTTTTCTCTTATTCTAAAAACCACATTTCATAGTACTCCTACTAGTTCTTAAGAAGTCACTTCAACGTTGGCAATGTTAAATTGATGTGAATTGTTTGTAAAAATGGAATAATAAGTAAAGGACTCACGCTTCCTGCTGTTTTACACCGTCCTCCTCCATATTCTCGGCTTTCTTGTACATATCAAACCACAACAGCAGAACACCACAGCAATATTGCATATTTTTATTAAAATCGTTAGAAAGATTCCCAAGATAATATCAGCATGACATAACATATAGGCTACACCAAGTTCACAAACAATCTTTATTGATTAATAATATACACAAAAGCCCTGCCTGTGTTCTGAATAACACAGGTTCCAGAATAATGCAGTTACGCTGCTTTAACCTAATTCAGATTTCTCTCAAGTAAACGTTATGTAACGGTACTCCAGTAATGTTTCGTTTCTGGGTCAAAGAAGCCCTATAAAGAAAGAGCTGGGATTTGTCTGATTAAAAAACGAGCCTCATCAGGTGAGATTGAAATGAAGACATGCGTCAGGGATTGGATCCTGCGAGGGTTGGAGGGGAAATTGAACTTGAACGTTGACATTTTCCAAATGATGTTCCTAAAATTGGAATCCCATTAGTGTGATTTGCGAAGAAACCCGGCCCTCACAACACGCAGATATGAAGCCATAAAACCCAGAGACATGTCACGCATGCTTTCAGGAATTATAATGATCAAGCAATTTTGTGACGTTCATGCACATTACTAATTATAGTTTTCTTTTGTGGTCTCATCAATTCTGTATTGAACATGATAAACCGATGTACCCGCTCCACCTGATGATCCATTCCTGGTTTATTCTCTATTCTGGATGTAGGCAAGCATTTGGGATTTGTTTGTGTGTACATTCAGCTTGTTTCATATCTCACATGTTTTGGATCGTCCGACAGTTCAATGGGCCTATTTAAGTTGATAGTCTGTGGTTGTTTGTTTCCTTGGCTATTTGTTCAATTTTCACTTTTGTATAAAAGATGTGTACACTCAATATAACAAAAACGATAATAGTTCTAAAAATCTTCCTAAATATAAAAGAATAGCAGAGTTCACAGATAACGATAACGGCACAGAGGAACGATATTGTTGGAATCACTTTCAGAATTTTTTTTTTTTTTTAGCTGATGAACAATAAAAACATTGACAGCCAATCAGAACCCAGCATACTTTAAATAGCTCACGCATTTAAAGCGGCAGAGACAAAACTGTAGAATAAACTGATTATTTTGCAGAATAAACCAGTTTATTTTGATAGCGGCTGGTTCTGAAATAGATCTGTCATGACAGCAATAGTTATTCACAATCACTTCGTCTTCAGTGATTTTGTCTTCAATCGTACGAGAACGTTTTTTCAGCAATGTTTTATTTTAAGATGAATTTAACATATTTAATATGAAAAGTTCTGAAAGACATTCAAAAGAGTCTGTGGATCGCTTCGTTGCAGGATAAAACACACTGGCTTTGCATTCACAAAACTAGGCAGGATTAACACATAATTGTCTTTCCATTCTTCTTTGTAAATTAAAGGGATAGTTCACCCCACAAGTGATGGAACAACATGAGGGAGAGTCATTACAGAGTTTTCATTGTGGGGTGAACTATCCCTTTAAGCCCCATTTTCGCTGTCAACTTTCCTCTTTACACCCTTTGATAGTGACATTTTCTTTTACCAGCTTAAATGTTAACATCACTCTGAACACGACGTAGCGTACCTCCAGAACGCAAACAATTAAAAAATAAATGCAGTTTAGTACCTGAGGATGCCAAGGAATAATTCTGAGTGTAAAAGAAGTCTACGTCAAATAATTATTACAAAAAGTACGGCTCAATTGTGTAACAAGCGAATTAAAATGATACATATTTATTATTCACAATATGGAAAGAGGAAATAAAACATAGTTCGTTAAGAGCATGACTCAAACATGCCATTAATGGGCTTATTCAAGTCCTCTTTTGAGTTATTTTATCCATTCAGCATCTCCCACATGTGTTTTAGCAAGGCGGTCTGTGTTGCAAGTTGGTGAATGAAGATACTTTTCAGGTTAGGTGTCACTACTGCTTTATTAATTCATCCAGTGTAAAACCCGGACACCGCCACACAAATGTGTGTTTTTGTTAATGACTGTCCTACTACAGGATTTAACACTGAGTAACGGCTCACTTCCAGTTACAAAAGACACTGTAACCGTCTGTCACATGCATGTTCAATTCTAGTTGCATTTTTCATCCATTATTTCTTAAATTAGACCCGATGCCAAACTCACTTGCCGACCCCTGATGTAGACCTTATTCAGAGCAGTGCCATGAGTTATGAAAGCGAGGCTGTGAGGGATAGACATACTGTGTTTTCAATCGTATCCGCTGTAAAATCCTGTATAAATCACTAATCATTTTCCACATCTCATCTTGACTGGAGTTTTTTGTCTATGATCAAATAGATTAGCATTTCCTCTAAAGTCCTCCACCTCCCCAGCTCCACCTGCCCAGATCTAACTACGTACACACCGCCACTAACTTGAGCTGCAAAGAAGCTCTGGACGCCCCGTCAAGGACGCTTGTCAAAAAGTACGGGGAAGCTTGTGGATGCTTTGGACGCTCTGATGTAGAAGGGAGAAGAGAAGTGTCACAACATGTAAACAGAAAAAACAAGCAATACATTGACACTAGGGCTGTCGCGATAACCGCAATATTGTAGTACCGCGCTTCTGACAAGTCAACCGCAGAGGATTGCACGTAACCGCAACAACCGCGATATTCACGTTTTTTATAAGGCTATACCCTTCTTGTTTTGAACTTCATGCATGTGTATTGAATGTTGAACAAGTTCATAATGATAAAAAGACCGTTTATCTTGGTGATGTGTAGCCTACAGAGGCTTCACACGGACAGTGAATGAGAGAGATCGGCAGAGCGCGTGCGATTACCTGCGTCTGTCTTTTGAAGTCGTGAAAAGGTTGCTGTGTCAAAGGAAAGCGAAATATTTGTCGTATCATCCTTTTAACGTTCACGTCACGGGTATTTCCCATAAATGCGCGTCAGCAGCAGCGCGAGGAAGCCGTGGGGAAATAAAATCAGCAAGTCACGCATTGAATCAATGCCATATTGGTCTCTAATTTAAGTGAAGCATCAGCTTCAGCGTTACCCATGCGACGCATTGCTGCTCAGCTGAGCCTTGAAAAGTGGAACTGAAAGTTAAAAATAACTAACACCTTGTTTCATTACATCTCTTTTAATGAATCAGCTTTTTTGAATGTGTTCGTTGAATGAACGGTTTAATGACTCACCCTGTGACTCACTCAAAGTCCGTTGTCATAACAATATGCGCGCTGAGTGAAAGCCTTTCAATGCGCATATAGACGCTGTTTAGTTTCGGTTACATTGGTTACTGAAAATGTCCTCGTTTTTGTCCACATCGTAAACTTTATTTATATAGCAACAAATACATATAAATGAAATAAATAAATGGCGGTACCGCATATCGCGCTATTGAGCCACTCAACATTACCGCAAGGGAAATTCCATAACCGCGACAGCCCTAATTGACACTAGAAACCTTTTATAATGACAGCATTTTTAGAACCGGTTTGGTCACGTTTGGTCAGGGAAAAAAAGAATAATTAGCTATTATTACTATTTGCATCAAGTGCAATTGGTAATGCAAATTAATTGCATTCCCGCTTAAAACGAGCGTTCGTAAATGTTTCCAATAAAAGTTGCGCTCATCCTTAAATATGTATCACTGGATCATTATGGATCATCGCGGACTTGTTGTGTTTGGTGCTGCTGTATTGTATTTGCGGAGAAGACTAATGTTCTCGGAACTAATGTTTTGGTAGGAACGAAAGTTTACATCGTATGTTTCTCCAGAATCAGCCAGCCTGAATGACGTCTATATTCTGATTGGTTGCGGGCGTTTTTGCCGCTGAACCGCGTCATAGCTCATTACCATAACCTTGAGATACTTTCAACTTTCTGATTGACGCTCAAAGCGGCCAAAACGCGACGCCGATGGATTTGACGCTCCTTGCAGCGGAGAGAAGCCAGCTTCCATTGAAAATGAATGACTTCTGGTAACTTTGGAAACTCAAGTCGGCGGCGGTGTGTACGTACAGTAATACTGGGTTTATGTCGGTCTATGTATGCAGCATCAGCATATCTTACATGGTAAAATAAATAACTTCTAAAATAAATGACTCAAATGTAATTATTTAAGTAACATTTATTTTTAGTGTAGTGAGAATGAAATTGCTTTCCACAGAACAACACACACAAAATGGTATTTTAGTCCCATCAGAAGCCGTAATAACCTCCAGAGAGCTCAGTATGACTGCACTTGCAAATCAAATGTTTTTTCTGAAAGTATACAGCAAAGAACATCCGCATAAACTACACCTCTTCCTCAACCGTTACACCTCCGCATCTTTCCAGGTGGTGTGACTCTTATTACGTGTGTCGGTGTTGCTGTGATACCGCAGGTCTTAGTCATCTAATCATTATCTTTGCGTTCATGAGTTCATGATGGAGTGATGCACACATGCACAACATGCGAGATATGAAGTGCTTTCACACTGACAGCGTTTTGGATCTAAGGCTCTACTTATACATGCAGTAGAAAATAAAGGCATATAAAGATAGTCAGCGGAGGACAGTGTTACAATATGCATGTAAAAATGATTTAGAACAAAAATCCACCAAAATACAACACATAGCCTATGTTCTCACGTAAATGCGTCTCTATAGCACGCATTGTGTTTTATCGTGCAATTTATACGCGAAAATGAGTTTTTACGTGCATATGATAAGCAGTTTTTGCGTGCATTTGATACGCAGTTCATTTGCGTGTAATACACACGCACCCCGCACCACTAATTCTACCCATGCGTATCCTTTGCACGTAAAAACTCATTTTCGCGTATAAATTGCACGATAAACACACTGCGTGCTATAGAGACGCATTTAGTGTGAGCAGGTTGATACACAAGCACACTTTGGGAAAAAAAAAATCAGAATATAAAATGTCCCTTATGAAATGTTAAATGCAATTAAATTAACTTTAGAGTTTGTTTGTTTGTTTTTTAAGTACGATTTAAGTAATTTCATAATTAATTCTGTTGTCTTTGAAATATGTTTAAAGTGTATTGATGAATGTACTGACAAGCATGTATGGCAAACTAATATATGGTACCATACCTTGTATGGTATCATATGTATTCATTTAGATGTATGTATTAGATAAACTTTCAATTTAGCACATTTAAACTATATTAACTTTAAACGTAATATTGAATAACACACTTTTAAAATTATAACCAAGTACTTTACATGTGCTTTAGTATGTTGGTCGACAAAATAAATGCACTTCTTTAAAGCACATAAAAAAGACTATTAAAACAATGATTTATAATGTATTTTAAAGTAAAACATTAAATGTGGCATATGTAAAGTATTATAATTTTACCTGCAATGTGTTATTCTATATTACATTCAAATTTAAGATATTTTAAATGTACAAAACTGTAACTTCATCACTACAAATGTGTAATTGAATATATGATCAATAGAAATAACATTGAAGTATATTTTAGTTTACCATAAATGCTTGTCAGTAAATTCTGAAGTACATTTTACCAAAGATCAATAAATAATAACCAATAAATATTATCTTAGGCATCTTCAGTTTGTGCATCAGTTTGTCTGCTAATGGATGCCATCAGTTTCCAACCCACAAAAAAAGGCAGAGCAGACAAAAGTTGGAAAGCAACATGGTATTTCATAAGCTTCATTTCTTAATGATTCGCTGAAGTGACAGGAGGAGCACAGAGAATATGACCTTGTGTTACATTTCAGAGCCAAGGAATTTCAAAGCTTGAAATCTGATTTCCTCATAAAGACACGTAATGGGTGATATAAGCACATTCCCTCAGGAACACTATTTCTCTCACCGCATCTCTGCATCATTTCCCAGCAAAGAGACGCACAGATCAGATTGGTGTTAACTGGCATCGCTCTTGTGGAAAAGTAGTGCACTTTACTGTAATTGAATAAATTACAAGTATATAAGATATATAAACTGTACTTGTACACTGTAAAAAAAAAATATTGTTGGTTTAACTTAAAAAATTAAGTAACCTGGTTGCCTTAAAATTTTAAGTTCTTTGAAATTAAATTGAAAAATTTAGTTAATGCAATGAAGGAGATTGATTTAATAATCAGAAACTCAAAATATGATGTTATCTGAACCACATAAATTATCCAAGTTGATATGACAAAAGAAAAAAGGTTGTGATTACAAATCATAAACATTTTTTTTTTTTACAGTGATTAATTCAATAAAAGGCCACTTAGGAGACACGTATGTTTCTTAACACTTCAGTGCATTTTTAAAATGGGAACTTTTTTATAATCTCAAGTTACTTTCCTTTTCATTTTAATAATTGTTTTAAAATTAATGCTGTGCTTTAAAGCACACATTTTGATGTGTTGACAAAGCACATGTAAAGTGCTTGATTATATTTTTAACTTGTGTCATTTAATATTACGTTTAAAGCTTATACATTTTAAATGAACTTAATTGCAACTTCATCATTACAAATGTGTAATTACCAATATATGTAAATACATGACAGTTTCAATAGCAATGGCATCAAAGTATATTTTAGTTTACCATAAACGCTTGTCAAAAAACTATTTTTCAAAGACAGAGAAGAAATTATGAAATTACATATAAAAATGTACTTAAGTGAGTCAAAAAGCACTCTAAAGTTCAGCTAATTGCAATTAACATGCAATTAAGTATTTGAAAAGATTATACATTCAGTTTGCACTTACAATGTAAACATTTCTAACCTCCCCAACTCAAAATTGTCTAATGATTGGTCACATCTAAATTTTTTTGAAGTTTAGAAGTTAAATTCTGCAAATTGAATCCAGTGCGAATAGGGCTGTTGCAGTTTTGGAACTCCTTTATTTCTATTATTGTAACTTCTCATTGGATGCCATCCATTTTGAAAGATGCAGATAGCAGAAGATTGACGCACAAATGGTAGCTGAGGAAGGTCAAAATACACAAGGAGAAGCACATAATATAATATTAGCAATCATTGGCATTAGATTTCTCAAGAGGGCCATTAAGTCAGTAGAGCCTCTTAACAACTAAATTTGTTCTGGAGTAAGTAATTTCCTCTGATGCAAAACGCCATTAGTTATTGTGCGTAGTAATGGAGAATGAGATTTGAGAGCTGCAGTGGATGGGAAGAATTCAGTGTTCCTTACAAAATGTGTAATTTTAATATTTGCATGAATGTTACATCCCTCTTTCCAAGCAAGGAAAGTCACTGAATGATTAACTTGTTTGCAGAACATCCAAATATTTTTTTATTTCAAAAGATCATATTGGGATGATGGATCTTCCAAAAAACTTATTATTTATTAAAAGGCTTATTTCTTTCTACCCAAATCCCATGTTGAGCATTCTGGGACATTTTTTGGGGTTATTTTTTCAGTGTTTGGGTAGTTTTTGTGTTACCCAGATCATGGGTCAGACTCAGAGGTGTAAAGTCCAGGTTCAGAAAGTAACAGTCGTCCTCAGTATTTTGTTCCAATCACCTGGATTTGCTGATTAGCAGTTTTTCAGCCAGGAGAACTAATTAGTGAAATCAGCTGGATGAGTGGGTGGAATAAACATGTCAAGACTTTTACTTTCTGACACCTGGACTTTACACCTGGTCAGACGTAACAACCCTGTGTTTGGGTAGTTTTTGTGTTACCCAGATCCTTGGTCAGACGTAACAACCCAGTGTTTGGGTAGTTTTTGTTTTAACCAGATCCTGGGTCAGACGTAACAACCCAGTGTTTGGGTAGCTTTGTTTTACCCAGAACCTGGGTCAGATGTAACAACCCAGTGTTTGGGTAGTTTTTGTGTTACCCAGATCCTGGGTCAGACGTAACAACCCAGTGTTTGGGTAGTTTTTGTGTTACCCAGATCCTGGGTCAGACGTAACAACCCAGGGTTTGGGTAGTTTTTGTGTGACCCAGATCCTGGGTCAGACGTAACAACCCAGGGTTTGGGTAGTTTTTGTGTGACCCAGATCCAAGGGTTAGACTTAACAACCCAGGGTTTGGGTAGTTTTTGTGTTACCCAGATCCTGGGTCAGACGTAACAATCCAGGGTTTGGGTAGTTTTTGTGTTACCCAGATACTGGGTCAGACGTAACAACCCAGGGGTTGAGTTATTTTTCGCTGGCTTTTTGCGACCTCTTCAGGAGAGAGCAGTGCAGCTCCGTCAAATGGGTGCATGTCTCCGGTAAAATACAGGTTTGTGTAAATTTTATTTTATCTATAAATTATTTAGTTAGTAAATAAATTAGTTATTGTGCTGTATATTATTTAATTTTATGCAAAGCAACATACAGAGATGCGATATGAGTCACCTAAAAGAGTGTTGCGTCAGTCTTTTCGTGTGATGGAAACACCTGATGCCTTGTATAAAATGTTATGATTTTATTCAAAAAGATGCAGAATATAAATACTAAGGATGTTAAAATATGTTTTTAGAGCTGTTCACTGTTTGTTTATGGACAGGTTATGGAGTCAGTCACAGACAGTATATTTCGTCTACGAGTGAAACGGCATTACGGTGGAAAAGGGACAACAGAGACTGGTCCATTACACTTGAATTACTTCTAAATGTTTCAATTTGACATTAAACGAGCTTAAATGTGTAGGCAATAAGTATAAATATGATTGAAAAGAATGTTTTATGATGCAAACCAGTGGTTGTGTGGAGTATTTTTGTTTTTAAGTTTAGAGGATTTAAGTTAATTCGTAAACATGAATTCATGTGTGAAGTAAAAAAAAAAAAAAAAAAAAAACCCCTAGTATTATACAATCCATTATGCTGGGTTTAAAAAAAACAACTCAATTTGCTGGGTAAAATGAACTCAACATGTGTTCTGTCGTATATTTACCCAGCCATTGGGTTGAAAACAACCCAAATTGCATTATTTTAAACCCAGTGTTTTTAGAGTGTAACAATAATTGTTTCCACAAAATCAGTTTTTTTTATATTATATTAATTGTGGAAGAAACATCCGGATGGAAATGCACACACGTTCTGAAACTTACTTAAGACTCACTTTGAGCCAGTAATCGCGATGTGAGTCCATAACATCGCGCGCTGTGGAGAGGTCACAGAGAGATCTTTGGAAAATCGCCATCTCTCAATTGGATTTACAGAAAGGCATGAGCGGGGCTCAATTCTCCTGCGAATGTGCGTCATACCAGAGTCACGGTGAATTTATACCCAGGCTTGCAGATAATTTAGGAATATGTTCTACTTCTACATAACGCTGAAACTAATTGTGCTCGTTCTTTTAGCCTGAGATGTTCAGAGATGCACAAACTTCTTCTGCGGAAAATGTCTGTTTAAACTCCCTATTTGTATGCAAAAACATGACAAACAATTCACAAAAGAACAATAAAATGTGTGTTTTGGAAGTGTTTTTGTAGCTACTAATGCAACGGAGTAAACTTGAGTATTAGTTAATATAAATAAATACACAGTTCTGTTGCAGAACCACTGACTGTCCAATGCTCTCAAGAGTAACACATTTCACAATAGATGTGGAAGCAGTGGATAGGCAACATTCTTCTTTACTTCATGCATTTATGGTGAAATTGCTATTTTTAATGTTCATTAATCCGTAGCAGCCTTTGCTCTGTTTTCTAACAGAAGGAGCCCCAGCTTGCGCTCGAGAGAGAGAGAGAGAGAGCCATAAAGCGCAAACATGCTATTTCAGCATTGCTCTGCATCTCGCAATTGTTAACTGGTGCATACAGAGAAAGGAGTTTTTCATGTCCGAGGGAGGCTATCAAAAAATCATACAGTCATTGCTTGAAGTGGGTGAGTACTCACCGATAGTACCTGTGCTTGTATGATTTAGTACCTGAGGTTCGTACCACCGCTTTTTAGAGTCTGTAACTTCAATCTAAGGCAATGGGTGATTCAGGGCTTGTTGAGTTAAGTGCTCGATGTGAGCAATGTCACGGATTTTACACTGGTGACTTGTTTAAAGGGTTAGTTCACCCCAAAAATGAAAATTCTGTCAGTAATTACTCGCCCTCATGTTGTTCCAACCCCGTAAGACTTTCGTTCGTCTTCAAAACACGAATTAAGATATTTTTGATTAGATCTGCGAGCTGTCTCACTCCTCCATAGGCTTCTTAAGGGATTGAAACTTGCCGGCCCAGAAAGTTAATAAAGACAGCGTTAAAATAGTCCGAGTGACTACAGCGGCTCAACCTTAAGTTTATCAAGCGACGAGAATACTTTTTGTGCGCAAAAAAAACAAACAAAAATAACGAGTTTATTCAACTATTCATTTATTTCTCTATGGGCCTCGAGATTTCACGTAGTGTAACAGCGCAGCGCTTCTGGGTTGTACATCACACACATGACCAGCGTCGGCCAATAGTGAGCCTCCGTGTGACGTACAACACAGAAGCGCTGCGCTGTTACACTACGTAAAATAACTCGTGGCCCACAGAGAAGGAAATGAATAACTTTGCAACTACATGTCAACTTATTCTACTCACCCGAAACCTAACTTTTAAAATAAAAAAAAATAAAAAAAACCTAACTTTAAAAACTCTAACCTTAAAAAGTTACTTATAGTTAGTAGAATGTCTAAAGTGGACCTTGAAGTAAAGTGTAACCAAATATTATAGTTAATGGTATTATTATTTATCGTTATACAGTCCCTGAAAACACCCCGACACCATGTCATGATTTTTATTCATTATATATTTCTTTAATAAAAGACCTGACTCTTCTTAGTTCTTTTGTCTTCAGGTGTGAAAAAAAGCTAGTATAACTAACTTTAAGTGCACCTTTACTGAGTGACCTTCAAATCATATGAACTTGAACTCAAAACCTATAAGCAATCCACAGAACCTGTATAATGTATCACAAGTTGACGTTAGTTAAGTTGTCAACATTTAGAATTACACATATAGATAATGTTAAAGCTACGGATTGCTCACAACCCAGTTAATGGGACAAATCACACCTTCAGACACTTTTCACTTCTAAAACCGTATCACTCTTCCTCCCCTGTCACATAATCCAATTCTTGGGGTAATAATAGCACAGGAAAAAATACAATGAGGGGATGGAGCTCTTGCAATATTTATACAGACACGTTACGCAACCGTCTGACGTCGGACCAGAGGCCAGAAATCGAGTCTACATTCCTAAACTCCTGTGGAGAGGCCTGGGTGAAGAATGTCAAACTAACATTATTTCTCTCCAGCAAGGCCAGGGCTCGAGTGTGAGGTTACTAGGTTAGCATGGCGAATCAGGAATCTCATGATGAGAACTTATAACACATATTTTTGACTTTTCTGAATTAGCTGGAAAGCTACTGCGGTTTTTACACTCGGTCACTCATGCATTTCTGCTTAGATACTGTATCTGACCACTTCTGGAAGTGTTTGCACCCCGAACCAGAGGAGAGTTTGAGAAGAGTAAAGCTTGAGAGGAATTCATTTGCACACAAAGCATTATGAAAAATGCTTACTTACACTTTGCAATGTGTCAGCTCTCAGATCAGTGCATCTGGCGCTGCTCCACCTTTAATATGAGTGTCTCTGTGTCTGAGATCTCATCTTGTGGTGTTTCTGATCTCATCCACACTTCGCTATCTGTCCATTTTCCACTTTACAATCTAATGAAGGCAAACACACCAAGAATGAAACTGCATTAAAAAAAAAGAACGATTATATTTCATATGGTTTTGTTTGTGGCGATCATATGTAAAACATATATTGTTTATATTTGCAAGTTTATGAAAACAACCTACATACAAAAATCCTGCGCGCATATATGTATTTCTTAGTATTTTTTAATATGCTTTTGAAATGCAGGAACCCAGAGCGTATATGGAGGGAGCGAGGATCCTTCAGTGTTGCATCCATTTAAAGGAATTAAATGTGTGAAATGTGGAAAGGTCTTTAAAAAAAAAAATTGCCATGAAATCAAAATTGAGAATTCTTCAGAATATTGCAGTATTTATTACAAATGATTTATCTGTGCACATCATTATTTTTTTGCAGCTCATCTCTTCTCCTCTCTGATGACGAGGGCGGGGCAACCTGTCAATCACATGAGATCGGCCAATAGCAGACCACAGTCATCCAACAGCTCTGACACGTTCCCTTCATAATCTCCCTTTCTGTCGAAGCGGGATGTTTATCCTTGCTTGGTTCAGATTATGATTTTTATTTTTTAAAGAGGGACCCAATTGGATGAGTGATTATTTTGATGCTTTCTGTGTGATTATTTTGATCCACAGATGGATTTGATATCCTTCACGGGGATTTTAGTTCTAAATATACACTGACATTTCAAAACATTATAAAAGGATTGAAGACTTGTACATTTTGCAGTTTTTGCAGCAAGTCACGCACGCCACTTTATGATTTTGGTAAAGCGGTTAAAAACACCCATCTCGCACTGTAATATTGGTGCCATATTTTTCTTGTTGCAATTATTGTAATGGATATATTGTTTTCCCCTAGATTTATTTCAAATTAAAAAGATTTTTAAATAATTTTGACTCAAAACAATTTTTGATTTCCATGCAATTATTTATTCAGTGAGTAGGTACTGTATGTAAAAATCATGACTACTGTACATTATCCCTTCTGTTCATCTTGTTTTAAAGTCCCCCTGTGGTGAAAATCAAGCTTTTAATGTTGTTTATGTGTCTATGTGGTGTTTTTAATACGCTTTAAGACAAACCATGTGTAAGTTCATAAGTCGACAGCATTGCTGAGTATTTTCTGCTTAAAACTGCAGTGAACCAAAGACAGTCTCAAAAACACGGTTTGAAATCGCTGGTGTTTCTGACGTCACAAACGACCTTGTAACCAATCAGATCAACGTGTGATCGTCAACCAGTGGATCTCTGAGCTGAGTGAGTGAGTGGAGGCGGGGCTCATTTGCATATTCATAGAACCGCGTATACTAAATGAGGCAAGGGTTGTTTTTTAAGGGAAAAGGGACATTTTGGTGATAAAGATTTAGGGATAAAATTATTGACTACATGGGGAGTTAAACATTCATCTTCAAGCTGCTTGCTAGAACTGTCATATTTCAAGAGAGCTAAAGAAATATATCAACTGAATATTTTGTGTCCAATGATTTACTAATGTGGCAAATAGCTAGTAATAAGCAGCATAATGTGCAATCACTTGGTTGATATTGCATCAGATATCTGCTTCACATCATGGTCTTAATTTGCAGTAACAACTCCTCCATTGTCCACTCCTTTACATACATTCAACTCGATTTAACACATTTTACCATATTAAATCCATTCCCTAACCCCCTGTTTGATATTCATTTCCCCCATCATGAGTATGAGACACAACACTGCTTGACATTGAAACGACACACATGGACTGAAGAAATGAGAGCAGAGACTTTGTGCTCCATCTCTCTCAGGCTTCACTTTCAACCTCAAAAACAAGCTCACCAGTGGGAGATAAAAATAGGCGGTGGGCATTGTGACTGCGCTGAGGCTGAGCTTTATTTAGATGTAAGTAGGGCAGATTCAGATCTTAGAAAGATAAATGAAGGTGTGCTGCATCACACAGGTTATCTGCTGTGAGTTATTCATCTTCTCTCATTTAACAGGTGGAGGGGCACCAATGTCTCGCTCGAGTTCAAAGGGGCTCACATTTATTTTTTGCCGAGTTTAAGATCAGCTTTCCAGTTCAAATACGTCTTTGAGTTGGCAGTTCTTTACACTGATCTGTGCTATTATTTGTGAAAGGACTTGAAAATAAAAATCATCCCATAATTTACTCACCGTCAAGCCATCCTTGGTGTTTTTGGCTTTCTTCTTTCAGCCAAACACAATCGGAGTTATATTATATAGTTATATTATAAAATATCCTGGCTCTTCCAAGCTTTATCATGGGAGTAATGGTACCCTAGATTTTGAAGCCCCACAACACGCATCCATCCATCATAAAAGTAATCCATTGGGTTAATAAAGGCCTTCTGAAGCGAAGCGGTGTGTTCCGGCGGAAGAGTGACCTCTGACCTCGGCGACAAATTTGTGACCGGTGTTTTGTTTTTCTCTATCCTGTGCACTTCCGCATTCATCAATACGTCATGCGTCGGGTCAGAGGTCATCGTCATGCGTCGCGTCAGAGGTCACTCGATATGCGTCGGGTCAGAGGTCACTCGTCATGTGTCGGGTCAGAGGTCACTCGTCATGCGTCAGATCAGAGGTCACTCATCATGCGTCGGGTCAGAGGTCACTCGTCATGCGTCGGGTCAGAGGTCACTCGTCAAGCGTCAGATCAGAAGTCACTCATCATGCGCCGGGTCAGAGGCCACTCGATATGCGTCGTGTCAGAGGTCACTCGTCATGCGTCGGGTCAGAGGTCACTCGTCATGCGCCGGGTCAGAGGCCACTCGATATGCGTCGGGTCAGAGGTCACTCGTCATGCGTCGGGTCAGAGGTCACTCGATATGCGCCGGGTCAGAGGTCACTCGTTATGCGTCAGGTCAGAGGTCACTCGATATGCGCCGGGTCAGAGGTCACTCGTTATGCGTCAGGTCAGAGGTCACTCTTCCGCCAGAACTCGACTTGTGTACGGCCGTTACCGGAAGCCAGTGATTATAGTTTATACATTTATAAATATGCAATTTTTTGGCTTCAAAATCTAAGTTACTATTCACCCCCATGATAAAGCTTGGAAGAGCCAGAATATTCTGTTATCTGAGATTAGGCTTCACCATGTGTTCTTAAAGTCTGCATGAACTGGAGGTTGTGACCAACTTTATTTCAGTATTGCATCATTTCTGAGTGAAACAGTGATTAAGAAAGTTCTGCCCAACCCAGCCAACTGACATCAGCAGAGAAGAAACGCCTTTCAGAGGGAACGCAAAGATTTTACTAAACAAAAACCAAGTATTTTTGGTGGATTATCCTGCACTGATGAATTGTTCACCACTAGACTAGTAATGTGCAATAACTAAGTAAATAGTGTCAATTTTGATTTCTTGGAGTCTATAAGGCAAAACAACATTTGCTTTTATTGATCCAAAAAGGCATTCAAATTTAAGTTAATGAAAATTTGGGTCTGGAAATGTGCTTTATTATTGTCACAATAGGTATAGGTAGGTATAATAGGCTTAATTTTTTTATTCCTGTGGTTTTGGCATGAAACTTGATCTAGACATGTGAGATTAAACATACTGATTGCTTTTAAAATGGATTTATATTCTCATCAGCTGCATATATTACTAACTGCTTCATTTTAAAGTTGGTCTGACTCCCATTCAAGTTTTTCATGACATTGTATATCTACAGTAAATACATATTGCACAGGGTAAATATTGATATTACTTACTATAGATATCATGGACCATATTACTCATAATCCATATGTATGATACACAAAAGCATATGTGATACGGCTTTTATTTTTAGCACCATGATAGCCTTGTGGGTTTTTTATAGTCTGGTTTTGCAGATGGCCAGTCTTCACAGACACTTGTGGAGAATACTAAATGATTGTGATGAGTCATTCCTCTGCAGATCCTCACGGTTTTCGCTGACCGATGGCAGGGACTGGGCGTGTGGATAGAGAACTCATTGACACTATGTAAGGCAGATGCGATGGAAATAACAAAACAAACCCCTCAAAAAAAACCTTTGCCAGCCTTTTGTTTTGAGTGAGTCATAGGTAGCATTAAAAAAGTGTAAAAATTTCATATTTACGAGTTGGGAAGTCGCAATTTCAACATCACATACACGTTTAAGTCACTTTTCCTCTGAGCAAGATGGCGGTGGACCTTCTCTTAACTCTTTCCCGCCTGCATTTTTAAATATGTTGCTAGCCAGCACCAGCATTTTTTATCTATTTCACAAAATCTTCATGTCCCCCATAATATTTTGTTGTATGAAAATACAATACATACAGTATGTCAAAAAGAAAGAGCGGTTACACATCTGACGTCAAACACAGCGAATAACGGCGCACAATCTGACGTCAAACACAGCGGATAACGGCGCACAATCTGACGTCAAACACAGTGGATAGCGGCGCACAATCTGACGTCAAACAGCGGATAACGGAGCACACTCTGACGTCAAACACAGCGGATAACGGCGCACAATCTGACGTCAAACACAGCGGATAACGGCACACACTCTGACGTCAAACACAGCGGATAACGGCACACAATCTGACGTCAAACACAGCGGATAACGGCGCACAATCTGACGTCAAACACAGCGGATAACGGCGCACAATCTGACGTCAAACACAGCGGATAGCGGCGCACAATCTGACGTCAAACAGCGGATAACGGCACACAATCTGACGTCAAACAGCGGATAACGGCACACAATCTGACGTCAAACACAGCGGATAACGGCGCACAATCTGACGTCAAACACAGCGGATAACGGCGCACAATCTGACGTCAAACACAGCGGATAGCGGCGCACAATCTGACGTCAAACAGCGGATAACGGCACACAATCTGACGTCAAACAGCGGATAACGGCACACAATCTGAGGTCAAACACAGCGGATAACGGAGCACAATCTGACGTCAAACAGCGGATAACGGCACACAATCTGAGGTCAAACACAGCGGATAACGGCGCACAATCTGACGTCAAACAGCGGATAACGGCGCACACTCTGAGGTCAAACACAGCGGATAACGGCACACAATCTGACGTCAAACAGCGAATAACGGCACACAATCTGAGGTCAAACACAGCGGATAACGGAGCACACTCTGACGTCAAACACAGCGGATAATGGCGCACACTCTGAGGTCAAACACAGCGGATAACGGCGCACACTCTGACGTCAAACACAGCGGATAACGGCACACAATCTGACGTCAAACACAGCGGATAACGGCACACAATCTGAGGTCAAACACAGCGGATAACGGAGCACACTCTGACGTCAAACACAGCGGATAACGGCGCACACTCTGACGTCAAACACAGCGGATAACGGCACACAATCTGACGTCAAACACAGCGGATAACGGCGCACAATCTGACGTCAAACAGCGGATAACGGCACACAATCTGACGTCAAACACAGCGGATAACGGCACACAATCTGACGTCAAACACAGCGGATAACGGCGCACAATCTGACGTCAAACAGCGGATAACGGCACACAATCTGACGTCAAACACAGCGGATAACGGCGCACACTCTGACGTCAAACACAGCGGATAACGGCGCACACTCTGACGTCAAACACAGCGGATAACGGCGCACAATCTGACGTCAAACAGCGGATAACGGCACACAATCTGACGTCAAACACAGCGGATAACGGCGCACACTCTGACGTCAAACACAGCGGATAACGGCGCACACTCTGACGTCAAACACAGCGGATAACGGCACACAATCTGACGTCAAACAGCGGATAACGGCGCACACTCTGACGTCAAACAGCGGATAACGGCACACAATCTGACGTCAAACACAGCGGATAACGGCGCACACTCTGACGTCAAACACAGCGGATAACGGCACACAATCTGAGGTCAAACACAGCGGATAACGGCACACAATCTGACGTCAAACACAGCGGATAACGGCGCACAATCTGACGTCAAACAGCGGATAACGGCACACAATCTGACGTCAAACACAGCGGATAGCGGCGCACACTCTGACGTCAAACACAGCGGATAACGGCGCACACTCTGACGTCAAACACAGCGGATAACGGCGCACACTCTGACGTCAAACACAGCGGATAACGGCACACAATTTGACGTCAAACAGCGGATAACGGCACACAATCTGATGTCAAACACAGCGGATAGCGGCGCACACTCTGACGTCAAACACAGTGGATAACGGCACACAATCTGACGTCAAACACAGCGGATAACGGCACACAATCTGACGTCAAACAGCGGATAACGGCGCAAAATCTGACGTCAAACAGCGGATAACGGCGCACAATCTGACGTCAAACAGCGGATAACGGCGCACACTCTGACGTCAAACACAGCGGATAGTGGCGCACACTCTGACGTCAAACACAGCGGATAACGGCGCACACTCTGACGTCAAACACAGCGGATAACGGCGCACACTCTGACGTCAAACACAGCGGATAACGGCACACAATTTGACGTCAAACAGCGGATAACGGCGCACAATCTGATGTCAAACACAGCGGATAGCGGCGCACACTCTGACGTCAAACACAGTGGATAACGGCACACAATCTGACGTCAAACACAGCGGATAACGGCGCACAATCTGACGTCAAACAGCGGATAACGGCGCACACTCTGACGTCAAACACAGCGGATAACCGCGCACACTCTGACGTCAAACACAGCGGATAACGGCACACAATTTGACGTCAAACAGCGGATAACGGCGCACAATCTGATGTCAAACACAGCGGATAGCGGCGCACACTCTGACGTCAAACACAGTGGATAACGGCACACAATCTGACGTCAAACACAGCGGATAACGGCGCACAATCTGACGTCAAACAGCGGATAACGGCGCACACTCTGACGTCAAACAGCGGATAACGGCACACAATCTGATGTCAAACACAGCGGATAGCGGCGCACACTCTGACGTCAAACACAGTGGATAACGGCACACAATCTGACGTCAAACACAGCGGATAACGGCGCACAATCTGACGTCAAACAGCGGATAACGGCGCACACTCTGAAGTCAAACACAGCGGATAACGCCGCACACTCTGATGTCAAACACAGCGGATAACGGCACACAATCTGAGGTCAAACACAGGGGATAATGGCGCACACTCTGACGTCAAACACAGCGGATAACGGCGCACACTCTGATGTCAAACACAGCGGATAACGGCACACAATCTGAGGTCAAACACAGGGGATAATGGCGCACACTCTGACGTCAAACACAGCGGATAGCGGCGCACACTCTGACGTCAAACACAGTGGATAACGGCACACAATCTGACGTCAAACACAGCGGATAACGGCGCACAATCTGACGTCAAACAGCGGATAACGGCGCACACTCTGACGTCAAACACAGCGGATAACGGCGCACACTCTGATGTCAAACACAGCGGATAACGGCACACAATCTGAGGTCAAACACAGGGGATAACGGCGCACACTCTGACGTCAAACACAGTGGATAACGGCACACAATCTGACGTCAAACACAGCGGATAACGGCGCACAATCTGACGTCAAACAGCGGATAACGGCGCACACTCTGACGTCAAACACAGCGGATAACGGCGCACACTCTGATGTCAAACACAGCGGATAACGGCACACAATCTGAGGTCAAACACAGGGGATAATGGCGCACACTCTGACGTCAAACACAGCGGATAGCGGCGCACACTCTGACGTCAAACACAGCGGATAACGGAGCACAATCTGACGTCAAACACAGCGGCTAACGGCACACAATCTGACGTCAAACAGCGGATAACGGCACACAATCTGACGTCAAACACAGCGGATAACGGCGCACACTCTGACGTCAAACACAGCGGATAACGGCGCACAATCTGACGTCAAACACAGCGGATAACGGCGCACAATCTGACGTCAAACAGCGGATAACGGCACACACTCTGACGTCAAACACAGCGGATAACGGCGCACAATCTGACGTCAAACACAGCGGATAACGGCACACACTCTGACGTCAAACACAGCGGATAACGGCGCACACTCTGACGTCAAACACAGCGGATAGCGGCGCACACTCTGACGTCAAACACAGCGGATAACGGCGCACACTCTGACGTCAAACACAGCGGATAACGGCGCACACTCTGACGTCAAACACAGCGGATAACGGCACACAATCTGAGGTCAAACACAGCGGATAACGGCGCACAATCTGACGTCAAACAGCGGATAACGGTGCACACTCTGACGTCAAACACAGCGGATTACGGCGCACACTCTGACGTCAAACACAGCGGATAACGGTGCACACTCTGACGTCAAACACAGCGGATAACGGCACACAATCTGACGTCAAACACAGCGGATAACGGCGCACAATCTGACGTCAAACAGCGGATAACGGTGCACACTCTGACGTCAAACACAGCGGATAACGGCACACAATCTGACGTCAAACACAGCGGATAACGGTGCACACTCTGACGTCAAACACAGCGGATAACGACGCACACTCTGACGTCAAACACAGCGGATAACGGCACACAATCTGACGTCAAACAGCGGATAACGGCACACAATCTGACGTCAAACAGCGGATAACGGCACACACTCTGATGTCAAACACAGCGGATAACGGCACACAATCTGACGTCAAACACAGCGGATAACGGCGCACAACCTGACGTCAAACAGCGGATAACGGCGCACAATCTGACGTCAAACAGCGGATAACGGCGCACACTCTGACGTCAAACACAGCGGATAGCGGCGCACACTCTGACGTCAAACACAGCGGATAACGGCGCACACTCTGACGTCAAACACAGCGGATAACGGCGCACACTCTGACGTCAAACACAGCGGATAACGGCACACAATTTGACGTCAAACAGCGGATAACGGCACACAATCTGATGTCAAACACAGCGGATAACGGAGCACAATCTGACGTCAAACACAGCTGATAACGGCGCACAATCTGACGTCGAACACAGCGGATAACGGAGCACAATCTGACGTCAAACACAGCGGATAACGGAGCACAATCTGACGTCAAACACAGCGGATAACGGCGCACACTCTGACGTCAAACACAGCGGATAGCGGCGCACACTCTGACGTCAAACACAGCGGCTAACGGCACACAATCTGACGTCAAACAGCGGATAACGGCACACACTCTGACGTCAAACACAGCGGATAACGGAGCACAATCTGACGTCAAACACAGCGGCTAACGGCACACAATCTGACGTCAAACAGCGGATAACGGCACACAATCTGACGTCAAACACAGCGGACAACGGCGCACACTCTGACGTCAAACACAGCGGATAACGGCGCACACTCTGATGTCAAACACAGCGGATAACGGCACACAATCTGAGGTCAAACACAGGGGATAATGGCGCACACTCTGACGTCAAACACAGCGGATAGCGGCGCACACTCTGACGTCAAACACAGCGGATAAGGGAGCACAATCTGACGTCAAACACAGCGGCTAACGGCACACAATCTGACGTCAAACAGCGGATAACGGCACACAATCTGACGTCAAACACAGCGGATAACGGCGCACACTCTGACGTCAAACACAGCGGATAACGGCGCACAATCTGACGTCAAACACAGCGGATAACGGCGCACAATCTGACGTCAAACAGCGGATAACGGCACACACTCTGACGTCAAACACAGCGGATAACGGCGCACACTCTGACGTCAAACACAGCGGATAGCGGCGCACACTCTGACGTCAAACACAGCGGATAACGGCGCACACTCTGACGTCAAACACAGCGGATAACGGCGCACACTCTGACGTCAAACACAGCGGATAACGGCGCACAATCTGACGTCAAACAGCGGATAACGGTGCACACTCTGACGTCAAACACAGCGGATTACGGCGCACACTCTGACGTCAAACACAGCGGATAACGGTGCACACTCTGACGTCAAACACAGCGGATAACGGCACACAATCTGACGTCAAACACAGCGGATAACGGCGCACAATCTGACGTCAAACAGCGGATAACGGTGCACACTCTGACGTCAAACACAGCAAACAACGGCACACAATCTGACGTCAAACACAGCGGATAACGGTGCACACTCTGACGTCAAACACAGCGGATAACGGCGCACACTCTGACGTCAAACACAGCGGATAACGGCACACAATCTGACGTCAAACAGCGGATAACGGCACACAATCTGACGTCAAACAGCGGATAACGGCACACACTCTGATGTCAAACACAGCGGATAACGGCACACAATCTGAGGTCAAACACAGCGGATAATGGCGCACACTCTGACGTCAAACACAGCGGATAACGGCGCACACTCTGACGTCAAACACAGCGGATAGCGGCGCACACTCTGACGTCAAACACAGCGGCTAACGGCACACAATCTGACGTCAAACAGCGGATAATGGCGCACACTGACGTCAAACACAGCGGATAACGGCGCAAAATCTGAGGTCAAACACAGGATAACGGCACACAATCTGAGGTCAAACACAGCGGATAAAGGAACACAATCTGAGGTCAAACAGCGGATAACGGCACACACTCTGACGTCAAACACAGCGGATAACGGCACACAATCTGAGGTCAAACACAGCGGATAACGGCGCACACTCTGACGTCAAACACAGCGGATAACGGCGCACAATCTGATGTCAAACAGCGGATAACGGCACACAATCTGAGGTTAAACACAGCGGATAACGGCACACAATCTGATGTCAAACAGCGGATAACGGCACACAATCTGAGGTCAAACACAGCGGATAACGGCGCACAATCTGACGTCAAACACAGTGGATAACGCCGCAAAATCTGAGGTCAAACACAGCGGATAACGGAGAACAATCTGACGTCAAACACAGTGGATAACGCCGCAAAATCTGAGGTCAAACACAGCGGATAACGGAGCACAATCTGACGTCAAACAGCGGATAACGCCACACAATCTGACGTCAAACACAGCGGATAACGGCGCACACTCTGATGTCAAACACAGCGGATAACGGCGCACACTCTGACGTCAAACACAGCGGATAACGGCGCACACTCTGACGTCAAACACAGCGGATAACGGCACACAATCTGATGTCAAACAGCGGATAACGGCACACAATCTGAGGTCAAACACAGCGGATAATGGCGCACACTCTGACGTCAAACACAGCGGATAACAGCACACAATCTGATGTCAAACAGCGGATAACGGCACACAATCTGAGGTCAAACACAGCGGATAACGGCACACAATCTGATGTCAAACAGCGGATAACGGCACACAATCTGAGGTCAAACACAGCAGATAACGGCGCACACTCTGACGTCAAACACAGCGGATAACGGCACACAATCTGACGTCAAACACAGCGGATAACGGCACACACTCTGATGTCAAACACAGCGGATAACGGCACACAATCTGACGTCAAACACAGCGGATAACGGCGCACAATCTGACGTCAAACAGCGGATAACGGCGCACAATCTGACGTCAAACAGCGGATAACGGCGCACACTCTGACGTCAAACACAGCGGATAACGGCGCACAATCTGACGTCAAACACAGCGGATAACGGCGCACAATCTGACGTCAAACAGCGGATAACGGCGCACACTCTGACGTCAAACACAGCGGATAACGGAGCACACTCTGACGTCAAACACAGCGGATAATGGCGCACACTCTGACGTCAAACACAGCGGATAACGGAGCACAATCTGACGTCAAACACAGCTGATAACGGCGCACAATCTGACGTCGAACACAGCGGATAACGGAGCACAATCTGACGTCAAACACAGCGGATAACGGAGCACAATCTGACGTCAAACACAGCGGATAACGGCGCACACTCTGACGTCAAACACAGCGGATAGCGGCGCACACTCTGACGTCAAACACAGCGGCTAACGGCACACAATCTGACGTCAAACAGCGGATAACGGCACACACTCTGACGTCAAACACAGCGGATAACGGCGCACACTCTGACGTCAAACACAGCGGATAACGGCGCACACTCTGACGTCAAACACAGCGGATAACGGCACACACTCTGACGTCAAACACAGCGGATAACGGCGCACACTCTGACGTCAAACACAGCGGATAACGGCGCACACTCTGACGTAAAACACAGCGGATAACGGCACACAATCTGAGGTCAAACACAGCGGATAACGGAGCACAATCTGACGTCAAACAGCAGATAACGGCGCACACTCTGATGTCAAACACAGCGGATAACGGCGCACACTCTGACGTCAAACACAGCGGATAACGGCGCACACTCTGACGTCAAACACAGCGGATAACGGCACACAATCTGAGGTCAAACACAGCGGATAACGGCGCACAATCTGACGTCAAACAGCGGATAATATTTAGTAATAGCTATTACTGATTTGACTGCACTGACTCTATTGAATTAGAAAAATTGAACTGAATTGAGCTGGATGATGAGATCACTGATTTCTGCAGAGCTGAATTATTGCTGATTTGACTTCTTTTCATAATTGATGAATTTTGTTCTTGACACTGTTATTGAACTGAACTGAAACAACATTGAACTGACTCAAAGTGAATAATGACTATTGTCGTCTGTAGAGCTGCTTCTGGATAAATTGGACTCATTTCATAACTGATCAACGTTACACTGTTATTGACTGAATCAACACTAAACATGTAAGAGAACTCGCTGTTTGCAGATTAACAGTATTTGTATTTTGCTATGGATTATGGGAAGTTTTTACAGCAAAGTCATGAAAAAATTTACAGTAACTTGAAAGCGTGTGCATAAGACTGACATGACACCTTCATAATCATGACATGACACATGTCATGAATATCAAGAAGGGTTTATGCATGTTTATGACACCTGTCATTAAGTGTCATTCGCTCAGTTATGACATTTTTAATGCAAATATGACATTGTTTGAGATGTCTTTGTTATGACACCTTGACATAAACCAATACATCATAACCTGTCAGTGTCTTTGTCATGACAACTTGACATTACTAAGACAACACAACCTGTCATAAATATGTCATTAACATGACATAGCAGATTAATTGCCAAACTTAATAAACCACTTAGCTTTATGGGTTAACATTACATTAAACTGTCAGGTGGTTGGTTTTGACATTGGCTGTCATGAGGCCATTATAACATTTTAATGACAAATTCAATTTGTACCACTGTAGTTGAGGTCAAAATATTCATGACACAGTTATAATGGCCTCATCATGCCATATTTGGCATCATATTTGCATAAAAAATGTCATAATTGAGCGAATGACACTTAATGACAGTTGTCATAAACATGCACAAAATCTCCTTTATATTCATGACATGATTATAAAGGTGTCATGTCAGTCTTATGCACACCCCTTCAAGTAAAGTGTTACCAAAATGACTTTTGGGATGGCCATCGCTGAGCTTGGGATTCCTCCGAGCTAATGCTGGGGTATTAGAAATAACTCTTAAATGTTGCAAAATCCTGCTCATTTAATAGATTACATGAAGGAAATTATTTGTCAAAAGGGAGCAACTGTAGTTCCCTTTCGTTGTCACTCCGAGTTCCGTCGGATGACGACGAATGGGGGTTTCGCTTAGAAAGCCAATCGACTACGAGTACTACAAAACGAGCCAATGGCAAAGAAATGCCATGGGTCTGCGGAATTTGCATAGCGTAACTCCGCCTCACCTCGTGAGTATTTAAGGAGCGCGCTCATAGCAAATAGGCATGTTTTCGCTTCGGAGCCAAGAGTATCTCTTCGCTCCACAGCCATTTCTGACTTCACTCTACGAGACGAGCCACTCTCTCCGGTGTTGGTGTGACGGCGATCTGCAGCGAGTTCACATTGCCTGCTGATCTGTGCAGTGATCTGCCAATGAGTGTGTTTCTCCCTGCTCGCTTCAACATCGCGGAGTTTCTTCCTCCTCTCACAAAAGAGCTCGCACGCGGCACGTCTTTTTAAAGACGGCTCGCCCGTGCATTTCTGGTTGCGGTCGACTCATTTCCGATTTTGATGGGCACATTCTCTGCTCTGCGTGCTTGGGCTTCATCACGCTAGAGCAGCGTTTGTGGATGATTCACGTTCTCCCCGCGGGAACGTGATCATCGCGTCATTACGGTCGAGACTCAATGATCTCGTTAGAGAGAGAGTCCCCTCATCCACACCCCGATCTAACACTCTCCACGTGAGGTGCTACTTCGGCTGGTGGCCAGGGTGACCTGAGGGTGTATGCGTGGAGCAAATCCGCCGACTCTTTGTCCGTGGACCACGCCCCCCTCTTCAGTGACGCAACCCGCGAGTGTTCAGGGGATTCCCCGGGTCTATTTTCGGATGCCCCGCGGGTTTCCCTTGACGCTCCAGAATCGGATCTGTTGTCCATCGCAGCATCACAGGGTGGGCTAGAAGTTTCAGGAAGTGAAGATTTGACAGTGCTGCCACTTTCGGGTGTGCATATGGCATTGTCGAGTCAGATCCTGAGATGACGGCCATGCTTTCCCGGGTGATTGGTTTTTGGGCGTGGCCGCTGACTCCTGTCAGCGTCCACTCCAATACCTTTTTTCCCGGATGTGCATTAGGAGATCTCGAAATCCTCGAAGACCCCCGTGTCTTCCAGCGATCCCTCGTTGATCTCCTTCGCCCTTCCTTCCCTCGACGGGGCCGCTGCCCATGGGTACACTGGGGTCCCCCGGTTGAACGCTCTGTTGCGATGCTACTGTGTCCTCAGAGTGCTTCCTCTCGGCGCGATCCTAAGCACCCGTCCTAAGCCTGTAGTTTTTCGTCTACACTTGTGGCGAATTCCTATAGCGCTACAGGACAGGCAGCCGCCTCACTGCATGCCATGGCCATTCTGCTGGTCTACCAGGCCCAGATGCTCACGGACATGCACGAGGGTGGGACTGATCCAGGGCTCTTCAATGAGCTGCGCGCCGCCACTGACCTTGCTCTCCGAGCGACGAAAGTGGCCGTGCGTTCCCTGGGTCAGGTGATGTATACCAGTCTGTGGCTGAACCTGTTCGATGTGCAGGATGTCGGGCGGACCCATCTGCTTGACACCCCCATATCCCAGGTCGGCCTCTTCGGCGGTGCGGTTGAGGGCTTTGCCCAACAGTTCTCAACCGCCCACGAGCAGACTGAGGCTTATCTGCCCCGACGGCCCCGCCGTCCGAGCTGATCCCTCAGTCTGCCCACCGCCGAAGGCGCCCTCCTGCGGCTCCCACCCCGCCCGTTCACCCGGGCTGGCTCTGGAGGCCGCAGGGGGACGCCACAGCCCTCTCCAGCCCCGCCCCCCGCTATACGCCGGGTTAAGCGGCGCTCTTGAGATGGGCTCCTCAGAGATGGGACTCAGTTCTTTCCAGGAGCTGGTAGCAGGGCCACTCCTTTCCCTGGTGGAGGGCTGGGGAAGAATCCTTATTCAGAAAGAACTGACTCTCCCGTTTCTGAGCGCACAGAGTTCTCGGACGACACGGTGCGCCGCCCCCGGGCCGTGCACCCCTCGTCCTCCTCTGTTCCAGAGCCGGATGACAGTGCGCGCCGTCCCCGGACCGTACCACTCTCATCCCCCTCTGACGCCAGACCCCTGGCAGAGCAGACCCCCGTGGAACGTTCGTCCTTCCCTGGTCTGCTCTGTCAGGACGCGGTCTATGGCTGCACCCCCACACCGGGCCGCTATGCCGTCCACGTCTGGGTCAGCCATACCGCCTCGCTGCCCCACCGACGGGAAGTCTGTAGTTCGCATGACCCCGCTGGTTCAGTCATTGGGAGCCTGGCTAGAGCTTCCCAACCTGTCCCGCTGGGTTGCACGAACGATCAGGCTCGGCTACGCGATTCAGTTCGCGCGGTCTCCTCCCCGCTTCAGGGGAGTCCGCTCCACTATGGTCGGTGGCAATGCCCCTATCATGAGAGCGGAGGTTGCAACCTTGCTGGCGAAGGGTGCGATCGAGACTGTCCCTCCAGCCGAAATGAAGACCGGCTTCTACAGCCCGTGTTTCATTGTCCCGAAGAAAGCCGGTGGGTTACGGCCAATCCTGGACCTGCGCGTTCTGAACCGCTCCCTTCACAGGCTGCCGTTCAAGATGCTCACCGCCAAACGCGTTTTCGAATGTGTGCGGCACCAGGATTGGTTGCAGCGATCGACCTGAAGGACGCCTACTTTCATGTCTCCATTCTCCCTCGACACAGACCGTTCCTACGGTTTGCTTTCGAGGGGCAGGCATATCAGTACGCAGTTCTCCCATTCGGGCTAGCCCTGTCTCCTCGCGTCTTTACGAAGGTCGTCGAGGCAGCCCTTGTTCCCCTCCGGGAACACGGGGTTCGCATTCTGAACTACCTCGACGACTGACTAATCCTAGCTCACTCTCGAGATCAGCTTTGCGAACACAGGGATTTGGTGCTCCGCCATGTAGCCCGTCTGGGCCTTCGGGCCAACTGGGAAAAGAGCAAACTTTGCCCCGTGTAGAGGATCTCTTTTCTCGGTATGGAGATCGACTCGGTCACAGTTCCAGGGCAAGAGTGCGGTTCCACTGAAACTTTTTCAGAGGCTCCTGGGGCATATGGCGTCCGCAGCCGTGGCAACACCGCTCGGATTACTCCATATGAGACCGCTTCAGCTTTGGCTTCGCGACCGAGTTCCGAGGTGGGCATGGCAACACGGCACTCTCCGAGTACCAGTTACTCCGACCTGCCGTCAGACCTTCACCCCGTGGTCGGACCTCAGTTTTCTACGGGCCGGAGTGCCCCTGGAACGAGCTTCGCGGCATGTTGTTGTAACGACAGATGCCTCTACCATGGGCTGGGGTGCCATGTGCAATGGACGTGCTGCCGCGGGCTCCTGGACAGGACCCCACCGCTTATGGCACATCAATTGCCTCGAGTTGCTGGCAGTACAGCTCGCCCTGCGCCGCTTCTGAGCCGTGCTCAAGGGCCAGCACGTACTAGTCCGTTCAGACAATACCGCAACTGTAGCGTACATCAACCATCAAGGTGGTCTGCGCTCCCGCCGTATGTCGCAACTCGCCCGCCACCTCCTCTTATGGAGTCAGAAGCATCTGAGGTCGCTTCGTGCCATTTATATCCCCGGAGCCCTGAACTGTGCAGCCGACGAGCTCTCACGGTTTCAGCCCCTCCCTGGAGAATGGCGACTCCATCCCCAGTCGGTCCAGCTGATTTGGGACCAGTTCGGGGACGCACAGATAGATCTGTTTGCCTCTCACGACTCGACCCATTGCGCCCAGTATTATTCCCTGACCGAGGGCACGCTCGGCACGGATGCTCTGGCGCACAGCTGGCCGCGGGGCCGCAAATATGCGTTTCCCCCAGTGAGCCTTCTCGCGCAGACCCTGCGCAAGGTCAGGGAGGACGAGGAGCAGGTCATTTTGGTCGTGCCGTACTGGCCCGCCAGGACCTGGTTCCCCGAACTTGTACTCCTCGCGACAGCACCTCCTTGGCCGATTCCTCTGAGGAAGGACCTCCTTTCTCAGGGACGGGGCACCCTATGACACCCTCGTCCCGATCTTGGAACCTCCACGTGTGGCTCCTGGACGGGACGAGGCAGGTTTGAGTACCCTACCACCAGCGGTGGTGGCTACCATCACTTTCGCTAGAGCGTCGTCCACGAGACACGTCTATGCGTTGAAGTGGAACCTCTTCGTCAACTGGTGCTCTTCTCACCGAGAAGACCCCCGGAGATGTCCGGTCAGTGTCCTGCTTTCCTTTCTTCAAGAGGCGTTGGAGCGAAGGCTGTCTCCCTCCACCCTCAAGGTCTATGTCGCCGCTATTGCCGCACATCATGACCCGATAGAAGGTAAGTCCGTGGGAGAGCATGACCTGATCACCAGGTTCCTGAGGGGAGCGAGGAGACTGAATCCTCCTCGCCCTCCTCTCGTACCCTCTTGGGACCTCGCAGTGGTCTTAACTGCCCTGCGCAGCGCTCCCTTTGAGCCTTTGCAGTCAGTCGAGCTTAACTTCCTGTCTATGAAGACAGCGCTCCTGACTGCATTGGCCTCCATCAAGAGGGTAGGGGACCTGCACGCATTCTCCGTTGACGAAGCGTGCTTGGAATTCGGGCCGGGTGACTCTCACGTGATCCTGAGACCCCGGCCTGGATATGTGCCCAAGGTTCCCACCACTCCCTTTCGGGACCAGGTGGTGAACCTGCAAGCGCTGCCCCCGGAGGAGGCAGACCCAGCCTTGGCACTGCTCTGTCCAGTACGTGCTCTCCGCACCTATGTAGACAGAACGCAGTGTTTCAGGACCTCAGACCAGCTCTTTGTCTGTTATGGTGGGAAGCTGAAGGGAAAGGCTCTCTCCAAACAAAGGTTGTCTCACTGGATAGTGGACGCCATTGCTTTGGCATACCAGCAGCAAGGCCGACCGTGCCCCCTTGGTGTGACCGCCCACTCCACCCGGAGTGTGGCATCCTCTTGGGCCCTAGCGCATGGCGCCTTGCTAACAGACATCTGCAGAGCTGCAGGCTGGGCGACACCCAACACATTCGCCAGATTTTACAATCTCCGAGTGGAGCCAGTCTCCTCCCATGTACTGCATGGGACTTGTTAGGTGTCTTCGCTTGCTCGCCATTCCACTCCTCGGACTGGATGCGTGCGATATTTCCTCAGGTGAGCTTCCCCGAAAGCCCTGAGTTCCTCCAGCACTCCTGATGCTGGCGCCAGTGTCCTTTGCCTGCGCGTCGGCTAGGTGCCTCCCGTGTGCATGGTACCTCCTCTGAGCTACCCCCACATGTGTATTTCCACTGTAAGCCTCTTTGAGCATGTGTCTTTCCCTTGGCAAGCCACCTTGCCACCCCTGGGGTTGAAATATTCCACCTGCGGCTGGACACCCCAGTGATTCCCCATATGCATCCCTCGGGTCATATGTGTATTTTCTAAGTCCCCCCCTCTGGGTTGGCAGTAATTGCATACTTCCCTTAAAGACCTTGGGATATGCTCCCCAGTGTACCTTGGTATTCCTGTGCTAATAGGAATCCTTTGTCCGTGCTATCTCACGACAAGGATCTCAGATTACGCAGGGCACTGGAAGACAGCCGAGAAGGTGGCGTGATTAGACTGGTATCCCCATTCGTCGTCATCCGACGGAACTCGGAGTGACAACGAAAGGGAACGTCTCGGTTACGGATGTAACCCTCGTTCCCTGAGTAGGGAACGGAGACGTTCCGTCTTCCTGCCACTTTCCGCTGTGCTGCGGGGATCGCCTGAGCTCAGCCTTGGCTCCTCAGCGAGAAAAACATGCCTATTTGCTATGAGCGCGCTCCTTAAATACTCACGAGGTGAGGCGGAGTTACGCTATGCAAATTCCGCAGACCCATGGCATTTCTTTGCCATTGGCTCGTTTTGTAGTACTCGTAGTCGATTGGCTTTCTAAGCGAAACCCCCATTCGTCGTCATCCGACGGAACGTCTCCGTTCCCTACTCAGGGAACGAGGGTTACATCCGTAACCGAGACGTTAACTGTATAGTATAATATTTGAAGTAGACATAAAAATAGACTTAATTATTATGAAAATTACTCATTTATCTTTGATTTATTTTAAATCCAGGACAGTAAACAGTCAGCACTATTTTTAAAAGTGATCAAAGCTTTGAGGCACTGAAAAATATGAACAAAAAATAAGGCTCAATCCCTTATCTGGGTTGGTGTTACTCAGAAGGGCACACTTTAATAATAGGCGTTGGTCTGAGTAGGCCTTTAATCTAGAGCGAGACCCAAACAGATGTGACAAAAAGATGTTTCAATTTTTTAAATCTGGTATTATTTAAGTTAACAATCAGAAACCAAGGAAAGAAAATCAATCAAACAGTGCATTGGTGGTGTTTATTTATTTTATTTCCTGTGGGTTTGACTCATTCTACAATCTGCAAGATTACGGGAAATGCCTCCATGTCACACATAAGCAGACTTACTCATCTTTCATGACGTGTAAATCCTATGAAATAAACGGAGGGTTTTAATATCTGTACTGGTAGCCACGGGAGCAGTGGATGGACTGCCAATATGGCCAATAGATGGAATCATAAGCCAGTTATTAATGGGATAATCCCTGAATATGTCCATTGGTGGTTAGCTTTATACATTGAATACTTCATGTGTAGGGTTTGAAATGAACTTTTTCACTCATTGAATGTCTGAAATCCATAATTATTTGAAAATGGGCAAACAACAGTAAACTGTTGTTACATCAACAAGTAACAACACTGCTCTTTTTGTATGATTTATCAAAATTCATAGAAAACATTGTACAACTTACTCGTCTATAAATGCTGGTACACTCTAAGAAATGCTGGGTTGTTTTAACCCAATTTGGGGTCAAAAATGGACAAACCCAGCCAATGGGTTACATTTGTAAGTTACATTTTTAACCCAATGTTTGAGCTTGTCCATATTTGACCCAAATTTGTGTTAAAACAACCCAGCATTTTTGTGGTAAGAAAAGCTGAACATGTTTTTCTGGATGAGAAAGGAAACAAAGGAGCTCATTTTTGTCTCTGTTTCTGCAGACAAGCATTCGCAGGGACACACTAGACGACTGGTCATGAATGAGGGGCTAATTTTAGCTCTGACGTATCTGACGGTTAGCTGGATCTAAATGACCACAGCACAAGACGGCTCACATGGATCTCCAGGGATTGAGTTGTTATAATGGGATGGCTGGAAGGAAAAGGGCACACTGGTCTAAGAACAGTGCTAATAGATTCACCTGGACGCTGGATGAAACAAGAGGAAAGAGTTTAGTAGAAAAAAAAGACTTAAAGAGACAGAAACGACTCATGTGATGCTTCACAGTGGAGAAAGACAAAAATATATCTCACATATGCAGTGTAAAAGCTGATTCGTTTCGCATTTTGTCAAACTACTGATTATGTCATGTAGTTAAACTGAAAAACATCATGTGGAGTTAAGTTAATACTTGTTCTAAACTATCACTTCTGCTTGTACTATATTTTGATTTATGTTTTAATTGTTCATTATAAAAATAACACTGTATTCCCCGTTCCTCGTTGTAATTCCCGTTTATCACTGTAAAGCTGCTTTGTAATGTATAAAGCGCTATAGAATGAAGGTGACTTGACTGTTTCGTTATAAATATGGTGATTATCTCTAAGTTTGACACCCAAATTAATTAATGAAATCGTCCATTTGAATCCAACCATGTCAACAAATGTTTATTATCATGTCAATTATTTTGCTTTTAGCTCCAACAGCAGAGTTGCTCTTTACTCCAAATAATACCATACTTACATATTCTTCAGTTATTGAACAACTTTTCATTTAATGACTTTAAAGACCTTTGTCTCAAAATATATTTGGTCATTTTACAGAATCAACATTGCTTTGCCTCCTGTGAACACGTCTAGGATCAGAAAATGTTCCACGTACATAGTGAAACACAGATGTTTAGGAAAGTGATGCAGTGAGTTTTTTCTCATTTGTTACCATGGTTTCTGAATAGTTACACACCTGTTCCCTGTTTCGTTAATGATCTATCACAGTGTATTTAAGCCCTCTGTTTTCTTTGTTCCGCATTCAAGTTAATAGCATATGCTGTAGTGGTCTATCCCTGTGTTTATTTATTTATTTTATTTATTTATTTATTTATTTATTCGATCTCCATTAGCTGCACACGAGCAGCCCCAAGTTTATTAAAGGGGAACTTGGCAACTCTAGTCATTTCTTCGCTGATTTTCCCTTTTGTTGTCGCATGTTTTCTCATCAGCTCCACGGCGTATATTTTCACAACACTGTCATAAAAAAACTCACTTGCAGGCGCCCTCCTTACGCTTTCTACCGCTGCTCATGTGCATTTGTTATTATCGGAGCCGGCCAACTTTATCGTGTGGAGCTGTGTCTATACCGAGTGGGTAATACATCATACACAGTATAATAGAATTATGTCGAATTGCCATAAAGCAATTTCGTTCCCTAACTCGTTCTCGCTTCTCACGAGACTTCCTATTTCCAACTTACCGGGACGTTAGTCCCCATGTTGCAAGGTTGGTTTTCCGCCTGGGGGGTGCGGGGAAAGCCACCATTCTCTCCAGAACAGGTTAATGATTTCTAAACGGTTTTATTAAGTTGAAATAGTTGCCAAGTTCCCCTTTAAAGTTTATTGGTTACTGCATCATGCCTCTCTTTTGGAAAAGCTACACACTACCCCGTGAAACATTGTAAATTCATTTGTATTTGATTGCTTTTAAGCTTACGTTAACGAGAAGCCTTTTTTTTAGTTGGGCCCTGTCAGACTTTGGTAAGTAACTTTGCAACTACATGCCAACTATCTCTAACCCTAACCCTGTCTACCAATACTAGGGGTCTAGTATATCCCTTATGTCACGATTCGATACATATCACGATACTGAACTCACGATACGATATTATTGCGATACTCCAAGACATTTGTTAGAAGGTTAACAAAAAATGCACTGTTGATTAAAATGCTAAATTTGGTATTACATTGTGTGTGTAAATGAATAGGCTTGGACTTGGTGCTGGAAACCCAAAGCACAGACAATAGAGACACCAGAATAACAATATTCACGATTCTAAAGCTGAAAATTATTCTAGACGGAAAAGCTTGCACTCTTTCACTGACTAGATATATTTAAAATAATGTCGGACACTTTTTACTGGTAACAAGACATTTGGCATCATCAGCACCTACAAATATTCCCCCATTGCATTATTATACATTATATTCAACATTATATATAGCTGTTTAATGTAGTACTGACACTAAAACTCTGAAAACTTTTTATTTTGGGTGAACTATACACAATACAGAGTCACTATCCACGGTACATATTATTAAATTTTTGTATTGCGATTCTATTGTGACACGATATATTGTTACACCCCTAACCAATACTAATACTCTAATGAGAGTTAGTGGACATGTAGGTGCAACGTTACTTATAGTCACCAGAATGTGTTAAAGGGGCCATCAAAATAAAGTGAAACCCAGACTTTTGACCTATACAGTTAAAGCACTTCGGTTATAAGCAGTGATGTATGTAATCAAGACTGAAAAAGATCCCTAAGGCTCTAAAAACAGACAAACAAGCAAACAAAAGAGCACAGTGCAGAATATACAGGAAGACATAAAGACCGGCAAAGCAACACAAAACATCTTTCGTTCTCTCTCTCGCCTTACAGTTATATAACTTTTATGCATTGTTACATTTTGGTAAGCATTTGATGACATTCAGTTTAAAAAGTAAATCAGACCTGGGGCAAACTTTTTAATATCATGTGTTTTTTTTTTTTTCACAGATTACGAAACCGATTACACAGAAGCTGCTAATTATCATCTGACTCAACAACAAATGTTGTTCGAGGGTCCGGAAGTCATCTCATGTCTCCAGAGGCGCGATATACCTCAGAAACCCGATCCTGTAGGGACTCTAGTGAATGAATCCGAAAGCACCGCTTCATTTATTCTCGGTAATGGAAGTTTTTCTTCCTAGGGCTGTTGGCTCCTGACCCATTTACTTATTATGCAAGTCTCTCCTTGTGTGAAAGTGACATCCAAATAACCTCATATTCCCCAGCTTCATCTCTGCAGTCGGGGGAGCTTTGGGATTATGCTTATGAAATAGGACTCGCTTTATATTGGATATCTTTAGCTACATGTTGTTTGTTCATTTACCTGCATGTAATTTGCATCTGTACTGTAGTTACACTGTCAACCCTTATAATATCATTCAATAGGCTACTTATTTAATGTACAGTGACACAATGTTGCTCAAATTACTTAAATGACATAAACATAGGTTCAAAGTTCACAAGCAAGTTAATGACACAATTAAATAGCCTTTTTACTGTTAACATCACTCTGAAATTAAAACTGGAATATTTATTTATGTGTTTATGTATATTATATTAGTGTTTATTTATGTTATTTTTAATTCATGTGCCCTCATGATCTTTAATCAAACAATACATTTGTCAAGTGAAGCGAGGTGAAGTTCAACTGTAAAAAATGTACCCGTAAATTTACAGTAAAATACTGGCAGATGTGGTTCCAGCCATTTACTGTAATTTTTTTCAAGTTTCAATACCGTTTTTCCAGTTTACACCTGTTTACCGTAATTCAACAGTACCAATTCTGTTGTTCATTTTACAGCTCTACTGTAATTTCACAGTAGAGTACTGGCAGCTGTGGTTCCAGCCATTTACCATAAATTTTTTTTCAAGTTTCAACACCGTTTTTCCAGTTTACAGCCATTTACCGTAATTCTACCATTTCAATACCGTTTTACATTTTACAGCCATACTGTAATTTCACAGTAAAGTACTTGCAGCAATGGAATATTGCAGTGTTTATTTATGTTATTTTTAATTCATGTGCCCTCATAATCTTTAATCAAACAATACATTTGTCAAGTGAAGCGAGGTGAAGTTCAACTGTAAAAAATGTACCCGTAAATTTACAGTAAAATACTGGCAGATGCGGTTCCAGACATTTACCGTAATTTTTTTTCAAGTTTCAACACCGTTTTTCCAGTTTACAGCTGTTTACCGTAATTCAACAGTACCAATACTGTTGTTCATTTTACAGCTTTACTGTAATTTCACAGTAGAGTACTGGCAGCTGTGGTTCCAGCCATTTACCGTAATTCTACCATTTCAATACCGTTTTACATTTTACAGCCATACTGTAATTCACAGTAAAGTACTTGCAGCAATGGTTACACACATGCTGTGCTCAGGCAGAAGAGATCAGTGAACACTTTCAGTCGGGAAGAAGAGGACGCCATTTTATATCACATTGCAGTTTTTGCGTTCTTTGAGCTTGAAAAGGACAAAACTCTCGGCAACATATTTCACCATGCTTTATTTACCTTGAAAAATAAGATGATGTATTTTAGGGCTGGTCTCCTCAGTTCAACCTTGATGTTTTACGAATCTCGTCCATATGTCGGTATTTATAATGATAAAATCGATTAAGAATGATATTTTCCTATTTTTCGTTTCCCATTCACCATAGAATAATACTAATTACTAATACTAATAATTACTGACTGAATAATAACATTTAAACTTTTTCCCACACAGAGAAAATAAACGTTGAAAAGTCAGTCAAAAGATGCATTTCACAGAATATTCATTGGGGAGTTATAAATGTAATCGCACGGAAGTAATAATTGTAAAAAGTAAATAAATTAAAAGTACACAGTGTATACGTGGTAACTAAGTAACTATGATAAAAATCCAAATTATTGTGTCTGTGTATTTAATCAACATTATGCCACAAATGCTGCTGATTGAGTCATCTTTCATTTTTCTGGAACGAACTTTCTCTCATAGTGATGGTCTTTGGACCGCAGCTGAGAAATATGATACCGCATTATGTAAAGAATGTTTTCCTGATCCGAGGGAATCATAATGCTGTGAGCTCAGAGGAAGGGCATAATATTTGCATTTTGCGGTAAGTGTTTTCTGCAGGGAGCGTTTGGTTTGGGACTCTGTAGGTATTGGTCATCAGATGCTGTTTTCTCTTCTCTGCAGATGAGCACCTCTCATGAGACTAGCGTTACACAACACACATGCATTCACACATTTAGAGCTTACACTTCTACTGTTTTTATAGAAAGATTTTTCAAATGCAATTAACCCTTTCCCTATCAGTGCTTACTAATTAGCTTGAAAGAAATATTCACAAAAATGTCATGACCCCCGGGATATTTAGATTTGGCATGATTATGTAAACAGTCAATATACATATAAAAAAAGAGCAGAGCCTCTGCTTTAATAATACTATTTAAACAAATTGAGAAAATTGCATTTTTGACTTCAGAGCGATTATCAAAACATAGATGAAGATAGATTGATCATGTTAGCTTACATGTGTATATGCAGTCCTCTATCCGCAGATCTTCTTCTTCGCTTGATTTTGGATCCAGAGATTCTGCACTATTTCAGAAGATGCGTAATAGCGCCCCCTATCGCATAACAGGGAAAACACAGATTGCTGGTAAAACTTGTCAATGGCAGGGAAAGAGTTAACAAATCATTAACACACCCTAAACCTACCACTAAAAGTAATATATGTATATTTATATAGATATCTTTTGTGTTTTTGCAGAAGAAAGTAAATCATGACTGTTGAGAGTGACAAATGCATTATTTCATTTTAATTTAAGTTGTTTCAAAACAGCTTTGCATACAGAAAATGCAGTTGTGCTAAAAAACACAACTGGTTGCATGTTTTTTACTTTTGTTTTGTTTTGTTTTTACGATAAATGTAAGGATTGACTAATAGCCAGGAATATGCTTTAAATTAGATCTGCACGATTCTGGATAAATTGAGATTTTAGTTCCCCTTCAGTCGCTCACGTTCGACGTGACGTCGACGTGACGACGTTAGGGGATCACTTCAGGGAGCCCTATCAACTTCGATTATCTAAGAACAAGCCAATGAACGTTGGCGTGCGTGAACGCGTCACGCGCCCCCGCCCCGCAGCGCGGGTATAAAACAGGAAGCGGGTATCTTTCATTTCGGAGCGCGAGTTTCCTATGACTGATTGTCTGAGATTCAACGCCTTTGAAGACTTCAGGAAGATCTCTCTGTTCCAGTGTTGGTGTGACGGCGCGATCAGCGGTGGCCGCGAGCAGTGCAGCTCTCAACTGCTATTCTTCCAGCACTATTGTTTGTGTGTGTGTGTGTGTGTGTGTCCACACAGTGGCTACCCCTGGGCGCCTCAGCACTGTGAGAGTAATTTTCCTTTGTTTTTTATTTTACTAAAAGAGCAACACAAGCGGACCCTGCGTCTTTTTCAAGATGTCATTCCGCTTGTGCGTTTCTGGATGCCGTCGTTCCCTGGCGCCAGCAGATGGCCACAATAGCTGCATCTCGTGTTTGGGCATTCGGCACGCTGAAGCAGCTTTTGTGGATAGTTCATGTTCTCATTGCGGGAACATGACTATCGCAGCACTTAGATCGAGACTCGCTTACCTCAAGGGAGGTGCAGTCCCCTCGCCTATGCCCCGATCTAGTGTTTATTCTGCCCCGCAGAATAGACCTACTTCGGCGCATGACCAGGGTGATCTGAGGATTACCGTGAGGGCTTCCCCGCCGAGTCAATCTCCGCGGGCCCCTCACGCCTCTCATGTGCTGTTGCCATCGGCGCCCCTTTGCGAACGGCTCGGTCCTTCTCCGGAACGACCAGTCGTTTCCTTTGGGGCACCAGCTGACGATCAGATGTCGATCGCAGCATCGGAGGGGGAGCGGTCATCTGGAGATGACGACTCGGCTGCGCTGCCCCCTTCGGGGTGTGTAGCGTTGTCCGAGCCGGATCCAGAATGGACCGCTATGCTTTCCCGGGCCGCCGAGAAGGTTGGGCTTGCGTGGAATCCTCCACCACGTCCCGAACCTTCTCGGCTGGACGATTGGTTTCTCGGGGCGGGCCGTGCTGGTTCTCAGTGCGCCGCCCCGGTACCTTTCTTTCCGGAAGTGCATGAGGAGCTTTCTAGGACGTGGAAGGCACCGTATAGTGCCCGAAGCCGTCCTAGTGGCTCCTCACCCCTCGCCACCCTCGACGGCGGGGCAGCTAAGGGGTATGTGGGGATCCCCCCAGTGGAGCGGGCTGTCGCGATGCAGTTGTGTCCGGCGTCCGCCTCCTCCTGGCGGGGTGACCCACGCCTCCCGTCCAAGGCCTGTAAGTTCTCGTCCGGTCTAACGGCGAGGGCTTACAAGGCCTGTGGACAGGCTGCTTCCGCTCTTCATGCCATGGCGCTCTTGCAGGTCCACCAGGCCCAGGCGCTCATGGACATGAACGAGGGTGGTTCTGACCCAGAGCTCCTCCGGGAGCTCCGTGTGGCTACCGACCTCGCCCTCCGGGCGACGAAGGAAACCGCACGTTCAGTCGGTCAGGCGATGTCTACCTTGGTGGTCCAGGAGCGCCACCTTTGGCTCAACCTGGCGGACATGAGGGACACCGATAAGTACCGGTTCCTGGATGCCCCTCTCTCCCAGGTTGGGTTGTTCGGCGACGCGGTCGAGAGCTTTGCCCAGCAGTTCTCGGCCGCACAGAAGCAGACGGAGGCCATCCGACACATCCTGCCCCGGCGGACCGCTGCTGCTCCCTCCCGCCCGCCGGCCGCAGCTCCTCCGTCTACTCGTCGCCGAGGTCGGCCTCCTGCGGCGTCCTCCGCTCCCGCTAAGCCCCAGCAGCAGCCATCATCCAGGCCTCAGCGGGCAGCAAGCCGCAGGAAGTCGACCCCGCCCGTCCAGGCCGCTGCCAAGCCAGGAGGCAAGCGCCGGTGCAAACATCCCTGAGACGGGCGGCCCGGAGGTGGATCAAGTTGCTCTTCAGGAGATGGCGGCCGTGCCACTCCTTCCCCCGGTGGAGGGCCGGGTGGAGAATCCTTTGTTTCCTTTTCTTTTTGTTCCACCTTTTCAAAGAAAGAGCAATTTCTGAAACCTCTGGGCCCCAAGAGGGCGCGCTTGGCAGTCGACGACGCTATGCCTTGTCACTCCCGAGCCCCTCTTCCATCGCCAGCGGGCAGCAGTGGCTGTGTGCTGGACGCACTGTCGCCTCCGCACACTCACTCTGCCCTCCGACGGAAGCAGGTACGTCTTGCACCACACGTTCAGACCCCACTCCGGGCCGCTATGCCGCCCGAGTCGGGTCCCTGCATTCCGTCACGCTGCCCCACTCCGGGTACGTCTGTGGTGCCGTTGGTCCCGCTTGCTCGGTCTCTGGGAGCTTGGCTAACGCTTCCCAGTCCGTCTCGCTGGCTCATCCGTACTGTCAGACTCGGCTATGCGATTCAGTTCGCCCGGCGCCCCCCTGTTTTCAGGGGCATCCTGTTCACACGCTGCCGTTCAAGATGCTTACGCAGAAACGCATTTTCAAGTGCATCCGTCCCCAAGATTGGTTTGCAGCCATCGACCTGAAGGACGCGTACTTTCATGTCTCGATTCTCCCTCGACACAGACCGTTTCGTCACTTTGCGTTCGAGGGGCGGGCATATCAGTACAAAGTCTTACCCTTCGGGCTGGCCCTGTCGCCCCGCGTCTTCACGAAAGTTGCGGAGGCGGCCATTGCTCCCATGTGCGAGCGTGGTGTTCGCATTCTCAACTATCTCGACGACTTGCTTATTCTCGCCCAGTCGAGGGAGCAGTTGTGCGAACACAGGGATTTGGTGCTCAGTCACCTCAGCCACCTAGGGCTTCGGGTCAACTGGGAGAAGAGCAAACTCACCCCCGGGCAGAGGATCTCTTTTCTCGGTATGGAGTTGGACTCGATCAACATGACAGCGCGTCTCACCGAGGCCCGCGTCCAGTCAGTGTTGAACTGCGTGAGTACGCTCAGACGCAGAACAGCGGCACCACTGAAACTATTTCAGAGGCTCCTGGGGCATATGGCATCTGCAGCCGCGGTAACGCCGCTCGGATTGCTTCATATGAGACCGCTCCAACACTGGCTCCACGATCGAGTCCCGAGATGGGCGTGGCAGACCGGCTCGTGCCGGGTTCCAGTGACCCCGCACTGTCGCCAAACTCTCAGCTTGTGGTCGGACCCTTCGTTCCTGCGGGCAGGTGTTCCCCTAGAACAAGTGTCCAGGCACTCTGTGGTCTCCACGGATGCCTCTATCACCGGCTGGGGGGCCACGTACAACGGGCATGCAGCTTCAGGTCTGTGGACGGGGCCTCAACTGCATTGGCACATCAACTGCCTCGAGTTGTTAGCAGTACATCTTGCGCTGGGCCGCTTCAAAACGTCGCTACAAGCCAAGCATGTACTGGTCCGTACGGACAACACTGCGACCGTTGCGTACATCAACCGTCAGGGTGGTCTACGCTCCTGCCGCATGTCACAACTCGCCCGCCATCTCCTCCTTTGGAGTCAGAAGCATCTGAGGTCGCTTCGTGCCGTTTACATTCCGGGCCTGCTCAACCGTGCAGCCGACGAGCTTTCACGGCAGCAGGTGCTACCGGGAGAATGGCGACTCCATCCCCAGGTGGTCCAGCTGATTTTCAGGCGCTTCAGGACCGCACAGATAGATCTGTTGCCGCCCCGGACACGTCTCACTGCCAGTTGTTCTATTCCCTGACCGAGGGGACCCTCGGCACGGATGCTCTGGCACACAGCTGGCCCCGGAGTCTTCGCAATTATGCGTTTCCCCCAGTGAGCCTTCTTGCACAGACCTTGTGCAAAGTCAGGGAGGACGAGGAGCAGGTCTTGTTAGTTGCGCCGTATTGGCCCAACCGGACCTGGTTCCCAGAACTAGTGCTCCTCGCGACAGCCCCTCCCTGGCCCATCCCTCTGAGAGAGGACCTGCTCTCTCAGAGACGGGGCACCCTGTGGCACCCGCGTCCAGACCTCTGGAAGCTCCATGTCTGGTCCCTGGACGGGACGCGGAGGTTCTAGGTGACCTACGCCCAGCGGTAGTTGACACCATCACTTCCGCTAGAGCCCCCTCTACGAGGCGCCTCTATGCGTTGAAGTGGAACCTATTCGTTGAATGGTGTTCTTCTCAAGAGGAGAACCCCCGATCATGCTCGATCAGAGCCGTGCTTTCCTTCCTGCAAGATGGGTTGGAGCGATAGCTGTCTCCCTCCACCCTTAAAGTGTACGTTGCCGCTATTGCCGCACATCACGATGCTGTTGATGGTAAGTCCTTGGGGAAGCACGACCTGATCGTTAGGTTCCTGAGGGGAGCGAGGAGACTGAATCCTCCTCGCCCGCTCTCTATACCCTCTTGGGATTTGTCTCTGGTCCTTTCGGCTCTTCAGAGACCACCCTTTGAGCCTCTGCAATTGGCTGAGTTAAAAATCTTGTCCTGTAAGACAGTTCTCCTGGTTGCATTGGCCTCTATCAAGAGGGTAGGGGACCTACATGCATTTTCGGTCGACGAATCGTGCCTGGAATTCGGCCCGGATAACTCTCACGGATACGTGCCCAAGGTTCCTACTACTCCCTTCCGGGACCAGGTGGTGAACCTGCAAGCGCTGCCTTTGGAGGAGGCAGACCCAGCCCTGGCTTTTCTCTGTCCCGTCCGCGCTCTGCGTTTGTACGTGGACAGAACGCAAAGCCTCAGGACCTCAGACCAGCTCTTCGTCTGTTACGGAGGCCAGCAGAAGGGAAAGGCTGTCTCTAAGCAGAGGATGGCCCACTGGATAGTGGATGCTATCGCCTTGGCTTACGAAGCCCAAGGCGTGCCTTGCCCGCCTGGGTTGAGAGCCCACTCCACTAGGAGTGTCGCTTCTTCTTGGGCGCTGCCACATGGCGCCTCGCTGACAGATATCTGTAGAGCTGCGGGCTGGGCGACACCTAACACGTTCGCTAGGTTCTATAGCTTACGTGTTGAGCCGGTTTCTTCCTGTGTGCTCGCTTCAACCAGCCGGTAACACCGAAGTTCCCGCTCTAGTGTCGGCTTGCTGCGCCACTCCCCTCTACGGAGCGGATACGTGCGCTCTTTGCTTCAGTCGAGTTCCCCCCCAGGCGAACCCTGTGAGTTCCTCCACACCCCTTGTTCTTAGATAATCGAAGTTGATAGGGCTCCCTGAAGTGATCCCCTAACGTCGTCACGTCGACGTCACGTCTCCCGTTCCCTCCTTCGGGGAACGAGGGTTACATCAGTAACCGAGACGTTTAAAACAGATATCACGATTCTCTCACAGTTCTACATAGACAACTAAACAAATTAGCATGTCATTCACTAGAGGTTCTGACAAAATGTTAATTGCTGCAGTTTATTTAAAAATATTTATTTCGTTTGAATGAATAAAAAAAAAAGTCAGGTTGAATGAATGATTCAATGACTCATTTTTTAACAGTCACTTGTCGCCACCTACTGGTGTAACGATGTATAATCAATACAATCTTTATTTGAAGCGCCACGTTATTTTCAAAAGATAATTTAGTCTATTTTGATCACTACCATAGCCATCAGTGTTTATTTCCGAACTATAAACTTTTATCCCAGTACTTCTATGATAATTTGAATTATTGTACAATGATACTGTGTGTTTGAAAAGAGTGTGTGTTTGTGAAGCTGTTTCACATCTAAACATGACGACTGCTGTCTCTGGGTCAGAACGCAGATCTGAATGTTCACTGTGATCGGACTTGTCAAAGGTTTAATAGACAGAGCCGAATCGCTGTCGTTAATGAATAAGATCACATCGGTGATTGGATGGAGATTGCGATCTTTTAACGATTAATCCTGCAGCTACGATTACAGTAGCAGTGCAAGGGAACAGATGAGTTCATTACAGTAAAGCACTAAGCCCAGGATCAGACTAGCGACGAACAGATTAGGAGCTGAAAGGAAACTCCCAGTCTTCTGTATACTAGCGGCTGGTCATTAGCCTAGCTTAGCATTGTTGAAGTACATTCGATCCCGCTGGTTCAGCGGCAGTCTGGATGATGGTTCTGCAGGGAAACTATATATGTGACCCTGGATCACAAAACCAGTCACAAGTCGCACGGGTATATTTGTGGCAATAGCCAACGATACATTGTATGGGTCAAAAATTATGCCAAAAATCATTAGGATATTAAGTAAATATCATGTGCCATGAAGATATTTTGTAAATTTCATACCATAAATATATAAAACATTTATTTTTGTGAGTAAATGCAGCACAATCGCAAACATAAATGCACAACTTTAAAGCTACACTGTGTAACTTTTTTAGTTTATTCTTAGCTAAAAACACTTAGTTCTTTCAAAAATATATGTGCTCATTAATGTATATTTACTTTGTTCAAGTAATAAAGTATTCTCGTGAGTGTATAATATGCCATTGAAAATACATACGGGTAAGGGGTTCTAATGTCGGTCGCCATGTTGCTCCTCCATCTTGAAAGTACATTAGCCAAAGAGGGACATCAAGCTTCGCCTTTCGCGTTTTAACACTCGATGGCACCGTGACGAGGAGGTCGTACTGGAAGCCATGTTAATCTTGGACTACATTGGCCACCGTAGGAGTTAAAACGAAATCGAAATTGAGAGGAACAGAAACTAATATTCACTGGATGGTCATATACCTTTTCATCGCTAGATGGGGGTAAAAATCACACAGTGTAGCTTTAAAGACGATTTTCTCAATGTTTAGATTTTTTTGCACCCACAGATTCCAGATTTTCCAATAGTTGTATCTCAGCCAAATATTGTCATATCATAACAAACCATACATCAACGGAAAGCTTATTTATTCAGCTTTCGTGTGATTTATAAATCTCAATTTAAAAAAATTTACCCATGTGATGTGGTCCAGGGTCACATATGAAGGTATTTTTGGTGCAAATCAACTGAGCGCCTGTGACAGTGGGGTTTGCAGTTGTAAAGAATAGCCACACATGTGTATCAGTAAGCCTATTCTACAAATCACAAATTAACAATCTATAGCTCTTGCTATGAAACACAAACATGCAGTGGATGGGAACTGTGTGAGCTCCTGTAGTCACACATCCATCTCGCTCACAGACGCCTGGAACGGGACGGGTTTCACCCCACATCGGTCGGTATATTTAAACCAGAGCATGATAATAATAGCAGTCCCATCACATGCCCTTTAGCGAACGTGTTTTGTGTGGATGAGAAACTGCTAGTTCCACTGTGACCTCACACAATGAGAAAATTCATTCAAAGGGCGAGTAAAGATCCTCCTAGGTGGAGACATTAACATTATTCTTAGAAACCCACGCTAACATGTGAAAGCAGCGTGAGCTCATTCCTCTGCCTTGTGACCGATAAAAGAGGAAACTAGCCGAGGCAGAACAGAGTTAAACACATAAGACAGACAGAGGTTTTAGAGTTTAAAACTTCACACTAGTGTGGCTCATCCCGAAGACCACCATCGTGTGTGTGTGTGTGTACAACCAGTCGGCAATCATTTAACATAATTTATCAAATCTTTATTTTTCAAATAAATATGTTTCAACACAGAAATATTTGTGTATAAATATAGTGGTGAACGGTATGGTTGTAACACATTTCATCTCAAACTTTGATATAATGCACCAACATTTGTCTGCTACAATATAAAGTTGTGTTAAAGAAGACTAATTATGCTTTTTCGATGTTCATCTTTCTTTAGTGTGTAATGTTGCTGTTTGAGCATGAAAACGCTATGAGTTATTTTCTCTATATCAGTGTCAGTGTTTCTGAACTCCATTGTAGTCTTGAGTTTTCTGAACGAAACACTTCACAATATTCCTCATTTAAATAATTCATACGCAGAATAAAGCGGCGGAGCCTGGTTGAGTTAGTTAGTAGTGTGTTAAACTGGTGGTTAGGGTAAGGGACGGGACATTTCCCAAACACACTCAAAATCACAACACACTGCTCCAGCCGACCAATCAGAGCACAGTGTGCTTTCAGAAGGAGGGGCTTCATAGAGACAGGAACTAAACAGAGCGTTACTGACAGACTGGGAAGAGAGGAGCCGCAACAATGGAGAATATGAGGAAAATAATCAACATTCAAGCAAGAGTGGGTGAAAACATGGACGAGCAGTTTATTGTTCATGCAATTATTTTTGTTAAAAAATGCCTTGTTGAAGATTCTTTTACAAGAATGGGTAACGCTTTAGATTACAGCCCGGAAAGTACTGAGTAATTAAAGCGATTTTACAGGGTAGCCATCGGTAATTATAGTGTACCTATAACGTACTTACAATATAAGTATAAGGGAACAATATTTTAAGTTTGGGGAATAAAGGTGTAACAACCAGGAGAATTAAACAATTATTTATACTGTAAGTATTAAAGAACTAAAGGGTGCGTATTATTATGATATAACAATCTTACATTTGGGAGCAATTTAGCAAGAACATACCTTTTTGAAATAATGGTGAACCAGCACATACTGTATAGGCTTTTTAAAAATTACAGGGTACATATCTATGCATTTATAAAGTAATCTTTTGAACAAAAGTGCACTGAAAACGAAAACTATTGCAACTTTCGCTTAAATATTGGGGAAAGATACTCTTGTTTCATGTAGTGGTGCTTGTTACCCTCTTGTTCCATGTAGTTACAGGGTAAGTACAATAAAAATGCATATACACAATCTTATATCACTGACTCGGAAACCTTTATTTATTATACAAGCACCACTTACCCTGTAACCACATGAAACCGGATTTATTTCCCAGTATATTTTAAAAAATTGCAATAGTCTTAGCTTTTCTTGCCTTGAAGCATATTAGCCCAAACTTAAACATCTGCACTTTTGCTATCAAATAAAAAAAAATATATATATATTTTTTTTATAAGTGCATAGATATGTACCCTGTCATTTTTAAAAAGCCTATACAGTATGTATTGCCTTGGTACACAATTATTACAAAAAGGTACGCAGTGTATGTTCTCGCTAAATTGTTCCCAAATGTAAGATTGCTGTATCATAATAGTAGAATAAGTTCCCCTTAGTTCTATAATACTTACAGTATAGATATTTTTTTATTTCTCCTGGTTGTTACACCTTTATTCCCCAAACTTTACATATTGTTCCCTTATACTTACATATAAGTACTTTATAGGTACACAATAATTACTGTAAATTCCTCTTAATTACACAGCACTTTCCGGGCTGTAATCTAAAGCGTTACACAAGAATGCCTTATTAATGCCTGATTAAAATGATCGCAAATCAAATTAGCCATATGTAGAACACAAATGTGTTTTTGCCCTGCACTGTAAAAAGTAATACCTAGATCTAACTTATAAAAAGTGAGGCAAGTGGCTGCATTGAATGTTTTAGGTTGAATCAACTTGCAGCCTTTTTTAAGTATATTGAACACTTTAACATTACTTAATATGAACGCAATAAAATCAAGTTGAGTTAACTAATAATACTAGTATTACTCAGTTAGATAAACCTACTTTTCTTGGTACAGGTAATGTATTTATGGTTTGCTACAAGTAACCTGCACTCATTTTAATTAGGTTTTATGAACTTTAAAATAGTAAAATTAAACTAGTAAAATTAACCTAATCATATGCGAATAAACATTTTAATTGAGTCCTGGATATAACCTCAGAAAATAAATCTAAAAGTCTATATTCTAAGCACTACAGTGATTAACCTATTACAAATGCAATGGAAGAAAAAGATGAGAAAATAGATTGAAGACAAAAACATTTATTCAATGTTAACCAGTGTCACTTTTAACAGTGACTACAAAACAGCAAATAAATGTGGGCGCATATGTTAAGTATAATATAAAACAAACACTGTATAAGTGTATTTTCAACCTGTTCTGAACAGTACAGTGAAATATCCAATCTGTAATGTTTGGATAAAGGTAAATGTGAGCCATAAAATCACATTGTATCACACTGGAACTGCAAAGGTCGAGAGCATAGGTAAGTCCAAACAGGAGGCAGCATGCTTTAGACAGGTTTGGCACACCTCTGACCACGGGCTGTCCTTCTTTCATAATACCAATCGTGTCGGGATGATGGCACATGTACATTTTCAGTGGGCAACTGCCAAGCTCAGCGTGCACCTCTGTTTCAGCATGGTTCTATTGGTGGAGACAAAAAAAATCAAGACAAACAGGTAATGAGAGGAATATAGATGACCGGTAGAAGACATAAGACAAGAAAGTCAAAATTGTACTTTTGTTACTAAAGGTGGTGATACTAGACGGATACTGTGACTAGAGCATGTGACCAGAGTGAAGTCTATGACAATGCCATAGAGTGTGGGTACTAAACTATCATAATCTACTGTAGCATGAGTGTTGTCTTATTCTGGTTCAAAGGATGCATTACAATGAAACAATGCAGTTGTCCTTGCCTGTCCCTGATTGGTCATCACATTATTGTTTTTTAAGCTACAAATTAATGGACTATGCAGCATTAAAAAAAAACGTGGATAAAATGTCTAAAATCAGACAGACAAACATACATCTCTGCAGTGTAATCTGTGCATCTGCTTTAGTAATGCAAAAGTACATAATCTCTGATTGCAGAGTCCTGTCAAAGACACACGGCTACCTTGTTTTGCCTGCTGTCCATAAAACACCATCTTACTTTCCCTTATTTGCCCGTTCTATTGCCTGAAAGCTTGAAATTGCGACCGTTTCGATCGCATATTATCCCGAAATTTAATCTTTGCAATATAAAAATATAACTGAGGGCATTTGTGCAACTAAGTATTGCCTACATATCTGCGTTTTTAAACACGTCCACTCTAAATGTTGTTACAGTGGCGATAATGTTAGCAGGTGCTGCTAGAAATAAGCTTTAAAACTAAAACACATTGTAGGCTGGACGGGCCTACAGCACTCATTTAATTTCATCCGCTGTTGTCTGTTTG